>CM060972.1:75609604-76847104 GCA_030765045.1 Tenodera sinensis | reverse complement strand
TAATAATGATAATAGTAATAATATAATTTATAATTGTATGTAATAATTATAATTAATAATTTAATTTTATATATTTGTTTATTGTTTAGTAATAGTTTGTAGTTGTGAGTAATGTTGTGTATGAAATTTTATATTTTGTCGATTTGAGGAGATAAATTTGTTTTAATTCTATTGGTTTCTTTATTTCTTTATATTATAAATTGTTAAAAGCTTCTTTTTCTTTTTTATATAAATTTATTTAGAAATTTTATTGTATTTTGATTGTTTGAAATGATTTGTTATTGTTTTCTAGTACTTGTATTTTTGAGTGATTATGTGTGAAATGAGTAGGCGTAGGCTTTCACGGCCGGTGTTCGAAATTCTAAAAGTCTTCCGGGCTGATTTGCCGTGGTCTGCTGGAGTAACGTGGTATGTGTGAAATGTTATAATTTGTGTTTTTGTTTTTATTTTTATTTTCTTGTTTTTTGTTTTTATGATATATAATTTAATTTATTTACCTTTATAATTTGTTATATATTATATTATTTTGTAATTTTATTTTATAATTTTTCTGTAAAGTATGTTGTATGTATGAATGTGTAGAATAAATAAATTTTAAAGATCTGGCATATTAGCCCTGGTTTAAGTAATTAGTTGCCAGGGATTATTATTATTATTATTATTATTATTATTATTATTATTATTATTATTATTATTATTATTATTATTATTATTATTATTATTATTATTATTATTATTATTTATTATTATTTATTATTATTATTATTATTATTATTTATTATTATTATTTATTATTATTATTATTAATTATTATTATTATTAATTATTATTATTATTAATTATTATTATTATTAATTATTATTATTATTTATTATTAATTATTAATTATTATTAATTATTAATTATTATTATTATTAATTATTATTATTATTAATTATTATTATTATTATTAATTATTATTATTATTATTAATTATTATTATTATTATTAATTATTATTGTTAATTATTATTGTTAATTATTATTATTATTGTTAATTATTATTATTATTGTTAATTATTATTATTATTGTTAATTATTATTATTATTGTTAATTATTATTATTATTGTTAATTATTATTATTATTGTTAATTATTATTATTATTGTTAATTATTATTATTATTGTTAATTATTATTATTATTGTTAATTATTATTATTATTGTTAATTATTATTATTATTGTTAATTATTATTATTATTGTTAATTATTATTATTATTGTTAATTATTATTATTATTGTTAATTATTATTATTATTGTTAATTATTATTATTATTGTTAATTATTATTATTATTGTTAATTATTATTATTATTGTTAATTATTATTATTATTGTTAATTATTATTATTATTATTATTAGCGGATATTCTGTTTGAATTCTTCCAAGGTGTGCGGGTTTGTCTTGTACCTTTATGCTTTAAGTTATCCCAGAGATAGAAATCACAGGGGTTAGGTTGGAGCTACAAATCTCAATTAATAATTCTGTCCTGAAGCACACTTTCAATTGTTCTAATCGAAAGAGCTGTTGCAGAGTCTTGGAAAAAGGGAAAAATCACTCCCTGTCTGTTAATTCTCTAAAATGGAGGCAAAATTGTATCCACGTATACATGGACGTCAACTGTTGACTCAAAAAAAGTTGGCCCTATGACTCAGAACCTAATATTATTTATGAAGTACCCCTTCATGACGAAAAGATTGGTATATTGTGTGCCTTTGGCGGAGTGATTTCTGTCACTGGGTTAACTTAAAACATAAAGTGTACAAAACAAACCCATGCATCCTGGAAGAATTCAAACAAAATGTCCGTCAGGAAATCGCCAGCATTTCTCAACTTGAATTACGGTAGATGGACAGTTTGAGGTGTCAAAAATGTATGGACAACGACGGTGGTCAACTTCTGCATCTCTTTTCAAAAAATTGGCTAAGTAAAACTTTTAAAAATGGTGTACGGTTTCATCCGCGCCTTTCTATGATAGTGGCAGACGGCAACGAGCGCCGACAACGCGGATAGGCAAAAAACCGCGCAGCCCGTTTGGAACATATTTGCTCTGCCACTACTAACTGAAATACCGGGTGTTGCCGGTGGTTTGACATTTATATCTACAACATTCCTTAGGTTGCACTTACCTTGCGTTTCTTTGGAGGCTTTTAAAATAGACAGTAAAGAGTTAATTAAAACTCCTAGGACAGTATAAATATAACGTATATTAAATATAAGTGCTATGCAAAAACATGTTAACGGCCACAAATACCTACCACAGTTTTTAATGATCTTTTCCCCTTCATGTAGCTCAAGGACTTCCACGTTGTCACATTTATAACAGAAATTCTCATTGGGAGGAAATAACACCGGTTTGAGTAACCCTGTTTATTCTATTACGGAACCGCAAAGTCAAAACGATTGCGTTATTACTCCATCATCTATGTCAGAGTGGAAATCAACGAATATTACCTGAACTCGCTGTGCATGTCCTTTTTGTGAGCCCGTGAAAACGCAAGCAATAATCTTATTTTACTAACTGCCACACAAATACTGTGCAAACAATGTTGTAATGCAATAAATGTTCTTCCACACAATAGCTCGGTGTAGGACAGGATTGGAAAGGGCAGTTCCAATTGTTCACTAATTCCACAATTACTAATTCTAAATCTCTAAATTGGTATCCGGTACAAATTATTTACCTCCCTTATACAATATAGACATAAAGTAACGTAAATTTTACTACTAAATTCATATTAAATACATTTAAAAACGTAAATATTAAACTATATATGTCTATGTGTAGAAAAAAATAATAATAAAAAATCTGACGTTCTGCATTCACATGCATTTCTCTACTCTTGTACTAACCATTCTTATAAACTCTTATTCCAACATTTTCTTCGAGTTAGTTGAGATAAACATTTGTACAAATTATCTTATTATTTTCTTGAAGGCAAAAGCAGAATATGGAAATACAGTAAGCTTTGAGCGATAGTCAAATCTTTTAAAGCTTTGAGGTTCCATTCTCTTTGCACGGCTAACGTATAAAAATTAACAATGATGTTGCATTTGACGAAAGTTTGTTTTTCGAAATGACACGAATAGCAAGGAATATCTCCGAAATGGTTAACTCTACAAAAAATTTGTTTTGACATAAATTGTATGTTTTAGCAAGATGTATATTTTTTGTATAGTAAGATTTGGTCTGTCTCTTAAGGTTTACCAGTTGTGCAAAAGACATCCAGAGTAAATACGACTACAGGGACTATAGCCTGAAAATTGAAGATATACATTTTATTTGTCATAATATCGCAAACATATGACATTTTAATCAAAATCGTTAGAGCCATTTTCAAGAAAATAAAAATGTTCGAAAGTTTTTCCATGTAAAGGGTAGTTTAGTGTGAGGTTATTTTCTTCAAAATCTTTGTGTCGTATCCTTGAAAGACATTAAACTTAAATACCAACTTTGGTTTCTAACCGACTTTCCGTTTTTGAGTTATGCTGCTTACAGACTGACAGACACACACATGAACATTTTTCTGAAAATTCTTTATTTAGATTCAGGGGGTCTCAAAACATATATTTCCGGTGAAATCTCGAAATGGAATTTTTGGGTGGAATACAATACTTCCTGTACTATAGGTAGTAGAGAAAATAAAAATGTGTGGTAGCGTGTATTATAAAACGAACATTTATATGAACTTGACTTGTATTTAGGTTCTGGCTAACGGCGTGGGCTGTTGCTTCAGTATATTTTAACACACGTAGGCAACATTAACGGCTACAGTGTCGCTTAATGGGAACAATACGTCTAACACTTAAGGTACATAATATAACTCTCCAGCAGAACAGAAGCAGGCATTTAGGAGTCTGGACGCAGAGCTAAGCTTGTTGAGAACACTTAGGAATGCAAGAAACACCACTAATATGCTCAACTCACCACATCTGTACTAATCTTAAACACCCTTGTACGGTCATCTGTAAGCAACAAGTGTTACCTTCCATATGCAATAGGCATCATTAATTAAACCTCGTAACTTAATACGAAAATTACTTTTCCACCAGATTAGTTTTTTGTAACTTAAATGAAATTAGTTGTGAAGAGGCGACACGCATATTCAGAGCAGAGGCAATTTGTATTTACGTTGTGGAAGGGCTCGAATAAACCAGCTGTCAACACAAAAGTAACTTCGCAGTAAATCAACTTTAACGCATTTATCTTGAAATTGCTTACCAAATACCCTGCCGTGTACGCCAAAAAGTTTATTCTAATAATGATAATTATGCTGGCATCTTATTATCATAATAATTACGACCATTAATATATTTACTGTATGTTATCACAGCACGTCAAAGATGTTTTCCATTTTACAGTTGTCTACTCAGACTATGGCCATTAATATTAAATATCTGGGGAACCAAGCCAATTAGGCTCTTTACTTTCTCCACTACGCACCTAGGGATATTGCTTATGAGACGGGTTTTGATGCGGCATTGTTGCGTTATTTGGCTTTTGCATTGTTTCAGCAAACTGAATTCAACTGTGTTTACATGTTCCTTTTCCATTATCCTTGTTACCTCGGCTCAACTGTAGATGTGGCTTTTTCAAGGTGGTAGCTAAAATACATAACTGAAATCTTTCCTTTTAAATTAGCATTTGAATTATTATACTTTGCATTGTTTTTAGTCTAAAAGCAATACTGGTTTATAAACCATTCTGTGATATTTTCAGAAACTTTTACCAGTTATATCATCTTTTTACTTTCTCTACTACGTATAGTAAGGTAGAGGAAGTATTATATTCCACCCAAAAATTTGATGTCGAGATTTCATCAAAAATATATGTTTTGAGGCCCCCCTGAGTAAAAAAAAAAACATTTTTAGAAAAACATTCATGTGAGTGTCTGCGTGTGTTTGTGGATAGCATAACCAAAAGTCGGTTAAAAACAAAGCTGGTATTTAAGTTAAATGTTTTTCAAGGATGCGACACGACGATTTTGAAGAAAATAACCCCACCGTAAACTACCCTTTACATGGAAAATTTTTTGAAAGTTTCAATTTTCTTGAAAATGGCTCTATCGATTTTGATTAAAATGCCTCTATCGATTTTGATTAAAATGTCATATATTTGAGACATTTTTGTGACAAATAAAACGTATATCCTGAATTTTCGGGCTATAGTCCATGTAATTCTACTTACTCTGGATGACTTTGGCATAGGTAAGTGGTAAACTATGAGAGATAGACCAGATCTTTCTATATCAAAAATATAGATCTTGCTAAACACACAATTTAAGTCTAAATAAATTTTTCACTAAGTGAACCATTTCAGAGATATTCAGAGATATTTTGGATATATATATATAACGCGGCGCGCGCGTGTGTGTAGGTGTGTGTGTGTCTTCCATTGATCTGAATTTTTGTTTGTTTTTCTCAAGTGGAATGACGTTTCCCTTTTTATCCCCTTTTTACTTTTTCTACTAGTAAGTAGAGGAAGTATTGAATTCCACCCAAAAATTGGATGTCGAGATTTTGCAGGAAATATATCTTTTGAGACCCCCTGAATCCAAGAAAAGCATTTTTAGAAAACGGCGTGGTGTGTGTGTGTGTGTGTGTGTGTGTGTGTGTGTGTGTGTGTGTGTGTGTGTGTGTGTGTGTGTGTGTGTGTGTGTGTGTGTGTGTGTGTGTGTGTGTGTGTGTGTGTGTGTGTGTGTGTGTGTGTGTGTGTGTGTGTGTGTGTGTGTGTGTGTGTGTGTGTGTGTGTGTGTGTGTGTGTGTGTGTGTGTGTGTGTGTGTGTGTGTGTGTGTGTGTGTGTGTGTGTGTGTGTGTGTGTGTGTGTGTGTGTGTGTGTGTGTGTGTGTGTGTGTGTGTGTGTGTGTGTGTGTGTGTGTGTGTGTGTGTGTGTGTGTGTGTGTGTGTGTGTGTGTGTGTGTGTGTGTGTGTGTGTGTGTGTGTGTGTGTGTGTGTGTGTGTGTGTGTGTGTGTGTGTGTGTGTGTGTGTGTGTGTGTGTGTGTGTGTGTGTGTGTGTGTGTGTGTGTGTGTGTGTGTGTGTGTGTGTGTGTGTGTGTGTGTGTGTGTGTGTGTGTGTGTGTGTGTGTGTGTGTGTGTGTGTGTGTGTGTGTGTGTGTGTGTGTGTGTGTGTGTGTGTGTGTGTGTGTGTGTGTGTGTGTGTGTGTGTGTGTGTGTGTGTGTGTGTGTGTGTGTGTGTGTGTGTGTGTGTGTGTGTGTGTGTGTGTGTGTGTGTGTGTGTGTGTGTGTGTGTGTGTGTGTGTGTGTGTGTGTGTGTGTGTGTGTGTGTGTGTGTGTGTGTGTGTGTGTGTGTGTGTGTGTGTGTGTGTGTGTGTGTGTGTGTGTGTGTGTGTGTGTGTGTGTGTGTGTGTGTGTGTGTGTGTGTGTGTGTGTGTGTGTGTGTGTGTGTGTGTGTGTGTGTGTGTGTGTGTGTGTGTGTGTGTGTGTGTGTGTGTGTGTGTGTGTGTGTGTGTGTGTGTGTGTGTGTGTGTGTGTGTGTGTGTGTGTGTGTGTGTGTGTGTGTGTGTGTGTGTGTGTGTGTGTGTGTGTGTGTGTGTGTGTGTGTGTGTGTGTGTGTGTGTGTGTGTGTGTGTGTGTGTGTGTGTGTGTGTGTGTGTGTGTGTGTGTGTGTGTGTGTGTGTGTGTGTAAACGGTTAGAGATAGAGCAAAACTTGCTGCACAAAAATGTAGATTTTGCTGAAATATACAATTTAGGCTCAAATAATACTTTTTTGTAGCGTGAACCATTTTGGAGATATTCCTTGTTATTTGTGTAAGTTTTTGAGAGCTAATACTTTTGTCAAATGGACCATTCGTCTATATGTTGACCGTGCAAAGAGAGCAAAATTTTAAAGTTTTGAAAGAGTTGATTGTCGCCTAAAGCCTATTGCATTGCTATATTCCCATTGCACGTGCAAGAAAACAAGCAATTAAATAATTTCTGCAATGTTTATCTCAACTAACACCAAGAAGATATAGGAATAAGAGTCTGTGAGAATGGTTAGTACTAGAGTAGAGAAAGTCATGTGACTGGAACACAAAGGATTTTTTAATTCCTTTTTTCTGTCCATGTAAGGAGAATAGAATTTAAAATTCATCATAAAACTTATAAAAGATTTGTTGTTGCTTAAGCCTCCTGTATTCCTCTATTGCCATTGTAACTACAAGGAAACATGCAATAATATCATTTCTACAAATGTCCATCTCAACATAAAATAGAAGAATAAACCTTTTTGCACCAGAGTAGAAACTCACGTGAGTGCAACGCATAAGATTTATTTAAAACAGGGCTCACTTTTTTCACTAAAATGTAGTTGTTTGTACAAATAAGGTATAGTGAAACCCAGAGATGTCTCTATTGCCATCCCATGGCGAGAAAAAAAGTCTTAAAATACAGGAAGAGCTGTCGCTGAGAGACAGGTCACATAATTCAGCCTTAATTTGGGGTTTTTCTTTACCACCCAGCAGGAAACACTCTTTCGTGTTCTTAAATTACCTCGTCTAAATACCTTATTGTGGTTTTATGTTCTAAATTATCAGCCTCTTTCAAGCCTATTGAAAGCTACATATATAACGTTATAGACTCAATGGCGTGGGAAATTTCTTTGTTCACGCCAGATTTCTTGGTATAAGTTACATTCCCTATGTTTGGCCTGGTGCTCCCAGAGAAGTTATGGTACCGATTTGAACGAGAATTTCTGTCATCAGTAAATTATTACTTTTTTTTTTCTACTGCTTGCCTAAGGGAAAGGAAGTATTGCACTTGTTCCAAAAATATTATATCCCTATCTAGCCTGAACTGTCTGGTTAGGTGCCTTAAAGCAGGGAAATTATGATGTATCAGTTACAAATTCACGTGGTATTATTTGCATTATTTATTTGCCATACTATTACACATAATAACTTACAATGCTCCTTATTTATTAGTAGTTACTATTCTATACATTAGTTCACCATACATCTTAATACCTTAGTTATTATTGCTACCTCTAGCGCGAGGGACCAATACCCGCGTGGGGTGATTTTTTCTCCGCTGGTCCGGGTGCACTCAGCCTCCTAATACCTGCTAAGTAGTTATCATCAAGAAGAGTAGCGTTGCCTATGTTCGGGAAGAAGGCACGCCGACCTGATCCTGGACTCTTTCGTGGCCTTGGCTGCAGCTGAAGGACGCAGCGGCCGGGCGATACGAGCACTCTCTGTGTTAAGGTAACGCGCTAGAAATAGGTTATAATTGTTTGGTGAATCTTACTTTATCGCTTGCTCTTTTTATTTTTCTGTACCATTTTTCTTTTGTTCTTCCCATTAATTCTCTAACAGTTTTATAACCTCTTCGTTCTTCAGCTCCTTTATCTCATTCATGAGTGGGGTGCAGAACTGGAGAGTGGGACAAGGTCAGTGCCCGGAGCCCTTCCGGCTGGTTATGTGGCCTCCGTGACCTAGGGTCGTCACTTCTCTGTCAAGTGGCTCCTCAATTGGCCCCTCAAGGATCTAACGAGGCTGAGTGCACCCCGTGCTAGACCTCCCATGCTCTACGAGGGCGGTCCAAGAAAAAGTAAACTTTGGAAGTAGAGGGTGGTTTGGAGTAGAGAAATTTTGTTGAAAATGTTCGAATTGCAGGCTTGATATTTAACCAACCTTAGATGTTTTAGTTACAGCGTTCAAACACCCGCGCAAACGCACTTTTAGCGACAAATTCTTTTTTAGTTTTCAGCTGACTTCAAAATATATTGTTATAGTGAAATCTCTGCATCAAATTTTTGATTGGAATAAAATTCCTTCGCTATCTACAATAAGTTTGGTAGATAAAGCAAAAAAATCACCCTTTAGATTAACTATGCAATCATTAAGAGTTTATATTGGGACCATTTATCTACGACACTGCTTGTACTATTAGCTTTACAGTGTTGACAGAGAATCTAATGTGTTCGCCTACACAATTCGAGAACTAGATGCAGAAACACTGTAAACAAAAATAAACTAAACAGGATTTCCAAAGCAGACGTTGTTTCTCTTATCTGGTACACACTTTTAATGCCCAGAAAAATTAATTTCACCTGATAGCAGGTCCGCTGATCACAAAGTTGTTGTTATTTATCATTCTTTATTTCTTAAATAAGAACATGAAACCTCTGTGTTCTCCAGAAGTCATTAGAACTAGCACATTTTTAGCTGACGTTTTTATTTTACTTTTTTTTCCTGGCGTTTTTAATTTGCTAGCATCTCCACTAGAATAGCGGCAATAAAAAACTAAGAACATGGATTTTTCAGCGACTTAAATGTAGTTCCAGACCTTGCCACGGGAGCAGGTAAAATATTTGCCTCACAGGCTCTACCTCGACGACGCAGAGTGCCAAAACAAATTGCTCATTAAGGAAGCCTGCTGTGATGTGAACTGACCGCCGAGTCTCCATGAATTATGCTAGAAGGCGTGTACGATTATACTACAGTATGTCTTCTGTTCCCGTGGAAAAGCTGTATAAACACCTTAACACACTGGGAAGCCAGCAAAGACCAAGAGTTTCAAGTAAAACTGATACGCAATTATTGAACTGGTATGGCTGAAACTACTGAACGCATCGGTATGGGACTATGACTATTCGAAGCAGAAACGTTCGTAGATAGTTCTAGGCTATCTTTTTAGATTCCATAGATTCTTTGTATCATGTCTTTTATTTGTTTTTATGGGCATTTTAGTGGTTATTTTGCTGCCTATACTGTCCTTACTCTAACTCCTAAACCAGTTTTCATATTCCTTTCGGAGGCAGCTTAGCCGAAGCTATTCAAATAGCTGAGATTGTTAGAGCGATTGCACAATGGACTAGCCATCCGTTCATAGCCAAGCATCGCGAATTCAAATACCAGTAACTACAGTCAAGTGTGTCTGTGGTTACGCCACTATATATAATGAAAATGACGTTCATTGGTGGTTCTAGGCTACTTATTTTTTGGATTCCATACGCCCTTTATCGTTTTTATTTGGTTTTATGGACATTTTTTTCCGCCAAGAAAACAAAAGACGGGATTTTTGTTTGTATTCATTTGTCTTTCGTATTTTAGTGTATATATAAACGTCACATCCTTGAAATTCATGTGGACGTTGTTTAAGTTAATTTATTGTTAGAACTTAAGTAATTATAATTATAATATTTTATTTTAAATTTAAATAAATATCTGATATTTTTGTTAAATGTTTAGCCATTGATTTATAGATTAAAATTAACGCACAGTGAAGTGCGCGATTGACAGCTGGCAATTTCATAACAAAACGACAGGCAGATAGCTAGCAAGTTGCAATAAATGATTTCAATATGTTAAAATCAATGCATAATGTAAGAAACAGGAGTTACAGTTCAATTGGTGAATAAGAAGTCATTAGCCAGGAAAACTATGAGTTGAGGAAAAGTAATTGGTCAAAAATCAGTGTAGCTAAGACGATTAGGCATACTGGACCACTCGTTAACAAGAAATCCATTAGATCAAGACACTGGTAAATTAGAAATCAACGTACTCAGAAGCCAAAAGTTGGTTAAATATTGGTGCGTTGGCACGGAACGCCTATATAACAATAAACGCTGATCTTCCGTGCAGGATATTCCCAATGTTTAATGTTCCGTGGCCACGTAGCTGAATGGCAGTAACTTCTAGCCAGTCAACTGTGCCTGAGGTAAATGATGGGGAGAGCCCAAGTAAACTAATCGGTGTAATGGCACGCTTCGAAGCTGACGGGGTTACATTTGACTGCAGTTGCATGGATTTTGCTTCTTTTCCTTAAAAAAAAACTACAGTTCTATTTCAAAATTTAATATTTTTACAATGTAAGACAACTGAAAATACATGAATTTTATTTATTCATCTATCCATCTATCTTTCTGTCTGTCTGTCTGTCTGTCTGTCTGTCTCTGTCTCTCTGTCTCTCTGTCTCTCTGTCTCTCTGTCTCTCTGTCTCTGTCTCTCTGTCTCTCTGTCTCTCTGTCTCTGTCTGTCTCTGTCTCTGTCTGTCTGTCTCTGTCTGTCTCTGTCTGTCTCTGTCTGTCTGTCTGTCTCTGTCTCTCTGTCTGTCTCTCTGTCTGTCTCTCTGTCTGTCTCTCTGTCTCTCTGTCTGTCTCTGTATATTTAGGTTGACTAACAAGAAATTAAAAAGAAAGAGTTAATAAACTTAACAAATTCATATGCTGTTTGTAGGCAACGCTATTATAGGCTTAAAAGCAACTGAAGTTGGTTCTGAAAAGGATATAGGTGCTGATTTTCCAGAGATTCTGCTGTACAAGACTTCGGTGTAGAAATCGTGTTCTTGCAAATAATCACTTCTCCCATCGCACGGCCTTTCAGTTTTCAAGTATGCCAACATGTTAAGTGAAAGCTTCATCTTTTTCCGTAAAGTGTCATTGATACCAAACTTCTTTAGACATAATTTTCTAGATCTCATTAAGTTGATTGTTTTTTATTTACGGTATAATGGAAGCCGCGCAGTTTCGCCTCTCTTCTTGAACGGGTTGAGAATTGTTGGTTCTACGTATTTTTTAATCGTGCAGAAATCTGCTTGCAGAATGATGGATCTCCGAGTGTTGAGCGACCCTAAGAGTCAACTGGTGTTGCGTAGCCAAACGAATTGCGGCTGTCATAAGGAAAGAAAGACTGTATATATATTTCATGATGAATAGTCGGAACATGCACAATATTCCTTTACGTAATAAGCCTTGGCAAGGTGTTCTGCAGGATGTAAGTCCTTGCCTAAGAATTTATTTTTAAGTGCGTTCACAGCCATCTATTAGTGTTCGTTCGTCTGTATGCTTGAATTAGCTCATGTACCACAGAGCGTCCATCAGAGTCGGATCGGTTCTCATACAATCCAAAGTTGTCCAAACATTTACAGGTTCATCCATATATTGTGTCTCCGCAGTTGAAACGGGGTCTCACTCGGCCGACAAGCTATCACTTCCCGCTTCCCAACTGCAGTTGTTTACCAAGGAAATGCTGGAGATTCTGGAATAACTTGCATTGGTTTTTATGATATTTCTGGCTTCTTATTATGAAATTATCCATTACTTTCCTTACATCTGTTTGAGATATTGAATTTACAACTTGCTAAGCTTATGAAGTTTGTCCAAAGTGTGTGGATTCGTTTTATAAAATTTATCTTTGAATGCACTCCAAATATGGTAGTCAAAGGCTTCAAATAACCTCCAAATAATCTCTTGACACCTCGAGCGGATTATATGCGGATATAGAGTCGCGCGCGCGCGAGCGCGCGCGCGCGCGTGTGTGTGTGTGTGTGTGTGTGTGTGTGTGTGTATTAGTCTCTCTGTGAACATAAATAAAAACAAAGTATCGGATAAATACCAACTTGGAATCTAGATTAAGTACGTTTCAAAGTTGGGATACGAACATTTTTAAGAAAATCTTCCCAACGGCAAAGTACCTTTACACGGAACATTTCCCAAGTGTTTGAGTTTTAAAAAGGATATTAATTAAAGAATGAGACGGTACTTTTAGACCGGAAAGCCTCCACTTATAATCCTTCTTATTAATTAAGTAAGAAAATAATGAGTGTGATTAGATACAATTGAGTAAGATGTAAATGTTTTCGATGCTTTTAATTTTATTTGCAAGCCTGGAGAGTATGATGTTGAGCGTTCATGTTAAAACACTGTCAGGGACCTGAGTTTTAAAAGCTAGAATGTTGCACATTTTAGGAAAACAAGGCAGTTACATTGTCTCTCCATCTGCGTATATATTGTTATGTGTCGAAGGGTGTTTATTCTTTGTTGCATTATACGATAACGTACCGAAACAGAAAGAGTGAGAGAGAACATGTCACTGGATATAACTTGGGGAATTCCCTCAATGGTGACACTAGCCGAGGACGGGTATCAAACTTGGGACACAATGACGACGAGGTAAGAAGTTAGCCGGAGTCATAAAGGAGAAGGGCAACGATCACTACAGCGAGGTTCGAACCAGGTACTGCCTCAAGGACTATACTTAAAATATTTTCATAGCAAACGAAATGTAATTCTTGGTTTTTCTGGGAATAGGCTCTGAAGTCCTTTTCACTCTGAACAACAAAATAGACAAAATCTTACTACATAACAAATGTAGATCTCATCAAAGCACACTATGTCAGGATACTCGTTTTGTATGTCCTGAGAAGTGTAGAGAGAGGGGAGAGAGAGGCAAACAATTTATGGAGGGGGTTCCATACTAAGCCGTCGTTGTAGGAAGGGTATACTGTGAGCGCTCTATAGGTGTGTGGGAATCCAGGCGAGTAACACGAGGCAGAGTGAGGGCCTCCAACGTGCACTGGAGGTTGCTCATCTTGACAACAAGGTTAAGTGGCTACAACGCCACCCATCCACCTAGAACAGCAGTTACAGTTCGCAAAGTCCTCACACACAGCAACGCCAATCTCGCCCATAAACAAAACTTCTGACCATGAAAAACCGGATTGATATGAAGGTAAAAAAAAAAAATGGAGGGACTGCAAATTAGGGGATGTAACTTTCCTTCTAAGCATATACCTGGTTACCCAGGAAAAAACCGAAAAAGAATTGCATGGGTCAGAAAGGTTGGCCACGGGAATCGAACCCACGACCTCCCGAATGTGAGTCTGTCAGTTATTCTGGAGTCATCTTGCTTGATTACGACACAGGACCATTGGAAGTCATGTTAACGATTTTTACGTCCAAAATAAACCATCACTCTCCACCCAGTTTGAACGCGAGACCGTGGGAACAGAATACTAGCATGTTACCCGTAGACTACGTAGGACAAAGGGCATTAGGGTGATCTTCCATTCAGGGTATCCTATGATCCAAAGTTTGTTTACTCTTCAAAGAGGCTACTGACACAAGGCTTGTGTGTCCTTAAGGGTGTAGAAGTGTAAACCATCGAAGAAGAAAAATCAGAAATAATTATATTTCGATTCAACTTCAGGAGCAATGAATTTTAAGTTAATTGGTCATCTTAATCATAGTTTCGGTTGCAAGACGAGACATTTAAAATTTAACGCTTTGTGCACATTTGACATCTTATTTATTTTGCTGACAACGGCAGGTTAAAATCCATCTTATGCTGTCAAAGTTCTTCCATAATCAAGAGTTTCTGTCAACGCCGGGAAGAATATGACGTGATTGAATAACAGTAAGACATTATTGTTGTCAAAAGTTTAACCAAGCGAAGGGGCCAATGATCTGTGAGCAGTGAAGCGCTCTAAGATGGATAGGCCCACGAAGCTTGCTTGTTCAGGTGGAAATATCTGATCCTACTGTGGTACACAAAACGGGTTGTATGTTCAAAACACTTTTCAGGCAGTCGTAGCTTCTGCGGCACTCCAAAGGAGGGGATTAAAACTTCATAGAAACAACAACATCTATAATAAGCATCTTCTTTAAGTATGAGGTGATTATGGGGAAGCTGCTGATGTGAAACTTTCTAATTAGAGGTTGCTAAGAGTCTTCAAGTGTCTTGTGTGATTTGGATACATGATAACAGTTCTTATTTTCTGTGGGGAAAGAACTGCCAAAATGTTTACTGTAAACTGTTGTAAGCTTCTACAAGGAACCCATAAGAAAACATTAAAATTGTTTTTACTTTCGCTACTACATATAGTATGTGGGGGAAAGTTCTGTATTCACCCTAAAATTTCGTTGTCGAGATCTCACCGGAAATATGTTTTGAGAGCCCCTTAATAAAAAAAGAGTTTTATAAAAAGGTACGTGCGTGTGCATGTGTGTGTGTGTGTCTGTCTGTGTGTAGGTTTATTTGCCTGTGGACAGCATCACTCAAAAAAAAAAATGGGAAGATTTTCATAAAAATCCCCCCCCCTCACCCTCAGCTACCTTTACATGGAAGCGTTTTCGAAAATTTTTATTTCTCAGGAACGGCTCTAACGATTTTGATTAAAATGTCATATTACGTTTAAGATATTGTTATGGCAAATGAAATGTATATTTTGAATTTTCTGGTTAAATCCTATGTAGACCTCTTTATTCCTGATGTCTTTTGCATAACTGGTAAACCGTAACAAAAACACCAAACCTAACTCTACGAAAAATATAGACCTCATTAAAACACAAGTTATGCCCACATACATTTTTGTGGAGTGAACCGTTTCGGAGATATTCCTTGTTATTTGTGTGAGTTTTGGAGAACTTATTGGTACTTCTGCCAAATGAAACATCGTTATTCATTTTTTGTATGTTAACCGTGCAAAGAGAAACCTTTAAAAGATTTTACTCACTCAAAGGCTACTGTATTCCCATATTCTCCTTGTACCTACAAGAAGATAAACAATAAAAAAATTTGTACAACTATTTATCTCAACTAACACGAAGAAGATATTGGAATAAGAGTTTGTAAGAATGGTTAATACAAGAGTAGAGAAAGTCATGTGAATGCAACACATAAGATTTCTTTTAATTTAAAGTACTAAATATTGGTCTATTGTAATAAAGTATAGAACCAAATTAATCACAATGGATTATATTCTTACAATATGCAAAAAAGGTAAAAAAAATCTGATGTGTTTCAATCACATGACTTTCTCTACTTTTGTACTAGCCATTCTTACAAACTCTTATTCCTATATCTTCTTCGTGTTACTAGTTAAAATAAACATTTGTACAAACTATTGTATTGGTTATTTCCTTGTAGGTGCAAGGGGAATATTAGAATACAGTAGGCTTTGTGCGATAGTCAAATCGTTTAAAGCTTTGAGAATCCGTTCTCTATGCACACGTAACATATAAAAAAATGAACAACGATGTACCATTTCATGAAAGCAAGTTTTCCGAAACTCACACACATAACAAGGAATATCTCCGAAATGGTTCAACCTACAAGAAAATTTATTGAGACATAAATTGTGTATTTTAGCAAGATCTACATTTTTTCTAGAGTATAATTTGGTCTATCTCTAACGGTTTACCAGTTATGCAAAATTCGTCCAGAGTAAATACGACTACAGGGGCTATAACCATAAAATTCAAGATATACATTTCATTTGTCATAAAAATATCTCAAACATGACATTTTAATCAAAATCGTTGGAGCCATTTTCAAGAAAATCAAAATTTTCGAAAAAGTTTCCATGTCAAGGGTAGTTTAGGGTGGGGTTATTTTCTTCAAAATCTTCGTGTCGCATCCCTGAAAGACATTAAACTTAAATACCAACTTTGGTTTTTAACCGACTTTTCGTTTTTGAGTTATGCTGTCCACAGACAGACTGACATACTGACAGACTAACGCACAGACACACACGGACTTTTTTCTAAAAATGCTTTTTTTTTGGAATCAGTGGGCCTCAAAACATGTATTTCCGGTGAAATCTCGACATCGAATTTTTGGGTGGAATACAATACTTCCCCTACTTACCAGTAGAGAAAGTAATAAAACTGTGGTTTAAGGCCTCCTTAATTTTAATTACATAATCCCTTTATTCGCCTTACCTCTCTTCTCTATTCTTATCTGTTTCTCTTCTCTTCTCCTCCCTCTCCTCTCCTCTCCTCTCCTCTCCCGTCTAGCTCACATTAATGAACAGTAGGTGCTGGCGCCTGTCACCAGGAGCAGGCGAGCGGTCAGCGACGTAATTAAGACGGCATCCGTGCGTCATCATGCCGGCCCGACTCCTTCATTAATTATCGGTGGTGCAGACACCGGTCATTAAACACGCTGTTTAATTAGGGAGAGCATGTATTTATTGTGAGCATCTTGTCTGCCCAGGTTTACAACCGGCCTGTGTCCACCACACCGACTTACTTTATTATTTGAAACAAGTATGATATATGAAGTAATACACACAACTAACTCAACCTACAAATTGCCCTTCTGCAAATGCATGCATTGCGTGCACGGTTCGTGAGAACGCTTTCCTTTACCTGCGTTGTCATCCCCTACATTTAATTATTTGCTCGAAAAGTACTGACTCATTCAGCTACACTATAAATATGCAACTTTATAGAACCTCTACGTTTATAAATTAGTGCAGAAACTGCAACTCTACTCCAACATGTAAAGGGATTTTCCTAAAAGTCTTCATGGTATCCTTGGAACACGCTGACTTAAATCAAAGTTTGGGATTTAACTCACTTATCATTTTGGTGTTATACTGTTCAAACACCCAATGGGCACGCGCCGGACGTTTTTCCATAAATAGTTTTATTTATAGGGCCTCAAAACATGTATTTCGACTGACATTTCAATATCAAATATTTCCATGTAATCGAATACCTTCTCTACCTATTATTATTATTATTATTATTATTATTATTATTATTATTATTATTATTATTATTATTATTATTATCATTATCATTATCATTATCATTATCATTATCATTATCATTATCATTATCATTATCATTATCATTATCATTATCATTATCATTATCATTATCATTATCATTATCATTATCATTATCATTATCATCATCATCATCATTATTATTATCATTATTATCATTATTATCATTATTATCATTATTATCATTATTATCATTATTATCATTATCATTATTATTATCACTATTATTATCATTATTATTACTATCATTATTATTACTATTACTATTACTATTACTATTACTATTATTATTATTACTATTATTATTACTATTATTGTGTTTGTTTTTGTTTTGGCTTTTTGGTTTTTTGGTTTATTGGTTTTTTGTGGTTGTGGTTTTGGTTGTTGTGGTTTTGGTTGTGGTTTTGGTTGTTGTGGTTGTGGTTTTGGTTTTGGTTGTTGTAGTTGTGGTTGTGGTTTTGGTTTTGGTTGTTGTGGTTTTGGTTTTGGTTGTTGTGGTTTTGGTTGTGGTTTTGGTTGTGGTTTTGGTTGTGGTTTTGGTTGTGGTTTTGGTTGTGGTTTTGGTTGTGGTTTTGGTTGTGGTTGTGGTTTTGGTTGTGGTTTTGGTTGTGGTTGTGGTTTTGGTTGTTGTTGTGGCTGTGATTTTGGTTGTTCTTGTTGTCGTGGTTGTTGTGGTTTTGCTTGTTGTTGTCGTCGTGGTTGTGGTGGTTGTTGTAGTTGTAGGTGTAATTGCAGTTGTTGTAGTTGTAGTTGCAGTTGTAGTTTTTGTTGTAGTTGCTGTTGTTGTAGTTGCTGTTGTAGTTGCAGTTGTAGTTGTCGTAGTTGTAGTTGTTGTAGTTGTTGTAGTTGTAGTAATTATTATTATTATTATTTATTTATTCTCCGTAATAACTATTTGAACCCTATCACACATAATAGTATATTAGGATTATAAATATACATGTAAAATCAAACAATTGAATGGATGAATCAATCCAAGGAATTATATATGTATATACATAAAGTGCAATATGATTTAGTAAATAATTTTGTCAATAGCTATGGATAAATTATTTTACAATGGTAACAATGGAAGATATATTCTCGATCACACTGGAATAGTCTTTCCTCTGACATTTTACGCTTGCAAATAAAACTATGTGCACCGCCGTGTTCGGACCTTTATATCGTTCGCCTCTCACCTAGGCGGGTCAGGTTTGAACACAGGGACCCACGTGCGGTATTCATGTTGGACGAAGCTGCGTCTGGGCGGATTTTCTCCGGGTTCTCCAGATTCCCCCGCCGCTCATGCCGCCAACTGCTCATCAACACCTATCCCATCATGCATTTCGGTGCATTTCTAATAAATTATAATGCTCTTTCTCACTCTCATTGCTGGTGCTGGATTGACCACCTGTTTTCATAGAGAACGAGATGGAGGGAGGGGGAGAGCGAGATGTGAGAGGGGGTGAGGGGGAGAGGTATGGGTTCCGGGGATCGAACCTGGGTTTTCCGTGTCAGAAGCAAGCGTGCTATGACTCTGCCATGGTGGCGGTCATTTTTCCAAGGATGCGACCGGAAAATGTTTAAGAAAATCCCTCACATTTGACGGGCAGATTTTTATACTGTCTCACAATAGTTCTTAATTATTTCGATTAAAACACTGTTTTTTATTTGCGTGATTTTTCTGAGAATAACCCAGAAAGCTCTATTTATTCTGAATTAACCTTTTAATTGTTAAATGGTAAGAGGGATACATTTTACTGCACAACAATTTTAGATGTTGTTAGAGCAGAGAATTCAGTAATTTTTTGTGGTTTAACCATTTCCGTGATATTATTTGTTATTGGTTCGAATGCCCAACAACGAGCGCGGCAGAACAATGTGTTTCGAGAACCTTCCGGGAACTTCGACTGCCGTTTACAGAAGCATCGAAGTAATTGTGAATTTCCAGAAAAATCTATGCTACGCCATTCTCGCCTGTATAAAGCTTGCGGGATGGTGAGAGAGGAGAGTTTGTGAGACAAAAGAAAAGCACTGTAATCGTTTTTATGATGGAACCGCGAGACAGTTGCTAGCAGTGCGAGTATGTGCATAATGGCCGTCGTAAGAGAACTGTGTGTGCTGACAGCGACATTTTGGAACATTTAATGTCACGTCGGAATGGTTGTAGTGAGACGCAGTTTTAGTGAATGTGCTCATCGAAGCCAGAAGTTTGTTAGAACTGAAAGACAGAAAAGTGTTTGTGTCAAGGCTACTGGAGGATAAAACAGCTGAGTTGCTAGGTCATGAAGAACTATAGATTGTGTTAAAGATAAGAACTGTGTTTTGTGCTTCAGATTAGAAGAAAATAAAGTGATAGAAAAAGTAACTGCACTTGGTTCTCATTTGTGGCAAAAATAAGCTTTCGAAAGAATAGTTTGTAAAGGAGTGAATAGTGAAAGTCGTGTGAATGCAACACTATTTGTTTACACTTAAAATGTTTCAACCTCTGAACACAAAGTTGATTTTGTCTCTTCTAGCGTTTTTCCACTATGTACTCTTCTAATAATTTCATTTCCTGATTAATGACTTTGTAATTTAATTTGTTCAATTTTATCGTAATCACATGTTACAACTAAATTAAACAATGCCTTATACGTTACAGTTTACACAAAAATACCACTTTTAGTGCTCCATAATGACAAAGGAATGTTATTTAATTGGTAGACTTGATTGAGGCATTAGATTTCCGAAGGCCATGTTCCGTTTCTTGAATTAGTAACTGGTAGTTACTGAAGTCCAGACTGTTTATTATCAACTCATTATGTAATTTTATTCCTGATTTAATTTATGTTTACCATTTCTTTCTTATCTATGTATACACATTTTGAGGCAGAAGTAAATTGCAAAAATTATATCTCAGCTCCATTTAAACGTGATTTGTCGAGCGTGACGAATGGTGTGCGTGTATATGAGCAAATTACGTAACAGGGAAAGCCAAATTTAATATCTATTTATGGTAAACTGTGAGGCAGCTAAGACAATTTTTTATGTAAATAGCAAATTTGCCATAATTATTAGGTTTTGCGGTCCCTTTACTTTCTCTACTGTTAAGTAGAGGAAGTATTGTATTCCACCCAAAAATTCGAAGTCGAGATTTCACCAGAAATATATTTTTGAGAGCCCCTGAATCCTAAACAGGCATTTTTAGAAAAAGGTCCGTGTCTGTCTTTAGACAGCATACCTAACACAAAAACGAAAAGTTGGTTAAAAACCAAAGTTGGTATTTACAATCTCTTTCAAGGATGTGACACGAGGATTTTGAAGAAAGTAGCCCCTCCCTAAACTATCCTTTACGTGGAAAATTTTCGAAAATTTTGAATTTCTTGAAAATAGCTCTTAACGATTTTGATTAAAACGCCATATATCTAAGATATTTTTATGACAAATGAAATTCATATTTTGAATTTTTTGGCTATAGCCCATGTAATCCTCTTTATTCTGGGTAACTTCTGAATAACTCGTAAACCGTAAGAGATAGACAAAATCTTACTCTACAAAATATGTAGATCTCGCTAAAATACACAATTTATGTCTGAATAAATTTTGTTTGTAGAGTGAACCATTTCGGAGATATTCCGTGTTATTTGTGTCCGTTCCGGAAAATTTAAAACTCTCGTGAAATGGAACGTCGTTGTTCGTTTTTTTAATATGTTAAGCATGCAAAGAGAACGGGATCTCAAAGCTTTAAAAGTGTTGACTATTGCTCAAAGCCTACTGTATTCCAATATTCCCCTTGCACATACAACGAAATAAGGAATATGATAAATTGAACAACTGTTTATCTCAACTAAAACGAAGAAGACATAGGAATAAGAGTTCGTAAGAATGGTTAGTACAAAAGTAGAGAAAGTCATGTGAGTGCAACACATCAGAGTTTTAGAGAAAGGTCCGCACGCGCGCGCGCGCGCGTGTGTGTGTGTGTGTGTGTGTGTGTGTGTGTGTGTGTGTGTGTGTGTGTGTGTGTGTCTGTGGACGGCGTAACAAAAAAACGAAAAATCGGTTCAGAACCAAAGTTGGTATTTAAGTTTAAGTTCTTTCAGGAATGCGACACGAGCATTTTGAATTAAATTGCTCTACCGTAAACCACCCTTTACACAGAAAAGTTTTCGAAAGTTTTTATTTTCTTGAAAATAGCTCTAACGATTTTGACAAAAATGCCATATGTTTGAGATATTTTTATAGCAAATGAAATGTGTATCTCGAATTTTCTGGCTATTGCCCATCAAGCCCCATTTACTCTGGATGGATGACTTTAGCATAACTGGTAAATTTGGTTTGGTGTCGTTTAAGGGCGCTCAACTTCTAGGTCATCAGCGCCCTTAAAAGATTCATGGCAATAGCCAGATATAAATTTCACTCAAAAAATAAAAATACTAGCAACAAGAAAAATATACAAGCGGTGGCAATAGCCAGATATGAAACAAGGTGATAAATATGTCCAAAAGTAGAAACAGATAATTAAAAAATTTTAAATCCTCAAATTGATATTGCACTCCGCTAAAAAATTAAAAACTCTATCAACAGCTGTTTTGTCGTCCGCTAGGACCTCTGCAAGTCTGGCAGGCAGCTGCAGAGAATCCCGAAGGTGCGCTAGAGAGTAACACTCTAGCAACACGTGGCAAACCGACAAAAGGTTGTCACACAGCGGACATAGAGGCGCAGGGTCCCTTTTAAATAGGTAACCGTGCGAAAAATTGCAGTGCCCTATTCTTAATCGAGCCAAACTAACCTCCTCGCGACGAGATGTGCGACAGGAAGTTACCCAGTTTATCGGAAGTTCTTTCACTTCTCTAACCTTATTACCGCGGAGAGCTGACCATAACTGGTAAAGCGTAGGAGATAAACTCAATCTTACTATACAACCAATGTAGACCTTTCTAATTCACACAATTTATGTCGAAATAAACTTTTTTTGTAGAGTGAAGCATTTCGGAGATATTCCTCATTGATGTGAGTTTTGGAGAAGTTATTACTCTGTCAAATGGACCATCGTTATTCATTTTTATATGCTAAGCGTGCAAAGAGATCGGAATTTGACAGCATTAAAAGATTTGACTATTGCTCAAAGTCTACTGTATTCCCATATTCCCGTTGCATGTGCAAGAAAACGAGCAATAAGATAATTTGTATAAATGTTTATCTCAACTAACACGAAGAAGATACAGGAATAAGAGTTTGTACGAATGGATAGTACAAGAGTAGAGAAAGTCATGTGAGTGCAACATATCAGATTCTTGTACACATATTGTTATACATACTTTGAACCACTCTCGCTAGATGTTCAGGATATCCTTCTGTCATCATAATTTTAAAAATCTGAGGTGTTGCACTCACATGACTTCCTCTACTCTTGTACTAACCATTCTCACAAACTCTTATTCCTATATCTTCTTCGTGTCAGTTAAGATAAACATTTGTACAACTTATCTTATTGCTTATTTCCTTGTAGGTGCAAGGAGAATGTTAGAATACAATAGGCTTTGTGCGATAGTCAAATATTTTAAAGCTTTGAGATGCTCTTGTCTTTGCGCACTTAACATATAAAAAAATGAGCAACGATGATCCATTTCACGAAAGTTCCAGGATTTCTGAAACTCACACACATAACAAGGAATATCTCCGAAATGGTTCACCCTACAAGAAAATTTATTGAGACATAAATTGTGTATTTTAGCAAGATCTACATTTTTTGTAGAATATGATTTGGTCTATCTCTAACGGTTTACCAGTTATGCAAAAGTCGTCCAGAGTAAATACGACTACAGGGGCTATAGCCAGAAAATTCAAGATAAACATTTCATTTGTCATCAAAATATCTCAAACATATGACATTTTAATCAAAATCGTTAGAGCCATTTTCAAGAAAATCAATTTTTTTTTAAAAATCTTCCAAGTAAAGGGTAGTTTAGGGTGGGGCTATTTTTCTTTAAAATCTTCGTTTCGCATCCTTAAAAGACTTTAAACTTAAATACTAACTTTGATTTTTAACCGACTTTTCGTTTTTGAGTTATGCTGTCCACAGACTGACACACAGACACACACGCGGACGTTTTCCTAAAAATGCTTTTTTTGGATTCGGGGGGTCTCAAAACATATATTTCCGGTGAAATGTCGACATAGCATTTTTGGGTGGAATACAATACTTCCCCTACTTACCAGTAAGGAAAGTAAAAAGTTCTCTATCGACCATGTCCCAAATGGGAATCCCAAGCGTTGCCACCTGATTCACCCCGGAATGAAATAAAACAAAGACAATCAGAAACTCTTGCTGTAGGCCACAAATGTATGTAGAGGATTCTCAAGGAACGGTGATACAATGGCCACTACAGTGGAATAAAGTTGCATGTCAGGGTCCGTAACACAATACAATGTCCGTAACTGGTTGGTTGTTCACCAGAGCCGAGGCGAGACGAAATAGTTGGCAATTACATGTCCACAAGTGTGTATACTTTCATATCGTCGTCGCTAGCTACAAAGAGCGACGCCTCTGATATATGGATGTGTCATACTCTGCCCCAACATACGTGTGTGTTCATTAGAGAAGGTTCAACTCCTTTCACGCTTGTAGCTCTTGACTTTGTCGTTGAATGTGGCTGAAGGCCGAGCAATAATAGTTAGATAGCACCTTAATGGCCTGCAACTGTCACATCAAGGCCTAGCTGTAGCGTGGGAAATAACGCTGAACATGGCAGGCGTGAACCTATGCACCGTCTGATCAATGCATTGTTTCTGCATATTGGATTATTTCTTTCCCTCCACTAGCTGCTTATAAATTTTCCTATAATATGTTACTAACCCACAATGCTGAACTTTTACTAAAGCAACAATGTCCAATGTTTGCGAAAGAGGGGAGGTTAGATTTACCTCCTTCCACTGTATGCGAACTGTGCCAGTCACTCAGACGTGCATTGTGTTGCAGTGGTGGTTTGGTTATATGTGCATTGCGTTACCTATTTAAAAGGGACCCTGTCCCTCTATGTCCGCTGTGTTACAATCCTTTGTCTGTCCGTCACGTGCTGCTAGACTGTTCCTCTCTAGAACACCTTCGAGACTCTCTGCAGCTGCCTGCCAGACTTGCAGTGGTCTTAGCGGACGAGAAAACAGCGGTTGATAGAATTTTTAAGTTTTTAGCGGAGTGGAATATTAACTTGAGGATTTAAAATTTTAGATATCTCATTTTATGCTTTTTGACATATTTATCACCTTGTTTCATATTGCCACTCTTTTTCACTTCTTGTGTATATTTTCCTTGTTGCAATATTTTTATTTTTGAGTGAAATTTATATCTGGCTATTGATATGCATCTTAAGGGCGCTGATGACCTCGAAGTTGAGCGCCCTTAAACCAAACCATCCACCCATCCATCCATGTACATTGCGTTTGATTTACGAAAGCACTTTCAAAACATGCGATAAACACCTGTTCGTTTGTGACTTCTTTGGTATTGCTTATGTTTAAGAAGTCTATCAATATTTGGTGACAAAGTCGAAGTTCATTGCTTTAGAAGATACACCAGGCGATCGTCGCGTAACCTATTGCCATATAGACGTTCAGTGTACTTCAATTTGGAGAAACTCTGTTCGCAAAGGTATAAATTTCGGCGTTATGGATATATGGGAGAAAGACGCCAGGAAAGTGACTTGCGTCATAAAACTCACTTGCCTCTTTGTTGCAGTGGGCATTTTACTAAAATGTTATTAACGCCCAGCAATTAAAGTGGGTACGCGGTGAATTTCTCGGCAAGCTGTTGTAATGTCCACCTTAACTAAGTCGCCAATGACCACTTGGAAGGTTCCTGTGGTAAAGAGCCTTAGAGTTAATAACACCATCAGCATTGGCAACAAAGGCTTGTTCCTTCTTGTTAGTCAAAGAAGTGATTCCCGCAACCTTCGATCCTAATTTTCCACCTAATCTTTGTCCAACCGGTACTGGAGTTTGAAATTCTGGTCGCTCAAATCCCTCAGAGGATTGCCTATTTCCTGGAAAGTGTGAGGAACACAATGACGTTCAATATTATCGTCGTCTGACATCTGAAAAATACACGCAATTAGAGGTTATACATAATTAATCATACCTGCAAGCTATTAGAGGTTAGGTAGTGATAGGATAAACCTTTAACAAATTCCAACTAACTTTTGTTAAGTTTATTAATAGAGGTATGTCTGACTGAAATTAAAAGCAATTTTGAACTGCAGATTAGTACGGAACTAACAAATTCATCTGCTAATTTGCAGCACATGCAAACGATTCCGTATTTGAATGCCTCGATAAGGTTAAGTCAAAACTAAACGAACGAAGATGCACAACTCAATTTTACATTATTTTGTAAATGTTGCTTACCTTTATTCCGATATGAAATTAATAATTACACACAATTCACTTCTTCCACTACATTTTTGTCTCAAAACTACGTGAAGACTACTATTTGATCTCCGATGCGAAACCTTCAACTTTGAAATTTCTCCAGTCAAAAGTTGATTACGATCAGAGGACGTGATCGTAGATCTACGTTTACACACACAAAATTTCCGAGTAGTTCAGCTTGACCTTAGGTTATTTTTCCCTCAGATCCAAGTTCAAGTGTTTTATGCAATCCGGTCTAGGTGAACATCAGCATACGAAAGTTATTTTTTCTGTAAATTTATTTACATGTATGCTATATGCCTTTCTTTCGGCGTATAGATTTGATTTCACATATATCCTACCCAAAATACCGCACAATATGTATGTATATATATATTTCACAAACAAAAATTGTGACATCCGCCTGACATTGCAGGTGACCATAAAGATCCAGAATACAAAGATATATGACAAAGTCAAATTTTAAGGGAAAAAAATGATTAAAATTAAGATGCAAAATATCTAAAGAAACATTAAATGATTATAACAAGAAGATAACAGTTAACACATGACATATAAGTGATTATTTAAAACATATAAAGAGTCTTTTAGGACATGTAAACATATATTTACAGTTTCGGACCATTGATTATTGCTGTCATGGTTTAGGTGATATTTCCGTTACAATATTGAAGTATTTTTCATATGTAGATCAGTGTTTAAATACGTGTGCCCTTAAGAACGCTTACAAACCATCGGTTTGGGCTGCGTTTGAACCTCCGACCTTGGGATCAATAGGTCAGTCTCTAACCAACAGAGCCACCCAGACTGACATTAAATTTAGTGTGTGTGTGTGTGTGTGTGTGTGTGTGTGTGTGTGTGTGTGTGTGTGTGTGTGTGTGTGTGTGTGTGTGTGTGTGTGTCGCGTGCATTTGTACATGCATGTATGTATTGTGCGCTAGCACTTATATAATATATAATTACAGTAACATCGGTTATTTTGCAGACTTACGAACCTTAAATGTAGAGAACAAAGAAACTCTGATCTCACTATGGCCTTACAACCTACACTTGCCACTACTCGAAAGATTTGGGGGCCATTCAACAAGAAAATTTAAGGTTTAACTTCACGACGCAACACTTAAGCAGAAAGTTAACGGGATATTTTGTCACTCGTGTTTACACATGCAAATTTATACAGCAGCCAATTCTAAGAAAGAGTCAAACAGACGCAAGGTGACTAACGACCAAAAATATTATGCATGAAAGTGTTAATTGTTAAACTTGCAAAAGGAACATCACCTACCAATATAATTTGTTTTGCTGAGAATTTAACAGATATAGAAATATTTCTGGTGCGTGGTTTTGTACAAAAGTATGCTAGCTACAAAAGTATGGGGAATACCACAATCATATGATGAGAATCTCACTAGTTTGACACAGACGTAAACATGAAAGCATGAACCTTGCATTACAATACATAATTTATAACTATGTAAAGTAGCAGGAGTTAATAGAAAAATACATACAACTAATACTAATTAAGAAGAGTATACCTACAGGTTGTTTCGAAACGATACCAAACGAATATAGCCGTTTCATAGTTTATAAGTTAACTAGTGCCAATTTCGGTATCGCAGCTTCGAAATTCTTTTAGGTATAATGTTATGCAGCATTAAATATTCCATTATTTTGTGATTAGGCAGTGCAGGAATCATCGGTGTGCGAACCTCACAGTGTGTCACCTACCTGCGCTACCTCCAATAGTGTGAGGCACGCGACGTTGTTCCTATCACTGCCTAATCCACACTCATTCTGTAGCGTTCTTTTTTATACGACTATTGGCGGTAAAAACTATCTATACGTGTATCATAGTCAATATCTGTATCATATAGTCTGTAGTGTCACGTGTCTATATATTCGTTCGGTGTCGTTTCGGAACACCCTGTATATTTTTATTTATAGCTCATATGCAAATAGTAGATGTTAACTAAGTGGAATAAATGATTAATCGTAAAAGAATGGACTACATTAAATCCAATATATACTGAAGATTCTGAAGTAATAGGCTCGTATTAATAGCACGTACATATGTGTAAGTTATTAGTATACACTAATTCTAGTAAAAAATAAGTACCATTTAAATATACTGAGTTTTAAATGTAGAGAGGGATCATAAATAAAATACATAACAATTACTAAAAGAAAGTATACAAATTAATGATGCGGACGATTATTAACATAATAAAATTACTACGAAATAATTATAAAGGTAAAAAAATCTGATGTGTTGCACTCACATGACTTTCCCTACTCTTGTATTTACCATTCTTACAAACTCTTATTTCTACGAGTATATCTTCTTTTCGTTAGTAAAGATAAATATTTGTACAAATTATCTTATTGCTTATTTCCTTGTAGGTGCAAGGAGAATAAAGTAGGCCTTGTGCGATAGTCAAATCTTTTAAAGCTTTGAAATTCCATTCTCTTTGCACACTTAACATATATATATATATATAAAAAAAAAAAAAAAGAACAACGATGTTTCATTTCACGAAAGCTTTAAAGTTTTGCAAAACTCACACACATAACAAGGAATATCTCCGAAATGGTTCACTCTACAAGAAAATATATTCTGACATAAACTGTGTATTTTAGCAAGATCTGCATTTTTATACAGTATGGTTTGGTCTATATCTAACGGTTTACCAGTTATGCAAAAGTCGTCCAAAGTAAATATGACTACAACGGCTATAGGCAGAAAATTGAAGATATACAATTCATTTGCCATCAAAATATCTCAAACATATGGCATTTTATTGAAAATCGTTAGAGCCATTTTCAAGAAAATAATTTTCGAAAAATTTTTCATGTAAAGGGTAGTTTAGGGTTGGGCTATTTTCTTCGAAATCTTAGTGTCACATCCTTGAAAGGCATTAAACTTAAATACCAACTTTGGTTTTTAACCGACTTTTCGTTTTTGAGTTATACTGTCCACAGACTGACACACACATACACACACACACACACACACACACACACACACACACACACACACACACAGACACACACACACACACACACACTCACACTCACTCACTCACACGCACGGATACTTTTTCTAAAAGTGTAGATCTCGTTAAAACATGCATTTTTGGAGTGAACCATATCGGAGATATTCCTTGTTTGTGTGGTTTTTGCAGTACTTGCCTATACGTATCTCAAACGGAAGGTCATTATTCACTTTTTACTTTCTCTACTACGTATAGTAAGTATAGTGTTCACCCAAAAATTCAATTTCGGGTTTTCACTGGAAATATATGTTTTGAGGCCCTCTGAATCCAAAAAATGAGCATTTTTAGGAAAAGGTCCCCGTGTCTGTGTGCCAATGTGTGTCTGTGAACAAAATAACTCAAAAACGAAAAGTCGGTTAAAACCAAAGTTGGTATTTTAGTTTAATGTCTTTCAAGGATGCGACACGAAGATCCTTTATATGAAAATTGTTTTTTCAAATTTTGATTTTATCTAAAATGACACGATTTTGATTAAAATGCCATATGTTTAAGATATTTTTATGACGTTTGCATAGTTGGTAAATTGTAAGAGGTAAACAAGAATTTACTGCACCAAATAATGTAGATTTCATTAAAACACACAATTTATGGCCAAATGTATTTTTTGTAGAGTGAACCACTTCGAAGGTATTCCTTGTTCTTTGTGCGGGTTTTACTATACTTAAACATTATAAATAAACAGCCATATAAATCCATATATCATTCTGTTCAGTATGAATTATACATATTTTTTTAAAGAAATAGAAGAATGAGTTTTTTGAGATTTCAGTTGCTTATCTCCCATAACACTGTCCGCTTGAGGTTCCGGACTTACAATTATTCTCTCCTTTTATTCCTTCTGTAAACAACCATCATTGTAAATTTCGAAAAAAGGAAAGAATTAATGAATTACTTGCAAACGGATGCCGTGCTCGATTAGATGTCAACCTGGAAGCAATGACACAACCCGGATCACTGTTGCCAACTGGGCCCTACCACATGTCACTTAAAGGAATTCCACCGTCAGGTTGGTAACCGTGTCTGACATTTCTCGCATGACTTGTACGTATTTAGACTGTGCCGGTGTAACGTGTACGAAATTCGATCGACAGGCCAATTAGAGAGGGTTTTTGGACAACGACATATGTTCCAGTCTCTTCAAGGCTGGCGTCCAAATGTTCTTTTCGACGAAATCTGCCTCTAAGATCTCCTTCTCATTTCCATTACAAGCTCTACACCAGACCCGCCTCCTACATTTTGTGGAGCCGGAGAAACAGCTGACAATCACGCTAGACTAATTGTTTAACAACGCAGTTAACGTTCTAAGCCAGTTGCAGAATATGGTACAAAGCCTTGCGTGCAACACTGGTTTAAATTCAATTTTTTTGAGTCCCAATGAAATAATATAAACATGATGCATTGATTTTTACTTTCTCTACTGCGTACATACTTCGATATCGGGATTTTACTGTGAGGTCCCTGAGTAAAAACATTTTGGAAAAACCTCCCTATGTATTTGTGTGTGTATCTGCATGTATACGTGTGTTATACAGGGTGGAAGTGAAATCATCCGTCAGACTTTAACAGCGAATTTCTTATGTTGTGAATAACAAGAAAGTCTGATACCAAAATGTTGAAAAGTTTATAGCTTTCTAGAAAAAAATATTTGTATCAAAAACATTTTGCATCCACCTGGCTAAATTATCATTGAAGGTTCTTGATGTATTGCTATATTCATAGAAAATTTAATAAACGACAACTTTTTCCTTTGAATCAATAGATTCAACGGTTTCTGTGTAAATTAAATTTAAAAAACCTACAATTTATTCCAACAAAAAGTCAACAAACTGTGCGTTCTTTTAAATTTAATTTATACAAAAAGCGTTGAATCTATTGAAATACGCCAAAGCAAAAAGTTATCATTTATTCAATTTTCTATAAATATATCCTTAAATCAAGAACCTTCAATCAATAATAATTCAACCAGGTGGTAACTTTTTTGATAAAAATATTTTTTCTATAAAACTATAAACTTTTCAACATTTTGGTATCAGACTTTCTTGTTATTCACAACACGAGAAATTCGCTGTTAAAGTCTGACGAATCATTTCAGTTCCATTCTGTATATACTGGGTGTCCCAAAAAGAACACCGACAATGGTGTGCAGGATGGTAAACTGATCGGTTTTCAAATAGGAACCCCTGTCTGGAAATGCGCGCTTTGGACCTGGAGAGCGTCAAAATTTGAGAGCGAACGGTTGCGACAATTTGTTAACATTCGTTTTGGTATCTTAATACAGAATATATGCAACCCTTTAGCCATCTGTGTACTACGATGAAGGATCTAAGCATAATAACATTCCTGCGCATGCGCTAAATTCCTCCATAGAGTCATTGGTGTTGTTTCCAGTACAGAAACGTTTTTAACACCAGTGCGACACGTACCAATACACATCTGTGGAAATGGCAGACATGAGATCCGCACACTTTGATGTAAATGTGCAGAATCACCTCAACGTTGCAAGTCGATGGATTGGTAGAGATGAACCATTTCCATAGCTAGCACGGTCACCAGATCTGACACCTCTCGACTATTTCCGGTGGAGGTTTCTAAAAAGTATGGTGTATGGCACTCCTGTGACGTCAGCGGAGGACCTCATTGCTCGAGTCCACGGAACGATTGAAAATCTTCAAACACAACCGCACGTATTGGTCCATGTGCATGAGGCTCACCACCACGGATATAGCTCTTCAATGATGGAGTTACACAGTTCGAAGTCTATCTATAACGTAGACAGCTCTATGTTGGTTTGTTGACGAAATGTGAACGTATGTCCATCTCACACTTCGATTCGCTACAGCGTCCAAACCGTGCATTTCCGTACAAAATACTAAGCATTCTCGGTGCCTTTTGGGACACCCTGTATATATGGACACAAGTATACAGATTGGAAGGTGTCAATAAGAAATGTTCGCCGAAAAAAAGTTCTGAAATATTTGGGGCCATCTAGCTTCTTGACGAATGGATATAAATGGTTTATTATTACCCTAATTGTCGCGTAAATGTTGTTTCAACAATGCTGTAATACATGTCTACCTTAATTCGATTGAATTTAATCACAATTTAATGGATGCAAAGTTCAATTTCTAAGAGTGACTTGGTGACGTCACGTTACATTAAACTGTGACAATTCATTCGAATTGAAATAAAAAGACGCTACAACATTACTCGCACAATGTCTGTGTGATAGCTAGATAATAATAAACCTTTATTTCCATTCGTCAATAAGCTAGATAGTTCTAAATATTTCACACAAATTATTTCAACGAAACGATTCTTTAGTGACAAAAACTGTCTAGAAAATCTCCCATGCATCCTGTAAGTGGAAACATTTTCGAAAATAAATCTGAAGATGTTCATAATAATATGTTTAGGACATTTTCACGGCCAATGAAATGTGTATCTGTGATCCTTTATCTAGGAATAGCCCCTGAAATTCTCCTCATGTGTGTGTTGTGTGTTTTGTGTTGTGGTTGTGTGTCTTGTGTTGTGTGCTTTGTGTTGTGTGTTGTGTGTTCTGTGTTGTGTGTGTTTTGTGTTGTGTGTTTTGTGTTGTGTGTTTTGTGTTGTGTGTTGTGTGTTGTGTGTTTTGTGTTTTGTGTTGTGTGTTTTGTGTTCTGTGTTTTGTGTTGTGAGTTTTGTGTTGTGAGTTTTGTGTTTTGTGTTGTGTGTTTTGTGTGTGTGTGTGTGTGTGTTTGAGATAACCCTTTTCGAAGTATTCCTAGTTACCGTATTGAGCTGTCAACTACTTAGACTTTTCTCAAATAAAAATTCATTATTTGTTTTTTATGTCCTAGCCATGCACATCTACAAACAATAATGGAATGTCAACGCCATCACTTAGCAACCAGCTCTTAAAAGTTTTGACTATCCACTTAAGCCTACTATATTCCCTGGGCTCAAGAACGGGAGACCTACGGTTCAAATCCCACCAGGGCTGTCCTCCTTGACAGAGGCTTCTTCAAGGTTTTCTTGTTCCCATAACTGACGAATACCCTGGAAATACCGTAAACTTCTGCCTGGAATGTTTCCTTCCAAACTTCCTTTCCCAAGTTTCGTTTCATTGCATATACTATCAGTGTCCACCATCTGTTGTACCTGTAGAAATAATGGCCTTTAAACGCTATTCAAAAAAGCAGTAACCTAACATGTAAGGTCATATAGGCGGAGTTGCTTTTGAAACAAATGCTCATCGACAATAATGTTTACTTGTTTTACCGTTGTGTTGATCTTTAGGATCCTTTACGTTGGTTTTTGTTTATTAACATCAAACACTTGGAATACACAGAAACTCCTAGCAGCTGAGTCTGAGTATAGCTATAATTTAAATGTTAAATAATTCACTACCTAAGTATGAACTTTCGTCAGAAACCGCATGTAATCTTTGAATATGTACATAGTTTTAAAGAAGTTTAAAAATAGCCTTCGTACATAAAGTTTATTAACAATGACTTGTCATAACCGGTATTGCTCCTTAAGAGATCTAGTTGTTCATTTCGGGATTGTTCAAAATATGTGTTTGTGGTGAAAAATCGATATGAAATATTTGGCGGAACGCAATACTACCCACGCCACAACAGCCCTTTTCGGGTCAAGACTTACCGCCTGGCCGCTGCGTCCTCCCCCTCTACCCATCACAGGTGTCATGAGTGAGGCAAATTACTGGAGGTGGGATGTATACAATAAATATTCAATATAATAAGCCAAGATTTTGCAATTTGAAAATGTTCTATCAATCTAATGGCCATGTGCGAGAGAGAAAGAAGGAAGGAAGGGGCGAGACAGGGGGAGCGAAGGGAGAAAGAAAGGAAAGAAGGAAATGGAGGGAAGGGGGAGGAGAGAGAGGTGGAGAGGCAGGGACAGAGGAAAAGGGGGTGAGGGTGAGAGGGTGAGGGAGTGAGAGAGAGGGAGATAGGGCAAGGGATAGAAAGACAGAGAAATAAAGAAAGAAGAAGAGAGAAAGGCAGCGATAAAGGAAGAAGGGTAGAGACAAACTGAGGCTAATATGGAAAAATAAGTTGGTGCAAATGAAATGAACTCCCTAAACACGTGTGTGGCCTAAAGGGTAGAATTCCATGGCTCGTTCCCAACTTTGCCAAATAGCCGAAAGCTTTAGGGGTATAATGCTCTACTTGATCGCAATAATGGCCACCCTGTTATTAAGAACGCAGCATGAAAAGTGGGAGTATTTAGTACGATTCCATTGTATCAGACTCGAAGCTGGTGGTCTGGTCATATATGCCTTGGGGCCACGTATTACATTATAATTTGTGCTGCCCTAATAAGGAATCGCACTGGGGTGGCATCTAGGACATCACGAAGTTATAAATATCGAACTCAGAAGCATGAATAAGTAATAAAGTGGAAAACGGGACGCTAATATGAATATACTATTACTGTACAGAGGTGTTAGCTTTGATAAATATACGTATCGAATTCACCAGTTCCAAATTACGTGCGCGTATTTATAATACGGGCACCCGTGTGCTACATCTCACTTAGACCACCGTGGGTTTGGTTGGGGATTTCTTTTATGATCGATAAATATTCATGTCGTTTATTCACAAAAAAGTATAAACTGATATTTAAAGTCAGGCTATTAGGGAAACTAAATGAATTGTATATTACGAATATCAGCTAATTTGGTGCTCAGTTAGTTTTGCGAATATAGCACCCTGTTATTTCTATTAGCTGCAATTCATTAGCTTTTTAACTCTAATGCATAGTGTTGCCATTCGGGAACAAACATGTTCAGTTGAAGTTTTAGAGTACTGTAACAATGTTTCTGTTGTTACTTTCATATTAGAATGACATTTAACAACAGAAGTGTTGGCAGCTATTGATATTATAAACTTATTTCAGTGGTATAGCTTCATTATTACTTTCTCTACTACGTATAGGAAGTAGGGAAAATATATTCACCCCAAATTTGGATGTCGACGAAATCTGTTTTAAGGCTCCTGAATTTAAAAAAAAAAAAAAAAAAAAAAAAATTAGAAAAAGGTCCGTACGTGTGTGTGTGTGTGTGTGTGTGTGTGTGTGTGTGTGTGTGTGTGTGTGTGTGTGTGTTTATGTGTGTGTGAGTGTGTCTGTGAACAGCGTAACTCGAAAACAAAAAGTCGGACAGAAACCAAACTTGGTATTTAAATTAAATATCTTCCTAAACTATCCTCCACATGGAAAAGCTTCGAAAATTTTTAATGTTTCAAAACACCATATCTTTAAGATATTTTTATGGAAAATGAAATGTATATTTTTAATTTCCTGGCTATATCCTATGCACTCTTGTTTACTCTTGATGACTTGCATAGTTGATGAATAGTTAGCCATTTTCAAGAAAATCAAAATTTTCGATGTAAAGGATAGTTTAGGATGGGGCTATTTTCTTCAAAATCTTGGTGTCGCATCCTTGAAGGACGTTAAAATTAAATACCAACTGACTTTTTTGTTTTGTTTTTGAGTTATGCTGTCTACAGACTGACACACACACACACACACACACACACACACACACACACACACACACACACACACACACACACACAGAAGACACACACACACCTTTTTCTAAAGATACCTTTTATATTCAGGGGGCCTCAAAACATATATTTCCGGTGAAATCTCGACTACGAATTTTTGTGTGGAATACAATGCTTCCTCTACTATATTATGCGCAGTAGAGAAAGTAATAAAAATGTTAAATTGTGTGACTGTGTCTGTGAAAAGCATAAATAAAAACAGTTTGTTTAAATCCAAAGATGCAACACGAAGATATTCAAGAAAATTACACTAACCCAAATTACCTTTTACCTGTTTCAATATTTTTTATTATCTCAAAAGTGCCTCTAGCGATTTTGACAAAATATATGTAAGATCTTTACACCACAAATTGACTTTACCATGATAGCCTTCACAGCCTCATTCTGAATAACGGGTGTAACTGATAAAGCGTAAGAGAGCCGAAATCTTAATGCACAAATAATATTGGTCTTTAAAAACGCAATTTTTGCTGCTTCAGTTATTCATTATTATTGATCTGAAGTTTTAAATCTTTTATAGTTTTTATGAGGTGCTGTAGTTAATCGTTTTTCTTACGATATAGTGTAAATAGTGTGACATTTCAAGACGAGCATATAGTGTCCCAATTTTAAACATCTATTTATTGATTTTATCTCCTTTGCTCCTTGTACCTACAGGAAATGTGTAACCTAGCTATTTCTGCTTAGGCTTATCTCGATTAAAGTGCAACAGAGAAAGAGAGACAGAGAGAGGGAGAGGAAGGACAAGAGATAGACAGAGGGAGACTTTCGAAAGTATTATATTAAAATTCTTCTGAAAAGAGATTTCAGGTTCTTATGTGCGAAATTACTACATAAACTACTTCTACACCATTGGAAAAAAGGAAATAGCTACCAAATTCGTCCGAAACACAACCTTCTACAAATTGCAAGTCTGAGCGAAGTGAAAGTGGCTTTGTTATTCAAATGAACTGCATTAACATAATGCAACTTCCTTTGGCTCGTGTAAAAGTTACGAATTAATATCATTTGGAACCCCGACCGCCAACTTCCGCTGGATTTCAGGAAAACTGCCTTAGGAAAACGGTTGAGTCCATAAAAACACGAAATTATGCCACCACTCAAGGCCAATATGGGCCAAACATTTTTTTTTGGGAGCGGCGGCACCCTAATAAGATGCTTTACACATTTATAACGTGGGGGAGGAAGTAAAATGTTTGGGATAACGGCCCTAGGGGCAAATCCGCACGCGCTCTATGGTCAATTTCGGTAGCGTACGCCGTACGGGAGGATACGCTCGCCTGCCAGCCGGTACGGGGGCGCTGTAAAACTGGGGTCTTTGTTTTCTTCTGTTCACTACAAACAGCCACGAGAATCCTGTAAGTTGGTGGAGGAATGCTAATATCACGTCATCAGGGGTGTGTAAACCAATCTAGGCTTATGGTAAGCATCCTTCCTGGCAGAATACAAGTCATTCTTTCTAACATCATTTGCCCAAATAAATGCTATTTATCATCTACACTTTTTAATACTTATCTTGCCGATCTAGTGAGAAAATGGAAGCAACTAGTGAATGTAAATTTTAAAATTTCAAACAAGAATTTCTAAATATTTTATTGTTTGCCGACGATCTGATTGTTATACAAAATATACAGTCAGAATCAAGGCTAGCCTTGACAGCCGCCTATATGCTTGTGGAGAATGAAGCAAAACTGGAGAAAATCTGCAGAAATATTACGTATAATTCGCCAAAATATAAAAACACTGTGTCGCCTCAAAGGCTCCAGATCAAGCTACCTCACTCACCGCTTGGAAATACGTGCCACCGACGATGGAGTGGTAGAACAAAGCGTTTTCAGACTGTTCAGGAACATTATACTGTCGGCTTGTTTGTGGAAGCTTCGAGAAAAGGTGAATTTCGAGAAAAATCCGTGCTGTCGTTCCCGCGTATATAGTGAGACGGCGAGAGAAGCCAGTTTTTCTGAAATTGTGAGTGTTGAACCAGACAGCTGTGGCAGTTTGTGTGTGTGTGTGTGTGTGTGTGTGTGTGTGTGTGTGTGTGTGTGTGTGTGTGTGTGTGTGTGTGTGTGCGCGCGCGTGAGTGTAGTTGTTGAGAGAAATGTCACTGTGTGAGAGACAGTTTTGGGACACTTAATCGTCACATCGGAGTTATTTGTTGTGTGAAAAAGTTTTAGTGAGTGTTTAGTCAAATTCAACAGTCGGAGAGAGAAGAACTGAAAGACTGAAGTATGCGTCAAGATTGTGATTGGACAGAAGAGCTGTGAGTTGTAAGTTACCCATGAATTGTAGACCGTTAACGATAAAAGTGACTGAAAAGGTAATAGGATTTCTCATTCGTTACAATACAATAAAAGAACAAATTATGAAAGTACGATAACACAACAAAACATCAAATATATATCTTCAGTCAAATGGCATGCACGTTTACTTTATTTAATGCATTATCCTTTGATATGTTGAAAATACTTGAAAAATTCAATGCAATGCCAGGGACTGATCTGACGTCGACGACCCTGGTTGCAGTATTGGCAGTGGTATTTAAAGTTTCAAGTCCGATACAACTAAGCGACTTCAAGTTTTGTCAACAATATACGAAAATTAAGTACAATAAATCAAAACTACTTTACAATCTTTGAATACAATGAACGCATCACAACGTGAGAGCATAATAAGGCATTGGTTTCTTCTCAATGGTAATGCAGAGTATAACATAAATCTGATGTGCTGCACTCACATGACTTTCTCTACTCTTGTGTTAACGATTCTTACAAATTCTTATTCCTATATCTTCTAAGTTGAATTAAAAATTTGCAGAAATTATCTGATTACTTATTTTCTTGTAGGTGCAAAGGGAATATAAGAATATAGTAGGCTTTGAGCGATAGTAGAATTTCTTAAAGCTTTGAGATTCTGTTCTCTTTGCAGGGTTAAAACATAAAACATTAAACAACGATGCTGCATTTGAAGAAAGTTTGTTTTCCGAAACTGCCATAAATACCAAGGAATATCTGCGAAATAGTTCACTCTATAAAAAAATATTTGGATATAAATCGTGTGTTTTAGTAAGATCTACAATTTTTGTACAGTAAGATTTTGTCTATCTCTTACCATTTACCAGTTATTCAAAATTCATCCAGGATAAATAGGATTATATGAGCTATAGTTGAAAAATTCAGGATACATCTCAAACATATATAATTTTAATTAAAATAATTAGAGCCATTTTCAAGAAAATCAAAATTTTCCAACGATTTTCCATGTAAAGGGCAGTTTACGGTGGTTTTCTTCCAAATCTTCGTGTCGCATCCTTGAAAGACATGAAGCTTAAATGCCAACTTTGGTTTTTAACCGACTTTTCGTTTTTGAATTATGCTGTTTACAGACTGACGGACACAAAGGCACACATACTCGAATCTTTTTCTAAAACTTTTTTTTTTTTATTATTATTATTCAGGGGGCCTCAAAACATAATTCCGGTGAAATATCGACATCGAATTTTTGGGTGGGATACAATGCAACCTCTACTTTATGTAGTACAGTAAGTAAAAACACATTATATACAAGCAACATGAGAAAATAAAAAGCAAAGCAGCAATAATTCAGAAACAAAATCAAGTCTTCCTTCTAGTTAGAATGCTAACATAATGTATATTTACAAAAAATACAAATTTAACTTTGTTTTAAATTTTCACTAGGTTTTTCCTACAAAGTCCCATTGCTTTGTTATTTAATTAGCAACGCCTAGAATCCATTGCCAGTTCTTTAACACATATAAATTTAAGTACCTTTTGATCGGGCATAAAATTTAATTGACTATGATTTGTCTCTAAAGCAGCTGCAAACTGCTCACAAAGCTACAAGCATTAACAAGATAATTTGTCATTCAGATAATCTTGTACAGAATAAAATGATTTTGAGAATAGGCACTCTTTAGCAGTAATTTTATGTGCATTGAATTTAACTTTTCCTTAAGATCATTAGGAAGTGCATTAAATATTTTTATAGTTTTATAGTATACACCTTTCTGCAATGCACGTAATGTAAACACAATCAGAAACATTGGTCAAGCTTCAGATATCGTTGTATTCCTAGAATTATTTATTGATGTACTGAATCGCTGTATTTCTGCCAGGAACCATAAGCTGGTGAACAAACTGTATATGTAGCAGCTTTAGTAAAGGAAAACAGAATTTTTCAACAAATTGTTTGATATGTATTGTATGTGTAAACTGGTCCAAAAAACTTTGGCACCTCTTGAGGTTTGGAATCAAAATTAAATGCCTTTAAAACTAATTTACTCCACAGAGACTCTGCCTGTCTCTCTTAAGACAGAGGGACATATAAGTCAATTATGTCCCTTCTAATCAAGATTTCCCCTTGGAACGTTTAAGTCATTTTGAAGGTAAGACATATGTTCAGATGAAAGATATTGTTTTACTCAACCCTGACTCCCCTCTCCCCTTGCACGTGCCATCTGTTCTCTCCGGGAAACAATAACAGGCCGTGACCTTGGTCACCAACTTGCCCTCTGGGCCGCGGGTTCAAGTCCTAGTCTACCGAAACGTGTTAAACACCCCGTGCGTGCAACTAAACACTGCGGTCTTTGCACGCAGTGTCCGAAATGCCGCCTTTGATAGTGTTCTATCATATATTCTGTGCAGTTTAACATTTAACTAAATTAACAATCATATTTAGGTTAAATTCTACATGCCCCATACAGTCTTGGCGGTAGGGATCTTTAAAAATTCTGTGGAATTATTGTTATTAGCAGGATATTAATTATAAAGTATATTCAGCTCAAACTCTGCCCTCTTCACACGGTGTCATTAATCAAAGATTAATAATTCCACTAAGGAACGATCCATTAATTTAGAAGGAAACCTTATTGGATAATGATCATACACGAAAAATTTTGCCTAACTGTGTTCAGAAGTGTCTATTTTATTCATTAAACCTAAAGGTCTATGTACCTTCTATGGATCTCTATAAATGCTCACATAAAGTACGTTTTATTATTACAGAAATACACATTTTATGTCTTGGACATAATTGCAAAGCACAAATCCTTCCACAAACTTACAAGGAAAAAATAAGCGGAGTTATTGGTACAAAACCTTATTTCATCGGAAGTGCATATTCTAATGATATCTAAGTCTTTCCAGCGGCTGCTTTGCTTTCACTTGCGGCTTTATTTCCCCCAAAACTCTCTCTTTTCAGTACACGTTTGCACATCACAAGCATATATTTGTATCTTTTAAAAAAATAAGAATGCTTTCAACTATAGAAAGGGAAATTGGCACTACTTCCGTCTCTTCATTTGAGATGGGACAATGGCCTGTTAAAAGCATGTTTAGAAAATGAAAATTAAGGAAGAAATAGGGAACGAGATAGGGTACGGCATTGAAACCTAGGATCTACGTGAAGAAAACATTCAAGACTTAAACGTGATACAGGAATAAAATGCTAAGTCTAGTAACAAGATTTGTCTTGTTGCACGACAACGTTCGCCTCTGTAGTGCCATTCATACTGCTTAAATCTTAAGAAACTTTGCTTGTAGTTGTTGAACTGAACTTACCCCTCATATGTCATTTTTATACCGTTTATGAATTTTATACTTTTTAACCTACTAAGTAGGTATTTTACTTAAATCAGTGCTTATAAATGAGGACATATTGTGTACTAAATTGACATTGATTATCTTTAAAGTATGTAGACAATTCTAATAAGTTTTAAAAGTAATGGACTCAAATTTGCTTTTCGTTGAAAAAAACATGAACTACTTTAATCACTTTTCGCTAATTCTCAGTAAAGGTTTCATTAACCGTAACTGTAGGATTCACCAATTCATTTTGGAGAGCAGGAGGAGTTGAAAGAGGTGGATGAAGATGAAGTAGGTTTTGTCTTCTACTAAAAAACTAATTGTCGGATAGCACCTAAAATAAGTTTTGATGCCTCCAAAAAAAGCTGTGTTTGCTATTTAAGCAATTTTAATTTTGTTAAAATAGCTCTTATTGATTTTGATTAAAATACTATATGTTTAAATGTGTTCATGGCAATGAAATGCATATCTTGAATTTTGTGGGAATAGTCTCTGAGGTCTTCTGAATAATTTTTGCATAACTGCAAAACCGGTAGAGATAGAACAAAATCTTACTGAACAAAACATGTAGATGAAGTGGTAATTTTGGGAAATGCATTTTCCTTCTCTTGGTCATACAAAGAGAATGGAATTTCAAAGCCATCACAGAGTGACTTACTCCACAAGTTTTGGTTATCATTTAAGGCAACTATGCTATATGTAATCAAACAATTTCCAAAAGTGTTTACCTGAAGTAACACCAAGTAAAGAGAAGAATGCATTTTTGTATAGTCAGGGCACTCGTTGGCTTTCCAGATTCACATAAAGGGGGGGTGACTCTGCCACTCGCTATGGTGAACGTTTACTAAATATCTTATATTTTCCTTTTTTTAAGAAATATGTGATAATGTTGATTTAAGATCGGCAGCAGTGTTATAAATGTATCAGTTTACCCCAAGACTACAATCAAAGCACCGAACTGAAAACGCAACCAGCTCCTAAAGTCAATATTGCTCAAAACGTGAGTCAAAGTGTTACAAATTTGGCAAGCTACATAAAGGCCAGAATCATAGAGGCCGAAGTGGAAATTTAATCAGCAACGCTACAATAAGAATTGTAAGTTGAAGATAGTTATGTGAATGTGACGCGCAGTGTTTTTTAATTCTAAATCTTCCGTTGGTGCAAAAATTGTAATCATTATATGTGCTTTCTTACTGGTGTATCTCCTAAACATCAATTGTAGAACAATCCAGAATAAATAGGATAAAAGCACATGAAAGGAAGAAGGAATTAATGGGGGAATTTAGGTAGACAATCAAAATTAAGGAAATAATACCATCTGCTGCATCATAATATTATAATATTCTAAAAGCATAATCAAATCGGCAGTGAAAGCACATGGTCCTATGAAATTTGCATTCCTAATTTGGTATAGAGGCCATAAGGATGGATAAGGGGGTTTTCTAGAAAATTGCTTCTCCTTCCCCAGCATCCTTTAATAGTAAATATATGGCCCAGAGAAAATACTCCTCCATAGACTAGAGAAGTAGTTAAATAGTAGCGTTTAATGCAGATATCCCCCCCCCCCCCCCCCCCCCGTTTCTGCTCTCATAATTCTCCTCTCTTACTTCCATTGAACTCACACCCACGTTTTTGTTCTCCTTGTGTAACTGCGTGCTATGTTATGTTTACAATACCATGGCAACCGGTTTACGGACACATTAAAGTTTATATGCATACACTGTCATGGCCAGTGTCAATAGCTTAATCTTAGGCCGAGAGTTTAGATGGCAACATTTCTGAACATGTGGCCCACAAACCGCACGAAACTTTAGAGGAATCTATTTTAACCTTAGCATTGCCAAACCTTATTTCATAACTTAGATTACCAAGGGGGAGGGGGCACATTGTGACCACCACTAGAAACAAAATGTCTGAGCATTTTTTAAAACAAATTTAGCTTAAAAATCTGGTGTGTTGCACTCACATGACTTTCTCTACTTTTGTACTACCCATTCTTACAAACTCTTATTCCTATATATAATGAACAACGTTGTTGCATTTCGCTAAAGTTCTAAGTTTTCCGAAACTCACACACATAACAAGGAATATCTCCGAAATGGTTCAACCTACAAGAAAATTTATTGAGACATAAATTGTGTATTTTAGCAAGATCTACATTTTTGTATAGTATGATTTGGTCTATCTCTAACGGTTTACCAGTTATGCAAAAGTCGTCCAGAGTAAATACGACTACAGGGGCTATAGCCAGAAAATTCAACATATACATTTTATTTTTCATAAAAATATCTCAAACATATGACATTTTAATGAAAATCGTTAGAGCCATTTTCAAGAAAATCACGATTTTCGAAAAATCTCCCATGTGAAGGGTAGTTTAGGATGGGGCTATTTTCTTAAAAATCTTCGTGTTGTATCCTTGAAAGACATTAAACTTAAATACCAAGTTTGGTTTTTAACCGATTTTTCGTTTTTGAGTTATGGTGGCCACAGACTGACACACACACACACACACACACACACACACACACACACACACACATACACACACACACACACACACACACACGGATCTTTTTCTAAAAGTGGTTTTTTTTTTTATTCAGGGGATCTCAAAACATATTTCCGGTGAAATCTCGACATCAAATTTTTGGGTGGAATACAATACTTCCCGTACTTGCCAGTAGAGAAAGTAAAAATTGGTATTTTCATTATTATAAGGGTAATATTTTAACACTGTTTAACGATTCTTTTTTCACTTTTTTTTTACATGAATCAAATTAGATATCGTGTCAATCCTTTTTATGAAACTTGCACTACCAACGGAGGTAACAAAATATCTGAGCAATTTTTCAAATAAATTTATTTACTTTAGAATCTGGCATTATAACGTATGTTTATAAAGGTATTTAACATTGTTTAACTATTCCTTTTTTACATGAATCACATTATGCCGACGAGGAAACAAATATACAATTTAGTTGTAAAAACAGTGATTGTCAGTAACTATCAACTGCATGATTTTAATCGAAAAATTAAAAGGGAAAATTTGAAAAATTACAGAAGGTGGGCATGAAGTACCCTCTCTCCTTTGGCAATACGAGGGTTAACGTATAGGCAATAGCGAAGCAGCTCGGAAATTTTAGAACATAAAGGCATTTTATAAGTTAATTATGTAGTAATTTAAAAACTAGTGTGATGCTGATTTTCATTCGGACCACATCAAACCATTCTTTTAAAAAGTTGCTGATAGAGCATTTATAAGGAGAACCTTAAGATACGCTTTGTAACAAGTTTCCTGTAAATATTTTTGTCATTCCTGCGAGAAATGGTTAAGTTGAAGCGGTTACCTTAATGTTACAATTATATATATATATTTCACAAACAAAAATTGTGACATCTGCCTGCCAATTCAGGTGACCATAAAGATCCAGAATACAAAGATATATGACAAAGTCAAATTTTAAGAAAAAAATGATTAAAATTAAGATGCAAAATATCTAAGGAAACATTAAAGCATTATAACAAGAACATAGTGGTTAACACATGCAATATTATTTATTTAAAATATATAAAGAGTCTTTTAGGACATGTAAACATATATTTAAAGTTACTCAGAAGTGGCTTCCAAAGTACATATATATATGAAAGTAAATTGTTATCGTATGAAAGATTACTGAGTCTGGATAATATGCAGTCCATATTTATTGATATCGCTTATCATGAACTATTAACTGCGAGAAACGCAGTTGCACTCTGGAGGAATTAGCCAGTTTTTCTGCAGACTTATCTACAGTGTTGTTGAACTTCTCTGTCGAGGTGCTTCGTCTCTTGGAGTGGGTGTGGATGCCACTGTGAGGCAATACAAGTACCAAACAGCTGTTGGGGATCAAAGGGTGTCAAGGTCATTATTGTCCCCTGCATGTTTAATATGCTCGACCTCCCTCGATCCCATCTGTATGGTTTCACCACCTCCCGAGTATTACAAATATTTCGAGGAACAAACAAATACGGCGCGAGTTCTTAACGAACCTCGTTAGTTGTGAAGTGTGGTAATGTTAACAATTGGACCATTGTTGAGATCGTGTTTCCTGCGTTCATAAATCACAGAAACCTTTTCTTAGGGGTGGGAGTAGAGATGAAGCGATCAGAGGACTTGTGTGTTGGACACTATGGTGTCTTTCTCTTATTGGGAACAAGATACCGCTTCGGTGTAAGTTACGACTTCATTGTAACCATTCACAAACCATTATCATTATTACTATGGACTCTGCGGTCGGTCTTTCCTGCTCGTTTTTATTTCCCATCTCCATCTTATACCTCTTTTTTTGTTTGTTCTTCCGTTTCTTCACATGCAGTATTTTGTTTCTTTTACATGTCGTATGTTTTGGTCTTTTTAACTGCTAGTAAACATACACTGAATGAAAACCTGCTGTTGTCGCACCGGAAATATCCTGTGTCCTTTTCATGGGTCTTTATCGTACAAACTCATTTTAAATCCTCATTGTCGTTTCTGCTCTGGTTTTTTCGTTTTATAGCGATGGTGATATAAATTTAAGGTGCTCAGCTCTACTTGGTCATACTTCCCGTATAAAATACATCATGGCAAAAGCCAGAGTTAAAGTTTAATATAAAATAAAATGTTCTTTAAGGTGCAACTACAAGTAAATATACTAAACTAATGAGGCAAAAGCCAGAAATAAAACAAAAATTAAAGAAATCCTCAAAAGATATGAAATATCAACATCTAAACTTCTAAATCCATAAATTCACATTTACCATTGCTAAAAAGTTCATTCTTTCCAACACTTGTTTATCGTCAACCAAGACTTCTGCAAGACTGAGCGGCAGTTGCAGACAGTCCGGAAGGTGCTTATGTATAGAATAGCTTAAGGCAATGCTCCACTGAAAATGTGATTTTATTAAGTTTTGGACCAATTCAGTTGAAAATTTATTTTGGGTGTTGCCTTTTATAAAAATGTGTGTTTTGAATTTCAGTATATCTCTTTTAGTTTCATGGTTATTACATTTTAAAGCTCAATACTTTTATCCTATACCAAATTCTCCACATGATGCAGTCTTAAAACCTTCTTTTCAAATCTGTTATTTACGTGATTATAACGCATATATCTGCAATTGGATATTTTTAGTTTCTTTAAAGTTTGCACAGCTTTATAAATTATAACTTTTCCTCATTCTCCTTATCTAGCAAGTAAGGCATTATTATTAAATAAACCGGTTCTAAAGCTGTCAATATTGTTTTCTGGTGTAATTTTCTCAGGAACTACTGCAGATGGCTAAATTAAATTTTAGGGTAAATATCCTATTTTTTTCCTTCCTCTTTAGCCAGCTGAAAGTTGGAAAGTTTTCTCGAAATATGAGTGAGAGGGTAAATATGTGTGTGCGTTTAATAAACATATGGCATCCTGGTGGATAAATAGCGAACATAAAATAGGAAAAGTAGGTTAGGAGATATGTATTTGGAAAAATGTAGATTTTGGAAAAATTGACGTGCGGAAAAGTGGATTCGGAAAGAATAATTCGTAAAAATGTTTGGGATTGCCTCCCTTTTGGTGCGATGTTACATCCTCCCAAATTAAAAAATAACACTCGTGGATAACCGGCTTACCGCCAGAAGTCAAAACAAGATTGTATCCAAACCAAGGGCTGGGCGACCACCCATGAAAAGCCATTTCTTTTCCATCGACAGAAGCCAACAATAGAACGTAGTCCATTATGTGACAAATTCTAGAAAAATATATCGCCTCTGTTCGGACTATCACTCACGCCACACCTTTGGTTACCTCCAGGGCACCAGGAGATCGTGGGAGGCACGAAATAAGTGTACACGGAGGAGCAAGCGAAAAGCATTGAAGCGTTAAAGGGCGTGTTTATGTCTACTTTCGCACCATCTTAGTGGGTGGCTGTAGGCAGCAAGAAAGAAGAATCTCTGCCATCAACGTGAACGTCTTTGTTACTCTGCTGGAAGCCGCCCAACCACCCTCTATCTGCATACAGTCCCTACTTCTGCCATAAATAATATCATCTCCTCTTTCCCACAGTACTGTAATGACAAAACGTTCATCCGCGACTTCCTTTGTAAGAAGCCTGTTAAAAATTATCCCTGTCCTCGAAGGGAAAAATTATGTCCCTGCTTTTACCGCAGGAGTCTTCCTGAAGATGTATAAATCACTGGGATAGGGATGACATTTTTTTCTGAAATTAATAGCAATTTATGATAACTTTTCGTGTATCCTTAAAATACTTAGAAATGAGTAATATGTTCAACATAGTTGTAAAATATGTATTTACAATTTCGCTTACCACTGTAGTTTATGGCTGCAAGTCTATCTGCAGTCTTATGTATTTTGGATGGTGCAAAATTACTTGGAGATCAGTTTTAGATATCAGTTGTCACATTGATTGGACTAATATATTACCATTGGCAGTATCACCACCGACGAAGTCTGGGGTCGGCCTGGTTTTCAGATTCCAGGACTGTCCTCCCCGTTTCTTCCAGGTTTTTCTCAGGCTCATAACTGGCAAATTCGAGGGCCATTCACAATGGAAATATAAGCATAAACATAAAGCCACGTTGTTGTTTGAAATATCAAACGGAAACTTCAACAGCCGCTAGTCAAAAGGTATCTCAACTTGCAGAGCGAACACCGATAGTACAGACGACAAAAGATATTATGTGCATGCATCAAAATGATCGAGAGCTGTGTACACTAATAAGGGCTTGAAAGTTACAAAGAAATACCACCTACCACCTGCCATTACAAATTTTGTTTCTTCACTTGTAATATCAGCGAGTTAACACATAGTAACGAACAAATCTTGTGATGATGTGTATGGGGAATATCCTTGATTTGTATTTATATTTCACCTAGAGATAGACATGCTGTTTTGGAGTTTGCACATCCAATTTTTACTACTTTATAGTCAGGTTTGTCAACGTCAGCCAGTGTGAACGTGTGCAGTAAGGCATTATGAAACAGCCTGATAAATTTCCTTCCTAAATTTCCTTCCCGATTGCCCCTTTACTCAGTGTGTCTTTAGTTTTCATCGGCTATGGTGCAGTTTGCAGTGAGAACGGGTATTACTTTAAAAACAAGGAGAAATGTACAATAAATGTAGATCGAGATGATTGACCTCTTCCGAAAGTTCAATTCATCTTTTCCTTTGCATTGTTGCAGTATTTTGTGTACCTATTTGTGGTCATACAGCCGTTGCTTTCAGTTTTGGCAATCCATATTCATAATATTCTCAGTTGAAAACTAGAAGTCTACGGTTTTATTTAAAAACCAAAGTTGGTATTAAAGTTTAATGTCTCTCAAGGATGTGACACGAAGATTTTGAAGAAAATTGCTTCACCCTAAACTATCCTTCACATGGAAAATTTTTCTAAGACTTTGATTTTCTTGAAAATAGCTACAACGATTTTGATTGAAATGCCATAAGTTCGAGAGATTTTAATGACAAATAAAATGTATATCTTGAATTTTCTGGCTATAATCTCTGTCGTCGTATTTACTCTGGATGACATTGCATAACTGGTAAACCGTAAGAGATAGGCGAAATCTTATTCTACAGCACATGTAGACCTTGCTCAAATACACAATCTGTCTCAATAAATTTTTTGTAAAGTGAACTATTTTGCAGATATGCCTTGTTATTTATGTGAGTTTTGCAGAACTTCTGTCAAATGGAACATAGTTATTCATTTCTCAAATGTTTACCGTGAAAAGAGAACGGAATTTGAAAGTTTTAGAAGATTTGACTATCGCACAGATCCTACTGTATTCCCATATTCACCTTGCAGCTACAAGGAAATACTCTATAAGATGAGATCTCAACTAAATTGAAGATATAGGAATAAGAGTTTGAAGAATGGTTAGTACAAGAGTAGAGAAAATCATGTGAGTGCAACACATAAGATTTTTAGCTTCTCTACTACATAAGTAAGTAGAGGAAGTGCTGTATTCAACCAAAAAAATTCGATGTGAGATTTCACCGGAAATGTGTTGAGGGCCACTGAATCTAAAAAGCATTTTTAAAAAAGGTAGGTGTGTGTGTTTGTGTATGTGTGTGTGTGTTATTCTATTTGTGAGTGTTTATGTGTGTGCGTGTCTGTCTCTCCCTCTTTCTCTCTCTCTCTCTCTCTCTCTCTCTCTCTCTCTCTGTGTGTGTGTGTGTGTGTGTGTGTGTGTGTGTGTGTGTGTGTGTCTGGTAAAGTTGGTTCAAAACCAAAGTTAATATTTAAGTTTAATATATTTTAAGAATGCGCGACACGAAGATTTTGAAGTAAATTCCTCCACCTTAAACTGTATGGAAAATTTTTCGAAAATTCTGATTTTCTCAAAAATGACTGGAATGGTTTTGATTAAACTGCTGAATGTTTAAGATATTATGGCAAATGAAATGTATAGATGATTTTTCTGGCTATAGCCTATGCAGTCCTGTTTAATTTTGCTCACTTTTGCATAATTGGCAAATCACAAGAGATGGACAAAATTTTACTATACAAAAAATATAGAAAAAAAATTATTTTGTTGTTTAATGACGCTGTCAATTGCCAGGATCACACCAGCGTCGCCGGTGTGCCGGAATTTCGTCCCGCAGGAGCTCTTTTACATGCCAGTAAATCTACTGACATGGAGCTGTCGTTTTTTAAGCACACTTAAAAACCATCGGCCTGGGCCGGGTTTGAACTCGCGACCTTGGGATCTGCAGGCCAGCGTCTAACCAACTGAGCCACCCAGACCGACAAAAAAAAAAACAAAAAAACTTGAATATCCAAGTTATGTGCAAAAGGACTTTTTGTTTGGTAAACCATGTCGGAGATATTACTAGTTACTTGTGTGAGTTTTTCAATTACTTAAAACTTTTCTGAAATTAAGGTCGTTACTCGTTTATCCCTTAGCAGTGCAAAGAAAACTTAATTTTAAAGCCTTTATATGACGTAGAGGAATAAGAGTTTGTAAGAATAGTACAAGAGTTATTACTGCAGAGAGAAGGGAAAACCTCCCTAATACAAACGTAACAAATGACATTTAACTTCGATTCCCCTCTGGCTATCGAAGGACGAGAATGGATTACCGTCGACGAACCAAACCAAGTGACCATCGGCGCACTATCTAACTTGCAGATTACATTTCCGACCACAAGGACAACGTCCACATCTCAGGGTGGTGGAAGGAGAACCGCCGACCGCTGTCCATTCCGTCGGGTGACAGACAGACAGCAGCGATATCTATCGGACAGCAAGTGCGGGTGGCAGAGAGATGTCCATTCCCAGATGCTGACAGCGATAGAAACTGCTACCTGCCAAATGTCGCAACAGCTGCAAAATTTACTGATGATAATGTAATGTCTGTCCGCCTGTCTTGCTGCACAGTACCACGGTGGTCTAGGTATTTTGGCCGGAATCCACTCAAGCCACCCTTTATTTATTATATCTCCAATATTCTAGTTTGAATGCAAAATAGGGGATATTGATTGTCAATACAAGCCACATGATGCTTATCAATAGCTTTCAATTTCCTTTGCCTTGGAACAATTGCTCATCAGCAATGATCTTCACATGTTTTACTCAAGCACACTAGGTGTGTTTAATTTGGGGCTTTCGTATGAACATTAAATTCACACAAATTCAGTCTCCTTCATACTTTAGACTCCAGCGAGTGCGGGGAATAATCTTATAGAAATGCCACCCCAAAGCCACCTAGCATGCTAACCATTAGACAATGAAGGCAATCAATGTGAGTATTCTCAACATAGTCGTGTATAACATTACAGTAGATCTTTATTAAAGACAAACATAGAAATAAACCGGTTTCGAATATACTAAGCTGACTATGCAATACTCTGTTCGTATATTCAATGTTGAAGCTAAGGTTTTGAAATGAATATGTTTAAACAGTATTCAGTGGAACCGCGTGTTCGAATTTTACTCTCCAGCAGGACATGCCGGTGGCAATGCTGAACTTCCATCAAGTATCTTCCAAGTTTGCGACATGAAGGTTTTTATATCTCTTCACCATCCTAAACTGTAGTTTATAAGGAACATTTCTAAAAAAAAAAAAAATGTGTTCCCTCACATGAGCTTTTCTTTTCTTGTACTAACCATTCTTACAAACTCGTATTCCTGTATCTTCTTGGTGTTAGTAGATAAACATTTGTACAAATTATCTTATTGCTTATTTCCTTGTAGGCACAACGGGGATATTAGAATACAGTAGGCTTTGTGCGATAGTCAAATCTTTTAAAGCTTTAAGATCCCGTTCTCTTTGCACGCTTATGTATAAAAAATAAACAACAATGTTCCATTTCACTTAAGTTTTAATTTTTCGAAACTGACACAGATAACAAGGAATATCTCCGAAATGGTTCACTCTACCAAAAAAAAGTGTATTCAGACATAAATTGTGTGTTTTAGCGAGATGTACATTTTTGGTATAGTAAGATTTTGTCTATATCTTACGATTTGCAAGTTATTCAAACGTAATCCAGAGTAAACAGGACTACATAGGCTATAGTCAGGAAATTCAAAATAAAAGTTTCATTTGTCATACAAATATCTTAAACTTGTCATTTCAATAAAAATCGTTACCGCCATTTTCAAGAAAATAAAAATTTTCGAAACATTTTCCTTGATAAGGGTGGTTTAGGGTGGGGATATTTTGTTCAAAATCTTCGTGTCGCACCCTTGAAAGACATTAAACTTAAATACAAACTTTGGTTTTTAACCTACTTTTCGTTTTTGAGTTATGATGTCCACAGACACACACACACACAAGGACCTTTTTCTAAAACTGCTTTTTTTTTTGGATTGAGGGGGTCACAAAACATATATTTCCGGTGAAATCTCAACATCGAATTTTTGTGTGGAATGCGATACTTCCCCTACTTACCAGTAGAAAAAGTAATATAGCATTTGAGCATCCTCAATAGATGAAACATCAAATGCCAACCATTACAAATGTTTTAAGTGTAAAACTGGCATCACCTGATTTACCAAAAGTACAGAAGCATAGGACGATACACTGAAGTAATTAACTGGTTATGAACAAACCAACACTAAAATTCCCAAGTTAATTTTTGTATTATCAGCAAGAATTCTTACGCAATCTGTTGACCCATTGCATAAACGCATACACTGTAACTACTGTACAGGGAAACCGATATCCGGAGATTGGGTGTATTTAGTTATTTTAGGTGTCCTTACCTTGAAATTATTCATTTATCAAGTTTGTGTCCTTGAATCTCAGGCAGTAAACATTTGTGATTGCTGTCAAACCTTTCAGACAGAAAGCTGTAGTAAAATGTTCTTAACCAGTCTTTGACTTGTTCTTTCCACCGGCTTCCTTATTTGTAGACCAAAGTTTTATTTATTTTTTTTTTTAAGGTATCTACCTATCTATAATAATTAATCTTTCACAAAAATCATATGTAGGCTAAGTTTGGAAAGGAAGAATCAGAGGGAAAAATTAGTATCCTTAATCGGGGTTTGAAGCATGGATATTTGCCTTACTGTGCCATTGTTGGTGCAAATGAGCTATCGGACATTATGCCCACACGACATTAAATTCCCAAGGGCACTCGGAGTTTGATATGACATATCCCAATAGTGACTTCTAGCTTCATTGTTAATCACTATTAAATCAACAACCGATATTGTTATTTCACACAAGCGTAGCTTAAGGAGTAGTTATTTTGGAACGTGACTGATGTCTTTTAAGAAACGTACCTATCTTACATCAAGCTAGTGGTGATTAAGCTGATATGGATCAACCGACTTTTCGTATTTGAGTTATGCTGTCCACAGACTGACACACAGACTCAGTCCTCCAGTCCTCATTATTTGAAGGGGTAGTCAGGGAAATGGTCTGAATTTAGGTTTCCTTTCCAAATTTACTTTCCCAACACCAGATTAATTTAATATATCGCCAATGTTACCACCTATCACGTGATGCCATTTGAAGTAATGTGCGTTAAATTGTATATTAAAAATTTTTCTCCTCCTTGTCATCTGGATTTCAAGCCGTTACAAAGCAAATCTCTATATTTTAGCTTTGACATTCCACGTGCTTTGTATATCACTAGAAACAAAAGACGGTGAAGGAAAAAAAAAAAAAAAAAAAAAAAAAAAAAAAAATAAGAAAACGAAATTATGGAAAATTAAAACCGCCATATCGAAAATGTTAATGCGACAAAGCATTCCAGATAAACAATCGCGACATATTACGCAATTTAGAAAGAGCTTAACAGATTATTTTCACAGTACTTCTTATTTATCTCAGAATTTAACCAGAATGGAAAGTACGAAACAGCATACGTAAATTTATTCTATCAAAATCTGAAACCTATTATACTCTGGCAAAAGCCACCAAATGCAGGCTAGTTATTTTTCCTCCAGTTTATTTTTCATCTAAACTTTTGCACAAAAACACAGCTCTCTTCTACTGACTTTAGCACAGTCCATAGGCTTTTGTGAAATGACAACTCACAACTGTTTTCTTGTCGTAACCTTAACTCACTCCTTTCACTGTCTCTCTTCACTTTCTCTGTCTCTCAAACACCAACTCTTACGTTACAATCACTCAACACTCGTTAAAACTTCTTCACTTCGACACGACGTATCTTTCACAGCTGTCTTGCACTGGAAAAAACCTGCCAGCCTTCACGCTCTCCACGAACTTTTATGCCAGCAATGACTAGCCCGATTTTTCTCAAACGTCTACAAACAAGCCGACTGCCAGACACATCTGGAATGCTCTGGAAAACCCTTTGTGTTGACGCTTGATTGTTAGTCACGTGTGATGCTGTAGGAAATCTTTACCTTGAGTGCCTTTGTTATGCCCCGCACCAGTGGGGTGGGGCAGCCTGAACTGGACCGTCCTTTGTTGTGTTGCCTCTGCCGTGCGCCGGCGTCACAACATCTAAACTTAGAAGAAACTGGACGAAAATGTTTACAGATACAAGGTAGTTTGGGATAAACAAATTTGGTGAAAGTTGTGTCACATTCTTGAAAGATGCTGAAACTAAATACCAAGTTTGGTGTTCTATAGCCATCGTCTCCCCCCTCTCTGTCCTACACACACACGCACACGCACACGCACACGCACACGCACACGCACACGCACACGCACACGCACACGCACACACATTTTTGTAAAAATTCGCTTTTCTCCTTCTAAAGTCCTGAAAAAGTGCATTCGGAAGTCTGGGAAAGGAAAATTGCAGTAATTGTAGTTTAGCCAAAATATCTACAAATCAAGATCTTGAGGTACTTGTAGTTAAGGAAACGTTTGGCATCTAAAAAGAGAAATGGAGGTATCACACTTAAAGAACAAGTCCAAACTGCTATCCATAGATATTATCAGATCAACCTGTAGTCAAAACAGATGTGTGTAGATTCAAAACAAGATGGAAATAAACTACAGACCTGAAACTTTGAGTTATCCTGCTGCTATTATTGTCTTCGTTTTTAACCAAGATACTCAACAACTCTAATTGGTCAAAATGATAAACGGCAGACTGAAATTAGTTAGATCTTATTTTATTTGCAGTTAAATATATCAATCTTGTGACAGCACAGCTGTTACGAAGATAAATGTGCAGAGAAAAACACAATGAAAGTTTATGCGTCAAACGCAGAGAAGTTATACATTGTAAAGTACTTCACAAATGGAATGTCAGAAGGTAGGCAAGAATTATGTTTAAGAGTGTGTTAGATATTGACGAATTAGAAATGTCACTCACTGAAAAATCGTTGCATTTTTTATTGCGAGGATCATTTGAAACCTTCTTGGAATGACCCATAGAAGAATTTTCCAAAACCACCATCGAGCAGTCGTGATCCAGTAAATTCGTGTTCTATTGTATGGGGATGTTCGGGGTACTGCAGGTTCAGGAGGCTGGGGTTTAAGATTATTTAACTTGCGTCATCGCCCTTTGAGTTAATATTTGTAGCCTTAGTTTGATCGCCATTAGTGTCAGCATCTTCAAACTGGAGCCAATTGTGTCCATGTTTTATTATATTGACATTCTTCTGACTTTTCTTGTATCAGTTGCTGGTGTTTCAGATGTTTGATTCGCCATTTTGGTCTCCATGTCTACGTATAATATAACGCAGGACTCGTATACAGTTGCAAATTATAGCTTTGAATTGCATTTATTCACTATTATAACTAATAATGTTAACTTATGCCTAGAAAATTGGAAGGGCTTATATGTACAGTGTCAATTTTGGCAAGTGCTCCGAACATTTCAGGAGACACTAACCGGCAGCTGAGCCTGCAACAGCGCAACTGCTTGTCCAGCGTAACCCGCCCTAGGCAGATAAACCTATATGAAAACACTTCTGAAACGTACTACAGTTAACTCTTGCAGAAGGTGCTGGAGGTGTTATCTCTCTCAGATTATAGTACCGTTGACAACTGTGGGTAAAATATCCATTGAGTTGGTACAGTTCTCTGCAGACGGAGGTTTCCAATTCTTCCTCGATTCGTGGGTTCGATTTGTACACACTATCCTTTAACTTTCCTTACAGTTGAAAGTCACAAGGGGTGAGCTCAGGATAGCGGGTTGGTCATGTTAATGGTATGGTGATTAGCGTGCTAGTCTTCCAGCCCATAGATCGATTCCCGTATGGAGGGTGCGAATTTTATCCCAATCCTCGCTACAGTTCGGAAATGAAAGAGAGAATGAGTGACCGTGATTAAATAATTCCCAGAACCTTAATGTCAACGTTTACCATATTTACCTTTGAAACCTTTCAAAATTACATCACGTTATCATTAAATAAACGTGCTTAGGTATTGTTATATACTCCAATAGTTAACATGCGTTTTAACTTTGATCATCAGAAGACCCTCACATAATACACACTGAGTGCATTGTCAACACTCGGAATTCGCCTATGTTTCGCAATGCACCAATGAGCGTGTCAGTTCAACCAATGAAATCAAAGAAATCACAAATGACAAACACTTATTAAATCTGCGTGGAGTGAAACACAGCGTTGCAACGTCTCCCCTGTTTGCTCTCTCGCTCTGTTGGTTTTTCCGTGACATTGGTCTCCTGAGAAGTAAATGTCCACGCGTGCACTGCAAACGCTTAGTTGGAGAAAACGTGACAACGTTGCTTTTCGTGACACTGAATACCTGGCTCTGAGGCGCCGCATGTTAACCACTAGAGCAGTACGATACAACCCTAATGCTCCAAATTATTTTAAATTTTATTTTTCTTACACTTTTACCCATAAAAAGTGCACCTCAATGTTACTGAAGTTTTAGAAGGAACAATATAAAAGAACGGTGAATTTAGAAGAAAAAATCTGATGCGTTGCACTCACATGACTTTCTCTACTCTTGTACTAACCATTCTAACAAACTCTTATTCGTATATTTCCATGTTAGTTAAGATAAAAATTCCTACAAATTATCTTATTGCTTATGCTTTGTAGTTGCAAGGGAGATATTAGAATACAGAAAGCTTTATGCGACAGTCAAATCTTTTTGACCTTTGAGATTCTGTTCGTTTTGCACGATTAACATATAAAAAAATGAACAACGTTGTTGCATTTCGCTAAAGTTCCAAGTTTTCCGAAACTCACACACATAATAAGGAATATATCCGAAATGGTTCACCCTACAAGAAAATTTATTGAGACATAAATTGTGTATTTTACCAAGATCTACATTTTTTGTATAGTATGATTTGGTCTATCTCTAACGGTTTACGAGTTATGCAAAAGTCGTCCAGAATAATTACGACTACAGGGGCTATAGCCAGAAAATTCAAGATATACATATCATTTTTCATAAAAATATCTCAAACATGTGACATTTTAATCAAAATCGTTAGAGCCATTTTCAAGAAAATCAAAATTTTCCAAAAAAGTTCCATGTAAAGGGTAGTTTAGGGTGAGGCTATTTTCTTCAAAATCTTCGTGTCGCATCCTTGAACGACATTAAACTTAAATACCAACTTTGGTTTTTAACCGACTTTTCGTTTTCGAGTTATGCTGTCCACAGACACACACAGACATACACACAGACACACACACACACACACATACACACACACACATCTTTTTCTAAAACTGCTTTTTTTTTGGATTCAGGGGGCCTCAAAACATATTTCCGGTGAAATCTCGACATCGAATTTTTGGATGGAATACAATACTTCCCCTACTTATCAGTAGAGAAAGAAAAAGAATGTGACATGATATCGTTATCCACCTGTAAGTGCTTAAAGTACGAGATAATTTTATGGCTGAGGGTAAGTTGGGAAATCCTTTTTGCTTTCTGTACTGGTAATTAGAGGAAGTATTGTATTCCACCCAAAAATTTAATGTCGAGATTTCACCGGAAAGATGTTTTGAGGCCCCCTGAATTAAAAAAAGCAGTTTTAGAAAAAGGTGTGTGTGTGTGTGTGTGTGTGTGTGTGTGTGTGTGTGTGTGTGTGTATGTCTGTGTGTGTCTGTGGACAGCATAACTCAAAAACGAAAATTCGGTTAAGAGCCAAAGTTGGTATTTAAGTCCAACATCTTTCAAGGATGCGACACGAAGATTTTGAAGGAAATAGCCCCACCATAAACTACCCTCTATATAGAAAATTTTTCCAAAACTTTGATTTTCTTGAAAATAGCTTTAACGATTTTGATAAAAATGCCATATGCTTAAGGTATTTGTATGACAAATGAAATGTATAATTACATTTTCTGGCTATAGCCTATGTAGTCCTGCCTGCTGTGGATGACCTTTAAATAACTCGTAAACCATAAGAAATAGACAAAATCTTACTATACAAAAAATGAAGATCTCGCTAAATATTCCCCTTCCACCTACAAGAAAATAATAGGATAATTTGTACAATTGTTTACCTCAACTAACACGAAGAAGATAGGAATTGTTTGCATGAATGGTTAGTACAAGAGTAGAGAAAGTCATGTGACTGCAATATATCCGATTTTTTCTAAAACACATATCTGCCTATCTGTTTTGTGTGTTAGAATTGCAGTACTGCGTTAGTATTTTTAGCATTTCAGAACTATGTTTTCTGCATTGAGTCATATAGCTAATGAATTAAAAAGAAGGAATCAAAACTTTTCTCTCATAAGCTATTAAAATATATATGCTTGAAATAAAAAAATCTAATGCACACACGTGACTATCTCTACGCTTGTAGTAACTGTACCTGCAAACTCCTATTCTTCTATTTTCATTTTAGTTGAGATAAACATTTGCAGAAATTATCTTATTGCTAAATTTCTTGTAGATGCAAGGGGAATATGGGAATACAGTAGGCTTTGAATGATCTTTTGGATCTTTTAAATTTGATGGCTATATAAAGACTTTGAAATTCCGTTGTCTTTGCACGGCCAAGTGATAAAAAGTGAATAACGTCCTTCCATTTCAGAAACGAATAAGTTCTGAAAATTCACAAAAATAACACGGAATATTTCCGAAATAGTTCAGTCATCTTGGATATAACGATTTAGCAGCAAAGACGGCAACTATAGAACCTAGTATTATCATCTCACGTGTTACTTCGGAAGACTTTAGGCTTGAAGTGCGGAGAGCGGTGCTGTCGTCCTGGCACGACGAGTGGTCAGCTCTCCGCGGTAATAAGCTTAGAGAAGTGAAAGAACTTCCGATAAACTGGGTAACTTCCTGTCGCACATCTCGTCGCGAGGAGGTTAGTTTGGCTCGATTAAGAATAGGGCACTGCAATTTTTCGCACGGTTACCTATTTAAAAGGGACCCTGCGCCTCTATGTCCGCTGTGTGACAACGTTTTGTCGGTTCGCCACGTGCTGCTAGAGTGTTACTCTCTAGCGCACCTTCGGGATTCTCTGCAGCTGCCTGCCAGACTTGCAGAGGTCCTAGCGGACGACAAAACAGCGGTTGATAGAGTTTTTAATTTTTTAGCGGAGTGCAATATAAATTTGAGGATTTAAATTTTTTTAATTATCTGTTTCTGCTTTTGGTCATATTTATCATCTTGTTTCATATCTGGCTATTGCCACTGCTTTTTACCTTTGTGTATTTTCTTGTTTCTAGTATTTTTATTTTTTGAGTGAAATTTATATCTGGCTATTGCCATGAATCTTTTAAGGGCGCTGATGACCTAGAAGTTGAGCGCCCTTAAACCAAATCAAATCAAATCAAATTGGACATAACGTGAGTGTTTTAAAGAGATATACGTGCTTTGTGTAGTAAGATTTTGTCTCTGTCTTACTGTATACCAGTTATGTAGGTCATCAAGAGTAAACAGGAGTACCTGAGTTACAGCAGCAAATTCAAAATATACATATAATTTTCCATCAAAGTATATTAAACATATGACATTTAATCAAAATCGTTAGCCACTTTGAAAAAATCAAAATATTCCAAATGTTTTCCATGTAAAGGATAATTTAAGGAGGAGAATTTTCTTGAAAATCTTTGCGTCGCATCCTTGAAATATATTAAACTTAAATATAAACATTGGCTTTTAACCGACTTTTCGTTTTTGAGTTATGCCCATAGACAGATACACTCATGCACACACGGATCCTTTTCCAAACATTTTTTCTTCTTTTTTTATTCATTGGGCCTCAAAATGTGTATTTCATGTGAAATGTTGGGTCAAATGCAGTACTTGCCCTACACAATAGAGAAAGTAAGAAGTAATCAAAATTATTTCTCTCATAACTCGTAAGGTATTAGAATATATGTGCATGAAATTAAAAATAGTGCAACTGGAAGGCTTTGAGAACAATTACATATCAATTACAAGATGGAGAAATATTGCAACCGGGGCATATAAATGGGGCAGGTAGTAATTTCCGTATCATGCGCCAATGGTGTTCGTAGATGTGTTAGTAATATTGCTTTATAAGGAATAACTGCTAACATTTTTGTTTGACCACTACCATAGCTTAGGATTTTTGTTTCAAAACTAAGTTTCACCTTTGAAAAAGCGTTCCTTCCTGGCTTGTAACATTTTCTTAATATGCTTCAGTTTCCGGCGTTTTAGCTCCTTTAATGTATGTCTCTATTGAATGGGAGCTAGTGTGTTTGAGACATAAATTTAACGCGACAAAGGCCGTGTATCAAAGCCAAGGCAGCACAATGTTCCATCTTCCAGGGTTGGAAGACTCTATTATTCTCATTGATGCAGAGCAATAATTCTTTGTGTATCACGCAACTGTCGTTGGAAATAAAATAGAAACTTTTCAATTCTTACCGGTCCGACCTTGACGTTGATGATTTGTGTGGCTCGAAAACCGGGACACAGGTAAACGGCCAGCAAGGAAACATTCATATCTGCAGCAAATAATGCCTCAGATAAAAATAAATGTTGGCTTACAAGGATCTGTTAGTATCATATTGATTTATTAATTTAATCTTCTATTACGCTATCATTTGAGGTTTCCTTCCAGCCACAAATACACAATTATAGCGATGCGAATATTCTATGAATCTATTCGTTTTCTTCCCCTTTTCCCTTCTTTTGCCAGTAGAACTCGTATATAGGATTATTCTTTATTAACTTTCCAGTTTAAAATGATAGTATATTTGTCAACTTTTTAGGTTCTAACAAAATAAAGACTCCACTTTTTTAATTATTTGTTTAGGTTGCATAAACATCTTAGATTATGAACGACCATGTTAATAAAAAATATTACAGCTTCTTAAAAAACATAAACATTGGAAATCACACAAATGAACAATAATATTAATACAATCGCATTACAATACCATTAAGAACAGTTGTTAAAACAAAAAAAGTAAATTAACTTAGTACATAATGAATATTAGGTAGAAACTTTACAATTTAAAAAAGAAACAATGGTTTTACAAGAAATATTACATAAAGGCAGTAATGGACATCTTGACCTTGAAAACCTCAAAAATATATATTTCAAGAGTCACAATGACAGTTGTAATTTAGTGCATAAGTAAATTTGATAATGTTAGTCTCGTTCAGTATTTCCTGTTGTAGTGAAGGAACCCTGTATTTTTGCCTGTTAGGTTCTAAATGTTTGCATTCGAATATATGTTTTGTTGTAAATGTCACTTTGGAGTACACATAGTAGCTTGACTTTTGGTTATGAGGTGTTCGTGTGTCAATTTCGAATGACCATTCTTAATCGTTTATAAATTATCCAGTCGTTTCTATTCATCAGGTGGATTTGTTTATTATTGAAAATTGAGATCCTGATTTCCGAAATTGGGGCAGTTTTTGTAACCATTCAGTGTTCCACAATTGTTTGCTTAAACTGCTGAAATGTATTTTAAGATCCTTATGAGAGACTGATTTTTCAATATGTGATGTTATCCACATAATGAGTTGTTTGCTGACATGAATTTTGTTATAGACCTGCTTAATATCTTGAATTATTAAAGACATCAATGTGTTCGTAAAAAAATTGGATTGTATCAAAACAAGGTACAATTTAATATGACCATCACCGTGATGTTAGTAATAATCTTACTTGTGCACCATAAACGGAATTAGCAAGCGTATTCCTAGGGATGTTTTCAATGGCATCCGATATCGACTGCTTATGTTCTTCATGTGGGTCTGGTAAGAAAAATACCTTTTCGTTTAGATAATCGCATCACCTGTAGTCAGGTAGATTATACCCGGAGACCTAGAAGGCCAACCATTCGGAAAATGTCGACTAATGGTTTTGCAGAGCAGGATCCTCTTCTCAAATCATTTAATGTTAGATATCTTCTCGGTGCATGTACATATTTGTCTGTTACACTCATAACAGCACTGAAAGAGGCCAATTAGAACTCGTATAGTTAAAGTCATTGCTCTTACAACTGATGTCTCTATTCCTATGTTTATACAAACATGACACAAAAACAAAATCCCCAAACCTCTAAACAGTACTGATTCCAATATGAAACCAAACTACTCGTATGTTAAGGTACAGCTGTTTCAAAATGTGAACTTACTTTAGAATAAGCTGATACATAATTCCACAATCAGGGCTAAATTATTGCCATACTGGATCCGATCTAAGAAACGCACTGTTTTATTACTCCGCGCAACACATGCACAACATATGCACTCGGTTGCGATAAGTGCTCAGAGGTTTCTATATCCAAACAGAAGCAAAAATTTAGATAATGCATACGAAATCATTTGGCGTATCAATTAGCGTATTTGAGTGATAATAGCATATAGAAAACATGAGATCTATTTAGGCTGAGTGTTACGGCAAGGTACCACGTGCTTGGAGCCGCATCACACCTTTGTTTACTTCAGGTACGTTTCTTATTTGAGGAAGACTATAATATACCCTTTTCACAGCACACCCAACTAAAGTGAAGAATTGTTCTTGTGGTAATTGATTGAAAAACATAAGGGAATGCTCTTGAATTAGTTACCATTGCTAAAATTTCGGAAGGATCCGGAAATAAAGCTTTAGTTACGTTAAGATAAAAAAAAAAATATTTCAGTTATTTTTCTCAAGACAGTTCCTATTTTGGATGTGTTTAGTATTTTAGCTAAATAATATGTAAACAGTTATATAAATATCTAATGTCAAATTTCGTGTCCTTACTACAACTTTATTATATTAAGCGTATGGACCGGAAATTATCCACGGTTCATACATACCAGCTTTCTCTTCATTGAAGCAACTGGCAGCAATACTAAGCGAATCCACTCGTGCATTTGCTGTGGACTGACTGCGTTTTTCTCCTAGGCAATGCTAACGATGTGAAACAACTGAATGTATTGTGCCTAGCTTTCGTCATTACAAATGATGTCCCCTGCGTCTACATAATTTGATATGTGTTGAACGCATCATTGAAGTGACTAGAATTAGATTTGAACATTGAACCTAAGAAGATACTCTCTCGCCAGAAGACATTGTCCTAATTTCTTTGCTAAGCCATCTATGTCAATTACACAACTTTGTGGATCCTCTATGCTTTCTGTAAAGATAAATATTTTTTCAGAATAATGATTTTCAAAAGTTAGTACACAATAAAGCATAAAGCTTCACAACTTCTGCACTGTAATTCAATATTTATGTTCATTCAAAATTTTAAATTGGTGAGCTTGCTGCATAAACTTTGTACCTTTCACAAGATCCTCTGGTAGACTATCCACCAGACGACATAATAACCAGAAGTAGTCTCTACATGCTGGACCATATGGTTCCTTTCCATCTTCAGATGGATGATTTAATGCCTCTAACTTCTGTGGCCTCATTCCCTCTGCAATAACTAGATGCTCCATAAGGTAACCCAGCATATGAGCTGTAACATTCATGCCGGAAGATGGATTAGTAGAAGAGGAGGAGCCAAGGCACAGACGGTACAATGCTGTACACACTTCTAGACGAACGGCAGGTTCTGGATCTTCCAGGACTAATCTTTGCAGCCAAGTCGTAAAATGTGGTGCAGCAAATAGGGCTTGTCGTACTTGGTCCCCTGAGTGGACCCAGGACACTAGTAGTGCCATTGCATAGTGCACAACCTAAGAAGACATATTATATTCAGGTAATATGAAAACAGAGCAGAGATAATTTTGTAAGTATGTAAGAAATATCAAATACTTCCTTAGAATTATAAGACTAACATAGCACGTAGGTATACACAAACACAACATGGCTACAAACTGCAGTACTTGATCGTTTTAAACTTTCACTGGGCTTTTACACCCTGTATATCATTCTGCTTGATTTACAAATAATAGCGTCAGTTCTACAGGTAACTGACTGCCTCTATATATTTTTTGATTAGGCGTTAAATGTAAGTGGCAATAATTAGTGATTAAAACAGAACTTCTCACAGCGCTATAGTAGTGTGCCTATCAAGATAATTTGGATAGTCAGATAATCTGTTCAGAAAAAATTTATTTGAGCATCGATTTCTTTAGCAGCAATTTTAAGAACATTAGAACGTTCCCGAAACCCCTTTTGTTTTTGCCGCGGCGCGAAGCAATTTGGGCTGGTCTGTCATTGTTGTGGATCGAGCCAGACGTCACAAGATTAAACATATTTCCTGTTGTATTTTATGTTCTGAGGAGTTCCTCTTCGAATTATTTAATATGTTTCAGCATTAGAGGATTCACCAAGTCTAGTACGCGTAGTAGAGGAAGTTTTATATTCCATCCAAAAATTCGATGTCGAGATTTCCCAGAAACATGTATTTGAGGGGCCCTAAATAAAAAATAGCATTTTTAGAAAAAGGTCCGTGCGTGTCTGTCAATCTGTGGACAGAGGAACTCAAAAACGAAAAGGCGGTTAAAACCAAAGTTGGTATTTAAAATGAATGTCTTTCAAGTATGCGACACGAAGATTTTGAAGAAAATGTCCCCCCCCCCTAAACTACCCTTTACATGGAAAATTTTTCGAAAATTTTGATTTTCTTGAAAATGGCTCTAACGATTCTGATTAAAATGCCATATTTTGAAACATTGTAATGGCAAATGAAATGTATATCTTGAAATTTCTACAGTTCATGAAGTCCTACTTATTTTGGATTACTTTTTCATAACTGGTAAACCATAAGAGATAGACCAAATCGTACTATACAAAAATGTAGATCTTACTAAAACACACAATTCATGTCTATATCATTTTGTTTTTTGTAGAGTGAACCATTTCAGAGATATTCCTTGTTATGTGTGTCAGTTTCGGAAAACGAAGCTCGTGAAATGGAACATCGTTGTTCATTTTTTTTATATGTTAAGCATGCAGACTAACAGACTGACACACAGACAGACTGACATACACACATGGACCTTTTTCTAAAAATGCTTTTTTGGATTCAGGGGTCTCAAAACATATGTTTCCGGTGAAATCTTGACATCGAATTTTTGGGTGGAATACAATACCTCCTTCTACTTGCCAGTAGAGAAAGTAATAAAAATTCAGATGAGGTGATAATGAAATATAACAAATTGTTCGCGAACGAAGACTGTCATTGGTTGAAATTTGAAATTGTTATACACATGGCAGCAGATTAAGTTGGACTATAAATTTATGCCTTAATTTTCCTGTTGAACTAACAAAGTTCCGGCAGTCCCTTATGTGTTCCGGCAAGTACTTCCCCCTTTCCACGACCACGTAAAGCACGTAACAAATGGAGGAAGTAGGAAAGACGTCAAGCTGTTATAATGAAGCGTTATTTACATGAGAGGTAGCAGCAGATGCTCAGCCTTTTGGAGTAGGCAGGCATTATTATTCACGGCAACTGTTACCAAAAAGATTCACCGCAGAGGAACATTCTTCTTGCCTGTAGACCACAACACTGTGGTCAGGGCGGGCTCCGTTGTCAGCGACTACCCTTTTCTCCCTCTGTTTACCATAGTGTGGTCAGTACCGCAAGTGAGACATCGTCTGCCTAAAAGGACTGGCGCCTCCTTTACCCTTCTGTTGCTCTCGCCAATCAAACTGATGTTTCTGATGATCTATTGCCGTCCTGCTTCATTCGAACATATGTTGCTGTTTAGTTTTGCCTTCTCATTCCCTCTTCTCCAAGCACACGCACAGAAGAAAAAGAAAGATAAACAAAACACCTGACACTTTCAATTTGGATAATTTTCCTTACTCACAAAACATTCTATCGGTCCTTACTTCCTCTACTACATATAAGTAGGGGAAGTATTGTATTCGACCCAAAATTTCAATGTCTAGACTTCAATGGAAATGCTCGTATGTCCAAAAAAAAAACATTATTTGGAAAAATGTCCGCCTGTGGGTGTGGGTATGGGTTTGGGTGTGGGTGTGGGTGTGTGTGTGTGTGTCTGTCTGTCTGTCTGTGATCAGTGTAACTCCAAAACGAAAGCTATGAAAAACCAAAGTTGGTATTTAAGTTTAATATAATTCAAGGATGCAGCACGAAGATTTAGAGAAAAATTCCTGAACCCTAAACTACCCTTTATATGGAAAATGTTTCGAAATTTTCATTTAATCAAAAATGACTAACGATTTTGTTTAAAATGCCATTTGTTTAAGATATTTTTATGGCAAACGAAATGTGTATTTCGAATTTTCTGGCTATAGCCTATGCAGTCCTGTTTACTCTTATTTTTGGATAACTGGTAATCCGCAAGAGACAGGCAGAATCTTAATATACAAAAAAATGTTGATCTCGTTACATCACACCATGATTTTTTTTTTTTTTTTTTTTTCCTTTTCCTTCAATGGAGATATTCCTTGTTATTTGTGTGGGTTTTGCAATACTTAAGCATTTCTCAAATGGAAGGTTGTTGTTTTGCAGGTTCAACATCAGTGACTATGTTACAAGTGCTCGAATTTTTGGAAAATATATGGAAATGCACACTTTGAGGATCACAGCTTATTTAAGAATATATACATATTGTGGTATTTATTTAGCTTAAGTGTGAGTGATTATCTGATATTTCTGAACAAATTGAAAAGTGGATGAATCTCTATGAGCAATATCCAAACTTAGTTACGTAATTAGGTGCTATTCCCGACCTCCTGTTCCATCAGTGTCCAGTGACAGACACAAACAGGCGATTCCATGGCAGTTTCTAAATCATAACTTGAATTTTCTGGGAATATCCTCAAAAGACCTCTTAGTTCTGGATGATATTGGCATAAATGGTAAGCTGTAAGAGACAGACAAAAGTTTACTCAATACAAAATGTGGATCTCGTTAAAACACACAACTTGTGTCAAATACTCCGTTTTTGAGTGAACCATTTCTGAGATATTCTTGATTGTTTATTTGATCTTGCGAATACTTTCAAATAGGAATATGTTACTCGTTTTTTTTATCTCCTGTCTTTATAAAGGGAACGGAATGTCAAAGGCATCGCATAGCAACCAGCTCTTAAAACATTTCACTATCGCTTTAAGCCTACTGGATTCCCATATTCTTGTATCTAGAAGAAAATTAGTAATAAGATACTTCTGAAAACGCTATGTCTATTAAAATCTAGTTAGAGAAATAAACATTTGTAAGAATATTGTGGTTAAGATGAGTATGGCTCTACATAAATTTGTGAACCGTTTCTCGAAATTGAACTATATTAAAAATAGATCGATAAGCAGATGAGAATGTTGTTGTATGATATCTTTAAAATTCCATAATATTTGCATGAGCACAGGTAGACCCGGGAAACTCCCCCCCCCCTTTCCCCCAAATAAAAAACTGTGGGTCAGGACGCCACTAGAATCGAACCCCGACCTCGCGAATGCAGGTCATTGACGTCACCACATGAACCATCCCATTCGATAGCAATAGGAAATAATGATGTGAATGTAAATTTAGATTAATGCTTCACTATTAACACTTTACCACTGTTTGCTCCAATCTGTTCTTGGTATTCCTAACACAACACATTGTTGGAAATCAGAAAAAGGGGAAAATGGTTCATCTCTGACGATGCATACTGAAGCGTGATGAGAATCTGGTTCACTATACAATACATTTTTCTGGGACATTTCTCACAAAAGGGGATTTCGAGGTGTAATTCCTCGCTCTTCTTCTGCTCTGAAAAGCGTTGACTGGTCAGCTTGTCTGGTCATTGTTGAGGCACACTCCTGGACCATTGGAAATAGTCGGAAATGAGTGGGCGCACGCACAGTTTATTGCCAGCTTTTCAAAAGCAGAAGCGCTTTCTGTTAAAACTTAGAGAATGTCATCCCAACCCAGTGCACGTTTCCGATTTGCTAGTTGGACCTTTATGTCCCATACCCACCCTCCAGCAGTGCCAAGGAAAATAAATGTTCTCTGAGAACAGTCCCTCAGTTTGATGCTGCGGACTTCAAGTTCCACAGCAGTGCTCAATCTCAGAATGACTGCAGTTCCAGAATTCCTTCATGCCACTTCCACTGACTGTATATTAGAAATATGTATATGTACTAAATGTTCATATACAATTGAAATGTTAGCTCCCGTAAGGGCAGTTAAACAAAGTACATTACTGTATACTTTGTTATAAAATAGATGCATCTGTTAATCCTTCAAACAAACAACTACTGAACTAATAATACACAGAATATGATCCATCATTAAGTTTTAAATTCAAAATTATTCTTACTTATGTGCACAATATATGCCATTTTAAAGTAGAGCCAAGAAGATGATTCATTCGATACTGTGACGCCGGGCGCGGCATAAAATAAAAGACTGTCGAGGCTAAGCTACTTCACACCACATGTCGAGCCGGTGAGCAGGCAAAGGGGTTCAAGATCAGGCGTGTGTACGTGACTAACAATCGAAGCGGCTACACAAAAGGGATTTTCTCCGGAGCCTTCGAGAAAGGTATAGCTGCGTCACTGGCGGCGCTTTTGTAGAGGTCGATAAAGGTCTGTGTGTTGTCATTTCCTCTATATAAGGAGGCGAGGGAACACCAAAGCAGGCTGACAGAAGATGGCGAAGTAAGCCCTGAAGCAGCTTTGGGTGAAATAAACCCAGAATCCCCTTATAAAAAATAAACCAGAGCAGATGGTCATAGGTACAGACACGAATCGGTCAGTGTGTCAGTTGTGCACGTGTGTCGTAAAGATTTCACGAGCGTCGTAGTTAGTACATGAGAGAGAGAGGAAGTAAAGAAATACACTGAAAGTACTAGACAAGGTTACGAAAAGTAAAATTTTTGAATTGTGTTGGCACGAAGGACAGTAAGCTGTGTTAACCTCAGCTAAAGAAAACTGTGTATTTGTAATTTCATTTTAGAAGACAATAGAAAAGTAACCAAACTGATTTCGTTATTTTCTCTCAATGCATAACTTCACAACTGCAGATATGTGTAAGATCACAACATTACTTAGTCACATTTTATATCTCCATTGTATAGTCCATGTTAAAATACAATCGTTAACATTCATTTGTTCAAAAGCGTCATCTGGGGAATTTGATGTGGTTTCCTGTAGCAGTATATTTTCCATCGCTTAACCCATAATGCCAAGTGTAATGAAATCGTGCACTATTTTATTTGAGGTTTCATAAATCCAGGAAACAAATTGCTATACCCTTTTTTCCAGCACCGTTTCAAGCATCAGTTTTTGATATACCTATATGTTTTGTTGGAACCCATGTACCTGAACTAGAAATCTACACACAACCTGTTTCTCTTCTTTAATTCATGTTTTCAGTCACTCTTATTTACAGGCTTCTTTCCATCAACTTGGGCTGCCTAATAGGTGTATTTGAACTAGTATTACTTATTATGAACACTATTATAACTCTCTAGGATCAATATATATAGTTTTCTTCTGGCACGATCAAACACATACACAGAAACTTCCAATGATTGCAGTATTCATTTGTTTTAATAAGTAATGCCACGAGTGATTGTCGGTTTATGCAGAGAATTTGATTATTACGAGTTGCACTTCTTAAGACTGTTTCAAGAATTAAAGGATTATATAACAAATGAAATGTTACTTAAATGCTGTGTTGTAATTAATAACCTATTAAAAGAAACCTGTAGGTTGAATACATACATCAGCGTCATTGCCACGCCTACAAGATTATCACATTGATGCTCTAATTCTTTAAGATGTTGGCAATGTCAATAATTGAAATATCTGCTGGTAATTTATAATTTCGTTCAATAAAAAATTTGTCAAACTGATTCCAAACATATTTCCTGTTGTATTCTGTGTTCTGAGGTTTCCTTCTTCGAATTATTCCATGTATTTCAACAACGAAGCGAGAGTCAACCATATATGACATTTGAATAGCGGCTCTGCTGCCTCAGTTTACGCCAGCTGTTTCTCTAACCTGATCATACCATAAGAAAAAGAGGAGATGATAATGAAATATGATAAACTCTTCACGAATGAAAGCTGTCATTGACTGAAATTTGAAATTATTATGCACATGATTGGTTGACTTGAATCAAGTCCCATATAAGTGGAATAGTCATTCTACCACACGAAGAATGGACACATCCCCTAGATATTTCACAGTGTGTTGTACAACAATATGGCCAATGTTTTGAACATTCTCCATAAAAAAGGGCTTGTGCTGGTATGTGGCCCCATTGGAAGTAACTCAATTGTGATTTAGATTGTGCGCTCTGTTTTGTTTCCATATAAGTATCTTATTGAAATGTCTTGCCATGTCTTTCATAGACTGCCAATATAGCCTATAGGTTAAGCCCTTTACCATTTTGGGAATGTGATTAGATTTATTCTAATTACATGGTGACGCCTTTGTAATATGTATTTGTCAACTTTTTCTGTAATGCTTCTAATTACAAATCCTTTACGGGCAAACAAATTTTGTTCATGGTCTAATACTTATATCCGGCTAATGGTCTCAGTAATTTCTGCTGCCTCCATCTTTTGTTTTCGCGCTTTTGTTAGGGATTAAGTTTTTGAATAATAGAATATGATGGTATGGCTAGGACTGCAACCCTTCTGACTCTTCCAACAGGTGTTCCTTTGATTGTGTCTAATAGTTATTCGCTAATTTAACATCTGTATGAGTTGTATAGCCATTGGTTATAATTTTTATACTATTCCATTTATATCCCGTCTATAACTCTGATCATATTGGAACACATTGCTGCCAGGCATTGGTATTAACTCATACACAGTAGTTTCTTTTTGGGTTCTATATATTAACACACACATTCACACTCTCATTCATAACTTCAGATTCTGGGGAGGTTACGGAATCATCTTGTTAGCGAAAAATTGTCACCCCCAGCCAGGAATCGAATCCAGGACCTCTCGCACATGTCAGGCGTTCTACTGCCTGAGCTACTGAGTCTCATTAGTTTTTGTACAGTCAAGTAATTAAATGTATCAACTTGTTCCATTTATGTAGAGTATAAATTTTAGCCGGAGCCATCACTTTTGTCGTTTCTGTCCAAATTTTTAACTGTAGTATTATATTAAACACATCTCTCTATAAGTAATCATGCGATGATGCAAATACAATTTCGTCGACAGCAAAAGGTTTACGATTTAGATGTATGTCGTTTACTATAAGGTTAAAAGTCAGTTGTGACTATAATATTCTAGTAAAGGTAAAAGCTAATTTTGTTCTGGAACTGAAGATATTTTTTAGGCTATTGCTCAAACTAATTTTGTATTATTTAATATAGTAAAGCAATAAATAAAACAGAACATTTAGATTAGTTAGTGATAGGAATTACTGTGTAATTTCTAGAACTTGCATACTGGGAACACTTTCATAACTTAGGTCCACTTCTTCACTGCCATAAGTATCATCAGTATCATCAGATGGAGAACCTGGAGAAGACAGTATTGTTAACACATGCCTAGCAATAATAATGCGTGCTGAAAAACGTATATCACCCAACATGCCTACTCTTTTGTACTACGACAGCAAAAATATACAGCCTGTTGTTAGTACAGATCTTCGTATTGAAAATTGAGGACAGGGTAATGAACAATATTACATCAAAATTTTCGTGCTTATCATTTGATAGTACAAGTAGTATGTTTTCAGGTTGGTTGGCACCTCATAGTAAGCGTGGCACACACAAGCCATAGGTGCTTGATTTTCTCCGAGAGGGTGGAGTGGATGACGTAACACAGAGCGGACAGAGTACTGCATTGGAACTGAGTTAGAATGCCTTCTGCAAGACCAATGACAGCACACTACCTAGGCACGACGCCTTTTGGTGTAAACACCTGGAAGCAAAGCGGATAGTCTATATTTACAGGCCTTATTCCTTTGGGGGGGGGGGGGGGGGTGTTAGTTGCGATCATGCAAAAACAGCCGATAGTAAACTATGTGATTATTTTGTTGCAAAACTGCTAGACGAAAACTAAGAAATAACAAACCATATAAGGTACTATTTATCAAGATATTTGTGTCTATTCTCTAAAACCCTGTATAGAAACTTGGCATAATGTATCTTAATATAACATAGACATATCCCGTAAATGAGTAAATCTTCTATTATGTTTCGTACATGAAGATTAGAAATGACATTAATGAGAAAACAAAATAAGCGAGAAACGCATAGCTGAGCTAAATATCAATCGACTAAGGTTGGTGCTTAAAAATGCACAAATGAATAACTGTAACAAAGGTACAAATATGATGTATATTACAAGAGGGAACCAGTAAAACAATCTGATGGTTGTGGGATTCCATATTCCCTGCAAGAGCATGGAAAAAAAAATAGGATTAGCAACTTAGCACTTGTGAAAGGTAGGTATAAATTGCTTGAAAATGCAAAACGGCAACAAAAATAGCTTGAAAATGCTTAACGCCACAAAAATGTACTTGACATGAAGTTTGATTCTTAATTAGATTACCTCTTCTTTCTCTTTTTTTTATATTTTTTCCCCCAACTATACAAAATTCATACCGAATGAAGTAGACTTCACAGGACATTCGCAGGAAATTCCGAGAAATTGTACATTATATTAGTTATGTAAACATTTTAAATATTAGTGAAATAACAATATGTCAGGTATTTTTAGTAAAATAAAAACTAACCGCATCTTTCTGTATAAAGTATAGTCCATTCTAGGAGGATTTTCTTTAAAATGTTTATGACGCATTCTTAGAAGATGCTAAATTTATACAAAATTGTATTCAGAAAAAATTTCGTTTTTGAATGAACACAGGTTCACTCACTAAGGCCCACCTTTTCCTAAAAATACTTCATATTTTGCATCAAGCAGCCGGTATAGAGAATTTACTCTGCCTATAAAATTTTAGGGAAATTAAAACCCATAAAACGTAACATAAGAGCATATACATATATCATAGTTGCGGTAGTTTAGCTTTTCTCAAGGATCAAAAAAGTGGAAGGTCACTCCCAGCACGCAAGTCAAGGCCAGGGGGAAGAAAATTGGTCTTTTCTTGGGGGGGGGGGGTGGGGGTCGGAAACGTTGAAGTCTCTTCGTACTTGGCTCTTCAGTCCAGCACTGATTGGACAGAAGAAGCCGAACATTCTCCCACCTTCCCTGTAACAACAGACAGAGGGGCACGTATCTGCGTCTATTTTCAATATATCCTTTTCTCTTTCTTTAAGCATGAGATAAAATAAACCATACAGCCTATAAAAAGGCGATTTCTAAGTTCGTTACGAAATATCACGATTTCTGCCAGTGAAATTACTTATAACCCTAAATATAAATTCTTTGACTTGCAACGTTCTATTGCTACATTAAAAGACCCACACTATATACGATCGATTCCTTCGCTTAAAAGTCCATAAATATAAAATAATGAATATTATGGTGGCTGCTTTTCATGTCCTCTTCTACCAATCCATTAATGCTTTCAGATATGTGCATATTGCTACTTAAATGTGGATCTATGATTAGGCACGTGCAACATTTTCGAAAACGATGATTTTTGGTCTTCTGCATGCAAATAATCATTGTTCATCAACAAAGCTGAATCTGTGTTGACACTTTTGTGGATTGAGAACGAATCTATGAAACGTGTATTTATTTCAGGTATTAGGCAGTTCAGCAGCACTTTTCCCAGATTTACCTCTCGCAGAACTAGAAGAAAAGGGACAAACCGCTGTGAAGATTGAAATGTCCACAACACTTCAGCCCTTTCTTTCGAGGGTGGAAGAGAAAAAATAGTGACCATTGGTCAGCACATCTCCCTGCTGTCCACCCCCACAACAGTAACTCACCCCCGACACCTGGGGGAGAAGTTGTACAATACTTTTGCTCGTGCCCGAGGAAGGAATCAAAAGACAATGCAGCACACGCTTGTATCTGGCACGTTCCGCATAAAACGCTTTGCTCTGTCGGCTTCTGGCAAACACGACCTGAGTTTTTGACATTCAGCAACTCTGTCGCTTGTTCTGCTTCACTAGATGTGACAGACAGCAATGCATGTTGGTTTCTCACTGAAGTACTCCCTGATTGTGCCATTCATTGTTATTATAGCCTTACTTCTGTGTTCCTCAATCAGGGTTAAGGGGAGATTGTAAGCTGGTTTGCGTCAAAATATTAATTTTATTACTTTCTCTACTACGTTAAGTAAATTCGAGCAAGACTTGTGTTCCACCCAAAATTCTATGTCGAGCATTTACCGGCAATTTTCTGAGGCCCCTGAATCACAAAAAAGGCATTTTTTTTAAAAAGGTCAGTGTGCGCGTCTGTCTGTGTGTCTGTTTGTGAGTCTGTGGACAGCATAACTCAAATAGCTGATGTGTTGCACTCAATGACTTTCTCTACTCTTGTACTAACCATTCTCACAAACTCTTATTCCTATATCTTCTTCGTGTTAGTTAAGATAAACATTTGTACAAATTATGGCTTATTTCCTTGTAGGTACAAGGGGAGTATTAGAATACAGTAGGCTTTGTGCGATAGTCAAATGTTTTAAAGCTTTGAAATCTCGTTCTCTTTGCACGCGTAACATATAAAAAATTAAGAACGATGACCCATTTCACGAAAGTTATGTTCTCCGAAACTCACACACATAACATGGAATAATAGCAAGATCTATATTTTTTGTATAGTACGATTTGGTCTATCTCTAACGGTTTACCAGTTATGCAAAAGTCGTCCAGAGTACATACGACTACAGGGGCTATAGCCAGAAAATTCAAGATATACATTTCATTTGTTATAAAAATATCTCAAACATATGGCATTTTAATCAAAATCGTTAGAGCCATTTTCAAGAAATACAAAAATTTTCGAAAAATTGTTCATGCAAAGAGTAGTTTAGGGTGGGACTATGTGTTTCAAAATCTTCATGTCGCATCCTTGAAAGACATTAAACTTAAATACCAACTTTGGTTTTAAACGCACTTTTCGTTTTTGAGTTATGCTGTCCACACACACACGCGCGCGCACACACACACACACACACACACACACACACACACATACACACACACACGCGGACCTATTTCTAAAAATGTTTTTTTTTTTTTTTTTTATTCAGGGGGTCTTAAAACATATATTTCCGGTGAAATCTCGACATCGAATTTTTCGGTGGAAAAATGAACGATGTTCCATTGTACGAAAGTTAAGTTTTCCGAAAGTGACACACAACATAAGTAAATCTCCGAAATGGCTCACTCTACAAAAAAAAATTGAGGCATAATTGTATTTTAGCAAGATCTATATTTCTTGTAGAGTAAGATTTTGTTTATTTCTTACGGTTTACCAGTAATTCAAAAGTCATCCAGAGTAAACGGGGCTAGGTAAATTAAGTCCATAATTAGTTGTTTACGATTCTCTAAGCGGTAAGAAGTCCCAATGTTTTTAATCCATGCCTTAAATTAAATCCGCTATGTTTGGCAATGTCGGTCGCAAAGCAGAGCTGTGACGTCAGGGGACATACGTCACGATGCACTAACGTAAAGCCAATAGACATATCAGTGTACGGTAAGCAGGCATGCCTTCTAGTGCTGTGGACAGAGAGTGAATGGGCCAGTATGGAAGTGATGATTAGTGAGAAAAACACTTTTTATTGTTAGAGGTTACAAGTTTCGCTTCCATAAGCCATTGAAGGATGGAATTCTGCGGTGGACTTGCTCCTTGAACTCGTGTAAGTGTTACATAAAATTAAATGAAAATAATTCTATTGTAGAAAGCTTTCAGGTTCACAATCATGACAACCAGACCTACAGAAAATAAATAGACAAAGGCTTAGCAGTAATTTAAAGAGAAAAGCAACAAAAGATGTTAGGGTAAACCATAAAAACAATTACATAGTGAATTAATAGAAGGTGCCGGAAGCTTTAACGATGAAAAACACGACCCTCACTAAAAGGAATATCCGTAATGTATGCATCCCAATATTCCCAAAAGTGCCACACATACACATGCCGTATAACAATAACGGTGAGCCCTTGCTAATGATAAATGACGTGAAAGTCATGCGATTGGTTTTTCAACTACAACTAACTTAGCCGCTCTTTATGGAAGTATTACAGTTTACGTTGATGGCACGTTTAAAAGCTTTCCCAAGTTTTATACAAAATTGCTCACTATTCATGCATTAGTAAATGTTTACGTGCAACTTGTATTCTTTCTGCTGCCAAATAAGATCATTGATACCTATGTAAAAATTTTCCGTCATATTGTAACCCATTGTGAGATAATTGCCTTAACATTTTCACCAAAAGTCATCTTGATAGAGTATAAAGCAGAAATTCCAAATTTTCGAAAAATTTTCCATGTAAAGGGTAGTTTAGGGTGGAACTGTTCTCTTCAAAATATTCCTGTTGCATCCTAAAAGACACTAAACTTAAATACCAACTTGGGGTTTTAACTGACACACACGGAAATTTTTCCAAGAATGTTTTTTGATTCATGGGGCCTCGAGACATATATTTCCGGTGAAATCTCGACATCAAATACTTGGGTGGACTAGAATATTTCCTCTACTTACTTAGCCAGGAAATTCAAGATAAACATTATTTGTTATCAAAAATATTTCAAACATACGACGGTTTGATCAAAATCCTTAGAGCCATTTTCAAGAAGATCAACATTTTCGAAAAGTTTTCCAGTTAAAGGGTAGTTTAGGGTGGGGATAGTTTCTTCAAAATCTTCGTATCGCATCCTTGAAAGATGTTAAACTTAAATAATAACTATGGTTTTTAACCGACTTTTCGTTTCTGAGTTATGCTGTCCACACACACGCACGCACGCACACACGCACACGCACACACACAAAATCTTTTTCTAAAATGCTTTTTTGGATTCAGGTGGTTTCAAAACATATATTTCCGGTGAAATCTCGACATCGAAATTTTCGGTGGAATACAATACTTCCCCTACTTACCAGTTGAGAAAGTAAAAAACTGATATGTTACACTCACATGACTTTCTCTACTCTTGTATCCTTACAAACCTTTTTCCTATATCTTCTACGTGTTACTTGAGATAAATATTTACAGAAATTATCTTATTCCTTATTTCATTGACGTACAAGAACAATATAGAATACACTAGGCTTTGAGCACTTGTAAAATCTTTTAAAGCTTTGATATCCCGTTCTCTTTGCACGCATAACATATAAAAAACGAACAACAATGTTGCATTTTACGAAAATTTTAAGTTTCCCGAAACTGACATATAAGAAGGAATATCTTCGAAATGGGTCAGTCTACAAAACAATTTTTTTTTAAACATAAACTGTGTGTTTTAGCGAGATTCACATGTTTTGGACAGTAAGATTTTGTCTATCTCTTACGGTTCACAAGTTATTCAAAAGTCATCCAGAGTAAACGGGGTCCATAATTTGTTGTTTACGATTCTCTAAGCGGTAACTGAGTCCCAATGTTTTTAATCCATGCTTTAAATTGAATCCGCTATGTTTGGCTATGTCGGTCGCAAAGCAGTGCTGTGACGTCAGGCGACATACGTCATGATGCACCAAGGTAAAGCCAATAGACATATCAGTGTACGGTAAGCAGGCATGCCTTCTAGTGCTGTGGACAGAGAGTGAATGGGCCAGTATGGAAGTGATGATTAGCGAGAAAAACACTTTTTATTGATGGTGGTTACAAGTTTCGCTTCCATAAATCATTGAAGGATGGAATTCTGCGGTGGGCTTGCTCCTTGAACTCGTGTAAGTGTTACATAAAATTAAATGAAAATAACGCTATTGTAGAAAGCTTTCAGGTTCACAATCATGGCACCCATACTTACAGAAAATAGACAAAAGCTTACAATAATTTATAGAGAAAAGCAACAAAAGATGTTAAACCATAAAAACAATTACACAGTGACTTAATAGAAGGAAGATGGAAGACACGACCCACACAAAAAGGAATATCCGTAATGTATGCATCCCAATCTCCCCAAAAGTGCCACAGATACACATGCCGTGTATCAATAACGGTGAGCCCTTCCTAATGATAAATGACGTGAAAGTCATGTGATTGGTTTTTCAACTACAACAAACTTAACCGCTCTTTATGGAAGTATTACAGTTTACGTTGACGTCACGTTTAAAAGCTGTCCCAGGTTTTATACAAAATTGCACACTATTCATGCATTAGTAAATAATGTTTACGTGCCACTTGCATTTTTTCGGTAAATGTTTACAAAATCGACCGCTTGATAAAATGAATGAAACATAGCGCAATTTTTGCAGTTTTTATTGCTCATTGCGGTTCTGAAAGTTTTATTTGGCTTCGTTTTTGACTTATGAGCAAATTTGGTTCGTGCGATGCAGTCGTTTTATTTCGATGTGGCGAATATTTAGCAAATAAATTTGTATAAACGAGTATAATATATGCTGGAATGATTGATTAATGCATTTACGTTGAAATTGTTGCATAAATACTGCCCAAGTTGTAAATATTTCGATAACAGAGGACCCTGTCACTCCACTCATATACACACACTAAAACTAACCTAACAAAGGCAAAATTAAAACGAAGCTTGACCGACAAATAAAACTTTCAAAATCCTAATCAGCAGTAGAAGCTGCATTCATTGCACTATTTTGCATTCGTTTTCTCAAGTGGCCGATTTTGTAAACACTATTACTTTAACATTTTCACCAAAAGTGATGTTCATAGAGTATAAAGCAGAAATTCCAAATTTTCGAAAAAAATTTCCTGTAAAGGGTAGCTTAGGGTGGAGCTATTCTCTTCAAAATATTCGTGTCGCATCCTAAAAGACATTAAACTTAAATACCAACTTTGGTTTTTAACCGACAGATAGGCAGACTGGCAGACTGACAGAGACACACACACACACACGAAAATTTTTTAAAAATGATTTTTTTTTATGATTCATGGGGCCTCGAAACATATATTTCCGGTGAAATCGCCACATCGAATGTTTGGGTGGAATACAATACTTCCTCTACTTACTTAGCCAGAAAATTCAAGATATAAATTTGTTATCAAAATATCTTAAAAATACGAAATTTTAATCAAAATCGGGAGAGCCAGTTTTCAAGAAAATCAAAACTTTCCAAAAATGTCCATGTAAAGGGTAATTTAGGGTGGGGCTAGTTTCTTCAAAATCTTCGTGTGGCATCCTTTTAAAGACATCAAACTTAAATAACTTTGGTCCTTAACCGAATTTTCGTTTTTGAGTTACGCTGTCCGCACGCGCACGCGCATACGCACACGCACACACACACACAGACACAAAAATACACACACACATGGGACTTTTTCTAGAAATGCTTCTTTTTTTGGATTCAAGTGGCCTCAAAACATATATTTCCGGTGAAATCTCGACATCGAATGTTTAGTGGAATACAATACTTCCCCTACTTACCAGTAGAGAAAGTAATAATCTGATGTGTTGCACTCACATGACTTTCTCTACTCTTGTACTCTTACAAACTCATTCCTATATGTTCTTCCTGTTACTTGAAGTAAATATTTACAGAAATTATCTTATCCCTTATTTCATTGTAGGTACAAGGACAATATTAGAATACAGTAGGCTTTGAGCGATTGTGAAATCTTCTAAAGCTTTGAGATCCCCTTCTCTTTGCACGCATAACATATAAAAACTGAACAACAACATTGCATTTCACGAATGTTTTAAGTTTTCCGAAACTGACACAAATAAGATTTTTTTTTCGAAATGCTTCACTATACAAAACCAATTTATTTAAACATAAACTGTGTGTTTTAGCGAGATTCACATTTTTGGACACCAAGATTTTGTCTATCTCTAACGGTTCACAAGTTATTCAAAAGTCATCCAGAGTAAACGAAGTCCAGTTGTTTGCGATTCTCTAAGCGGTAAGTAAGTGCCAATGTTTTTAATCCATGCCTTAAATTGAATCGGCTAAGTTTGGCTATGTCGGTCGCAAACCAGTGCTGTGACGTCAGGCGACATACGTCATGATGTACCAAGGTAAAGCCAATAGACATATCAGTGTGCGGTAAGCAGGCATGCCTTCTAGTGCTGTGGACAGATAGTGAATGGGCCAGTATGGAAGTGATGATCAGTGACAAAAACACCTGTTATATTTGGTGGTTACAAGTTTCGCTTCCATAAGCCATTGAAGGATGGAATTCTGCGGTGGGCTTGCTCCTTGAACTCGTGTAAGTGTTACATAAAATTAAATGAAAATAATTCTATTGTAGAAAGCTTTCAGGTTCACAATCATGACAACCAGACTTACAGAAAATAAATAGACAAAGGCTTAGGCTAAGGCTAATTTAAAGAGAAAGGCAACAAAAGATGTTAAAGTAAACCATCAAAATAATTACACAGTGAATTAAAAGGTGACAGAAAGGTTATCGATGGAAGACACGACCCACACTAAAAGGAATATACGTAATGCATGCATCCCAATATTCCCAAAAGTGCCACAGATACACATGCCCTGTATCAATAACGGTGAGCCCTTCCTAATGATAAATGACGTGCAAGTCATGTGATTGGTTTTTCAACTACAACAAGCTTAACCGCTCTTTGTAGAACTATTACAGTTTACGTTGATGACACGTTTTAAAGCTGTTACCAGTTTTATACAAAATTGCTCACTATTCATGCATTAGTAAATAATGTTTACGTGCCACCTGCATTCTTTCTTCTGCCAGAGAATACCATTGATACCTATGTAAACATTTTCCGCCATATTGTAACCTATTGTGAGATTAACATTTTCACCAAAAGTGATCTTGTTAGAGTATAAAGCAGAAATTCCAAATTTTCAAAAAGTTATCCATTTAAAGGGTAGTTTAGGGTGGATCTATTCGGTTCAAAATATGTGCCGCATCCTAAAAAACATTAAACCTAAATACCAACTTTGGTTTCTAACCGACAGATAGGCAGACTGACAGACGCACACAATTTTTTAATATGATTCAGGTGGCCTCAAAACATACATTTCCGGCGAAATCTCGACATCGAATGTTTGGGTGGAATGAAATACTTCCTCTACTTACTTAACCGGAAAATTCAAGATATGCATTTAAATTATCAAAATATCTCAAACGTGCCACATTTTAATCAAAATTATTAGAGGCATTTTCAAGAAAATCAACATTTTCGAAAAATTTTCCATGTAAAAATAGTTTAGGGTGAGGCTAGTTTCTTCAAAATCTTCGTGACGTATCCTTTAAAGACATTAAACTTAAATTACAACCTTGGTTTTTAACCGACTTTTCGTTTTTGAGTTATGCTGTGCACAGGCATACATACACACATACGGACCTTTTTCTAAAAATGTTTTCTTTTTTTTTTAATTCAGGGGTTCCCAAAACTGATGTTTCCGGTGAAATCTCGACATCGAACTTTTGGGTCGAAAAATGAACGATGTTAATTGTGTGTATTAGTAAGATCTACATTTCTTGTGGAGGAAGAGTTTGTCTATCTATTAGGGTTTAAGAGTTATTCAAAACTCACCCAGACTAAACCGGACTACATAGTCTATTGCCTGAAAATTCAAAATATACATTTCATTTGTCATAAAAATATATCAAATACATGGCATTTAATCAAAATCGTTAGAGCCATTTTCAAGAAAATCAAAATTTTCTAAACGTTTTCCATGTAAAGGATAGTTTAAAGGTGGGGCTATTTTCTTCAAAATCTTCGTGTCGCATCCTTGAAATTTGGGTTCAGGGTGTCTCAAAACATATATTTCCGGTGAAATCTCGACATCGAATTTTTGGGCGGAATACAATACTTTCCCTACTTACCACTATAGATATTAAAAATGAATTTATGCCAAAAAAAAAAAAAAAAAAAAAAATCGTATGTGTTGCACTCACATGACTTTCTCTATTGTTGTACTAACCATTCTTACAAACCCTTATTCCTATATTTTCATGTTAAGATTAACATTTGTAGAAATTATTCTATTGCTTATTTCCTTCTAGGTGGATGGGGAATGTTACAATACAGTAGGCTTTGTGCGATAGTCAAATCTTTTAAAGCTTTGAGATTCCGCTCTCTTTGTACACTTAACATATAAAAAAATGAACCTTGTTGCATCTCACGAAAGTTTTAAGTTTTCCGAAAGTCACACACATAACAAGCAATATGTCCGAAATGGTTCACCTTACAGGACAATTTATTCCGACATAGATTGTGTATTTTACCAAGATCTACGTTTTTTGTATAGTATGACTTGGTCTATCTCTAACAGTTCACCAGTTATGCAAAAGTCGTCCAGAGTAAATACGACTACAGGGACTACAGCCAGAACATTAAAGATATACATTTCATTTGTCATGAAAATATCTCAAATATATGGCATTTTAATCAAAATCCTTAGGCCTTTGCAAGAAAATCAAAATTTTCGAAAGTTTCCTTGTAAAGGGTAGTTTAGGATGAGGCTATGTCCTTCAAAATCTTCGTGTCGCATCCTTAAAACACATTAAACTTAAATACCAACTTTGGTTTTTAACGCACTTATCGTTTTTGAGTTATACTGTCCACACACGCACGCGCGCACACACACACACACACACACACGCACGCACACACGCACGCACGCACGGCCCTTTTTCTGAAAATATTTTTTTTGGATTCAGGGGTCCTAAAATATATATTTCTGGTGAAATCTCGACATCCAATTTTTGGGTGGAATACAATACTTCCCCTACTTACCAGTAGAGAAAGTAAAAATCTGATGTGTTGCACTCACATGACTTTCTCTACTCTAGTACTAACCATTCTTACAAACTCTTATTCCTATATCTTCTTCATGTTAGTTAAAATAAACATTTGTACAAATTATCTTATTGCTTATTTCCTTGTAGGTGCAAGGGGAATATTGGTATACAGTAGGCTTTGTGTGATAGTCAAATCTTTTAAAGCTTTGAGATTCCGTTCTCTTTGTACACGTAACATATAAAAAAATGAACAGCGATGACCCATTTCACGAAAGTTCCAAGTTTTCCGAAACTCACACACATAACAAGGTATATCTCCGAAATGGTTCACCCTACAAGAAAATTTATTGAGACATAAATTGTGTATTTTAGCAAGACATTTTTGTATAGTATAATTTGGTCTATCTCTAACGGTTTACCAGTTATGCAAAAGTCGTCCAGAGTAAATACGACTACAGGGGCTATAGCCAGAAAATGCAAGATATACATTTCATTTGTCATAAAAATATCTCAAACATATGACATTTTAATCAAAATCGTTATAGCCATTTTCAAGAAAATCAAAATTTTCCATGTAAAGGGTAGTTTAGGGTGGGGCTATTTTCTTCAAAATCTTCGTGTCACATCCTTGAACGACATTAAACTTAAATACCAACTTTGGTTTTTAACCGACTTTTCGTTTTTGAGCTATGCTGTCCACAGACTGACAGACTGACAGACTGACAGACTGACAGACTGACAGACTGACAGACTGACAGACTGACAGACTGACAGACTGACAGACTGACAGACTGACAGACTGACAGACTGACAGACTGACAGACTGACAGACTGACAGACTGACAGACTGACAGACTGACAGACTGACAGACTGACAGACTGACAGACTGACAGACTGACAGACTGACAGACTGACAGACTGACAGACTGGCAGACTGGCAGACTGGCAGACTGGCAGACTGGCAGACTGGCAGACTGGCAGACTGGCAGACTGGCAGACTGACAGACTGACAGACTGACAGACTGACAGACTGATACACAGACACACACACGGACCTTTTTCTAAAATTGCTTTTTTTGGATTCAGGGGGCCTCAAAACATGTATTTCCGGTGAAATCTCGACTTCGAATTTTTGGGTGGAATACAATACTTCCCCTACTTACCAGTAGAGAAACTAAAAATGAACAACAATGTTGCATTTCACGAATGTTTTAAGTTTTCCGAAACTGACACAAATAACAAGGAATATCTTCGAAATGGTTCACTCTACAAAACAAATTTATTTAAACATAAACTGTGTGTTTTAGCGAGATTCACATGTTTTGGACAGTAAGATTTTGTCTATCTCTTACGGTTCACAAGTTATTCAAAAGTCATCCAGAGTAAACGGGGTCCATAATTAGTTGTTTACGATTCTCTAAGCGGTAAGAAGTCCCAATGTTTTTAATCCATGCCTTAAATTAAATCCGCTATGTTTGGCTATGTCGGTCGTAAAGCAGAGCTGTGACGTCAGGTGACATACGTCGTCACGATGCACTAACGTAAAGCCAATAGACATATCAGTGTACGGTAAGCAGGCATGCCTTCTAGTGCTGTGGACAGAGAGTGAATGGGCCAGTATGGAAGTGATGATTAGTGAGAAAAACACTTTTTATTGTTAGAGGTTACAAGTTTCGCTTCCATAAATCATTGAAGGATGGAATTCTGCGCTGGGCTTGCTCCTTGAACTCGTGTAAGTGTTACATAAAATTAAATGAAAATAATTCTATTGTAGAAAGCTTTGAGGTTCACCATCATAACAACCAGACTTACAGAAAATAGACAAAGGCTTAGCAATAATTTAAAGAGAAAAGCAACAAAAGATGTTAGAGTAAACCATCAAAACAATTACACAGTGAATTAATAGAAGATGGCAGAAACTTTATCGATGGAAGACACGACCCACACTAAAAGAAATATATGTAATGTATGCATCCCAATCTCCCCAAAAGTGCCACAGATACACATGTCGTGTATCAATAACAGTAAGCCATTTCTAATGATAGATGATCGTGAAATTTATGTGATTGGCTTTTCAACTACAACAAACTTAACCTCTCTTTGTGGAAGTCCTAAAGTTTACGTTGATGTCACGTTTAAAACTGCTCCCAGTGTTATACAAAATTGCTCGCTATTCATGCATTAGTAATTAATGTTTACGTGCCACTTACATTCTTTCTGCTGCCAAATAAGACCATTGATACCTATGTAAAAATGTTCCATCATGTTGTAACCCTCTGTGAGATAATTGGCTTAATATTTTCACCAAGGGTTATCTTCATTGAGTATAAAACAGAAAATGCCAATTTTCAAACAATTTTCCATGTATTTAGAGTGGAGCTATTCTCTTCAAAATATTCGTATCACATCCTAAAAGACATTTAACTTAAATATCAACTTTGGTTTTTAATCGACAGATAGGCAGAATGGCAGACTGATAGACATACACACACCAGAAATGTTTCTAAAAATGCTTTTTTTTTGGGGGGGGGGGGTTCAGGAGGCCTCGAAACATATATTACCGGTGAAATCTCGACATCGAATTTTTGGGTGGAGTACATATTTCCTCTACTTAACAGTAGAGAAAGTAAAATCGAAAACTTGGTTAAAAATCAAAGTTACTATTTAAGTTTGTCTTTCAAGGATGCGACCGAAGATTTTGAAGAAAATTCCTCCATCCTAAACTACCCCTTATATTGAGAATTTTTCGAAAACTTTTATTTTCTTGAAAATGGCTCTTAAGGTTTTTATTAAAATGCCATATGTTCAATATATTTTTATATCAAATTAAATGTATATTTTGAATTTCCTGGCGATAGCCTATTCTGCTGGTGAGCGGAAACCTTTTTCTAGCCAAGATTTTCCCCAGAGCCTGGAAACCCACTAAACAAGTTAATACTTTGTAGGCAAATTTTCCAAAGGAAAGGCCGTCAACGTTGCCCTTTAAGGGCCTGTATTAGATCTCCGGTTATTAGCCACAGTTTACCTTTCAGTTATGGCTAACTGGTGGTTAGGTTCGGTGCCTCGTTTTACGAACTCAATTTGACTGTGCATAGGTTTGTTACCCTAGGACAGGCATCGCAACTTGACGTGTCAGGGTCAGCGCTTACTCTGCCCCTCCCACCCTCGCAGCCATAACTGGCACTGCATACACACCGATCACGGGCGAACTGTCCTGTCGTATTTACCTCTACTTCTAAACATGTATGTAAAACTATAATTTAATACTAAGATTTAAAGATAAATTTCTAATTTGACATATAGAGAAGTACTTTGATGATTTCTTCTCTCATCATGTAAAGAACGTAAGGTGTTTGTTGTGCTCTAAAGTTCAAAAAGGCACTCATCAATGGAACATCAAGCGGCATTGCGATACACGTCATAAGATCACCATACAATTATAGACAAGCATGTATTCATAACTCGACAGGGTTAAAAGTGAAGATAAGAAAGGAACTAAAAGGTTAACCTTTTTATTATAAAACATCTGATGTGTTTTATTCACGTGACTTTATCTACTCTTGTACTAACCATTCTTACAAACTCTTATTCCTATATCTTACTCCTGTTAGTTAAGATAAACATTTGTACAAATTATCTTAATGCTTATTTTCTTGTAGGTGCAAGGAGAATATTAGAATACAGTAGGCTTTGTGCGATAGTCAAATCTTTTAAAGCTTTGAGGTCCCGTTCTCTTTGCACGCTTAACATATAGAAAATGTACAACGATGTTCATTTCACGAAAGTTTTAAGTTTTCCGAAATTCACACACATAACAAGGAATATGTCCGAAATGGTTCACCTTACAGGACAATTTATTCCGACATAGATTGTGTATTTTACCAAGATCTACGTTTTTTGTACAGTATGACTTGGTCTATCTCTAACGGTTTACCTGTTATGCAAAAGTCGTCCAGAGTAAATACGACTACAGGGGCTAGAGCCAGAAAATTCAAGATATACATTTCATTTATCATAAAAATATCTCAATTATATGAAATTTTAATCAAAATCGTTAGTCATTTTCAAGAAAATCAAAATTTTCGAACAGTTTTCCATCTAAAGGGTAGTTTGAGGTGTTAATTGTTAATATTAGCAAGATCTACATTTCTTGTAGAGGAAGAGTTTGTCTATCTCTTACGGTTTAAGAGTTATTCAAAACTCACCCAGACTAAACACGACTAGATAGGCTATTGCCTGAAAATTCAAAATATAAATTTCATTTATCATAAAAATATCTCAAACATATGGCATTTAATCAAAATCGTTAGAGCCATTTTCAAGAAATTCAAAATTTTCTAAACGTTTTCCATGTAAAGGATAGTTTAAAAGTGGGGCTATTTTCTTCAAAATCTTCGTGTACATCCTTGAAAGACATTAAAATTAAATACCAACTTGGCTTCTTAACCTACCTTTTGTTTTTGAGTTATGCTGTCCACAGACTGACACACACACACAAACACACACACACACACACACACACACACACACACACACACACACACACACACACACACACACACACACACGCGCGCGCGCGCGCGCGGACCTATTTCTAAAAATCTGATGTGCTGCACTCACATGACTTTCTCTACTCTTGTACAAGTTATTTGTACAAATTCTTATCCCTATATATCTTCCTCTTAGTTGAGATAAACATCTGTACAAATTATCTTATTGCTTATTTCCTTGTAGTTGCAAGGGGAAAGTTAGAATACAGAAGGCTTTGAGCGATAGTCCCCTCCGAAGGAGTGTCGCCTTGTCGTGGCGGAGGGGCTCAGTACCTGAACCAGACGGCCTACTAAGTGCTCTGTCGACTACTGGTAGGCAAGAGGTGAGGGGAAGCAAAGAACATTCCAAACGGGTAGATGAGGCTCGTTAGTCTTGGTCGACGACTCATCTAGGAGAAGAGGACTCCGAAATCAAACTCCCCCAGGGGCTCCTACTACGGTAGGTACGGGTTTGGCGTACCCGGGGCCCCGAGCCATACTCTCGATTGGGTTCCTCCAAGAGGTGAGAGGGCATATGCCAAACGCCCAATCAACTTTGGTCCACTTTTGTGTTTGACCTCCCACCTGTTACCTCCCTGTACACAGTCTGATGGATAACCTACGCGCGGGTGACGCAAGGGGTGACTGGGTAATAGCGTAAGTCCCAGCCCCTGGTTATCATGTAGGATCTGTGTGCGTATCCGCTGATAAAGGTCAGTCCCGGGGAGGGGCCATTGCATGAGCTGATGCACTCCTGAAGGCGATTGGGTCCCTCTGTCTATGCATTGGGAGGTGAGACCCTAAGGTGAGCAAGGTCCAGGCCAGGACTCTCACCTAAGCCGGGGTGGCGCCCAGGATGTGAGCATGCCATCGGAGACATTTGCAATGGTGGAGGATGACATCGCCATGAGTTCTCAAAAACTCAAAACAAAAAAAATATAAAAGTTTGTGTAAAGGAAGTAGCAGAGTTGAGCGGTCCTCGCTACTTAGTAATATCAAGAACTGAGGGAGACAAGAAATTTTTATCGGTGAGCCCATTTACCATACAAAAGGGTTTGGATAACATTGCTGGTCCTGTAAAGTCATGCACTAGATCTCGCAATGGCACGCTCCTGGTTGAAGCACATTCAGCTACCCAGGCAGCTAAAATACTAAAAGCGAATATGCTAGCAAGTTATCCTGTCAGCGTTCAGATGCACAGAACTTTGAACTCCTCGCGCGGCGTGATAAACACCCGTGCATTGGATGATTTAAGCAATGAGGAGATTCAAGAAAATCTTATGGAACAAGGCGTTACTAATGTTTACCGGGTTCAACGCAAAGAGGGTGGTGAACTGAAGCCAACACGTACCCTGTTCCTGACCTTTGATCGGGTAGATCTCCCGCAAAGGATTAAGGCAGGGTATGAGTCCATCGAAGTTAGGCCGTTCATCCCGAACCCGCTCAGATGTTTTAAATGCCAGCGCTTTGGGCATACAAATGAATTTTGCAAGGGACAAGCTACATGCCCTCAATGTGGAGATGAATTCCACGATGGTGCATGTACAGCAGCTCCGTCATGTGTGAACTGCAGAGGTGAACATCCATCCAGTTCCCGAGATTGCCCCCGCTTTGTAGAGGAAAGAGCGATCCAAGAGATACGGGTCAAAGAGAAGGTGCCCTTCTCAGAAGCCCGGAAGCTCTTGCGTATACGCCAACCCTCTGTTCCAAGGTCCGGGACCTATAGCTCAGTTGTAGCTAAACCGGTACCGAGCAGAGAGATCGCAACCCAGACCAGCGATTTCAATGGGGCAACAATATCTGAAAAGACACTTGTAGCCCGTAGCTCTACTCCAAAGCCTTCAACATCAGCGCGCACATCTGTGTCAACGTCAACGTCTACAAAATCCGCAAGCGCAAAGAACATCAGCGTTACATCACCATCAAGAGCATCAAGATCAGCGCAAAAAACTAGCAAGCCCGTAAGATATGAAGCCTCACCGATCAAATTTAAAAAGAGTTACTCAAAGACCGACTTCCTCAAGGAAAATAAAATGTCTAGTCCCAGTACATCGAAGGGATGTAAGAGTCCCCGAACATCTCCTCGAAGATCTCGAAAATCCTCTTCTGGAGAATCTTCAGGGGTGGACTCAGACCGGCGTCTTTCATCTTCGCCGGTCCCCATTAGCAACCGGTTCGAGACACTCGAACCCAAGTTTGCTATGGGAAGACGCACGTCCTCGGCAGAGGACATGGATTTGGACCAATCTGCCCACACTGGGAGACCCCCAGTTGAAAAAAGGCGCGAAAAAGCGTCCGAAAAGAACGTCAGCCCAAGAGAGAAAAGGGCTAAATTAGTTCGACAACCGCCTGCTCCAAAGTAATGAAGAGTTACCTTGGAATTACCTATCCCATACACAATGCAATATGACTATCCTACAATGGAACGTACGTGGCATTCGAACTCAAAGGCCAGAACTTGAGCTCTTGCTCAAAGAAAACGAACCTCTGGTCGCATGTTTGCAAGAGACTAAGCTGCGTCCTCGAGACGCTTTCCATCTAAGGCGATACACCCCAGTACGGTGTGATGTCACACCAGAAGAGGGTGTACCGGCACATGGCGGCGCTATGATACTTGTTAGAGATGACGTGTATATGCAAACTCTACCATTGCACTCTGATATACAATCAGTTGCAATAAGGATTCTACTGCCAGACATCCATTTCACCATCTGTAATATATATTTGCCTCCGTCCCATGACTTCTCGCACATTGATTTAGAAGATCTAGTTTCCCAGTTGCCAACACCGTTTCTGTTGGTGGGAGACTTCAATGCGCACCACCCACTTTGGGGTTCAAGTCGCGCTTGTGCGAGAGGTACACTCATTTCCGATTTTTTGGACAGTCACAACCTAGCTCTCCTCAACACTGGAGAGCCTACTTTCATTTCGGACTCTCACAATAGTTTCTCGCATCTTGACCTTGCAGTTTGTTCACCTCAGTTGGCAGTCTCCTTACAATGGAATGTCATCTCTGATCTACACTCTAGTGACCACTTCCCATGTCTTATTAGTCTCTTGACGCAACATACGTATTCCACACGTATGCCCAGATGGCGTTTGGACCATGCCAACTGGAACCTCTACACCCAGTTGGCTGTCTTTACGTACAACGAGCACGACTCAGTGAATAATTTGGCGCAGCATCTCACGGAGACGATTCTCTCTGCTGCTGAACAGTCGATTCCGCGGTCGACTACACACCCCCGTCGATTTCCCGTCCCCTGGTGGACGGAAGAATGTCGGAATGCCATTCGTGCTCGAAGGCGTGCACTTAGGGTTTTCCAACGTCACCCTACTTTGGAAAACCTGATTGAATACAAGAAAATGCGCGCCAGGTCCAGACAAGTCATTAAGGATAGCAAAAAGTCATCATGGAGCAAATTTGTAGCTTCATTTAACCGACACACACCTTCCTCGGTTGTGTGGGATAGATTAAGGCGTGTTGCAGCTAAAACGACCCAAATACCAATAGCGGGACTAAAAACAGCCACAGGAGCTGTTGTTGATTCATTTGAAGTGGCCAATACCTTTGGCAGTGCTTTCGCACAAGTGTCTAGCTCGGAAAACTACTCCCCTGAGTTCCTTCCATTTAAAACTCAGGTGGAATCTCAAGGCTTCACGTTTCGTTCTAGAAACGTAGAAGATTACAATCGCCTTTTCACCATGGCGGAGCTGGAGCATTCCCTGAAATCTTCGCGATGTTCAGCACCAGGACCGGACGGTATTCATGTACAAATGTTACAACAGCTCTCTCCTGAAGGTAAGGCATTCCTGCTCGAGGTCTATAATCGTGTTTGGGTTGACAGTATACTCCCAGAAAATTGGCGGGAGGCCACCGTTATTCCCATCTTGAAGGCTGGGAAGGACCGTCATCTTCCCTCCAGCTATCGTCCTATTTCCCTCACCAGTTGCGTTTGCAAGGTGATGGAACGCATGATCAATGGACGATTGGTATGGTGGTTAGAAAGTCGTAACCTACTGACTAACATCCAGTGTGGTTTTCGACGACGCCGTTCAACTGTTGACCATCTTGTGTCAATATCGACACAGATAATGGACGGCTTTATGAAGAACTGTCAAACCGTTGGCATATTTTTCGATCTTGAGAAGGCTTATGATACGTGCTGGCGAGCAGGGATTCTACGTTCCCTGTATGCCTGGAACATACGTGGACGCCTACCACTTTTCATTCAGGAGTTTATGAAGGACCGCTTTTTCCGAGTAAGGGTCGGCTCGGTTTTTTCTAATTCTTTTGTTCAGGAGGAGGGAGTACCTCAGGGTTCGGTGCTAAGTGTCACGCTCTTTGCTATAGCAATTAACTCCATCTGGACATGTGTTCCACCTGGAGTTTCGTCATGCCTATTCGTAGACGACTTCGCTGTCTATTGCACTTCTCAGCGCACGGCGTTCTTACAACGGCGCCTGCAGCAATGTTTGGACAACCTTAGAGAATGGAGCGTGAAAAACGGCTTCCATTTCTCAATTGAGAAGACAATCTGCGTTAATTTCTGGCGCCGTAGGAGACGATTACCACCTTCGCTCCGATTTGGTCCAGATGAACTTCCCTTCGCAGAAGAGACGCGCTTCCTGGGTTTGATCTTGGACAGGAAGCTTAGTTGGTCGTCGCATATTGCACAGCTAAGAGCGAGATGTGACCGTTCCCTAAATATTATGCGAGTACTGAATGGCAAATCGTGGGGAGCGGATCGAACAATTCTGTTGCGAATATATCGCGCATTGGTCCGATCCAAGCTAGACTATGGGTGTATTGTTTATTCGTCAGCACGACCATCTGTGCTGAGAAGATTAGACGTGGTCCATAATAGGGGCATCCGCATTGCAACAGGAGCTTTTCCAACAAGCCCAGTGGTGAGCCTTTACGCCGAGTCCGCAGAACCTCCTCTGCAATATCGGCGTGAGATTCTCTTGGCAAATTATGGTTGTGCGCTTAGATGTATGCCTAAGCACCCAACGTTCGCTTCTTTTTTCACCACCACGCTAAGAGAACGATATAGAAATAGCACCCTTAATCCAAAGCCTGCGGGGTTCCGTTTCCAAGAGCTCCTAGTGAAGCTTGGAGTGGAACTGCCTGTGATGTTCGCCAAGGGCGAGAGACTTTACCCCCCTTGGCTATCTGGTACGCCCCATGTAGATCTTGGGATGACCACACACCAGAAGTCCACGATGCCTATTTCAAGTATCCGCACCTGTTTCTTAGAATTTTTGTCAGGCTACTCTGACCGTAAATATATTTACACCGATGGATCAAAGAACACCAACGGTGTTGGATGTGCTTATGTTTATGGAACCGAACCATATACATTCGGTTTTCCAAATAGCACTTCCATTTTTACTGCAGAGCTTTATGCAATTTATCGAGCCGTTTTGTATGTTCGCCGTCGTAAATTAGGCGACTGCCTGATTTTGAGCGATTCCCTTAGTGCACTGCAGAGCCTTTGTCAGTTGTACAACCCCCACCCTATTGTACAACGTATCCAGGATGCCCTCCATGTTTTACACGCTTCTGGTGTTGATGTGGTGTGTGCATGGATTCCTGGTCACGTAGGTTTGCCTGGGAATGAAATGGCAGATTTAGCAGCAAAGACGGCAACTACAGAACCCAGAATTATCATCTCACGTGTTACTTCGGAAGACTTCAGGCTTGATGTGCGGAGAGCGGTGCTGTCGTCCTGGCACGACGAGTGGTCAGCTCTCCGCGGTAATAAGCTTAGAGAAGTGAAAGAACTTCCGATAAACTGGGTAACTTCCTGTCGCACATCTCGCCGCGAGGAGGTTAGTTTGGCTCGATTAAGAATAGGGCACTGCAATTTTTCGCATGGTTACCTATTTAAAAGGGACCCTGCGCCTCTATGTCCGCTGTGTGATAACGTTTTGTCGGTTCGCCACGTGCTCCTAGAGTGTTACTCTCTAGCGCACCTTCGGGATTGTCTGCAGCTGCCTGCCAGACTTGCAGAGGTCCTAGCGGACGACAAAACAGCGGTTGATAGAGTTTTTAATTTTTTAGCGCAGTGCAATATAAATTTGAGGATTTAAAATTTCTAATTATCTGTTTTTGTTTTTGGACATATTTATCACCTTGTTTCATATCTGGCTATTGCCACTGCTTTTTACCTTGTATATTTTGTTGTTTCTAGTATTTTTATTTTTTGAGTGAGATTTATATCTGGCTATTGCCATGAGTCTGTTAAGGGCGCTGATGACCTAGAAGTTGAGCGCCCTTAAACCAAATCCAATCCAATCCAATTTGAGCGATAGTCAAATCTTTTAAAGTTTTGAGATTCTCGTCTCTTTGCACAAATACCATATAAAAATGAACAACGATGATCCATTTCACGAAAGTTTTAAGTTTTCCGAAACTCGCACACATAACAAGGAATATCTCCGAAATGGTTCACCCTACAAGAAAATTTATTGAGACATAAATTGTGTATTTTAGCAAGATCTAAATGTTTTGCATAGTATGATTTCGTCTATAACGGTTTACCAGTTATGCAAAAGTCGTCCAGAGTAAACACGACTACAGGAGCTATAGCCAGTAAATTCAAGATATACATTTCATTTGTCATCAAAATATCTCACACGTGATATTTTAATCAAAATCATTAGAGCCAATTTCAAGAAAATCAAAATGTTCCATGTAAAGGGGAGTTTAGGATGGGACTACTTTCTTTAAAATCTTGTGTCGCATCCTTGAAAGACATTAAACTTAAATACCAACCTTGGTTTTTAACCGACTTTTCGTTTTTGAGTTATGCTGTCCACAGACACACACACACGGACATTTTTCTAAAAATGTGTTGTTTTTTTTGGAGGGGGGATCTGGGGTTCCGAAAACATATTTCTGGTGAAATCTCGACATCGAATTTTTGGGTGGAATACAATACTTCCCCTTCTTACCAATAGAGAAAGTAAAAATGACTTGTAATGAAAATGAATTAAGCATATAAATAGTATGAGTGACGAGGTGTAGCCACTACTTGCGAAAACCTGCCAATTAAGATAAAGTTGGTCGTGTCAACCATTGGACTAATGTTTTGTGAAGCCAGAACTGACAATTGCCTCATTCTTTGTGATAATTATCGTCATATTCTCTCCCAACTCGAACTACAGGGTTCTTATTTGTTGCCTTATTTTTAAGCGGTCTACTTAAGAAATCTCTACCACTTTCTCTGGTATCTATCGATATAATGGCATACACAAAATTTAATGGCGTTTGACCATTACATGTTTTACAGTTTCACTCAATTACTTGATTCCCACAGATGTTTTTACTGAAGTATTTATTCTTGGATCTTTTGGCATTTGTTGTTCAGCAAGCCCTTTCCTATATCTTCTGCTGGAGATTGCCCCCCCCCTCCCCCCGTCTTACCCTTCCCCGTCCTGCCACCAAGCTCACTTTTAGGTTACATTAGGGCTAGTTAAAAACCGTTCAATGAAAACTGAATTGATACACGCCATTTTGTGGCAATAAGCCATACTAATTTCAACAATTGTCAACGTACAGCACATATTAGCGCCTTAAAAGTAATAAAACATTACAAATCAGTGTAAAAATTGTACATGCTTTACAAGTACCGCAGGATCCGATATGGAATTAGGTTGCTGGATGTTGAAACAATGATGAAGTTGGCGTAGTTTCCCGAAAATAACAGTACACTAAATATGAAATATAGCCGTTCCCCATTTTACCCCATTTTGTCCCTCGTTCCCCTAGTATGTATTTAGATTGATCAGTACATCCAAGTAGGCGTGCTACAGAAAACATGATGCAGAGTGGGCGGAACAAATGCTGTAACGTGGCAATAAATGCTGTATCCGAACAGTTCGAATACTTTCCTCAAGGCCTATAAACCCGCATTATGTAGACCAGTAGGTCGCACATCTAGGTGTGAAGCAAAACAGATAATCTATTTGACAGACGTTGTTCATTTGCGCCGTAGTTAATATCATGCAAAAAAATCACAAACTATGTGATTGGTTTGTGGAAAAACTTTTGACGAAGTGACAAACAACTAACACAATACGCGGATACATATTAAGGTAGCATTTATGAATATACCTGCACTTAAAACCCTTAAGCTACTGATTCTAATATCCGCCCCAGAAATAGAAACTTAAGGGTGTTGCTACACCCCTGTTTATACCTCACGACTTTACCTTTATCAGCATCTTCATTTACAAGAAGCGGTAGCAATTTGTTCCAAATTGGCTTCCATTTCTAATTTCAACCCCTATGGACCACATAAGCTGCTGCCTGATGCCGGTATATTCATAAACACTTTCTCTTCCTCCCCTACAACATTTATAAAAATCTATTTCCAATAACTATCGATCGATATCGAACGGAACGCCCCCAACCTGAATTCAGGGTGAAAGCTAAGGGTTGGTCTCTGATTTTAAAACCCAGATGTTATTAAAATCCAATCCGTGATGAAGGGGTAAAAATGTTGTGTCTAGCGATTAAACAGCTATCGATGACTATAGGGGTGAAATTGAAGGGAAGGGTTGTTACTTAATAACCCCTCATCCGGTGAGAACCACCCACCACAGCAAGGGGTGGCGACACAGCTGCAAGTTATTGCCCTCGAATGTCGCGGTCACCTGCCCCAGTGGCTCGCCATTGGTCACAAGGCAGATGGACGTGGACCTCTGTGGACCCCTGTGGGTTATCTGCTTGATTTTCCTCCTCACAGGAGCAGGATGTAAAGTTATGGGCAGATGTAGAGATATGTCCTAGGAAGAATCTTACATGACTTCACAGCTTTCTCGGAAACACTGTTCATTAATTTCCACAAGGCATGTAATATGGGTTGTGGTGGCATCGTTCAGGTGATTTTGCACCTATTTAATATAACCAGGGTTTCAACATAGATATGTACTAAATATCGAATTACTCTGCAGTGCTTAAATGCATGTTCCGAAATAATTTTTTTTTGTGCCGGGTTGAACGGCGTAATCCGTTTTACCCAACAATTCGATGTCGAAATTTCACTGGAAGATTGTTTTGAGGACCCTAAAAAAAAAAAAAAAAAAAAAAAAACAATTTTAGAAAATGTTGCGAGTGTGTGTATTTTAGTGTCTATCTGTGAACAGCATAACTCAAAGCCGCGAGGTCAGTTAAAAACCGAAGTTGGTATTTAAATTTAATATCATTCAAGAATGCGTTACGAAGATTTTGAACAAAATTCCTCCACCATAAGCCACTCTTTACGTGGAAAATGTTTCAAAAATTTTTATTTTCTCATTAATAGCTTGAACAATTTTGATTAAAATATAAGTTTAAAATATTTTTGACAACTGAAATGTATATTTTAAATTTTCTGTCTATAGCCCACGTAGCCCTGTTTACTGTTAATGACTTTTGCCTAACCAGTAAACCCATAAGAGATGACCAAATTTTGCTATACAAAAAATTGGATCTCCTTAAAACACAATTTATGTTCAAATGGTGTGTGTGTGTGTGTGTGTGTGTGTGTGTGTGTGTGTGTGTGTGTGTGTGTGTGTGTGTGTGTGTGTGTTAAATAGCATGCCTCATTGATTAGGAATACTACACGCATTTATTTCCACACAATTTACGTTTTATATACACGTAGGCATACATATATTGTTGATGTTCTATTTGAACATTTACACTTTCATTTACCTCTAATTTTTTATCTACCTTAGTCTAATTGAATACTTCTCTATTACGTGTATATTTAGTTTTTTATTTGATGTTTGTTGTGTAATGGTATTTTATTTTGTTTGTTGGTTTGACTTTATTTCTTTAACCTAATGATATTTGACAAATCATATTTCTATTCTTAACATATAGCAAAAAGCAAATATAATTATAACAGCATTAGAGCATTGAAATGTGGTTGGACAATGATACTAGTTGGAATCTTGGTAAGGAGTAGAAATTATATATATTTGGACTTCAGTCATTCTATTTCTGTGAATTTTATAGAATTAATGAAGTGAACGAAAGGTTTTGTGTGTGAGTGTGTGTGTGTGTGTGTGTGTGTGTGTGTGTGTGTGTGTGTGTGTGTGTGTGTGTGTGTGTGTGTGTGTGTGTGTGTGACCATTTCAGAGATATTCCTTGTTATTTGTCTTGAGTCTTGCAACAGAGGGAAGTTGGGCTGGGCTTACATTGAACGCTCAGTTCTTCGGCAGAAAACCGTTATTTACTAATTAACGGCTGTCCTTTTCTATCTAGTAAGTTAACTAATATTTGCACTCAGTTTTACATCCATAATTTATTTAAAATATTTCAAGTTTCTTTGTGTAAATATCGTTATATTATGCTGACACAGCAATGGCATCACCCATGTTAAGCAATAAACGAATCACTCGGAAAATTGAAATCTCTAACTTATTATTCTGCTGTTTATTCTGGTCGAATATTAACACAATTAAAGGTACTTTATATTCGTTTATGCTCCACCCAATATATTTCTCGTTGTATAAGAGCTTTTGGCGCCAACATTGAAGTACTCATGGCCACTTCACGTCCATAATTTTCAGGACACACCTAAAAGCCTTCCTTCTGTAGACTCCAGTGCACTCTACAATGGGCGCAGTCCTAGCAATATAATTCACAGGCTTCTGAATATTTACGAGAAGTTCTACAAAGCAACCGTATGTTGCCAGAAAATCAATCTTACTAAGCTCATATTAGAATCACTGTTTACTGCTATAATTCAAATATTTAATAAGTGGTTTTCTTTGATGTATAACCTAGCGCCATGGGAAGAACAAGATCTCCCCGTTCTTATATGTTCACTAATGTTGAAATGTTTAAAATTATGTATTAAATACTTTTGATGCAATGCCATTCTTCTTCGTTTAGCATTTTATGAAATGAAATGTACTCCTTTTCTGTGAATTTTTATAGCTGTTTATAAATTATTCTTACAAAGGCTGATCTTCGTCTTTAGTATGTGTGAATTATCTTTTTATACATTTAGGTCTTCAATTTCACTCCGCGGTGACACGCGAGTCTCGCATTCCGGAGGTCGTGGGTTCGACTCCCGCAGCCAACCAATCAGGTGGTTTTCCAGGTCACTAGGTAAATGCTGGGAATTTACCGTCACCCTATTTCACTTCAATCCAGTATTTCAGAATAGGAATTGTTGGTGATGGGCGAATTTGGCGCTATTCGGTGGGGATTTTGGGAACTGTAACTGCTGTTTTCAACGGATGAGTGGCGTTGTAGTCGCCTGAGCTGCTGTTGAAACTCATGTGACTGGAGGTTGCTTGGCGAACCCTGGTGTCGAGATGAATGTTCAGCCAATATTAGGGAACTTCAAGCTGACTCGCAGTGGTTGCCGGGTTCCAACACGCCCGTAGAGTGCTCTCATTTCATCCCTCCCTCCTGGGGTCTGATATACAATAGCCTCAACAGTTGGTTCAGTGTGGAATCCCCTCCGTAAATTCTCTCTCTTCCTTAACCCCAGCACAGCAGCCCTGAAGGACCAAGGCTTACCGTCCTGCCGCTGGGTCTCCCACTCTGTCGACACAGGCCTCATGAGTGGAGTGTAGTACTAGGAGGCGGGATGTGGTCACTGCCCCGAGCCCTCCCGGCCAGCTACGCGGCGTTCTCGACCTGGGGTCGCTACTTCATCAAGTAAGGCTCCTCAATTGGCCCCTTAGGGACCTAACGAGGCTGAGTGCACCTCGTGCCAGACCTCCCACTGGGGGAAAATTACCATCTAAAGGTTAGTTAATCCCGGGACATAAAGTACTTGTGGTAGTAAGTCGCCCTTGGGATATTTGTCTCTGATGTGAGACTCCCTTGATAGTTTCAGAATTCAATGTCATTCTGGAAAGTTTTCACAGTAGCTTCGTGGTAATAAGCTTAGAGAAGTGAAAGAGCTTCCGATAAACTAGGTAACTTCCTGTCACACATCTCGTCGCGAGGAGGTTAGTTTGACTCGTTTAAGAATAGGCAATGTCAGTTCGCCACGCGCTGCTGTAGTGTTGCTCTCTAGCGCACCTTCGGAATTCTCTTCAGCTGCCTGCCAGACTTACAGAGGTCTTTGCGGACGACAAAACAGCGGTTGATAGTGTTTAAGTTTTTAGCGGAGTGCAATATCAATTTGAGGATTTGAAATTTCTTATGTCTTTATGCTTTTTGACATATTCATCACCTTGTTTCATATCTGGCTATTGCCACTATTTTTTACCTTTTGTGTATATTTTTCTGGTTGCTAGTATTTTTATTTTTGAGTAAAATTTATATCTGGCTATTGCCATGAATTTGTTAAGGGCGCTGATGACCTAGAAGTTGAGCGCCCTTAAACCCACAAACCACCAACCACCACGTCACAGTAGCTTAATGGTACGGTAAGCGGAAGGTCTGTGGTTCAGATCCCAGCTGTGGCATTGGATTTTTTCAGTTGCTACTCTTTCTCTCAAACGATATATAATGTTACAAAATTTAACTGATCAGTTTTCAGGCTGTATGGAGGAATATTAGGTGAGCACTTTGATAAAGGGTATTTGAGTTCATGGTTGTTTGCAAAAGCTCAAAATAAATAACCAGCCAAGTATATCATTGATAAAGTCTTCAGTTGTTGTTGCTTGCAATGTCTAAATACCTTCAGAACATGCACAAGGGATTAAAACTGGTTTCTTTCCAAACGTACAACATTCTTGTTTTTAGAACCACTTGTTGGGCTACGAATCCAGAACCACCAGACTGAAAGCCGAGCATACTAATGACTGCTCTGTTACTACAGCTAACTGTTCTTTATGTCACCGATAGTTATGATTCTCTATGTGTAAGTGAAGGTATCGGTGGTATGCAGAACATCACTGACAGAGCATTTTTCCACAAAAGCAAACATAACTTTGAAAATACTACAGTAATAGCTATGTTTGCGCATGTGGAAGAGAAATTAACTATATTGGCATGGAAATCAGTAGCATTCGCATTACGTTTTTATCATTGCGAATATTCAAATGAAACATAATTACGTAACATCGTTTTTTGCTAAGACATTAGGAGTCCTATACCAAGGTGTTACCGTATAACACCTTTGTAATTCCATAAGGCTTGTAGATAAAAATCTCTAAAAAGCTTTGTGTAAAATTATAGATATGTATATGGGTGTGAAAAGATAACTGATAGACAAATACCGAACTATGTAGATTCAACAATATCAGTATTCTGGAATGGCGAGAGTTCGCTGCTGTCTTTCATATAGAAAACCTATAACCGAAGCTTGTTCTGCTAACCGTCTAGACCAAATACGCCAGAAAAGGCCGGATTTGGCAAAAAACAGGTCATCTTCCACCACCAAGATGCTCCTGTTATTGTGGTGGGGAAAATCGATGATGTGAGGTATGGTAGTCTTTCATCTGTACCCTAAACTGAGAAAACTTCTTGGTGAAAACACATTTTTGTTGATGAAGAAATTAAATTGTCAGTTAGAGCGTATTCTTCAGTTTACTACTGTTTAAAAGGATATTTTTGATCTAGTACATGCTATAGGTGACACAGTTTATCGGCAGTTCCCAAAAGTTCAACATGGCCGGCATTACAGTAAACAGTATACGAAAGTACCGCAAAAAACAGTCCTGCCAACGTGCATAATAAAGGCATTTCTAGCCTCAAATATCACAGGGTTAAAATAACTTGCTTTCAAACGTTAATACTTGAACACTGTTACCACGCAGCACAAGAAGCTACTCATCTTCGGCAAATCTTGTTCTGCAACAACCACCTTGGATAAAACCACTTCCAAACGCTAAATATCGTTATATAATATATATAATGCACTACTATGTTGCAAACACAAAAATAACATTAATTATAACTGCATATACTGCTCTAAAAGAGTTCAAGACAAATTCACGCAAACATGAGCAATACGTCTACAGATTAATTAATGTGACGTCTAAAGGGAATCTCATTTTAAAATATATCGGTTGGCTTCTCTGCAACGCGTTCATAAACAAGGGCTTCTGTGGGAACATAACAGATGCAATAACATCAACTATGGCCTTAGCTTTACCATGATTATATTTTACCAACACTTGGCGACAATAATACAACCTAACATATGGAATATCACCAAGTATAACTAGACTGCACCATACTGGGGTGGGGGAGGGGGATATCAAGGTTGATGATGGTTATTCATAGAAATTGTGTTATTACATATGTCTTCACAAGTAGACTGAGAACAGAATACAGCAGCCTTAAATTGTAGTTAATCTTTTAAGAGCTGGTCGCTTTGTGGTGCCTTTGAAGTTCCATTTTCTTTACATGACCAGGAATAAAATAACGAATGACTTCCCTTTTGAGGAAAGTACAGGAACTGGAAATTTCAGACCAACAACAAGGAATATCTTTGAAATGCTTAACTTTACAAACAGAAAAATATTTAACATAAACGTGTGCTTTAGCGAGATCTATATTTGTGTGTAGTAAGATGTTGTCTATCACATAAAGTGTACTAGTTATGAAAAAGTCATTCGAAATCAACAGGACTTCAGAGACTATTCCCAAACATTCAATGTATATATTTCATTTGTCAAGAAAATATCTTAAACATATTGAAATTTAATCAGAATCATTAGAACCTTTTTTTTTAAACATAAAAATATCAAAGAATTGTCTAAGTAAAGATTTCTTCTGGAAATCTTCGTGTCGTATCTTTGCAAGATCCTGAATATAAGTACAGAGGAGGAATAAGAGTTTTCGTTTTTGAGTTATGTGTTATACAGACGCGCGCGTACATACACACACAAGACGTTAAAAAAAGAAAAATGAAAAAGGAAGAAAAAGTGATAGAGGGAGGGAGAAAGGAGGGAGAGAGGGAGGGAAAAAGGAGGTAGGGAGATAGGAAGAAGGAATCGAGAAGGGAGGGAGAAGGGAGGAAGAGAGAAGGGGCAGAGGGGGAGAAGGAAGGGAAAAGGGGGGAGAGGGAGGGAGAAAGAGTGAAGAGAGGAAGAGAGTGCAAGAAAACTTGTTCACTATGTCTTAAAACATGTATTTTAAGTGAAAACTGGGTATCAATTTCTATAATTTTTTTTCCGTTCCGGCTTTTGCCTCTTTGTTTCGTATATCTATGCATGTTTGTTTTACTAGTATTTTTATTTTATACTGAAATTTATCTGTGGCTTCTGCCATGATCCCTGTTAAAAGAGCGCTGATCAAGTAGTTGAGTGACCTTAAACCTAAACTAACCTAACTAGGTATCGAGATTTTGGGTGAAGCAAAACACTTCTACTTATTGTAGGTATGCAGTAGATAAAGTAAAAACTGGCCTGTCTTTTTTTTTTCTATAATTTTAAATTGTTCAAATTCTGCAATAATGATTCATCCACTTGTTAGCAAACTTTCATTTTGAAGTCGAACATTTTTTTCTGAAGCATTCACAATTCGTAATACCTACAATTGAATACACGAATTTTGTATATTAGGATAGAAATAATATAATCGTATTTCTATTTTTATTCAAAATTATATTTTTTGCATCCTCTAAAACACTTGATCAATCCGTGTCATAAAGGTAAAATGAACTATTTTCCTCAAACATATTACAAATATCAGAATGAAATTTAAAATACACATAAATGTGGTAGAGCAAACTTTAACATATTGAAAACATTTGCATAAAAATGCCAGGTTTATAAATTTGATCTATGGGTACCCATAATAATCCTCTTTAAAATAAATTACAGAACTTATTGCATTAAACGAAAATAATTAATAAAATAATTTACTTTCTTTCATTCCGTTGTCTTAATCTGAAATATTCCTACCCAAAAATGCATCGTGAATAAAGGAATATACATATAAAGAAGAATCACTTTTTTGAATTGTAATGGGCAGAAAAAGCGGTTGCTGCGTCGCATTCCCTATCTTCTTTTATTGGCATAATGTTGGGTCTTATCACTAATGTATTAGAATTTATTTTTATAATGATTAAGAATAAACCTATGCCGCTACAGTCCTGACGGGATTAGGGCTGCGCACACGACTGTCGGCCTCACGCTCACGAAGTCGCCATCATCCGATCAATAGAGGAAGCTGATGAGGTTCAGCATCAGGCATCTCAAAGCCGAAATGTTGGCCGTCTTGGCCTGGATCGCTGCGTATCGCAGCTCCTCAACTGCCCTCAAAGATGTGAGTGGGGAATGGTCCTATACCCGAGTTATGAAATCCGCACCCCCATGAGTGGAATCGATTCCGTGACCGGAAGCAATACACCATACTATAATCAATTACGCCCCACCGCAGGACCGTATCGTGCCTAATTATGCTTGTGACGTCGGGTTCGGCGCACAACAAAGGACGGATAGGGCTAAGCTACTTCTCACCACATACCATGCCGGCGAGCGATTAAAAGGCGTTCAAGGTCAGGCTGCCATGCGTGACTGCTGTGTGTACGCGACTAACAATCGAAGCGACAGAAGCAAAAGGAGCTTTCCCCAGCGCCTTCGAAAAGGATCTGACTGCGTCATTGTCGGTGTGTGTGTGTGTGGTACTCGAAAGGTCATGTGAGATCCCCACTATATAAGAAGGCCAGAAAACAGCAGTGAGTGAGTTTGCAGTTAGAGCTTCGGACATGAGTTGGTCAGTGTGTGTGAGGCAGCTGTGCGTGTATGTCGTCGTGAAAGAAACGTCGGTGCGTCGTAAGAAGATTCCACAAGCGTCAAGTGATTGTAACGTTTTAGATTCTGTACGAGAGACGAGGAAACGAAAAGACACCGAAAGGATTGAGCATGAATTGTGTATTTGTGATACGATTTTAGAGCACAGTAAAGCAACCGGCTGGATTTTGTCGTTTTGTCACTATATGTTTAGTATTATTTAAATAATTTCAGATGTAATAAATCTAAGGATAAGCTAGCTCTCTTTTACGTCAGTTTCAGCGAAGAGGTTGCACCTCAAAAACTGATCGCTTATGACATGCAAGAAACGCTTTCAACACGCTTTCTTGCATCTCGATAACGCAAGGCAGGAAAGTAAAAGGAAGATTTTTATCCTGCTGCAGAAAGAAAGGGTTGAAAGATGGTGCGGCAAGATCCCATTGCCTTGTGACAGGTCGCGTGAAAGAAAAGGGTGGGCTCCCGAAAATTTAGGTCATCTCTTCTTTTGTTGAGCACATAATGCATTGATTCACTTCGACCGGCAGTGGGACAGCTTCGTATTGTTCGACTGATGAACCGAGAAATCTTCTTTGTGGGAAGCATCGCCTCCTTGGGAATTTTATTGATTTATTGAGCTTCGGGTGCTGCCTGTGGCAGACTATTTCCAATTCAGCAATAACCAACAAATCTTTCCCACCGGTCGAATCCTTTCAACAATACTTTTCCAGCAGTTGAATCGTTTTCAGTGGCTGAAAAAGAATCAGAAAAAATTTGATCTACAATAGTCAAGATTTTTTCTCTCTTACTAGGTGTTTTCTTACAATATCTATATAAACGTTGATGCAAACTCCTGTTGTTTCTATCGCCCTCTCTTTGTTAGATAAATTAAAAAATACGAAGCAAAGTTTGTGTGTTCCATGTATATACATTTCTCTATTCACCTTGTAGAAACTACCCATACAAATGCTTATTCTTCTATGTACTTGTCCATCGTGATAAGCTTTTCATATACATTTTAAATTTGGCTGTAGGTTTCAGAACGCCAAAGGAATATAAACTAAATCTGACATTTTATTATAGAAATGAAGCAATAATTAGGCAATAACTTTTATTACAGAAATTTGTTTATAGAAATATTGACGCATGTATTTCTAATTTCTCTACTGCGTATAGTACACCCAGGACCTTTTTCCTGTTTTCCATTTTTTTGGATTCAGGGACATCATTGAATTTTGGGTGGAATGAAATACTTCCTGTACTTATACGTAGTGGCGTAAAAATAATTAATTTTTACATTTTACGCAGAACCTCCCATTTGAGAACGGTCTATAATGACTCAAATGGTTCACTTCACAACAAACCTTCAAAATAACTGGAAGGTGTGACCCAGGACTCCCATCTAAGCCGGGGTGGCGCCCAGGAAGTGAGCATGCCAGCAATGGTGGAGGAATAAAACGACATGGGACATGCCAAACAAAATCATAAATCACAGAAGATTATAGTAAAGGAGGAAGTACCTGAGTGGACTGGTCCTCGCTACTTAACAATCACTAGAACTGAGGAAGCAAAAACGTTTACGTCGTTGAATCCATTTGTAATTCAGAAGGTTCTTGAGAAGATAGCTGGCCCAATGAAAAACTGCACTAGATCTAGGAATGGCACGCTCCTGGTAGAAGCTAGTTCAGCATCCCAGGCAGCTTCTATATTAAAAGTCAATTTGTTAGCCAGCTATTCCGTACGTGAAGAGCTGCAGCTGAGAACACCCAGCAAGTTCCCTCATATGGAGGAAAGAGCCACCCAGGGTTAGGGAGATGATGACCTCAGAAGCCAAGAAACCCTTGCGTTTGCGCCAAGGCACCGCGTCGGAAAATCGCAACTCAAACTAGCGATTCAAACGGGACCACATATTCAGGAAAACGTCTCATAGCTAAGTCAAATCCAAAGCTCTTAACATCCCCTAACACCACATCCGCCTCTACAAGCACCGTAGACTAACACACCAGGTCGCCAAGTTCGCCAACGAAAGAGTCGACCTAGTTTAAAAAGGCTGGCAGACCCGTGGTATACAATGCTTCATTGATATAGTTTGAGAACAAAAGAATCGATCCGACTTCCTCAAGGATGATGACAAAGTTGTTCCCAAGAGATCGAAGGGATAGAAGAGTCCCAAATCGCCTCCTAGGATATCCTCTTCTGAGAAATCTGGGACGGCTTCAGACCGGCGACTTTCATGTTCGCCTGTCTCCGTTTCGAATCGGTTCAAGAACCAGGGAAAAAGAGGCAGGTTAAGCTTCAGAAAAGAGTGCAAGCTCCAGAGATAAGAAAAGGGCTAAATTGAACCGACTACCTGTCACATCGTTGAAAAATATTAAGTTTAAATACCAGCTTTGATTTTTAATCGACTTTTCATCTTTGCGTTACGTATTTCAGGTGATGACATTGAATTTTTGGGTGAAATACAAGACTTCTGAGTATACGCAGTAGTAAAAGTAAAAATTAATTTTTGAATCATTTCCTCAATTTTTACCCATGTGTGCCCTTAAAGATAATATTGATGGTCCCAACTCCCAGACATGGTTATTTACTAACCTTTGTAGAGTGCATAGACTTCTCCGTGTTTGTACGTGCCCTTGAAGACATTATATAGCCGCGAGGAATAAACAGAAATTAAAGACTGCAACGAGACTTAAGAACAGAATATCCCAAACCTTTTTAATGTTTTACTTCCACAATTATTGAGCCTAATACTTAGGAAATTTCCATTTAGTATGATCCTCATGATTTAAGTTCTGAAGATAATATTACGTATAGGTAATTAATAAAGATTTTATCCTTGTAGTTCAAAATAGCTGCAACAAGAAGATTATTGCTCTTGGATTGACCACTTTTTAGGCTCGGTAAACCGATATGGACAGTACTTATTTCAGATTTCACAGTAAATAGTTTGCAGTTAAGGCACTCTTTTGATCTGGTTCAAACAACCTGTTTCTGCTCATTAGAAAAAGAAGGAAACAAGATATCTACCAAATGTTCACCGGCGGTCTATCAGATAATCCAAATGCTGAGTCAAAACTCAGGAATTTCAACAACTGCGTGGGGTCTACATATATCCATCAACAGACAGAAGAAGTGACTTTAATTGATGAAACTAGCTGATGTGCTCCAGAAGAAAGATGTTGCCTAACCTGCCATTCTTGATGAACGTTACAGTTGAAGGCGAAGTTTCTGAACTTACGCCAAGTCTAGAGTTTATGCATTTAAAGCAATATTTGCTTAGATTTCTTTATTCAAGGTAGTGGTTCTCAACCTGGTGTCCTCAACCGCAATAAACACGAATTTACTGAACAATAAGAAGTATGAATTCTTTCGTGTATATGTCAAAAAAGAATACAATACAAATAGTAATTTTAATCACTAGATCTCACGATGCTTTCTTATGCCCCATAAAAATATTTTTAGTGAGGATGCGAGTAGATAACTGGTTAGAAACTGGTCCAGAATTTGGGATTTAATTTACAATTACAAAATATTGAACTTCAGTCACTAATATTCATTAATATTTGTTGACAAGCATATGTTATATATAATTAATTTTAGATATTCAACCAGTTCTTGTTTACTTCTTTTGCTCCTTATTTCTATTTCTACTATTGGTTACCTGTAATTTGTTTTATTTTATTCTTATATTCCTGCTTGTGTTATTCGTGTCTTTCTCTTTTTACAGTTTTAATTATATTTGAAATATGTAATCATACTTGTTACTTAATCCTGTTTATGAAGACCCTCTTTGGGGTTTTATGTATTGAATATTTAAATAAATACACCTTTTAATATCAGTAATAATGAAATAGTCTTTGATATTAAACCTTAACAGCGAAGTAGATTTTATTGCAAATTAATCATTGATGGGGGAGGGCTAATAATTTAAGGACCCAAAGGTGGCACAGCCCCAAAAAGTTTAAGAACCACTGATTTAAAGAGTATATCTGACAATGACCACTGGAAAAAAAATGCGGCTCAATTCACATTGTCTTCTCTGCCCTAGTGAATATACAAACTAATGCTAAGAAGTTCATTTTTTGTTTTATTTTAATTCGGGTAAATCTTTACATAAATGGCTTCATCTGATTATCCTCCCCGTATGAAGGACTTACACCCAATAGGGCTTATTACAAGCCTTTGCTGAGGGTCACATGCCCGTCTGGGAGCAGATGAACCTATGGACCGGACAGAGTGAAGACCTGGAAGCGGGTGGTCAGCTATGCAGAAGATATGAAAGTGTGGAAGAGGATGATATGAAATGCAGTGAAATGGATGGTTGAAAAGGTGAAGATGGAGCAGTTGGTGGAATGAGTAGTAGGGAAAAGCGGAGAACCCAGAGAAAACCCACCCAGACACTGCTTCGTCCACCACAAATACCGTATGTGAATCCCTGGTATTGAACCCGGGCCACATTGGTAATAAGCGAACAGTGTAACCACTCGGCGGCGGTACCATGCAATCGCGAGAATAACTATCAACCTAGCTTAAAAATAATGAAGCTTTGGGCAACTCGAATCACTAAGTGATGTCTTACGCCACAAAAAAAAATTATATTAAATTGTGCTGTAGGTTTTCTTCTGCAGCTTAAGATTTGCCAGTTATATAAGACTGTACAAAATTCCTTCCAATTGTTATTTATGTCTTTCTTTGTCTAACACTTTTCCCACAAACTAATAACAAAGTGACGCTTTTTGGAAGGTCGTAACCCCGCCTATCGGTTTGACTTCACACCTCAATGTGTGACCTACTGGTCAGAGTTGAGGTCATTGGCTTTTCAGACAGCATTGGAACTTGGTTCCGGTACACCGTTCCTTATTACAAGACCGGCCCATTCTGCGTCATACCTTTTGTGCCAAGCCTACTTAAAGCTGCTAAAGAACCTGAAAACTCTACTCTTAATATATAAAATTATAAATTCGTAAATAAAGCAAATATTGATGTGTTTATTATACTGTCCTCAGTCACCAATCAACATATGTATAAGTATACCCTTAATTTACGGTGTATATGTATATAATTAATATATACCATAATTTGTCTTACTTTATTCCTATTTATGATATATTTATTTTCTGCAGCACACAAAAATACAGATATCCAGGTTTTCTATTCTAATCTAAAAGACTGCAAAGAAAATCCATTCGGAACTCGAATGAAATCTATTATGTTAAATACAAAGCAAAGCTTAAGATGGCACATAAAGGCTGTAGGTAAAGAACTGAAGTTGGTTAAAACAATCGCTAGTTAGAAGTGGCGCTGTGTCTGCAGGAGGGTTGGAGGTTCACCGTTAGACTTGGGGGTTGTCATAAGGAGACAGAACACAATGTTACCAGCTACAGGCGCCATGTGTGCACCGGGGAAGTACAATGTTAGTGGCACCTTTGCCCCCGCCTCGTATCTCTGTTATTAAGTGCAGGAGGTTCCTCTTTAAGAGCCTTGTAACCGTTACCAGAAGTGTTTTAGCTGAATAGTGACACAAGTCCATATCGTGTAATGATACCATTTGTTTTGATTATCCAACACTCGAGTTCCATATATAAACGAAAAGTTGGTTAAATAACAAACTTGGCATTTGAGTTTGGCATCTTCCATCTTGCGTCATAGGACACAGATATTTTAAAGAAAATCTTTCCACCTAGACTACCCTTTGTCGGGTATAGGGTAAATACGGAGGGGAACACCACGCGCACCACGACAAAACAGATTCATTGTGGCTATCACCCCCCAGAAGGCAGAGATGAAGTGAAGGAACCACCGAGTGCTACAGAGTCGCAGCTAGATGGGCCACAGAGACGCGTAGAAGTCCCTAACAAGTGCTAAGGTCTCTTCAGCCCGGTTTCAGACCCCGCCAAGCAGCCACCACGCAGTGCACGTCCGATGTTGCACAGGTGTCCCCCCTCAACTCCGCCGGAGCTAGCGCTCCGTGGGTCCGATGGGTGTCATACAGGTGTCCCTCACCCGCCGGAGGACAGCGACTACCCAAACGCCATCTAGCCCCAAGAACAGAAGTTACCATGTGCGAACATCCACGCCATCTGTCCGGTACCGCCTGAAAGCACACCGTGGTATGAAATAATGCACCCGTGACATGGGGAAACCACGGAAAAACCCATGTCAGAGAGCGTGGCCACGGAGATCGACGCACAGACGTGCGTAGCCACAGACGCTACCATCTGAGCCATTCCGCTTGGGCAGACAACTCTTTACATGGAACATTTTCAAAAACATCCACTTTTCTCATAAGCGGCTCTAATGATTTTGATTAAAACACCCGTTTAGGATATTTTGATATATGAAAATATATCTTGAATTTCCTGGAAATGTCCTCAGAAAACCTCTGAAGTCTAGTGAATTTTGTATCTCTGGTATGACAAAAACGTATACCTTATTAAAAAATACAATGTATGTTCTGTGCATTTTTCGTGGAGTGAATCAATTTGCGAATATTCTTGGTTATCTATCTGGATTTTGCTAACTTTATCAAATGACCATGTATAGAAAAGAATTTCAAAGTCATCACATAGCGACCAGCGTCTAAAGATCTAACAATCCTTCTGTATTCCCATATATCCCTTGCACCTACAAGAAAATTATATATTCAGAATGTTTAAAGAGAATAATGAAGGTGTAAAAGTATCATACGATAAATACAGAAACATATCTTGAGAGAATTAAACATAAGTTTTGGTTACCCCGTGTTGATACTTGTTCAGCTTGTGACGAACACACTCTAAAATTCACCAAGAGAAAATAGACTGCCAGAAATTATTTTGGTGTTCAAGTAAAGCACGTGATTGAAGGTTGTTTTAATAACGTACTAGCAAGATGTTTCGAAAGTAAAATAAAATGTATCCATTCTCATAAAGCATGGTAAAACCATTATTTCTGTGGATTTCTTTATTAAAGATTAATTTGTTTTTACAGTGGCTAAATAAAGAAGGCAAGTCCAGGGTCTGAACCCCTTTTTTACAAGAATATTTTGCACTTGTTTTCTTTTTACTTTCTCTACTACGTAAAGTAGAGGAAGAGTTGTATTCCACCCCAAAAATTCGATGTCGAGATTTCACCGGAAACATGTTTTGAAGTTCCCTGAATCCCCCCCCCCCCCAAAAAAAAAGCATTTTTAGAAAAAGATCCACGTGTGTGTATGTCTGTGTCTGTCAGTCTGTGGACAGCATAACTCAAAAACGAAAAGTCGGTTAAAAACTGATTTTGGTATTTCAAGTTAATGCTTTTCAAGAATGCAACACGACGATTTTGAAGAAAATTGCTCCACCCCAAACTACCCCTTACATGGAAAAATTTTGATTTTCTGGAAAATGGCCCCAATGATATTGATTAAAATGACATGTTTAAGATACTTTTATGACAAATGAAATGTATATTTTGAATTTCTTGACTATAGTCTATGTAGTCGTGTTTACTCTCGATGACTTTTGAATAACTGGTAAACAAAAACTGTACATCTTGCTAAAACACACAATTTGTTTTTTAGAGTAAACCACTTCGGAGATATTCCTTGTTATTATTGTAAGTTTTGGAGAACTTACACTTCTGTCAAATGGAACATCGCTATTAATTTTTCGGAATTTGAAAGCTTTAAAAGATTTAACTATCGGTCAAAGCCTACTGTATTTCCATATTCCCCTTGAACTTACAGGAAATAAACAAAATAATTTCTGCAGATGTTTGTCTCAACTAACACAAAGAAGATACATAAATAAGAGTTTGTAACAATGGTTAATACAAGAGTTGGGAAAGTCATGTGAGTGCAACACATCAGATTTTTACTATACACGTTTAATGACATTTTACCGATAATTTTAACTGAAAAAAATATATTACAATAAACATAATAGTTATTAAGTTTCATATGCTTTAAAATGCTCTCCCGAAAAATTGTAAAAAGTGGGCTTACCCCCTTTATTTCTCCTACCCTTCATATCATCCCCTATCTACTGCTAAATGTATGATCCATTTTACGCAAATATATCTGGCTTTGCATGAGGCAGAAAGAGCAGATAGAAACAATCTTTCGTAAGAAGTGTGTGGAAGTTAACACATCGAATTTTTCAGTCTTCGGTTGTAGCCATTCAAAAGCAGCTTTAAGAAATTGTAAGGAGCTATTGACAGCGACATTATCTCCTAAGCCTCTATGCCTCTTAGTTACAAAGGCGGGCAGCAAAGACCAAACCACAGAAGAAGAAAAAAAAACACTGTCGTTCTTATCTACAAAAAAGAGAATAGCGCCTATGTTTGTACAGGTAGTCCTTAAATGTACAAAAAGTGCTCTGAAAAAGCCCGACAAAAATCAAAGCTTGTGGGTAGACAGAAGTTCGATAAAAACGCATAGTGGCACGTAAAAAAATAACAAGCCGGAAGGATAAAAAATGAAAGGAACTTAAGAAAATTTGTCCACAGTTCAGAGCTGTTATCGTCTCCCTGCACATGCGCACATATTTCCTTTGGGCACTTTGAGTTGAACTGCGACAAAAAAGTAAATAAATAAAGGAATCGCTGAAGACGAACCCTTTCCAATCTCACGTGGTTTCTCCACCCCTTATTTCACTATCTTGTCCTCACAAATTTTCGTCCACCTTTGATACCGCCCCCCTTCTTATATATTTTATCATCGAATCCCTCTCTTTTTTAATCTGTGTCTAACCTTGAAACCACCCCATTTTCGTGGAGAATCTCCCTTACCTTTCCATCGTCGGCCACGCTTGCTGAGGAAAAGAGGGATGATTAAATCGAAAGGGGGCGAAACATGTAGAAGGGTTAGCTGTAATCTGGTGGTAAGGAAAGTGGTAGAAAGGGGAAGAGTTGTTGGTTTGGTATTTTTAGTGCCGACATAGGATGGAGTGCGGTTTGAGCGCAGTTAGATAAATTTGGGAGCTTTGGGGTGGGGAATTACTTCACTCGGATAAAGGGGTTGAAAAGATACAGGGGCTCAAATTAGAAAAATAAGATAATCATGGATAATTGTACGTTTAAGCTGGCACTTAGGCATAAGTGAAAATAATGGAAGCAGAAGACAATTGCATCCGCTTTTAGGCCATAGATTACACTGTACTGTTTGCTGGCACAGTGATTTTAACCCTTAAATACACGTACCACAGTTTACATTAGTACCAATATGGAGTAAAGTTTCCTCTATGAGGATGATAAATAAAGGCCGGAGGAACGTGCGCTCGCATTTGATACAGGTTAGCTGGACGCAGAGTATAAATGGCGTCCGAAGTACAGCACGGCCATCAAATGTGCAAACAACTGCCACTATAGAAGCAAGAGTCGAAAACAATGTAACGCGGCACTCTGCAAACTGGTGAAGCTTTGCCGTGGAAGTGTATGCAGGCGCAAGGTCAAGGTGTAGTATAACGCAACTGTTTTGTTTCTTCTCACAGTGAGCTGCAGATGTGAAGTGATAGTGTTCTTTAGTGTTCATATGGTGCTTGTAGGTTGTGCTATAGTGATGCGGTTTTCATTGCCAGACTGTACTACCTGCAGTTGTTTTCATGCACGAGCGATAACAGTAAAGTCCATATACCTATGAAAAAACTCACACGCCTCCGGCCTTTACTGATAAACTTTATGCTCTGCTCCAAAGAGCGAAGTACCCGGCATGTCATAAATGTCAAAAAAATTACCTTTTTATTTGCTTAAAATAGAATATATTTTATGGTTCTACTGATTCAACTTGTTTATCTGATTACCCTCCCCTTATGTAGGACTTGCACCCCTAAAATTTACAAGCCAGTGCCTAGGGTCAGACGCCTGTCGAGGAACAGAGGAACCTATAGAGTGAAGACCTGGAAGCGAGTGACATTCCAAGCACCAGCTATGAGAGTGAGGAAGAGGATGATATGAAATTCAGCCGAAATTGGTGATTGGAAAGGTAATGATGGAGTAAGTGGCGTAGGAAACCGGAGAACATGCTTGAAAGAAACATTTCATAGCGAAATATACATGAGACTTCCTGAGTGCTTAAAACAGCATTTTAGAAAAAGAGCGAGTATGTGTGTTCGTTCATTTGTAAAAAGAATAATTCAAAAAAGAAAAGTCGACTGAATCCCAACCTTGGTATTTTAGTTCCGCAACTTCCAAGGCTGCGACACGAAAATGTCCAAGAGAATCTCACCCATACATTAACCTTTATATACACTATTATTTAAAAAAATGTTATTTTCACGAAAACAATTAAGGATTTTAATTAAATACCACATGTTTATGATATTTTCATTCTAAATGAAACGTCTGTCTTGAATTTTCTGTGAAGTTACTCAGAAGGTCTCTTTATTGTGAATGGCCTTTGCAATACTAGTAAACTTATGTGAAAGACAATCTTATTAATCAGAAACTGTAGATCTCCTTATTTTCCAATACTTAAATTTCCTCTTATAGGAAGTTCATCGTTTGCCTTTTTATGCCCAGGATATGCACAGACAATAGAATGTCAAAGCTATCACTCAGCGACCAGGTCTTAAAAGATTTGACTATCGCTAAAGCCTACTGTATTCTCCTAATGCAATTGTACCTATAAGGAAATATGCATTAACATGTCTATAAAGGTGTGTCTAGACCAACATGAATAAGCGACTTGAATATTTTATTTAAGAAGTGTGGAGAAATCCGTGTGGCTACACACACCAGATTTGTTCTCAAAACTGGCCTTAAAAGTGTTTATTTAAACACCACAGTTCCAGATATTTGGCTAGTTATAATAAATACTACCAGTAATCAATAAAATGTTCGCTTTTCTGCAAATAGCGCATGAAATTAATTTTATTATAACTGCTAATATTCCAGCAATTATATTAGCTACTGAATAAACACCTCATTGTCTCTACAACAATATATTAATATATAAGACCAACTGTAGGTGCGTGTGGGTTTATGGTATTGAATTTTGGGGAACTGCCAGTAACTCCAATACTGACACGCTACGAAGATTTGGATTCAGAACTCTTCGTGTCTGGTGGAGGCACCATGGTATGCTTCGTATTAGTTGAGATAAACTTTTGCAGAAATTGTCTTATTGTTTATTTCCTCATAGGTGCAAGGGACATATGAATTACACTAAGCTTTGAGCGCTAGTAAAATGTTTTAAAGCTTCCAAATTCCGTTCTCTCTGCATAGTTAACATATAAAAATGAATAACAATGTTCCATTTACAGAAGTAAAAGTTCTCCAAAACTCCCACAAATAACAAGGAATGTCTCCAAAATAGCTAACTCTACAAAAAGCTTATTTAGAATAAATTGGGTATTTTAGCAAGATCCTCATTTTTTGTAGAGTAATGTTTGCTCTATCTCTTACAGTTTAGGAGTTATTCAAAAGTCATCCAGAGTAAATACAACTACAGGGGCTATAACCAGAAAAATTAAGATAGAAATTTCATTTGTCATAAAAATATCTTAAACATACGGCATTTTAATTAAAATCGTTGGACCTATTTTCAAGAAAATCAAAATTTTAGAAAAATTTTCCATGTAAAGAGTAGTTTAGGGTGCAGTAATTCTCTTCAAAATCTCCGTGTCGCATCTTCGAAAGACATTAAACTTAAATACCAACTTTGATTTTAAGCGACTTTTCGTTTTTTAGTTATGCTGTCCACAGACAGACACACAGACACAGAGACCGACACACACACACAGACACAGACACACACACACACACACACACACACACACACACACACACACATACACACACACACACACACACACACACACACAGATACGCATGGGCCTTCTTCTATTTTTTTTTTTTTTTTATTCCGGTGCCTCAAAACATGTTTGCAGTGAAATCTCGACATCGAATTTTTGGGTGGAATACAATACTTTCTCTACTTTACTATACGTTGTAGAGAAGGTACAAATTAGCAAATGTTGTTAACATGTACTGTTTATGTAAAATATTGTATGCTTGTTTAAAATAGGCCAAAAAGTAATGCGATTTTTACATATTCAATTTCCTTCTGTTGGTTAAGGAGTAATGAGTGGGTAGCCAAATGAAAAGATTGAGTACTCTGTCCGTTGTTCATTCCCTTCATTCCTAAAGTCCTTTGAACCACCATGTGACGTACATTGAGGTACCTATGGAGCAGGGGATATAATGGCACTCGTGGCGATTTCTCGGTAAGGGCTGGTCCCTAATCACCACTCAAGACTCCTGATTGCTGCCTTTTGTCTCGAGGAACGGTAGACGTGACTTGCCTGACCTCCTTCGCAGCTTCTCCTGATGAACAGGCAGTCCCAAGCGGCGCGCGCTCTGGCTTCCTTAATTACATACCTCCGTGTCTTGTGCCCCGTGGCGGGCCGAGGGAAAATGCTATACACACACTGGAAATTTGAAGGCTTGGCTATGGTCCCTTCCAGATCTCCCAGCGACTCCACGCCTCAGCGTCATTCATGGAAACACTCTGAAAATGTCATGTAGATAGGTACACTTTTGTCGCAGCCTTAAGGTGACATTGTATGAGGAGCAAATTATGGGATTTGAAGATCCTGAATTTAGGAAATTAATGTCTTCATTACCATACACAGAACATCTTTACTTTCTCTAACTCTGGATGATGATGCATTGCATTCCACCCGAAAATTGCATATATAGTTTTCATTGAAAAGACATGTTTTGAGGCCCTTGAATAAAGAAACAGTGTAGCAGCGCAATTTACACAATTTGATATTTCCAAATGAATTTGTTAGTCTCTGGTCCATGTCATCGTCTGTCGAACATACAAAAATATTGTCTCTTGAGTCACCATTCGCATTTGTGTACATACTTGCAAATACAAATGCGAGTGGAGAAAACATTAGGCTAAAGTGATAGTCAAATTTATTAACCCTTCGTTAGTCACATAAGTATTTCTCACAGTTTATTTTCCCTCAGTATATAGGCTTCGACCAGATATTCTATACGATGAATGTAACAAATATGTGCAATACAAGTACTGTTAATAAAGGGCCGTTTCGCCGGAAAAAAAAAAAAAAAAATTCAGACATCTAGCCTAGCGTCGTCTGACTGTCGCCTGCAGCCTCCCGTAGCTCTTTACTTCATCCCTTCTTCCTAGGTGTTGATAGCCATAATAAATCTATATAAATCCCAATGTCTGAGGTGTATCACCTATATCTATACACAAAAATCTGATGTGTTATACTCACATAACTTTCTCTACTCCTGCACTAACCATTCTTACAATCTCTAATTCCTGTATCTTCTTCGTGTTGGTTGAAATAAACATTTGCAGAAATTATCTTACTGCTTATTTCCTTGTAGGTGCTAGGGGAATATTAGAACACAGTACGCTTTGAGCGATAGTCAAATCTCTTAAAGCTTTGAGATTCCGTTCTCTTTGCACGGTTAACATATAAAAAACTGAACAATGATGTATTTGACGAAAGTTCGTTTTCCGAAGCTGACACAAATAACAAGGAATATCTCCGAAAATACTCACTCTACAAAAAGGAAAAAAAAAAAAAAAAGACATAAATTGTGTTTTAGGAAGATCTAAATTTGTTGTATAGTAACACTTGCTCTATCTCGTACGATTTACGAGCTAAGTCATCCAGAGTAAATAGGACTCAATAGGTTATCTATAGCCTATCTATACTATAGTCAGAAAATTAAAAATGTACATTCCATCTGTCATAAATATATCTTAAACATGACATTTTAATCAAAATCGTTAGTCACTTTCAAGAAAATCGAAGTTTTTGAAAACTTCTCCAAGAAAGGGTAGTTTAGGGTGGAGGAATTTTCTTTCAAGGTTGCGGCACGAAGATTTTAGACATTAAACTTAAATACCAACTTTGGATTTTAACAGAATTTTCGTTCTTGAGTTATGCTGTCCACACACACGCACGCACACCTCCATGTCGCTGAGAAGGTTGGTAAAATGCCATTTGAAGCAGTAGGGAAGACATTTTTGGAAGCATGTGTGCCATAGTTCACATAAGCTTGCACATCTAGTAAAATGGTATTGAATTTTATACACATGTCGATTTTCATTCTAACTAATTTGTATACGTTTTCATACCTTCTAGATCATAAGAAATGAACACAAACTTGCCTTCATTAATGCACATAATTTGTCATATCTTCTGTTTAATTACCCATTCGCAACATTTTCGTTGCTATTACTTTAAAGTTTCCAATGCTTTATCAAACATGTTTTGAAGTGCGAAGACACTATATATTCTTGTACAGGGAAAGAGAATTATTTTTGCTGAATGATTTATAAGGCCGTTATTGAAGCCTCAGCAGTATAGGACGGCGTTAAGATTTTACCTACATCTGAGCAACGCCATCTGGAAACCCTGCGAATGGGATGACTGCCCTTAGCAGCAGCGCCTTTTACGGTCTGGACCTGTTATTTTCTATAATAGAGTACATTTCTGCTCCCTAGAGTTGCTTAATGACTGTTTCTATCCTTTTTTACCTAGGTAGAGGAAGTACTATAGTCCACCCAAAAATTTTATAGATATTTTGCTACTCAGTTCACCATAAAGCCGAGTAACTTTACCTCCTCTGACTTAAAACCAATTCCTTTTCCTTAACACAACTTTTCTTACTAGTGATTTCTAATTCCCTGGCAGAATTATAAAGCATTGCTTCTTACATTCATTGATTTGAATTAATGGGAGCTATTTTATTGCAGTTGACCGCCTCCGTAGCGCAGTTGGTAGCGCGCTTGCCTCTGGCGCGGAGGACCTGGGTTCAATCCCGGTACCAGCATGGGGATTTTATCCCCTCTGGGAGGTCTGGCACGGGGTGCACTTAGCCTCGTTAGGTCCCGGGGGGACCAATTGAGAAGCTACTTGATAGAGAAGTAGCGGCCCCAGGTCTAGAAGACCGCATAACCGGCCGGGAGGGCTCGGGGCGCTGACCACGTCCCACCCTCCAATACTGCACCTCACCAATGACGCCTGTAGTGGGCAGAGGTGGGGGACGCAGCGGCTGGGCGGTAGGCCTTGGCCCCTTGTGAGCTGTCACGCCGGGGTAAAAAAAAATTATTGCAGTTTATCTTTGTTTGCTCTATTCAATCAATAACTTTGGTATTTGGATAAAGAAAGAAGCGTGAGTTCTAAAATACGAGACTAATGAAGAAGGCAATAACTGAAGATGGACGGATGCTTGCGCCGAAAGAGATGTATTTATATTCTGTATGAATTAAATCCTAAGAGATGTTAAGAAAGGGGGAGGAAGAAAAGGTGTTAAGATTTTTTAATGGTAAAATTCAGCTAGGTATTAAATATGACAATATATGACATGTCGGCGATAAAAATGCAAAATGCTCGCAGTGCAAATATTTCAACTTCCCACCATTATGAGTATAAGGCAGATCAAAAAACACCTGTTAAAAAGTATAATTTTCTTACCTGTATTGTAATTATCACCACACAACTGCCCACGTCATAAACTTTTCACTACTACGGAATAAATACTTTATTTACCAAGTCTAAGCATAGACGTCATGCTTCAGAGCAGGAGTTTTGTTCCCAAAATCTCATATCTTTTAATCCTGACACCTCTTTACGTAATGAGCCTAGCCATGTGAGACTTTTTAATTTATTTTTGAGTCCGAGATAATTGTATCAGGCACCCACGTACTTCTTTAAGCTTGTAGTTAAAACTTGAATGCCGCGTACACGTATGAGCACCTATAACCACCATCTATCCCTGATCATTACTATCATCATGAAATGGAACACCCACTATCAATTCTAAGTTTACGTGTTGCTTTATTTCGCCACTCTTGGTTTCGTTCCATAATCTAATAGATGCAGGCCGCCTCGTGTTCTCGAGTGTGGGAAGCTGGGATGTAACATCGACACGGGCCAGCGAGATAAAGGGCATCTTAATTTCCGGAGAATAGACATAGTAACTTAAATTCCATGCCTTGACCAGTTACATGCTATGCTTTAACGTTATTTTTACTATCTCTACTACGTAAAGTAGAGGAAGTTTTATATTCCACCCAAAAATTCCATATCGAGATTTCACCGGAAACATATGTCTAAGGCCTCCTGAATCAAAATAAAAAAACACTTTCAGGTCCGTGTGTGTCTGTGTGTGTCAGTCTGTGGACAGCATAACTCAAAAACGAAAAGTCGATTAAATACCAAAGTTGATATTTAAGGTTAATGTCTTTCAAGGATACGACACGAAAACTTTGAAGAAAATTTCTCCACCCTAAACTATCCTTTACATGGAAAATTTTTCGAAAATTTTGGTTTTCAGGAAAATGGCTCCAACGATTTTGATTAAATATATTTGAGATATTTTTATGGCAAATGAAATGTATTTTCTGGATGTAGCCCATGTATTTACCCTTGATGACTTTTGCATAACTGGTAAATCGTAAGAGATAAACGAAATCTTACTGTTGAAAAAATGTAGATCTTGTTAAAATACAATTTGTCTACATTTTCTATATATATATATATATATATATATATATATATATATTTTTTTAAGATATGCCTTGCTTTTTTGTGAGTTAGTTTTGGTGAACTTACACTTCTGTGAAATGGACCATCCTTATTCATTTTTATATGTTAATCGTGCAAAGAGAACGAAATTAGAAAGCTTTAAAAGATTTGACTATCACTCAAAGCATACTGTATTCCCACATTCCTCTTGCATCTACAAGGAAATTAACAATAAGACAATTTCTGCAAATGTTTATCTCCACTAACACGAAGAATAAGAGTTTGTAAGAATGGCTGATACAAGAGTAGAGAAAGTCATGGGAGTGCAAAACATTTTTTTATATGTTGACCGTGCAGAGAGAATGGAATCTCAAGGCTTTAGAAGATTTGACTATGGCTCAAAGCCTACCGTATTCAAATATTCCCCTTGTACTTACAAGAAAAGAAGCAATAATATAATTTCTGGAAATGTTTATCTCTATAGCACGAAGGAGGTACAGGAATAAGAGTTTGTGAGAATGCCTTGTAGAAGAGTAGAGAAAATCATGTGAGTGCAACACATGCAACAGAGTTTTATATTTTATAGTTTTAAAAACCTAATGCGGTGCACTCACACGACTTTCTCTGATGGTGTACTAGTTATTCTTAGAAACTCTTATTCCTCTATCTTCTACAGTCAATCGAGGTAAACATTTGCAGATTTTACCTTCTTGCTGATTCTTGTTGAAACGGGAATATGTGAGTACAGTAGGCTTTGAGTGATAGTCAAATCTTTTAAATCTGGTCCCTATACGAAGGCTTCGAAATTTCGCTCTCTTTGCAGGACCAAGAGATAAAACAGAACAACGCTCTTCCATCTGAGAAAAGTATAATTAGTACAAAACTCACACAAATAACTAGAATATCTCCGAAATGATCCACTCCACAAAAGAAATGCATATGTACATAAGTTGTGTGTTTTAACGAGATCTACATTTTTGTATAGTAAGATTTGGTTTATGTCTTAGAGTTTACCAGTTATGTAAACGTCATCAAGAGTAAAGAAACACACACACGCTCGCGCGCGCCATGCGACACACGCACACGCACACACACCTTTTCTAAAAATACTTTTCTTACTATTATTTATTCGTAGAGTGTGTAGGAAAAAGCGTATTTCCGAAGAAATCTCGTATCGAATTTTTGGTTGCCATGCAATATTTTCCCTTCTTACTATACGTAAGGGAAAAGGGGGGGGGGCTGGGGGAATGTGCAGAAACTCTTGCAATATTCCAAAAGTCGACTATCTCCTGCAATAGCGTCTTGTTTTTGTGCTGTTATACGACGAGAGGTCCTCCATCTTTATAACCTAATTAACAAAACACAGCTTTAGTTGTCCAGACATAGTTAACGAGTGCAGTTCCGCTTGAATGAACAGCTATCGATTTTTTTACCATAATGAGTTTATCTTTGTTGGTTTTTTTGACAACCGGTCTGTTCACACCATCACGTAAGAAACGGAGAAAAAAATCAGCAGAATTAATATCCTATGTCAGTGTTGTAAAACCGAAAGGAAAATATCCTATTACGAATTTTATACATTCTGTAATAAAGTGTACTGGAGTGCTTAACGTGCTTGCAGTTTACATGCAGAAATTTGACCAAATATAAGCCGTCAACGCTTATAAAGACACCTTTTCATCCTGTTGCATATTCAAAGACAACGCCCATGTATTTGGGGTACACAAGGATCTAAATAACAGGTTTCTTAATTAAACGAAGCTTGTAGAAACAAAATTTGCTATTATATAAAATATGTAGATTATAAGCACAGATATGTGCAAAATGATAGCGATATTTCAAACTTCAATGTTTAAAAAGTAGCAATAACATGCAAACCGTACAGGACGTTTCAGTAATAATGCGGTACCTATGTAGGATAATAAAATGATGATAATGCTTGCTTTTTTACCACTGAATTAGGTAGAGAACGCATATCATTTGATATAAAACTTCTACAACTCGCATGTTTTGGCAGTCTGAATTAAAAAAAAAAATTGAACATTATATTCCTATGCATACTTAACCCAAAATGAAAACTTGAATATGTAGGTATCACAATTTATAAGAAGCTCTTAGAAATGGAGTATTTTATTAATCTCTAGAGAATTTCAACTCTTATTCAATTAAAGAACACCGAAAATGTAGATATTTCAATGACGAGAAAGTGTATATTTTAAACTATAAAGCACTCTTAACTGTGACACATTAAAGATAAAGCAATTTTATCAATTATTATATACTTATGCCAACAAACTTACTGGTGATGTTTTAAACACACAAGCCGTGTGTGGGCAATGCTTAAGAGCTGGAATCAGACTGAAATATTCTCTGCCATAACCGGGATTTGAACCACGGATCTTCCGCTTATCTAGTGACACTGTCATGTTAATGTAATGTTAGTGCTATCCTAGCAAGTTGGTCATGGTAGCTTAGTGGTTAAAGTAGTCGCTTGATAAGCGGAATATCCGCAATTCAAATCCGGGCTATATCATTGAATTTTTCAGTCCTTCCACCTCTTAATCTTCTAATTATTCTTAGAGCAGATTAAAACATACAATTATTATCTAATAAGTTTTCTCTCAGCGTCAAGCGTTTCCAAAATATAGGACTGTCTTTAAATCCACCCACTTCAAGTCCACATAAAGCAGTCTGCTGTGCGACAGCCTTTTGTTGGTCCGTCATTTGGTGCTAGTGTGTTTCCCTAGGGCACCTTCAAGACCTTCTGTCAGACTTGCATAGGTCTTGGCGGACAATAAACAAGCGGTCGAAAGGCTTTTGAAGTTTCTAGCAAAGGTAAACATGAATCTGAGAATTTAAAACTTTAGATATAGATACCTTGATACAACTTTGTTTTAATTCTGGTTATATAAAAATACTAGTAAAAAGCAAATATATATATATATATTTGCTTTTTACTAGTATTTTTATATTTAAGTTTATCTCTGGTTGTTCCCTTGATCCGTTTTATAACGGCACTGATGACCAAGTAGTTGAGAACCCTTAAACATCATCCACGTGAAACAGTGCTGAGCATTTATAAATGGGTCATCTCCCCATTTTTATCTTTATATCCCCGCGTACATACGACATAGTAACTAGTTTGTACAAGAAAGGGTAGAGAAGGTCATATGAGTGCTCACATCATAGTGTATTTGTGTAGTTATTTTCCTAACACATATTTTCCTTTCAGGTTTTGGAAGTCTCTTAACAAAGTTCCAAAGTATCGAAAATTAGAACCTAGCTATGGTTAGCGTCCTACTTTTCTATTTGTGTGATGATCTCGTTTGTCATTGCTAACGATAGCGTCTTGAAGAACGGTGGAGATATTAATGATGAGGATCCCAGTGTGTAATAATACGAGGTAATTATGAGCTCTGCAAGTAGCCGTAACAGTGACCGACAAGTCATTACACGGGTATTTAGATCCAAGCTGAAGGGAACATTAATAATGGTCAATTACGTCCCATGGTCCGATATAGCGGAGATGTCAATGCGCGTATAAGCGTGGAGCCGTCTGAATGAAGTGTGCCGGCCTCGATCTTACCTAGTCATCGTCGATACCCGATGATCAACTCTTGTCTGATATTGGCTAGCGAGAGGTGGGGCAGACAATTTGGTGAGAGGGGGGGGGGGGCGCTCCCACCCGCTGTGTGTCCAAGTACAAAGCTCTTCGAAGAAATGTGAAAAAAAGTAAAGAAATCCTGCCGTCAACACTCCTTCGAATCCTTAAGCCTGGTTCTTTTCAAACATTTATCAGTACATCATTAGAACTTATTTCCATCTGCTAATGATGTCAAGAGTACATGAAGTTCTGATGATCAAAGAATGTGAAGCGGCAATGTTTGTATGAGGTTTGTTTCTTTTTTGAAGCCTAAGACTTCTTGCATGATGTATATTGGTTTGTCATATTGTTATCCTGCTTTGTGAACAGACTTGTCATTAGCCTTCTAATGCAACCTATTCATTAGTACAGTGGTCCCTGTACCCTACACCTTTAATTGTGTATATCTGCATAGAAGTACTAATTAAGAGGAACAGTAGCGCTCAAAAGTATCTTGTAGAAAACATTAGTTACAATAGCATAAAGGTAAGTGTGAAATTGAAAACAATACTAATAATGTGGTTATGATCAATTTATTACACAAATACATTTAGTTTAGATAAAGGTATTTAACATACAATAATGTGACGTTCCACCCACATGAGTTTCTCTACTCCTGTACTAACTATTCTTACAAACTCTTATTCCTTTATCTTCGTGTTAGTTGAGATAACCATTTGCAGAAATCTTTTGATTGCTGATTTTCTTATAGATACAAGGAGAATGTGGGAATACAGTTAGCTTTGAGCGATGGTCAACGACCTTCAATTTAAGTAAAGTTTAAGTACTCATAACTCACACAAATAACAATGAATATCTCCGAAATGGTTCGCTCCACCAAAAAGAAAAAAAAAATGCATTTACACATAACTTGTGTTTTAATGAAATCTACATCATTTTCTGTATAGTAGAATTTGGTTTATCTCATACAGTTTACCAGTTATGCAAAAGTTATCAAGAGTAAATAGGACTACAAAGGCCATAAAAATATCCCAAACATCTCAGTTTAATTAAACTTAACCTTCGTGTCGCACCTTTGAAAGATAATTAAACTTACATACCAACTTCGACTTTTAACCGACTTTTCGTTTTTGAGTTACACTGTTCATAGGTAGACACACACACACACGTTTTATAAATATAGCTGTAACTATTTTATTAAACGTCACATTCTTGAATATTTTTATGGTTAGCTATACATATCTTGGAAATGTCCTCAGAACTCCTCTTTATTTTGGATAACTTTTATATAACTGGTATACGCTAGAGAACACAATCTTAACACACGCAATTTATGTACAATACATGTTCTTTTTCTTTTTTTTTTTTTTTTCTGCTTTTTTAATGTGGACTGAGCCATTTCTAAGAAACACTTGTTAATTGTTTGAATTTTGCACTTTTCTCAACTGGAAAGTTATTTATTTTTTATTTGTTGCCCTTGAAAAAAGAACGATGCTACAAATCCCAAAATCGTCAGCCATTGTTATATTTATTATTCACTGCAATTATGTTATCAGCGAATAATTTCAGTCCCATCAGAAGGCCAGGCGAGCACCCAAGCTTAGCGTAACCACACAATCCATTTACAAATTCATGTGGGTCCTCCCGGATTTCCATTATGGTGCCTTTTCGTTTTTTTTTTTTTTTTAATTGTTTTGCTTTTTACTTCGACGTTTTATTAGCCATGACAACTGAATCCAGAGATATAAAATAAGGTAAAAAATGCTCTAGAGATCTCGTTTGCCTAACTTTCTCAGATATTTTGTTTACTTAAATTTTGTTTATTTAAATTGCTAAAAACGTGCTTTGTAATAGTCAAACGGCTTTGTCTGCCGGTCATACCAATCCATATATGCTATAATATAATACACTGAACTGCTTATGTATTTTAATTGTTCCAGTTAACCACAATTATAAACCACTTTGGAACATATTGCATACCTATAGGCAACATTTATCTCGTTAACTCTACAGTGGTTTTTCTTTGGGTTTGTTACAGTAAATCGCACATGCATATTCATACTTCCATTTATACTTTCAGACTATGGGGAGAATAAGATAATTTTGGCTAGAGAAAAATTCCCAACCCGCAGAAGTGATTCGAAACCGGCACCCCTCGTACTGCAGGCACAGCTGCCTTGCATCTTCCGCGAAGCAGAGGTGCGAAAGGTTTCTTCTGAACTAAACAGTCAGTTCAGGTAAACGTAATGGATGCGGCAGTGATGGACCATTGCCAATTCCACTGGTATAGTGAGTGCTGATAAACATCTTTCGGTAGCCTTTTTCAGCAACTTTTCTTAAAGATGTCTGTTAATTCAAGCGCAAAGAAGCGTACTGATCCATTGCCATTGATGCTTTGCTGAAAAAAAAGAAAAAAAAAAAATCTTGGGAACTCAAACGGTATTATCTTTGAGGATTAGCCAGGACCATTGTCACGTTAATGTTACAGACTGAGCTGGTGTTTCCTTTTTTAGTGAAAGTACTAGTAAAACGAAAATAAAAATACGGGTGTCTCCGATTCCTATCTCATAGGCACAAACTTCAGAACAAAGAACGTTTTACAAAATTAGAATAATTCTCTAACAAATGAAAATAAAAGTGAATTGAAATGTAGGGACAGAAAATACCGGGTGTAATTATCATCCTCAGCATTTACTTAGTGCTCCGAGGAAAAAAAAATCAAAACACACGGGTCAGGAAGATCATCCACGGGAATCGAATGCAAGACCTCACGTATGCAAGACGTCACGTATGCAAGACTCGCACATCAACGCGGAGCCATCTCACTTGGTACATCTTTGGGTATTTAAATTTCCTAGCAAAGCTTGAAACAGAAAATCATAAAGCACAAAGCATTTCACAATTGCTTTTTCATAAAATTCTCAGGTGTAACATAATTCTGATTTGCATCAGCTTGACCCTTAGGCAAGCACGGCCAGCCCTGGGCTACGCCATGGGTAACAACCTGAAATAGCACAGGCTGATAATACAGCGATTTGCCATTGCAAAGTGGAAATGAAGTGATATCGCATATACAGTGTTCATTCCGGGACGATTGAAATACTCTCGCCCCTGGTGTAGGAATATACATATACTCAGAAACAGAAAAGGAGGTTCATTCTCTGGATCATAATAGTGTTTGTTTTCCTTCCGTAAACTTAGCATAAATGTCTAACTAACCAACATTAATGTCCACCTAGCCCTTAACGCCCAGGCATAAGCAGGAATCAGTGTTGGATGTTGTACTAGTGCGAAACCGAATATAAAGAACTTATATTATGATTCGTGTAAACAAGCAAAAGCGGCTAGCTCACTGTGATTTTATTTCCCTTCTAGAACTGAATCAGAGAAACACAGTTCTGTTTTTATGTTAACAGAATTCACAATTTGTTGTGACATTACAACTCACAGCTCTTCTGTCCTCTCGTAACTTCGACACACTTCACTAATACTGTAATTCTGTTTCACAAACAACTGCTTCCGACGATGCACTAAAACTGGTTTATCTCTGCACTTAAAAGCTACCTGCCCCTCTGTCCGTGCTCTCTCCTTTTATACTCCAGGCGAAGTGCTGACGAATTCTCTGGAAAATACAGCTTTTCTTGAAACTTCTAGTAAACAAGCCTACAGTCAAAAGCTTCTCGAACCTTCTAGAATAGGTCTTTGTTCCAACTCGCTCCATTGTTACCATGTTTACTCGCCACACAGTGGGCTGAGGTAATCGGCCTTACCTCTCTTTGGCACGCGGCCGGTGGCCAGCGTCACAATATTAAAGTAATACAAATAATCTCATAAGACCCTTATAATAATCCTAAAATAATACACATTTAATAATGTGTGTTCCACTTCAAGGTGTTAAAACTAATCCCCATATAATGAAATCTTAAGAAAAACAGGACTTGGTGGTTTATTATTAATTATTATTATTATTATTATTATTATTATTATTATTATTATTATTATTATTATTATTATTATTATTATTATTATTATTATTATTATTATTATTATTATTATTATTATTATTATTATTATTATTATTATTATTATTATTATTATTATTATTATTATTATTATTATTATTATTTCACACCGACATTAAGTCACGTAAGCACAAACTGATTATTCTAATTATCAATCTTATTGATAGTGTCATTCATAATTATGGTTAATTTATTGCTCAACTAACATAATTCGCGGGGTCTGTTAAGCACTGCCCATCACTTGGGATGAAGTAAGTAACTTGTCATACAAGAGTAGGAGTAGAAAGGTTGACAACTGAAGAAGGCGGAGCTATACTTTTCAATACCAACCTAAATTCCCTGGTTCTCCTTTGGGCTACTCTTTCTGTACTCCGGTGTAGTTAATTTCCTTTGTGTACAAAGAATTTAAATTTGCATACGAACATCATATATAGCTGTTTGTTTTTTCATGCTGACACTCCGCTCTTCGCTGTTTCATATTCTAAACCAGGCTGATCGGTTGTTGCCACAGTTTATTAAGTTGATTAAATTAGGCATGTTTACATAACAGCAGTTTGAGTTTCTGAAGCGTGCTATGTATTTATTAAGTTGTAAATTGAAGTAACTTTAGAAAATCACCAATTTGGCATCTTTTGGGGAAAAATCGCGTAGATATTTCCGAAACAGCTAGTTATTGCTAATTAGAACTTGCAGAATGACGCAGGTGCTAGGTGTGTTCCCGAACCGTGAAAAATATACCTACGTATTTAAAATAGTCACCTGAGAGCCAGATGGGCTGACAGTATGCAAATTATATTACAACTTCTTTTATTTTCTTTACGGTTCAGCAACCTCATTATTTGCTGTAGCAAAACGCCCTACTATTTGCTCCGTTTTTCAGCTTGAATGCATCTGTTTACTGGAATTGCCTTTCTGCTATGGCATTTGCCATTTACAAGCGAAGAAATGTTGTAGTGCCAGTGAATGAATATTATTCAATATGTGCGGGAAAAAAATCCTGAATTTTATCTTACTCATTCATTTCCAATGTCAATGCATACAGTATAGGATACTGGGAAGAAAACTGCGTTGCATTCACATGACTTTCTGTACCTATTCTTTTACAAACCGATATAACTGGTAATATTTAATATTTTATAAATAAATGCTACAGAGCTACCTAGTTAAATAATGCAATAAAACTTCTAAATGCATAATTTAAGACTCATGAGTTATAATTTTGCCAGTACGAGCTCCATGTTGAGAATAAGCAAATATAAAAGTCAGAGTAGCTAAGGTAAATGGACCTTAAGTTGAAATCAATCAAGAAATTACTTAACATTTTAGTTCAGTTCTTCAGTTCATACGTTCAGACGATAGAGTTGCCTGAAATACGCACACAAATTTCTGATAATTAGAAAGGGGAAAACAACTCCTGGAATTTAGGTAAATCACATAACAAGAAGCTTAAGATTTCACAAGGCATAATGTAGGAATTTTGATGGGATTTATGTTGATAAAAGATCATGCATTTCTAAGCTTCATTTCATAGTTCGATTCTCCATAGTCCGTAGCGCCTAAAGACCGCGCTGGGTTAATACAGTTAGCCTTAGCCGCAAGAAGATTTACCGCTTAGCATTTCAGTCACTCACGGCAACTCATTATTATTACATACAGTTATTTTATAACGTAACTTTATGCATCCTTTAGAATTATGGATAGTTATTAAGTTAGACGATATATTACTTCAATAGTGACAGTTTCTAGTGCTAGATTAAGAAAACATTAATTCTTCCTCCAACAATCGGGGACTCGCTTCAGATAGCTCATTCATTATCGCCCATTAAATTTATCAGCCAATTTAAGTCGCATTGTCTCCTATAACCACACACATGCATACTCTGAGAAAAGTTCCTATAGTTCAGCACTGTAGCAGCCGACCGCGGATTCATCAACGATGAAGGTATTGGAGATTAGGGAAAAGCGTTATCTTGCAATATGGAATACATAAATCAATAAATGATGTTATCAGTGCTATAACTTCAATACAAAGAAGTATTCAACATTAAACACTGGCAACAATACGAATAGTGGAAAGTTACACTCACTAAGTCATCTTTTCAAAAATAAAATTATGACAGTACCTATTTCTGTTTTTCTTTTCCAGTGTCTAACCAGAGTGTGAACAATTTTTTCAACGCACTATTATAGCAGATCATCGCCTTGGGATGCTAAAACAATACTGAAACATGTGCAATATTCCTGCTTAAGATATTCAGAAAGATGTGAAGTTTGATGATACAGAAGTTTTATGTAATAGGGCACTAGTAAACTTAGTTAGTCACTCCTAACTTTAGTATTTCAGGATACTGATCAAATTTTATTGTTCAAAACGTAGCACACCCAAGTGGAAAACAACCACATTCAAGCTGGTTGTAATAATGGTGATGATAATTATAATAGTGGTGATAGTGGTGGTGGTGATGGTGATGATAATAGTGAGATAATTTAGGAAAGGTTTAAACGATACGTCTGTAATTTGTGTATGTTATTTTTTGGCTTTTAGCACCAAATTTCGTGCTTTGTCGAGCTATTTTATTGATAATGTCTCTCACAACTCCCTAATTGGTGAATATTAGCAAACATGAACTCCATAGAGAAGATATTGTGATTATCGTGGTGTCAAAAATGCCCAACCCTAGATACGTCTTAGTTTCCATTTGTTAATATTCTGAATATGACACTATAGGATTTAATGCAAATTTGATTCATGTAATGGTCAAAGCCGCGTTGTACTTGGGCCGTTTTTGCCGTAACAGCGTGATTGAAAGCCAGAGGGAGTTGCATGGCACAGAGGGGATCCATTGCAAAGCAGAGCTCAGTGCAACAATGCTGACTTGCTCGGGGGAGGGGACGCCACGTTTCACCCCATCCTGGGCCATTGTGAAGGGTGGGCGACCCTGTTTAGAAATTCGAGCTTTAAGTCTTTTACCTCTTGCGCAAACTCGAATTCTTGTAGTTGATGCTTACAATAGATGGCAATTGTTGGTTCAAGTGGAAAGGCCTTTATGTGCCCTCCCCTCAACTTTTCATTGCATTGGGGTGGCTTTTCAGGGTGTGGCGGTAGGCGGGAGGGGTACGACTGCTCTGCAAGCATTCCGTAACATTATTCTCTGCAGCACTTGTAATTATCATTGTTGTTATAGGTACGGCGCACGCGCGTGGCCTCACGGACGAGTGCACTCGTACACTGCCTGCCCCCGACAAGTACTTGTCACGTGAACAAAATTAATAATTCACCCGGTATAAAGGAAGTCCTTATTGCGGTCTAGAAATGAGCTTTAAGATGCTTTCAAGTAGATGCATACGTTATTGGGCTTAAAGATCTACAAACTGTGTAGCGCAATCCCAAGCAGATACGAGTGCACGTAAATACTTGTTGCTCATAACAGAAGCTGTCTTTTTGGAAAATCTAGAGCAGCGATGACCAAATTTGTCTCTGTGGGGATGCTTACCTAAGGGCTTTTAAAGCAGGAACAACTACCAATGAAATGAAATAATATAACAAAGCTGGTGATTAAAATTATACTGGAATTATTGGCTGGTAAGACAAATAATTTCCACGTGTTCAAGTCAATGCATAATGTAAGAAGCACTGGTTGCATCTTTTTGGGGGAATATTAAGTCCTTAGTACTGAGGAAATGTGCTGGTGATAAGTCAGAGTAGTACAGACATTTAGGCGTTCCAGCGAAGAAAATCAACAAGATCCAGTACTTAACTCAAAGTTCGTGTAGATGCAAATAACAGGTTTCAGTTCTAAAAATTAGAATGGGGAAAGAATTCTTAGAATTAGTTAGCAAGTCCCAGAGTAAAAACTGTGTTTCAGATGTACATAAAAATCTTAACATTTAGCAGCGTATAAAATACAAATTTGTTGGGGTAGCCATGAAGTAGATGGTACATTTGGTGAAACAGGGTGTATTACTAATATTCATGGCTTACAGAAGTACTTCACTATCGTCGATTATCGGCTATTGTAGCTTCAGAAGACCGCGCTCTGTGGCATATACTTGCCCATAACTATATCACCTCGCGGCAACTTATTGAAGTGAAGTTATTGATACTTCTGAAATTAGCAATTTAATTTTACCTCCTCAAACAGTCGCCAACTCGCTTCAATAGCTCATTGATTATCCACCATTAAACTTACCAGCCAACGAAATGTGTTCACTATTCTCACAGTGACCCATGCATGACCCGAGAAAAGCTCCTATAGTTCACCACTGCGGCAGTCACCGGCATATTCATCAAAGACTATATTGGAATCAAAATTACGCTATTTTCGCTGAAACTTAGTGGAAGTGCTTAATGTAAGTACGTAAAGAGAAAGTAAAAATCTAATATAATAAAAATTTAATATGTTGCGTTAACATGACTTTCTGTTTTTAATTTTCTAGAAACTGTTCTTACAGAAGCTTATTCTTCACCGACTTTTGTTTATAAAGGCAAATTTTCATTGCACATACAAATGTCGTTGTTGCTGTAAGAAAAATATTTATATAAAGCGCTAGACAGATTTTTAAAATGTGAATCGCTATGAAATGGTTTTAAAATTCATTCTCTTTGCCTGACAAGAAAAAATTCATAGTGCACATATTTCAAAGCTCAAACCAATAATAAACATATCTCTGAAATGGCTAATAACACACACAAAAGAGACAAATTGTGGACTATAAAGAGACAAAGGCCTACTTTTTTTTTTTAACTTAGTTACAGTCCTTGAGTGAAGAGCTTATTCATCAAAAATACAATACACATTTTGTCATTCAAATATAAAAAATAAATGGCATATTCATAAAATCGTTAGATACATTTTTGAGATCACAAATAAGAAAAAGTTTCTATACAAAAGGTAGTTTTTGGTTGTAGGATTATTTTAAAATATTACTGATGCTGCTCTGGAAGATGCCAGGTTTGGTTGTGAGTTTAGGAAGCTGAGCTTTTCACCACGTATTCTTAAAAGCCCTCTTTAAGCTTTTAACATGAGTCCTTTTAAAAATATTTCCCAGATGTCAACTATTTTGAAGATTAAAACCATAATATTCCTTATTTTTGACTAAAATAACTGTATTAATAAACCTCTGTGTTAAAATGTCCAAACAAATATAGGGAATATGTGGTAAACATTTCATTCTTCTACTTATTTTGGGAACTCAAAAAGGTAGGTACTTAGGCATGAAAAATTATAATTTTCGGGAAATTCTCTTTAAAGTGGGAAAAACGTGTCAGCTTATACCCTAATGCATTCCTGCACCATGAAAATAAAATGCTAAATAAAGCGAAACTAAATGTTATACATCATTTTAATGTCAGACTTCAAAAACCAAGAATAACTATGAAACAAAATTTTGAAAGGTTTGATATTTTTGCTGGGTAAACATGCTGTTTAGGACTCGGGGAATTTAAAGCATTGTGAAATTTTGGTATTAATTTTTGTGTGGTATGCCAAAATGATTTTAAGTACTCGATACTGCCAATGGGTTAAGTGCTAATTCAAATAAATCCCATAAGGGGTCTCAGTTAGGCACATAAGTCCTTGTTGCTCGCATGTTGGAACACAATCTTGTTTCACTGACTGGCACGCGCTCTGCCCCACTGTTGCTGCACCAGCAAAGACCCTGCAGCACTATACAGCTGCACATACGAATTGTGCAACCTGTACCATACGACTCAAAAAATGTGCAACAGTAGCATTTCACCAATTTTATAAGCAGAGATTATAGCAGCTTGTGTAAAATTGCTTTTGTATCAAGGCTTTCTCGTAGAAATGGGGTTTTATTTTCTCAACCACATTCATACTAGCTAGAGGTGTTACACCCAAAAATTCTATACACAATTTCAGTGGAAATGCACGTTTTGAGGTCCCTGCAATCCAAAAAATCCCTGTAATTCCACTCTTGCACTAATCATTCTTACAAACTCTTATACCTATATCTTCTTGGTAGTTGAGATAAACATTTGCAGAAATTATCTTATTTCTTACTTCCTTCTAGGTGCAAAGGGAATATGGGAGTACAGCAGGCTTTGAGCGATAGTCAACTTTTAAAGCTTTGAGATTTCACTCTCTTTGCACGGTTAACATAAAAAATAAACATCGATGTTGCATTTGACGAAAGTTTGTTTTCCGAAACTGAGACAAATAACGAAGAATATCTCCGAAATGTTCACTCTACAAAAAAAAAAAAAAAAAAAAAAAAAAAAAAAAAAAAAAAAAAAAAAAAAAAAAATTGGACATAAATTGTGTTTTAGCAAGATATACATTTTTTGTATAGTAAGATTTGGTCTACCTCTTACGGTTTACCAGTTATGCAAAAGTCATCCAGAGTAAATAGGACTACGTGGGCTATAGCCAGAAAATTCAAAATATACATTTGATTTGTCATAAAAATACCTCAATCATGTGGCATTTTAATCAAAATCGTTCAAAATGTTCTAAAAATGTTCCATATAAAGGGTAGTTTAGGCTGAGGCTATTTTCTTCAAAATCTTCGTGTCGCATCCTTGAAGGACATTAAACTTAAGTGCTAACTTTGGTTTTTAACCAACTTTTCGTTTTTGAGTTATGCTGTCCACAGACTGACAGTCAGGCTGACACACAGATACACACACGGGCCTTTTTTGAAACTGCTTTTTTTGATTCAGGGGCCCTCAAAGCATATATTTCTGGTGAAATCTCAACATCGAATTTTTGGGTGGAATACAATTCCTCTCCTATACGCAGTACAGAAAGTAAATATGGCACGCGCCCGCCCGCCACACACACACACACACACACACACACACACACACACACACACACACACACACACACACACACACACACACACACACACACACACACACACACACGCACGCACGCACATCCATATGACAAAAGACCAAGATGGTTATAAATACATAATAGTTTTTATGGGTTTCTATATCCTTATACTACATGTCTAGGACACATTCACGGCAAAGTAATTTTGCTCTATGAATAAAGAATTTAATGGAATATGTTATTTTTGGTTCCTCTACTTACAGCTGTTCATTCATCTTTAATTTACTTGAGTGATCGATTTAATGCAGCCGGTTGTAATAATAGCGCAACATGAGGAGGCAGGAGGTAATAACTTGCTGAAGAAGATCGAAAGCTTGAGTCGGTCGATAAGAAATGGATCGATATAGAACACCAAGGGAGTAATAGGGCAACAAATGTACAGATAAGGTAAACCAGATGCACTGCCAGAGCTGCAACTTCTTGAGGCTGCTCGAAGACGATTGGGAATGGATCAATATTTGTAAAATCTGCAACACTAGACATACAGAAACATTGAGGACAAAATCCAATACGTGATGAGTAAATTTACAGTATCTGTTTTCTCCCGAGTTCGGTTTGAAAACTCAATAGTTTTAGCTGAGAGTATACGGTAACATGGAGGTCTTGGGTTTGATCTGAGTTTTGAGCATTTTGTGTTTTTCCTATGTCGGTAGGCGAATGTTGCGGTGGTTCCTCTTCTAACACAAATTTCCTGTACCCACCATTATAAGAACTGGACGCTACATGATGACTTTGTAATTCGTTCTCTTTCCATCTCCAACACGAAAAAGTGAATGACCTCATATCTAAGAAAGGTAAAAGTATTTGAAAATACATATCAATAGTGAGGAATATCTCGGAAATGGTTATTGCCACAAAAAAAAAAATTGCATTGGACCTAATTTTTTTTTTTTTTTTTTTTTGCAAGATTTTCTATTTTTAATTTCTACCTTGTACCTCCTGCGTCCTGAGATCACACTACTAGAGTTAAAATTATTATTTTGTGCCTAATGAGTTTTTATGGGCCAAAATTTAAAAAAAAATAAAAAATTGGGGGTGGTGGATTTTTTTTTTCTTTGTGGGGGGGGAGATAAAATGACATTTAAAAAGCTACAAATGTCGCTATGTGGATGAATATGTGTTAATCAGTATCAAAAGAACAAGAATATTCAAAATATAATTTTTTTTTTGGGGGGGGGGGGTTTGGGGTTCAGGGGATTTTAGGGGTAGTATCATATGATACCTCGGGACTACATTAAGTTTTTATGGTTTTTTTTAATCCTACCATCAATACAAAGTAGAGAAGAGAGAGAAATATGAGCATAGAATGCAGAAGATATAAAAAATGATACCACCGGCCGTGATGAGTTTAACACATTGAAATGAAATGATTCTACAATGGCCAATTCCTAGCCTAGTTATAGTCGCTTGTTCTTGACGTTTCCCTTGTTTGAGAGGAAGTATAATATTCCGTTAGTCATTACCTCATGCAGTTTACTGCTTGAGTTGCTATATCACTGGTTCTCCCAGTTTCTTATGATGTTACTTTTAATAGAGACATCTTGGTAAGTTATGCTTGTAATTGTTTCATCTGGAGGTAAACTGGTTGCTTTACGGGCTGTTGCATCTGCTCGTTCTATGCCATCAATTTTTTTCTTTGGTAGTAATTTTTTATTGAAATTTGTATCTGGCTGTTGCCATTAACTTTTTAAGGACGCTGATGACCACGTAGCTGAGCGCCCTTAAACCTACAATGCGCAACACATTGCTATCAATTTGTCTATGGAAAGATCGCCATAGTATGTTAATTTGTTTATCTGAATTGATAGCTTCATTGGTTAAGTATTTTATTTCTTGAACCAATGAATGTTTTGTTTGTTTATCCTTAATGTCCAGGATTGCACTCATTCAATCAGTCATTAGCAAAAAAGCTTTAGGATTTTCTGACTCTAAAATGAATTGCAGACTTTCTTGTATGGCGAATAATTCCCATGAGAAAATAGAGAAATGTTAGAGCAGTTTGTTACAACTGTGTGTCCAGGATAAACAATTGCATATCCACGTTTTCCATCGATAATATAACCATTGGTGAATATGTGCAAATCAGTTCGATGGTACTCTTGAATTTCATGGAAAACTTGATTATAGATAACATTAAAAGTTTCACTTTTGATGTGTAAAAACATCTGTATGTTGGGATGGTGTCTCCACGTTAAACAGACATTTGCGGCGGTAATTTCTTGATGTATATAGGAGAGCCTTTTAACTTGCCTCACATAGCTGCGTCTTTTGAAACTTCGCCGTTAATTATGACACTTGACTAGTTGGTCGGGTATCTTCAAGGGTCGTATAGGGGCAGAAAAATGAATATTGGAATAGAAATCCAGTAGTAACGAATATATCATCTACTAGTGACAAACGGGCATATTGAAAAGATTTTAAATCAATGCCATTCTTGTCACCATGGCAAACAAGTGAAGCACTCCCTTGTTGCCTCTGTTTATGTAGTTCTCAAAGTAAATACTTTAGAAGGCCTAGACAAGAGACATCTTCAACGTATGTCAGATAATTAAAGCTTCCAGGGTGGTATCTGGTGAAATACTTTCCCTGCAGAAATTTCTGGTAGGTACTTTAAGGTTAAGGCAATGAAGGCAAGTAGATACTCTGTTGCAGAATATAGTACGGCTGTGATTTCGAATTGCGGGAGAAGTGCAGCGTTCTTTTTGTGTTTTCTAGAAACTCTTGAGCTGTTGGAAGTCCAAAATGTGGTTCTCTCGGCTTACTTCCATTAATGTCCTCACAGGATAGAACTGATCGTCAAGTGCTACTGTAATGTCTGTTTTCGTTTTCTTATACATGTTGGATCTTCTTTTGCTTTACATTGTTTGAATGATCTTCGTTGTTTGCTAACGTTGAGTCTTAGAGGTATTGCTGGCTTGAAGTAGAAATAGGCCTTTTAAGAAGAGCATCCTTGGTTCCATTTTCTTTATTGCATTGATCTAAGCTGCCTCCCTAAGGGTTGGATTTTTTGAGATTTCCAATCCTGACATTGTTGTGCATTCCATCATTGAGGTTTTCTTAATCTCTTTAGTTAATTGACCGTCAGAATCTTTAATGCTTAGTTCTTACGTTAGTGTTCTTTGAATTGATACTACTCGAATGTTTTTAGGATTTACATTCCTTGTGTCTTCCGTAATTTCTTGGTCAGCAGCAGTTTCCAAGGACGATTTGCATTGCTTCGCAAAATGGCCTTCCATTTTGCAAAGGAAGCAGATTAGGGCATCTGTTGAAAAATAAATCCACTATGTGATACTTTCAAATTCTATTGGCATGGATTCAGACAATTTATCAAAATTATCGGGTTTTACATAAACTTGTTTGCGGAGGTTCATATGTGGGTATACCCTGGTATACATATCCCTGCTCTGATGTATACAATTGTAGAAGCTGTTTCATTACGTTTATTCCAAAGATTTTCCTCAATTACATGGCTTGGTATCACCGGACACATATTAGATATTATAACGCTTTTATTTTTAGTTAGAAGAGGTCTGATTCCCATATGTCATTAATTTTGACCTTTGAAAACCTTGTCATATCTTCCACCAAGGTTTTGTTTGTCCGGTAGATGCAAATTCTTATTAGAAATATATGATACGAATCTAATACTTGTGGGATTTACTAATTTACCTAGAGCTAGTACATGTTCTTTGAGCGGTAAACTATCGTGTACTTTAATTAGTAAAGCTAGTTCTTAATTTAGCACAGATTGAGCAATTCCATAAACTCCGTACGGCTGTAGTGCTGCTTTTGTTTGCCAAGCTGTTTTCGGAGGTTGGGTGGCGAACTTTGTTTTATTGATGTTGGCCATGCTGCGGCTGAAACATTTGACTGCTGCAATATCGTATATCGTAGAGTCAAGGATGCACAGCTTTTGTTTGTTATGCTGTAATTATAAATCAATAAATTTACACTTAATAAGTCAAGTACCGAATGGCAATAGTTACCTTTACTTACAGAGCTACGTTTCGTAGACTGCTTCACTTTGTAATGAAATACCCCGATATAGCCTGGATAGGAGGAAAGCTAAATTATACAGTCCACAGCCTTCTCGATGTGGTAAGATTTAGTTTTGTCGCTTATTGCCAATTATGCAGGAAGAGAACTTCAGAACATATTCCCAAAAAGTTCAAGATATTTCAGTGAAAATATCTTAAATCTTTGTGTGATATGTTACGGAGAAGCACACCTCGCACACTATGACGCCAGATGTATCTATCATATCTAGATATTTTAATAAAATCGTTAGAGGTGTTTTTGAGAAAAAAAAATTTGCACAAAGTTGCATGTAAAGAATACTTTGAAGATGCTTAACTTAAAAATAAAATTTGGTATCTAATCGACATTACGTTTTTGATTTCTGCTGTTCACTGACAAGAATTTCCATGGGGTAGGGTTTAAGGACCCGTCAACAGCTAGATCATTAGACCCGGATTAAATAAAGAATACGAAGGTTAAAGCAATAAACACAAGCAGACCTTCCAAGGAGTCTTTCTTTATTTGTCCCGTATGTGTTCCTGTGTTATTTATCAAATTACGATGAAAATTGGGTAATCTAAATATTCTTTTCAGAGAGGAGGTTTTTATGCTAACCATTTTACTATATAATATACTATATGGTTTTCTGTACCCATTTTTCTTTTTTACTTAACTCATTCACGTGTCCTTCTATAGCTGCCTTTCAACACACAATTCATACAGCTTTCTATGGTTGAAATAGAAATGCAGCGTATTACATTCACACGGTTTTCTCCACTCACTTTTCTTTTACGAAACACAGTCACATATATTTATCGTCACACACTTCTACAAACAATTCATATAATTTCGCTTTTGTTCTTGTGGTATTTGTGGTTGTTCAATAGCGCTTTCACATAATGTCTTCCGGTGTTTTTAGTTTATTTTTGTTCCTTATTTTTAATTAAGTATTTAAGTGTTAAATGTAACAGAAAGCTATTAAGTTAGTGCAACCTAAGTCTAAAAGTTGTAGGGATAAAAACTCAGCCAGATATTTCAGCTAATAACTATATAAAAATAAACGACATTGGGTGGAGAGAATCCCATGAATGTAACGAGATGTTTTTGTTTAAGCAGATGTGGAAAGAGGCAATAGCTGAAGACGAAGAAGCTTACGCTGCAAGGCCGTGTGGGTGTTGTGCTTAAAGCAGCCATAAAAACATTTTCGTTCTAAAATAGCTTCTTACTTATATGTACTTATTGCTGGAAGCGAATTGCCGTAGAATGTTACTAAACTTACAAATCTCTGTTTTAGCTTGTAAAGAAAACAGCGCAGTGAAACCTAACGACTTTTCCGAACATGGTCAGTGTTGTGACTGGTGGACTTAATACGTTGCAACATCTGTGTTGTGCTATATATGAACTATGAACAGAAAGAAAAACAACTTTTTCTGTTGTTGACTTCTTTTGCAATAAATCATGTGCAACTTGAAAGGACGTTTACCTCAATGTTCGCACACAGGTTAAACTTTTTACTTTCTCTACTGGTAAGTAGGGAAAGTATTGTATTGCACCCAAAAATTCGATGTCGAGATTTCAACGGAAATATGTTTTGAGACCCCCTGAATCAAAAAAAAAGAAAAGCATTTTTAGAAAAAGGTGTGTGCGTGTGTCATTCTGTGGACAGCATAACTCAGAAACGAAAAGTCGGTTAAAAACCAAAGTTGGTATTTAAGTTTAAGGATGTAACACGAAGATTTTGAAGAAAATAGCCCCACCCTAAACTACCCTTTAAATATAAAATTTTTCGAAAATTTTGATTTTCTTAAAAATAGCTCTAACGATTTTGATTAAAATATCATATGTTTGAGATATTTTTATGACAAATGAAATGTATATCTTGAATTTTCTGGCTATAGCCCCTGTAGTGGTATTTACTCTGGACGACTTTTGCATAATTGGTAAACCGTTAGAGATAGACCAAATCGTGCTGCTCAAAAAATGTAGATCTTTCTAAAATACACAACTTACGTCCCAATGAATTTTCTTGTAGGGTTAACCATTTCGGAGATATTCCTTGTTATGTGTACGAGTTTCGGAAAACTTAAAACTTTCATGAAATGGATCATCTTTGTTCATTTGTTTTGCATGTTAAGTGTGCAAAGAGAACGGAATCTAAAATCTTTAAAGCATTTGACTATCGCACAAAGCCGCCTGTATTCTAACATTCCCCTTGCAACTACAAGGAAATAAGCAATAAAATAATTTGTACAAATGTTTATCTTAACAGGAAGAAGATATAGTAATAAGAGTTTGCAAGAATGGTTAGAAAAGAGCAGAGAAAGTCATGTGAGTGTAACACATCAGATTTTTAAAGATGTGTTTATGGTGTCACCGTTAAATTTATTACATTTATTTAAAGTCATTATTTTTAAAATAATGGCTATTGCAAGCAAGATAATCAAAGCAATTGACTTGTTCAACGGTCTTCCCTTTAATGTGATTTTGGCTTTTATTTGGTCCATTGAGGGTTAAAGCTTTGGTTTTGTTTATAGGTATATGGGACTTATGAAGAGGAATTCTGGTGGTATCCCTCCTGCAAATGTTTTGGACTAAGGTAACGAATAAACAAACGACAGTCGTGTAGCAATCAACATGTTGAGTGTCTCTCTGGAGAACAGCTGTAACATGCCCTGAATAACATTACGAACGCTCCAGTGAGTCTCACCTCAAAGTAACTCCTGTGTTAACCTTGCTAAAGAAAACATTAGCTTTACGGACGACCGAAGGGTTTAAGGTCGGTTTGCAAGACACGGATATCGAGGCTTCGTTGATGTGAACTCAATTAGTATCAAGTGCAAGCAATTTGTTACCTTTTATGTAACTTCTAAGCTTTGTTCAAGGTTTGCAGGATCGTGTCTTGTCTGTCTCATTACTACACGGAGCCTTAAACTCTTTCCAATTCATTTCCATCACCAAACACCAAGGGAAATAATTTCTTTAGCACTTTATTTATACATTTAGTATTTTGTAGTGTTGCAATTTAGTATTTTGTAGCGTTTTGAAGTAGAGTATAAATAAGCTGAACATTTAACAGTGCAATAAAAATCTAATTTGCTGCACTCACATGACTTTCTCTACTCCTGTACAAACCATTCTTAAAAACATTTACCTACGACTCTACCTATTTCACGTTAAGCGAGATAAACATTTGCAGAAATTATCTTATTGTTAATTTACTTGTAGGTGCAAGGGGAACATGGGAATACAGTAACTTTAAGTAATAATAGAATCTTTTAAAGCAGGTCACTATGTGATATCTTTGAAATTCCGTTCTCATTCCATGGCCAGGATAGGAAAAAAAGAAGAAAAGGAATAACGACTTCTCATTTGAGAAAAGTAAAAGCATTGCAAAATTCAGACAAATAAGGGATATCTCGGGAGTAGTTCACTTCATAAAAAAGAAAGAAAAATACTTCTGACATAAACAGTGCGCTTTAACGAAATCCGCACTTTTGTTTAGAAAGATTTTGCCCCTTACGCTTTACCAGTTATGCAAAACTCACCCCAACTTCAGAAGGCTTCCAAGGACATTCCCGGAAAATTCGAAATACACATTTAATTTATCATAAAAATATTCATAACCTACGGTATTTTAGTTAAAATCGTTAGTCATTTTTGAGAATGTAATTTTCAAAAAATGCTCCATGTAAAGGTTAGCCTTGGGTGGAGCAATTTTCATGAAAATATTTGCAATGCTTGCTTGAAAGATGCAAAATTTAAATACCAACTTTAGTGTTTAACAAACTTTTTGGTTTTGAGTTATGCTGTTCAAAGGCGCCTCACGGACACACATGGATCTTTTTCTAAAAAATGAATTTCTTTTTTTAGATTCAGGGGCTTCCGAATCATGTTTTCCGCTGAAATCGCGATAACAAATTTTTGGGGGGAAGGCAGTACTTCCCCACTTCAAGTATCCAATAGAATAAGTAAAAATGTATAAAGCAAATTTGGATATTTTAAAATTTGATATTGATTAAATTAGTCAAAAGAAAAATAGAATTGTTGCAGCACAGCACAAAAAAGAAGAAATTCTACCCGTAGGTATTTTATTAAATTTATAATTATTTTTTTCTGCTGAGTCCTCTACCTAGATGGCAAAATATATCATGCTAAATATACAATTTATATCAAATAATCGTTTTATAGGATTAGCCATTTCAGATATATACTTTATTGGTTTGAATATGCAATGTACTACAGATGCTTCTTTCAAGTGCTAGTTTGTTATTCGTTTTCTTTTTCCTCATGGTTATGCAAAGAGTGGAATTTGAAGACATCAAATAACAAACCAATATTTAAGCGATCTGAATATTGCATGCATACAACGAAATGTGTAATAAAACCATTTTATTTACTACTATAATAATAGTGGTTTATTTCGCATTTAATATGCAATAAAAGCTACATTTTATATTCTAACAAAACACAAAACACGCTTTGAAAACATAAAATACATCAACAAAACGTAAAATGCACTTCAATAATGATAATCTACAACTGCTTTTTCATGATAATGTGTATGAAAACAAAAGTGAAATAGTTACATCTTGAACTGCTATTAAAATGTTTCCTAATGAACCAAGAAAATCACCTTCACTCATTTTTACTTTAAATTCACATATGATACTGGATCCAAAATTGCAGACTACAGCAGTTGTTAATGTATCATGCATTTTTGTTTACTTATATATTTATTTTATTTTTTTATTCCAAAGTCAACATTATCTACCCTTTCTCTAGACATCGTCTCCGCAATTAATAACTGTTGTTAAATATACTAAATATAGCCGTCTCCTTAGTGGGGTGGTAGCGCTGCTGCTTACCAAGCGGAAGAACCAGGTGCACTCAGCCTCGTTAGATACCTGAGAGGACAACCGAGGAGCTACTTGATTGAAAAGTAGCGGTCTGGTTGCGTAGACCGCATACCCGGCCGGGAGGGATCAAGGCGCTGACCACGTTCCATCCTCCAGCACTGCCCCCTCGTGACGCCTGTGGTGGGCAGAAGTGGGGGACGCAGCAGCTGGGAGGTAGGCCTTGGCCTGGAAAGGGTTGTTGTGCCTTAGGTTATTTTACTAAGTATAAAAATACTCTTAACTACATAAAATATTGCAAGCAACACGTTACAAAATTAGCATTAGTCACTCCGGCTCGTTTTGGTCGTAATATAACTTGAGCCTCTGGTTACTAAAGCTCTACTTTTGTAATTAGTACTTTAAATATCTAACTTCAAACCTAAATTAACAAGTAGATAGAAAAGAATAAGTATTTGTAAGATTAGATTGTACAAGATCGGAGAAAGTCGTATGAAAATAACAAGCAGACATTTTTGCAATGCTATTAAATTATGTGAATTATATTATATTCACATGAACATTTAATTTTTATGTATTACTGAAATGTTTAGTTATATATTTCGAATAATTTGAAGAAATTCATAAGTACAAAAATAAAATAAATGCAAGACTGAATAGTAGAATATTCTACAGCCTATGTAAGTTTCTCCATAATGATTACGTATTTATTGATCAATCAAATTGTGCTAGCAGTTAATATTTAACATCTTAGAAATAAGCGTACGTTATAGCCCCATTTTATTTTATTTCATAGTTTTCGATTTATTTAGAGGATAATAATAAACAATAATAACAATAATAGTAATAATAATGAAAAGAACATGAGGAAAAGATCAGGAGAATGAAGAAAAGGGGACGGAAGAAGGAAAAGAAGAAAATACTACATTTTTTAAACCAAACTTTTTGGTTTTCCACTGTGAATTTGACACTTTAATTCCGATCAAAACAGGCAAGAGATTCAGTTGTAAAGGAGCGAAATAGGAAAGCAAAAGTTGACACAATTTTGAATCGATTCTAAGCCACGCATGAACGCGATCTTTTGTATATCCCACGTCCTTCAACGCTACCCCAATGCTTTCGCTTTCGTTCGGAGACTTGTTTGACATGGTCTTCCCTCTATCGGAGCGCGCTTGAACTAAACTAGATTGCTCTTGCGTAGTTACCTGTAAAATGCCCCGTAGCCGTTCTTATTTACATATGAAGACAGGCAGGGAAGGGAAGATTATGATGAACATCACGTGTCCATTATCATATTTTCAAAATTTGCAGCCCTTTTTAAAATGTAATATATTCTGCGACAATGCTGTGTTTTAGAAAACAAATGCCTTCTTGCAATGTACTCATGCAGCAACTGTGGTAAAAATAACATTTGCATAGAAAGAAAACAATAAAATTCACTCCCTGAATATTTTGCTATTCGCCTTGCAAATAGGTCATTGTTAACTCAAAGTAGCGGAAATACCCGACGTTGCCCGTAGTTTGACGATTTCTCGCTACAACTATTTGTGCAATAGTCTGGTGTTTCTTTGAAGGCATTTAAAAAGAGCACCTTAATGTGCTTAAATATAGGGTTAGTTATAACTCTTGGGATACCATAAAGAATAAAAAATGAAACAAAGAAATGAATAAAAACGCTATGCAAAAGCAGTACTGAACAACCACAAATACTACAAGAAGAAAAGCGAGTCGAGAAAACTGTGATTATAATACGCTGCATTTCTATGTCATTTAGAAAAGTGTATAAATTGTTTGCAGAGGACGGAGTAGAGTAACAAATGTGATTGTTTCCTAAAAGAAAATTGAGTAGAGAAAACCGTGTGAATGTAATGTGTTTCTATTTCAAACATATAGAAAATTGTATGAAAATGTACCTTGAATGTCGAGTAGAGAAGGTAATGTGAATGTTTTGCGTAAAAGAAAAGCGAGTACAGAAAACCATGTGAAGTAACACGTTGCATTTTTATTTCAATAATAGAAAATACACTAATTTGTTGAAACTATTCGCGTTCTACTTATTGTAAAATGGTTTGATCAACTCAGAAACCTTCCAGAAATCTGTGCAACTTATGCTAAAGTTTCACTGCAATGAGATGAATGGTCTAGGCATTCATTTGTCCATATGAGACGAACAAAGAAAATCCATCTACACATAGGTAGATGAATTGTATATAATTTTGTATAATTGAAGCGAAGGAGATAATATTTTCAAACTACCTCCGAAAACACAATAAAACTTCAATACTTCGTGCAAAGATTCAGAAACAGTTTAATTCTATATCCTCAGTGAAAACTCGTTTCGTTATCACACCTCAGAGCCGGGAATCGAACGACAGACTCTTAGCTCCTCTGAGCTACATCGGCACCCATATACAGATTATCAGGGATATTATTTTATATCCTTGGATGGTTGGATCAAACCTCCTTTATTTCGTTTTTCCACACCTTTCCTTAATTACTTAACAAAAATTGGGTACAAAGGCCGACGGCAGGATGGGGTACACGAACCCGGCATTCATTTTTTGTTTTTATGCCAAACAGCATTTACATCCACTCTACGCACGAGAAAAGCTGAAGAACAATAAAACTCGGTGGAATGCAGTCTCAGCGCCAGCTCTAAATACAAAAGCAATTAATGCTCTGAACTAAATTCCTGAGATAAGAGCCTCTAGCCTTCAATTCGGGAGCCTTAACGACTGCGCCACCCCTTTTCTTCTCGAGTGATACCTGCGGAGTGCGAACAATGAGACCTACTCGAGGTTGGGACCTTCTGAAAGCCTTCAGAAAAAAATAAAAAAATATAATAAAAGTATTAGTGCTCGTGGTTCACCGGATAAGCAAACTGAACTGCTTGCTCTCCTAGCAAGAAATCTTACATGGGGAGAGTAAACTATAATCGTATTGACTGCTCCGTGGTCAAGCATGACAGCTTCCAAATATGGAGGTCTCGGGTTCAATTCTCGGCCGCAATTATGCCCCATGCTCTCTGGAATCTGGAAATATTAGAGTGTAAACGGCTGTGTGAATAAAGAAAAGAGCCCAACATAAACAAATCCAAAGTAAACGAGTGACCATTATTGTTCCAAAAGAAAAAATCACCGATATGACCTTAGAGTTAAAGGTGCACACAAATTAAAAAAGAAAATGTATTCTAATCAAAAACTTCAATACCGAATTTTCACCGGAGCATATTTTTGAAACTCCGGAAAAAAAGTAAAAAAAAAGCATATTTAGCAAAATGTCTTTGTGTACTCGAGTTTCAACTTTTCTTGTTTATTCTCTTCGTACTTTCTCTTTAATTGATAACAATTTTGATCCACGCATTTGTCTGTGCACATTTTTAATTCAAAAACGAAAAATCAATTAAATACCAAAACTTAATTGTTTCTTCGAAGGGCGCCACAAAAAGAGTAAAAAAAAAAAAATCCCTCCGTCCCAAATAAAAGCTTCCATTAGATGCCCAAAGAATTGAATTTCAAAGCGATCACGTAGCGGCCAACTTTTAAACGATTTGACTGTCACTACAATCAATTGTTTGTACACAATTTATACACATGCCTTTCTTGGTTAAGATGAAGTAGATAGAAGAATAAGTGTTTGTAGGGATAGTTTTATAAAAATGAGTAGAGAAAGTCGTGTGACACGCACGTCATATGCATGTCACTAGTACATCTTAAATATATATTTCGAGTCCAAATTATAGTTGTCGACTCACTGACTCTCTCACTCGCTCTCTCTCTCGCTCTCTCACTCGCTCTCTCTCTCGCTCTCTCACTCGCTCTCACTCACTCTCTCACTCACTCTCTCACTCACTCTCTCACTCACTCTCTCACTCACTCTCTCACTCTCTCGCTCACTCACTCACTCACTCTCTCACTCACTCTCTCACTCACTCTCTCACTCACTCTCACTCACTCTCTCACTCACTCTCTCACTCACTCACTCACTCTCTCACTCACACTCTCACCCACACTCTCACTCACTCTCACCCTCTCTCACTCACTCTTAAACACACGGAAGTGTAATTAAGAAGCCTCTAGCAAATACAAATTTTGGAAAAATATCTCCAAGTAACGAGTAATCGGAAGTTCCCTTACGGCAACCACTAAATATGTATAACCCGAGCGCGGTTTTTATGCACTACGTACTGCCGATAGTCATTAACAATCACTAATGCAAATCTGTCAGACATTCAAGACAAGATACGAATTTTAGAAACATGTGCTCTCTTATAAACCTGTCCTGCTTACTGAATCACTCCCAGCAAATTTCCTACATTCTAAGAATTTCATTTCTTTTTTTAAGTTTAATAGCTGGCCTATGCTTGTTTGGTGCTCCTCATTGATCACTGAGTTCCAGATATACCAGAGTGCCTTAGCTGCGCTGACTTTTGTCTTTACCTCAATACATGAGTTTTCATTTCCTGACGAAAATTGCAGCTCATTTATATTAGCATTGTTTTCAACGTACTATCTCCTGTCATTTCTTTAAAATTATAACCTTACTTTCCAAGTGGATAGTGAAACCATTTCTGTAAAAAAAAGTTAATATGAAATAGCTGCAAAATAGTTTGTAAGAATAGTAGGTAGGAGGAGTTATATGAATGCAGCACGTGACACCTTTTAAATAGAGATTCAATCCATAAAAGTTTATAGTACCACAGCTACTGAAAGTATTTCTCTTCCAGACTACTGTTTATGGTCCATTAAGGCGTCATTCGCTACGTCGAGCGCTGAAGAAAACCGCAATACTGTTTCTTTTCTTAATTTATGATTCGGGACGTGCTTCTTAAACTGCAGAAACCAAGAAATTAATTCCGTAGAGTTGAAGAACAAAGGCAGCTTTCGACATCTGCTACTGGAAATGAAAACTGCGTTCGTTTTTCACAAAGACCGACTTGGCGCCGTCGATGTCGCATTTCGCACGGTGACCATTCCGGAACCAAACCATGAGTTTATTCTTAGGTGACCCGGCCTTGTTGCACGTGTTGGGTTTTGCAGACATGGGCAAACACGTGTGCTCGTACACGGCTTCCCACTTTACATTGCACGTAGACGACGACTAGGACCTCTTTTCTTCACGGTAAACACTCCAGGTCTTTTGACAGACACACTTGGCAGGAAATAGCCCTGGTACAAGTGCCTATGTCCCTCCACCCTCTTCCGGAAATCGAGGTTAGTAGTTCAAACGAATTCTTTTCTACAAATTCCAGCCTTCTCGATCTTCATTCTTATCAAGTAATCTAAAAGAAATACATTCCTACTAGCTGAAATACTAGCGTTGCCCTTGATTTAACGATTTATCCCTATTTAAAATATCTGATACGTTGCACTCACATGACTTTCTCTACTCTTGTACTAACCATTCTTACAAACTCTTATTCCTATATCTTCTTCGTGTTAGTTAAGATAAACACTTGTACAACTTATCTTATTGTTTACTTCCTTGTAGGTGCAAGGGGAATATTAGAATACAGTAGGCTTTGAGCGATAGTCAACTCCTTTAAAGTTTTGAGCTTCCGTTCTCTTTGCACACTTAACATATAATAAAATGAACAACGATGTTCCATTTCACGAAAGTTCTAAGTTTTCCGAAACTCGCACACATAACAAGGAATATCTCCGAAATGGTTCACCCTACAAGAAAATTTATTGATACATAAATTGTGTATTTTAGCAAGATCTACATTTTTTGTAGAGTATGATTTGGTCTATCTCTAACGGTTTACCAGTTATGCAAAAGTCGTCCAGAGTAAATACGACTACAGGGGCTATAGCCAAAAACTTCAAGATATACATTTCATTTGTCATAAAAATATCTCAATCATATGAAATATTAATCAAAATCGTTAGAGCCATTTTGAAGAAAATAAAAATTTTCGAAAAACTTTCCATGTAAAGGGTAGTTTAGGGTAGGGCTATTTTCTTCAAAGTCTTCGTGTCACATGCCTGAAAGAAATTAAAGTTAAATACCAAGTTTGGTTCTTAACCGACTTTTCGTCTTTGAGTTATGCTGTCCACAGACACACACACACACACACACACACACACACACACACACACACACACACACACACACACACACACACACACACACACACACACACACACACACACACACAAACACACATACCTTTTTTTCTAAAAATGTCTTTTTTGGATTTAGTGGGCTTTCCGGTGAAATCTCGACATCCAATTTTTGGGTGGAATACAATGCCTCCTCTAATTTAATCGTACTATACGTAGTAGAGAAAGTAAAAGAGCATGTCTTCTTCTCAAGGAAGCTTAATTTAAATATAGAGGACAATACATTTTGCCCACTCTAAAATAACTAAAAACTTAACATTTATTTAGCGAAGGTGTGCAGCCATATCTGGAAAATGTTCAGATTCATAAAAATAGCTTAATTCCTTATCAGAAACCAAAAATCAATATCTACATTTTCAAGAATCGTAATTTTATGGCTATTGTGTGTATAAAATTAGGTTATCAAACCACTCCACTCAAGTGGTAATAACTGACAGTAAAAGACAGTAAGCAGAATAATTAATACCTACTTATCGTGCATGCAGAGCACAGCAAATGTATTTATGCAACATGTATTGGTGAATTTGGCAAACTACAGCAGTATTCGTTAATTCAGCAATCTATGATGTATGAAAAGCTTTGCAAAATAAAAGCATCTTCTAGAGGTGCTGCTCTCTTTTGGGGCACTTGAAAGATATTCAAGATGGCGTCGAAATATGCAAAATGATTGACATTATTATTATTATTATTATTATTATTATTATTATTATTATTATTATTATTATTATTATTATTATTATTATTATTATTATTATTATTATTATTATTATTATTATTATTATTTATTACACATGTGTATTTTATTATACAGTTGAATTGTTAATATAAAGAATTAGGCAAATATTTCGCTCGCCTGTTTGTTAAAAACATGGTTTCTTGGAATTGCTGAACTCTGAAAGTAAACAAAAGAAAAAAGATTGATATATTTGCAACATTTCTACATTGCTTTAAATAATTTCGTTTTATTGTTTTCTCTAACAGCTAAAGCTGTTTGTCCTTAACTACCTGACTGCACACCACTGGAAGTTGGAAAACTACACTTGACCTGTCAGAGCATTCCTCGAATCATTAAAGTTCCTCTGCACTCAAATTTGAAAGCCAAACGGACTCGTGTACCAAATTATTTAGTGCATATATACGTTTTAAAGTGATTGTATTGTTTTCTCTTGTATTAAAATGACATGAAATAATCCCAAAATTACATTTCTCTGAGAATATAATTTATTTTTCATAAGTTATGAATAATGGAAGGCACACATTTTTAAGTAATATTGCTTTCATTTTTAAGTGAATTATTTGAGTATTGAATAAAATTAAAACATCTGAGGTACATTCGAGACATTTTGTAGTTGAATTTCTGTAACGATATGAGTTAAATATAGTTATAACTTGCGAATGTTTCGAGTTATTTTGGAACAAACTCTTCTTTCAATACGTAATGATACATTAATAGAAGAATCATGTTTACTAATTGATAGTAGATAATACTTAAAATATTATATAAGTTATAATAAAGATTATCTTGTTGAAATACAGCTTCAGTCAAGTTAAAACGTTTTTAGCACTACATAAGGATTCATCCATTTTATCTATTCTCCAATATCCTCTTAATATTAGGATAATTACTGGTGAGTTTCTCTGGAGTTGAACGTACAGCATCCTCCAAATGATGTGCTTGTAATGTTAAATTGTTGCATTAAGTAGTGCAGAAATGATTAGGTATTGATATTTTGTGAATGTCTATTTTATGTATCACTTTTGACACTATTTGCATTCTACGTCAGACACAATATTTAATAGCAGCTGATAGCTGACCTCTAATACAATCTTACCTGTTGTGCAAATAAATTTTGTGGCTTGAGATGATATGCATATCACTCACTGTAGGTACATCGTGATTTCACAGCGTCCTTAAGCAAGAACATAAATATTGAAAATGACACTGGCAGTAAACGCCAGTCTATGGTTTTATGTTGCGCTTGCTGGAAAGGTTTTATGTACTTCATTGTAATTATGGAATTAGAAATTTTGTATGGTTTGTAGGTAAATGTATATTTTATTTAATTGTCCACCTGGTCATCCACGAACCTACAGAATGCTGTCTAATTAATCAATCAACGTCACCAAGGCAACACATTGTGAAAGTTTGTCCAAAAGTGATCACAAGTTTTAGATCTTTAGTGTTATATTATGTTTGTAATTTATAATTATTTTTCTGCTTTTAATATTCTAATAAACGTGATATTTATGATGCACTTGGAAGTTTAAAAGTTGGTGTGCATGTATTTTTCTTGATATTTTAATTTACAAATATCTTTCTCTGCAATACTTTTTTCTACATCTTATAATATTCCAATTACTGCACGTGATGCAAATCTCAACCAATTTTCCTGAAAACTTAGGACTGATGTAGAGTGGTTTGGGCATTGTTTACACAGTGCGTTCCTTATATTGCCGGGCCGGTGATCTGACATTCCTCGTAATTACGAGGTTGTAACTTATCACCCACTCGTAGGGTTTCAACTTGAAAAGTTAGTAGCTGTATCAATAGACCCTTTGAAACACTCACTTGTTATGCAAAATTCTTAGATACTTCCTTTTGGAGCGTTCGAATAATGCGCCAATTTCGAAAATTTTTCGGTGTTAGAAAATTTATTTTTTAGCTTCTTGGGTTTTACTTCTAGCAATCCTGTTATCCTAAACGTATTAATTAGATATCTAACATTTTCTTTAACTGGAACAGCAGGATATTTCTCTTGCCTACATTTTTCAATTCTTACCTATGTATCGTAGATAAAATTCTTTGCTCAATCTTGAATTTTTCGGTGGCATTTCAGTGGTCTAATAAGAAGAATAATCTAGAGGAATTCACACAAAGCGCAGATGGTTTGAAGAATCTTCCACTTTTAAGATGCACAATAAACACACGGTTGTCTTTGCAGCTCGAACTGTAGGCAGTAACTTAACATAACTGATAAACGTGACCTTGAAAGGGTCATTCACCGCTAATGCATCGCGGAAACAATACTGAGGTCACTACAATGAAAGCAAACTATGGATCGAATGTATAGCATAATAGTGCAACAAATAAGGAAAACCAACATCAACATTTGAGAAGTGTTTACATTCAAACTAATGAACAGCCCCCCCCCCCCAAAAGGTAAGATATGTTATTATGGTTTAATAATGCAAACATTACATACTGGAACACAGGGCTGTAATTGCTCTTGAATAAGTGTAAAATTGGAATCTAAAATTGAGTAAATTATTTCTCAATGTTTACTTTGAGGTGTGAATTTCGGTACTTTATTTTGTAGAGCACGTACCGATTAAAATTTAAAGTTAAAGGGCCAATAAATTACTAATATTAGTATTGTTGTGGACAGTTTGCCTTGAAGTTGCCATTTACTCACAGATCTAAGGATGAAAGAAGCAGCACTGATGGTTCTGAGTAAATTTTCAGTATCAGATGAACAGAAGCGATTCTAGACCTTGACTTCCTCTCAACGAGACACATTCATATCTTTACAGCAATATCGATTTTCTTTATTTTTACCTGATTCTTCATCAACCTTCTCCACCTTTGCCTGAACATTTCTTCAGTGTCGATATCACCTGAAAAGTCATATCTGAAAAAGGGAAGGGATTTCTAAAAAGAACACAAAACTTGAATACAAAAATTGTTGTATTTAAAAATTCTATAAAAGTGAGTAGGAAATTGAAACATTCCTATGACTTTTTGAACATTTTGCTTCGTAATAAAGAATATTATATACATCATAACATTGCGAAACAATGAAAATTCATTGGCTGAATATAAAATACTGTACATAAACATCATTAAAATTTTCTCCCACCAGATTGTAACTTTTCAGTCTGAGAACATTGGTCATAAGTTAAAAGACAAACAAACATATTTTGGTGTTCTTGTCTCATATCTGTGATAAAACTTTTTATCACCCCAAGTGTACAAACAGCAACATTATTTTGACATTCTAGTTTATGTACTAACAGACAAGGCACTGGGTTGTGTAAATCACACATTAAATGACTTAAAAAGTTAACAGCTCAAAAATGACTCTAAAAATAGTGTAAATGCTATACAAAAATTGTTTTAGACCTTTGTAAAAAAGAGATTCACAATATTTGGAATGCTTAAGATAAAAGCTTTGACTTGAGTGGTATTTTTTAACTTCAGAATATTTATTTGAGGTATAACGGTTATAAAGTTCTGAAAAAACTTCCTTTTATCTGCCCAAAACAAATGGAATGTTTTCCTTCTGATTCAACATATCTCTAAACGGGTTTTTGCAGTTAAAAATGAACATGCAGTTCTTGATTACGCATAATATTTGACCTTGAGACATCTATAATTATAGTGGCAGCATTTTGTTGGACATTTATAAAACTTCCCTTGAGGCACTCTCTCAACCAGCTCTACAATAATGTCAAAACATAACTAGCAAAGGAGAAAGGCCACTTTAAATACTCACTGGGCACAAATAAAAATATTACAGTTCCTCTTAACGACGAGAGAGCACAAATATCACCCACAAGGGCATATAATGACAAAAGAGATTGGAATGGCATATACTCTAACAGTCCTGCAACAAGTAATACATATTTACACATATACAATAAAATACAATAATATAATATACTCCAGATGTGACTAGATAAATTTAACTTATTTCCACAACTGACGAGAGATTCATAAGAAGCTCATAATTTATAACAGCAAATGCTATCACCATCGAGATCTTTCAATATAAGAGGAACAATTTTTATACATAAGTCTTCAGGTGAAAGAAGTGTTAACACCAACGAAACCTCAAACTTAACATTGTCCAAATCAACTTCAACACCAAAAATAGGAGCATCTTTCAATTTAAGGCACATATTTGTCGAGAAGGACTGAAGTTCCGAGCTGTCCGTCACAGACAATGAAGTGCATACAGTCCAAGGCCACTTGTCGCGTGTAACGGGAATATATCGTAGAAAAAAGCACCCTGTTGGATCCAGGCTTTATTCTGCACCTAAAACAAAGAAAAGAAAAACAAATGACTATACCGTTGATGTCACGCTGAACGTGGCGGGAACACAAATGAGATAAAGCAATGACCAGCACAATAACGCCTGTGTGTGTGACATGTTTAAACCCTTCTGAAGCTTCATTCCGTATTTAGTTGGAAGGAGTTTGTAACCCTGAACAGTATACATTACGTCTGTGACTAGCATTTGTTTTAGGCATAAACAAAACGTCGCGAACAAGATTAAATGTTATGGATTTTCACTCGTAATAGAGAAATATTGATAATTTTTAAACAAAATGCTTATTATAGTTTAGTGTTGTGTAATAACCCCACAATAAGATGACTGTTCAAACTTGAAGTGGTTTAATCTGTCTCCGGTATATGTATTACAAACTCCCTCCTTGATATATAGCACACAAATATTAGCACAATATTCTTTGAAACAAAACAAACATTTTTGGCTTTGCTAAGCTATTTTCAGTGAGAATGTCATCAATTTTAAAACACCAGTCTAATGTCATACTTTGTAACTGTTCTGCATTTTAAATTTTCTCAAATATTAGAAAACTTTATTTTTATTCAGTGGTGTAGCACCAAATGCATTGTAATTATAAAACTGTGGGATGGATACTTGATTTGTCCTAGCAACTTATTATTAGACTTTCTGTAGTTTAAACTGTAAAGCGAATTTTGAAAGGTATTAAAGGAATGCCTACTAGAATTCAAAGGGACTAGGATGAGTGAGAAATATACTCAAACAATTCCACAAACAGTTCGAAACTGACGACCTGTGAAAAACACTGTACTCAATATCCAAGTTTATAAATAAATCTCGCAGCTGTTAACTTGTGTTTGGACGGTTTGAAATGCGCCATGGCGAACTTTTAATGCCGTGACAGAAAAGACAGCGACCTCCCGTCAATAAACCTCAGTAATTTGAGCTGCCCAACTCCGTTAGTGTGGCAATAATCTGGAAGTACGTGCCATGTTTGTTTTTTCCTTTTTCCAGCAGCGCGATTGGACAAATTCATTACGCTGCTACGACTTCTTTTGTTCACACTTAAGGCGCGCAGACTCCGAGACCGACTTGCCTTTGTCTTTTCATAGTCAAATGCTGGGGTTTATGGAGTCATGGATCTTAATAAGGAACTGTCGCATAAAGCACGTACAATTTCTGCTTGCATCTGCTCCCTTACGGTTTAACGAGTTCTAGAGCTGTCTCAAATTCACAAAGATGTTTTATACGCACATTAAAAGAAGACATTTCAATAAAAACTATTGAATTTTAGTTAATCGCTTCAGTTGCTTCAACTTTTTCGGTCGTGTCCGGGGACTTTGACTTGAAAAACAACTGACGGTGCTTTCATGTGTATACTTCCAGACCCTGTGGGGGATTTATTATTCTGAACAAAGAAAAGTTCCCTAACCCGACCGACAATCGAACCCCAGACTTCAGGATTGAGAAGCCAGAACGCTGACTTCTGGATCGCAGAGTCAGTTTGTTTTGTTTATGATCTATGGAGCGGAAAAGCGGAAGTCATTAACAACACCATACTATTCTTATATTTTCTAAAGCAGTTCTATGTATAGAATTATTACATGTAACTACAGAAAAATGTTAAGGTAAATAGTAACTTTCTTTGGTGAATTTTATAAGTACTGATTTAGTTACACTATTTCCTTTTCTTCTTTTTTTTAATTCTGATTTCCTGGTGTAATTCTGATATCTAGTGAAAAAATCATAGTTTGTCCTTTTTTCCCCCCCTCTCTCTCTTATTTTAATGGAACTTTATGGTGTCTTTGGATTGGCGGTGCGTTTTTCCTTCCTTGTACTAATTTTTGATATCGTGTAATGAAAGGTAGAAATTTCATATCTTCGAATACAGTAATGATCACGGACTTTATTTTGAGTTATTCTGGAGTGTGACAAGAATTTACCACAATAGTTTGTATTTTTGGCATCGCACAAATACAAATACAGATACTATATATGACTTTTTGCATAAGGTTTTGTTTTTAAGCCGATTTTACGCCTTTTTTCAAGCGTGATATTCACAAAATGACCTTGCGTGCGTTACAACATAATTTTATATAATACTCTATAACACCAGGGACTTTTGCCTTACTCTGGCAAGGAAATAAATCAATGATGAATTCGTAAAAGCGGGGGCGGTGATAAAGTTTAGAAAAACGTTGATTCAGGTAAAACTTCACTTGAAACAAAACTTTTATTATAATAATTAATTGTACTATTAAGTGATTTTTCAAAGACTGTACACAAACATTTTAAAGTTAATAAAATTAAAAATCTTGAAAGATAACTAAAAAACTTCAGTAACAAAAGATGATCATCCATTTTCAGCTGTTTTTCAGGTATCATACAAAAAAAGTTTACTCTATTAAACCCATATAAAATAATTCTGCTAACCCAATGGATGAGAAATTTTAAAATCGGCGAACACCAGGTATGAGTGAGGAAGAGGATAATATGAAATGCAGGCGAAATCGATAAATGAAAGAGTGACGGTGGAGGAATTGGTGGAATGAGTAGCGGGGGAAACAGGAAAACCCGCCCAGACGCCGTTTCGTCCACCACGAATATCACATGCGGGTCCCTGGGATCGAACCCGAGCCACCTAGGTGGTAGGCGAACGGTCCATCCACTCGGCCACGGCGTCCCCTAACATCCCAAACTCATTCGGTAAAACCCTCTTTCAAGATTACAGTAATATAGTTCAGTGGAGTTAAGAAAAGTTACTAGTAATATAACAAATGAAGGCTGAGGCAGTAATTAACTTCTCTTGCTGCCTGACAGATGACTCTAGTTGTCATTTTACCATCTGCTTTGCTAATTAGCTTGCAGATGGCCTTAGGTACATAGACTCCTTCAATGTTTGTGGCTTCTTAAATGCAAACTAGTTCTTTGTGGTTCATAGAAACAAATAACTCACTGTGGTTTGAAAGAATGGCACGAAAGCATATGGCAGAGTTTTCTGAGCTCTAGAATACCACAAAGAATCTATACATCGTATGCAGAATCTTGATAAAGAATGCAGATATATTTTTTCTATCTCTTTTCCAGGATAACACCAAGAAGTGCTTTTTTCCCTACTACCTGCTGCAAAAACTTTAAGCTCGAAGCAATAGGGTAATTATTGTGCAAAGCCACATTAGACCGGTCCAAGAGAAAAGGTTTTCTTTTGAAAGAAGGGAGCGCTTTGTGCGTCTAGGAAATATTTTTAAAATATCTTTTCAGACCATGGTCTTCCACCTCCTCCTAGGTAAAGACAGTGAAGGTTCGGCAACGAAAGAGAAAGAGACAGACAGAGAGAGAGAGAGAGAGAGAGAGAGAGAGAGAGGCAAAAGACTCCTTAGTTCTTTTTTTTTCTCCTCTCTCCTCTTCGTCTTGAAAGGACTTTGGGGGCAACGTAACGAAAGACTGCGTTTTCTGAATGGGGAGTTATGGAAAGAGCATTGAACGAAAAGAACCTGGCTCAAGCTATACAAAGATTGATGCTGGTTTGAATTCATTCAGAGGTTTGCATGGAGAGTTAACAGGTAGTGGGATTTCTGCCTCTCGCGACAGGCCAGGTCTGGGATTTATTATGTTTTCTGATATAAAGCTTTGCTGGATCTTCACGCTGTTTGGAGTTTCTGGTGCGCGTCTGTAATTTGAGAAACCGGGTTTAGTTGCAAAGCTTCTTAACTTAGCTAATATCGGGAACAAAGGATGAATGTCTAGAACGCAAAGTTTATCACGACTATCTCAGTTACTCTCTCTACCTTTGACCAATAAGACACCCTGAAACTACGTGCTTCAGGCAATCATGGCTGCTGAAGCATTTGTTTTATCACCTCTGCAGCATTAGTCTTGTTGATTGGTTTGCGGTAGTCATTTGTTTTCCGTATTATAGGTTAGCTCATCAAAATAACCGATATAGCTTGAAAAGGGTAGATCGAGACTGAAAAATTGATTACATTAAACCGATATAGCTTCCAAAACCAAAGGTCCCGGGTTCGATTTCCGATAGGAGGGTGGGAAGTTTCCTTCAAATAGGATTATTCTGCATTCTCCTTGGATTCTGGGAGTGCGTGCGTGCCTATCTCTCTCTCTCTCTCTCTCTCTCTCTCTGTGTGTGTGTGTGTGTGTGTGTGTGTGTGTGTGTGTGTGTGTGTGTGTGTGTGTGTGTGTGTGTGTGTGTGTGAATTTAATAGAAGTGCATGGGATTAAACAAACGAGTTTATACTTACTAATACATGTTACAGAGATGTTGATGTTAATCTTAGCCCTTTTAAAATACGGTAGATCATTGTGTAATGTGTTGACTGGATTCTAGACAAGTAAAAATGTTTCTTTAACTTGCTATTATTATTTACCCTCTTGGGAAAATGTGATGCTAATCTCTAGTTAAGAGCTTCAAACTCAGAAAACGTAAACAATTTTGTCAATTTATTCCATAATATTCTATTTAAATTTCAGCCAAAAAAAAGGGGGGGGGGGGACCTCCGCCAGGTCAGATCGGATCGCTCAAAAATAATTTTAGACTTTAATTTAAATCTGCTTCTTTGCAGTCAAAGATTATATATCCACATAAATGAAATAATTGTAATATATTGATATTCTATATGGATTAATTATTAAAAAAACAAAATCGCGATTCTCCTAAACAATGGTATTGCAAACTTCATGAGATACGTCAGTGGCGTGCATATTGTTTCGAAGCTTTAATGCGTAAGTTTGATTCCGTTTCCTTTCTCAAATAATGTATTTGTCCATTGTTGGGCTAAACTGTGTGAAATAATGCGCAGAAGGAAGAAATTTGAAACACACATGTTAAAATGTTTGATGGTAATAAACAATAGTACTTCAAATACTCTCTCTATATGTTATATTCAAGTGGTAGATAAACATTGCCTGTATAGGCACAAAGATTATGCATGGAGTATGTGTAGGGATGTGAATATCAGATAATTTAAAACTTTACAAGCTATGCCTATGATTACAGTGGAGTATCTCTCCCCCCTTCTATAATCTGTTATTATATTCCTAAAAATATTTTTTATTATTTCGTTGCAAATATTACGCTGTCTTTTCAGTATTTTGTAATAGTAGGTATTATCTTTCATATGGCTTTTCTTTTCTTTCTTCCTGAAGTTTTAGGGCAAGGCATCCCACAATATCAAATGACTGGAAATGCATAAATAAGCTTGGATTAAAGTCATTTAATATACATTCTAATAATAGAAAAAGGAGGAACATAAACCTAGTCAAATAGCATGAAATGATATTAAATCCCGGGGTCTCACGATTTTTAATACGATTAAAAAAACTCCCATTGCTTACCATAATTAAAATCGTAACCAGTTTAGAAAAAAATTAATTATTGCCAAACGCAAAGTTTAAAAGAACATGTGCATACTTATATAAGCCAGAAGTTGCGAAACTTCAGACAATTTCACAATGCAACCCCTTCATTCAAGCTGAAAATGCAATTAAATCCATAATCGTCGTATCATAGAGTTATACGAGTTTTGTATTTCCATCGCTAGATGGCGGATTCTCTGTACAGTTTTTTTTTTTTTTTTTTTTACTTTGACAGTGTTGCACATAAAATAATATTTCAGAGGCAACACATTAGCATATAGTTTGGCAATTTTCCATTTAAATTTTTAAACCAAATATTGAGCTTTTTAGCTTTAATTTCAGCATAAATCAAGGAAATGGTCTTCCTGTAAGGTGCAGGTTAATTTAGAATTTGTGAAATGGCTTATGAAATTGGGCAACACGAAAAGAAAGTTTCGTGTGTACTGCTTCGTGAGAAAGGATAAAAATAGCAAAGGACTTTTGACCGCAAGTTGAGAAGAAAAGAGTTCATAAATCTAATTCCAAACGTCGTTCGTTTTTGTGAATGCTCGAGGAATGCCGAACAAGTTATCTTACGTGCCGTATAAAAAAATAGCCTGGCCAATACAAAGCGGTACAGATACCTTGAAGAAAAAGGAACCAAAAGATTTGTGCCACGCTTCTGCTTCTATTCTTCTCACACTGTCCCATACCTGAGGCATAGCTATTGTGCACTTTTGGTTATGAAAGCTTGACCTGCTAGACCATTATGGCACACTTGTTCCAAAATCGTGGGTGTTCTTTTCTTCTTCCTCCTCTTGCAAGAACCAGAAGAAAACATTAGCTTACTTGGATGTGTTCAACCTTGGGCATCTACACCATTAATGCATTCCTCAGAATAAAATAGCATCGGGACTGAAGATTGTGTTTTATTTTGCGATTTATTCCTTTCCAGAGACTGATAAGGCACAGTTGACGAGAGTATGGTTTTGAAAACTCGCCTTTTTCCTTAATAAATTACACTTACATGAATTTTCAACGTCAAAAAATAAATTACTGCCTGAACTTGAAAGTTTTTCGCTGTCTTTAAGCGTCTCCAGCATTGAAATCACTGAATACTTTGTAGGATTTAGTCTTATTGCTTTTCTAAACCAAGAAAAGTCTCACAAAATGACATAAATACAGATATTTGGGTAGAAGCATCTTCCTAATGTTACATTTTTGTAAATTGGCTTATGGAATGTGGATAAAGAAATCACTCAGTGTATCTCATTAGATATATATAGTGTTTGGTGCTAAAGTAGAACACTATTAGAACGATCTTAGTGCTCCTAAGCTAACTTTTTAACTAAAAAAAATTGACATACATAATACTATAAGTTTTCAATAAATGACTTAGGATACATAGATATTTTATATTGGCTATGTGTAATATGAAAAAAAAAAAAAAAAAAAAAAAAAAAAAAAAAACATTAGTTTGTATGCAATTTAAGCGTTAATATTTGAGGTCAAGATGATTTTGAAAGTTTGTGACAAAGGCTAACCTAACACAAAGTATTTATTACACATGCATTTAACGAAATGCATTTAAAGTTTAGTTTTGGGTATAAGGGGGAGAATACCTTAACGTACTGCATCAGAAATATGTGAACACAAACCGTGTAGCTCCCTGAAAGTTTATCTCATGTATCATACAAAACAAGAATTGAAAACAGACCCCCATTTCATCAGTACAGTGCTCCTTATTATAAACTAATATATTTGCATTTTTTTAATACATGGAAGAAGAGTAACCGTGGGTTTTGCACGTACAGTTAGGAAGATAGAGAGGGCTTCTTCTTTTCTTCCGGACAGGAAAAACCTATATTTATGTAGGTCGCACGGAAGCTAAAAAGAAACCCCTGGGAAACAGAGCGACCCAGGTAAGTTTTTCTACCTTTTCTTTTTGTATACATGGGCAGCATTACCATGAAGTTCCTGTTTGTCTTCGTGAATAAGCTTCAGTGTTTTTGCAACAGGGTTCAACACGTTTTTGTTTTGTGTTTTACGCATGACACTTTTTATAGCATGAAAAAGAACTGCATTTAAAACATGAAAAAAGAGCAAGACAAAAAACCAGCAAAGCGTGTAAAAAATATACAAGGCTTTATCTTAAAAGTAACGTAAAATTTTTAGATAATGCTTATTTAACGGTTAATCCTGGGCAGCAAAGCGTTTCGGCTCGAGTAAGAATTCTTTATTAAAGGCTTGCACTTTACAATAGAGACAGATACTACAAGCTCAGTAAAAAATAGTTTGGTAAACTTGTGTTTACAAATGTAAATGAGATAATTTAGTAAAAGAGCAGCTTTAAAACATTAAGTTTCACAGACGAAGAACCTATTTACAATCTATTCTACTTTCTCAAATAGGGACCTGAATTCTAAATCCTAAACAAATTTATCATATTTTGGGTTAAAAATCCTGTAAGTTTTGATCAGTAGATAATATACAAAATGTATCAATAAAATTGTGAATTAAACTGTAAACAACTATTCTGAATGCATTGTTTTTTGAATTTCTACAAAGCTTAAATGCATTACAGTATTACGGAAAAATTAACTGAAACATAAACATGGGTATCCCAATTTTTTTCTATGTTGAAATATTGTAACTTAGGCATTAAGTGAGATAGAATTGTTGTTTTCATTTCCAGAAAGGTAATTAAAGTTGCAGTTACTATTTTGGCTGTGGAATTTAATTTTGTTACAACTGTGGATTATTAAAATATACTGTTCGTAACTTTAATTTTGTAGAACGTTTATGCATGAATTACTTTTAAAAATTCACGTTTGAGGGAAAATTATGCTGTTATTGAGAGCAAAAACAAATAATATAAACATTTATGTATCCTACACACTTATTTTGAATTATTTTCCATATTAAATATACCAGTTCTTATGAAAAACTGTTTGTAATACATTTGCACTTGGAATATAAACATTTACAAGGGATATAAACTTTTCTATACAAACTACACAGGCCTGTCAGTAAGCTGGGTATAAACAAGATCTTGGGCTTGCATTAGCCCTACTCTGTGTGTGTTTTATGTTGGGAAACATTTCCGTTAGGGAAAAAACTTTCTCACACTTGAAGATGTCCTTGGCCCGCCCTTGAAAACGTGCTCAGTACAAAACCATCGCGACCTCGAATGTACTGCAAAGGGACTTGACGCTTGGATGACAAATTTAGGACTACCGCACGTTTGTTGTAATGGAAACAACCATAAATACTGGGAAAAGCAAGCCAACATGTTTACAAATGAGGAGCTGGGTCATAAAACACTGTAACTGACGTTCGTGCACAATTGAGATAGTTAACGCATAAAAGAGCATATAAAACTTTGTTATACAACAGTAAGTCCCAAATATTTAACACAAAATTTATGGTTAGTAAATCTACCAGTTAAAGAAGCATTTGATATGTATGAATTAAAGAAATTAAAACGCTTTAAATGTATTTTTGCTTTCTGTATCAGAGTATTGACAACACTACAATTAAATGAAGATGTTACACGATTTCTCTATTAATTTAAAACATGCAAAGTATGGACTACCAGACTTGACACTTAGAATGCAATTTGAAAACTTTCAGGAAGTATTCCGCACATCAGTTTTATATATAAAATATTTTATTACTTTCGATTTTATATAATTATACCAATAAAATGAATACCAGTACTACTACTACGATTCCATGTGGAATTGAACTCGATTTGAGTCCATTCCCATTTCCGCGTTTCCATGTCGAATTCAATCCGGAAATGAGATCGATTTGGACATGCAAAGCTCAAGCTTTCATGTTGGTTACTTGGTTTATGTTGGCGAATCTATAAAAATATGTTTTCTGTGTACTTTAGCAAGGTTTTGAGGTTAATGGATGTGCTTGAGAAGAATATACAATAAAATGACTTTGTTTTATTACACCACTTTCGCTAAGAAAACAAATGACGAGCATGTTAGAACGAGTACAGTAAAAGTTAGCATCTTTGGCGGATTTGAATCGGTAGGTGTTTCCATGCAACACAATTTAGATCCGATCCTACTACATAAGTGGATTGGCTCTAGTGATTGATCTTCGTTAATTCTACGTTTCCATGCGGTATTCATTCCAGAAAAAGAACTCAAATCGATTTGAATTGACCATGGAAACGTAGTAAAAGAGTGCAGGCTAAGAGATTTGATACTGAGAATGCAATTCGAAAATAGTCAATTATACAAATAAAAGGTGTACCAATACTATATGATATTTATATCATTTTATAGCACCTCATAATGAAACATTAAGTGTTTAATCTTCTATAGGTTCATTACTAATGTTTTGGCGATTTCTGGGATTATTTTTGAGTTAGTTTTCATGACAATTTACACGTTAAAGCGAGAAAAGGAATTTTGTGTTTGAATTAGAAAGTTTCAAATGGAATGTTCTGAATCGTTTTGGAGGGAAGCGCAATCGTCTGTCTAATTGCTATTTGATGAAAATGTATGCATTATTTCTTACAAGTACAGCGACAATATCGATTTGTTTATAAACAGTTGACAGCCGATTTCGTCTCTTACGTGCAATGTGTTTTGTTTTATTGCGCGTAAAGTGAAGCGCGTAGAAAACTAAGCTCACATATAAACACAAATTGAATTCACGCAGAAGTAAATCTACTCGGGAGTGTAGATACTACGAGTAAAGCACGTTTTGACTCCCGGTCAATGAACGAAAGTGTGAATGATGTGCTAGATAAGGAAATACTACTTTTCTTGCACATAAACCAGCAAGCCATGTGTGTGGACGTGCCAGACGTGGGTAGCAGTCCTCCAGAGTCGATTTCTGTGTCAAGGTCGCTAACTGGTTGGTTGGCTAGCTTACAGACCGAGCTGAACACTTCGACAGAGAACGTGACTGAGAAAGAACTGGTCTTGCTGTTCTAAGAGAAAATAAGAATTTGTTGCTTACCGTTTCGTTGGCTTCCGATGGCGGTTTCCCAAGGAGGACTGGCAGCTCACTGACTCTGCTGCCACCAGGATATGACGTCTAGGAGTTCCTCGTCCTCCGGACTCATGGGTTCGTAGTTCTCGTAGTTCTCTTGCTGGTAAACCGACGTCGGCGCGTAGGACGAAACAGCCGAACCGGAGCCTTCTGACGCATAGGACGGTGTCGGCGACGAGGACGCTTCGGAACAGGGAGGCGACAGGGATGACCCCGTACTGAGAGGTGGTGTCTGCTGTTGCAGTAGAAGGTGGTGATGGGAAACAACCGTCGCTGAAGTGGTGAAATGCTGTGACACCGGCATTGCTGTCGTCAGCAAAGTCACCGATGAGCCCTCTGGACTGCTACTTGAATAGTAGCCACCGTTCGTTGAGGACTCGCTTTTCACAGTAGTAGACGCCGTCGACGCCGACACTGGTGGCGTCGTATCAGGGTTCGAAGACGTCGTCGATGAGGTTTCCGAAGCATGGTCCTCCAGCAGCTGCTGCAGGCTTCTTATGTACTCAACGGCCATCCTAAGCGTCTCGACTTTGCTCAGCTTTTTGCTGGCACCTCGAGAGCCATTTCCTGAAGAGGGTGAGGATGACGATAATGCCGCGGCTACCGAGAGAGGAATGTGGGAGCGAAGTGTTGCGAAACCATTATTCACTTGCTTGACTCTGTTTCTTTCTCGGGCATTTCTTCGTGCTACAGACGCCGGTTGGTGCCCGGGAATGCCAGAGTACCCAAGGCCATTACCTCCATGTGTGAAGTTAATACGACGTTTACACCGGAGCATATCTGCCGACGTCGTCGACGAGGTGGAGGAATTGCTTGTGGCAGACGAGGACGTAGAGAGGTTGCTGACCAGGACGCTGGTGCGGACATTGCTCGGGTTCTCCGCGGTGGCAGGGGCAATAGGTCTCTTCTGCTGGACAAGCACTGTCTTGGTTGACGGCTGATATTGATGATGCACCGGGGAGGACAGAAGTTGCGATGAAGCTGCCTGTTGCTGCGCTGGGTTGATCCCGGTCGTCACGATAACACAGGGAGTCGTAGCACCCCCAGAAGCGGATGCTGATGACGGCTGCACCAAGTTCGTCATGGCCTTCTGTTGTGGTCCTAGCGTCATCACTCCTAAAGCGGCCATAAGCTGGAGAAATTCACTTTAAGAACCGTTTCCGGCAGTAAAAGTTATTAGCGGATGTCCTAGACACGCCTTCCTGAGTCCATAGGGTGTCAGAAAACCATTGAGTTCCACATTCTAACACCTTACACCGCCACTGTTATCACTTGTAACGCGTGCGCGATAAGGCTTCCTCTTCGGGACACTGTCCTTGAGTTCTCCAACACAATCGACTGTCTTATTTTCGTTATCTTCACTTGAAATGATCTCGGCAAATATTTGAGTAGCCGGCTAGTGCTCGTGGTCGCGTGCTAGAAACCTGAGTGCACCTCTCCCAACACTTGTGACATTGGACGATGTCGTCTGCTTGGCCTTCTACCTTCGGTAGCAACTCCCGAAATGCTGCTAGCCTCGCGGTTACTCTCCTCTATGTAGTGAAGTTCCCCTCCTTACACAAAATAAGCTCTTCTTCCCCTACACTCCCTAGGGCTTCTATTTCCTTTCTTTTCGTTTCTTCACAGAGTGCGTGTGTGTATTCTTTCCTCCTCCCCACCAAGGGCAATTCGCTCCCCACCACTGGGAGGATTATCTGCGTCTTCTTTCCACCATTCGTCCCTCTTTGTCTTCCCTCCGGTGGAACTACAACTAGTACTACGGACCTTAACAATGAAGTAGTGGATGTTGTCCAACCCCTCCCCGTTCCCCGGGCTGCACATCGGGGGGAGGGGGGAGCAATTGTAGAGTGCATGTGCTCGGCAGTGAGAGCTGGGGTAGGATGTTTGGTTGGGACCGCTCCACGGCAGAAGCACATCATGCGGAAATTTTAGTTCTCACGCCTTACTGCAACTTTCTAACCACCTTAATATGTGATATTCACATAATATTCTATCACTTGTACTTATATCTCCTCTACAAACTATTATTATACATTTAATTCGCATATCTACTTCATGTTCATCAAATAAACATTTATGGACCAGGTGGAGGTTGTTAAAGTAGGGTTCAAATCCCTGTGGGACCATCCTCCACGACTGTGGGCTTTCTCCAAACTTTTTCTCAATTCTCATAACTGGTAAATGCTAGAGATGTAGATATTAAAGGCTATTAGCATAGTATACCATGAGAAAACTAAATTCTTTCCTTCCTTCAAAATTAATTATAAATTCTTCAAAACTTATAAAGTTAATTTCTCGCTGATATTGTAATAAGTTCCAGAATTGCAAGTATTTAAAGTCTATAGATTTAATAGGGGTGGCTTGTTCCCTCAACTGTTACTCTTTACATAAAAGTCTTTCATTTCAAAAGCATTTGACAAAATTGCATAACATTTGTTTGTAGTTTGTTAATTTGAACCACTAGGTGTTGCATATATTTATATACCTTTAAAATATTTATTATATTTTTAATTTTATAAATAAAAACTTCACAGAAGAAATTTGTGGTTCAAATTAATTCCCAGATTATTAGGTTGTGCAAGTATGGAAACACTATCGTGACACCATTAAATGAGAAAGATAACTAAATCACACTTATAAGTAAATAATATAAATTGTAATAAAAAAGCTACGTGAAAATTAAACCACAAATATATTTTGTGATTAATAGATAGGCTCCACATTGTCAGTTATTTCTCATGAAGATTAGTTGAATAATTCAGAAGCTGCAAATTTTAGAAATGGATAAGTGATTACTATGGTGGTTAACCTGTTGTTGAACTTTCTTCCCTTAGAACATTTCCTTCCCAAATGTACTTTCCCAATTATCATTTCATTTCTGTATTGTTAATATCCACCATCTGTAGAGCCCTCTGGCGTTCAACACTACTACATAAACGAAATGCATTTTATTAACATTTTATTGCAAGTGGGACAGGGAGAGAAGGCAATAGTGATAGTGTTTTGTTTAAATACGGGTGGCTATGTGCTGACTTCAAAATTCTACTCCTTACATGATCACGATAAACAAATGATTGGTGACTTAAGACTTACAATCTATGGTAAAGTATCGAAACCTGCAAACAATAGTGCAGTATGCTTAAAAATACTTAATGCCATACACACGCACACGCTCACACGCACACGCGCACACGCGCGCGCGCATAAAAGATAATTTTAATACAAATTATGTGTTTAATGAAACCTGTAGTTTTGCTTCCTTTGCGGTTTTTTACCGGTTCTATAGTTAATACAATCAGGATGAACAGAATTTCACAGTTATTAGTCGAAAATTCACGATATTCATCACGTTAGTCATGGATAGTGCTACGCAATTTGTTAGAAAATAAAACAAATTTAACGTGTTGCACTAACATGACTTTCTCTACTCTTGAACTAACTATTCTCACAAACTCTTATTCTTATATCTTCTTCGTGTTAGTCGAGATAAACATTTGCAGAAATTATCTTATTGCTAACCTAAGTTTCTCGTAGGTGCAAGGGGGAAATGGAAATATAGTAGTCTTTGAGCGATATTAAAACCTTTTAAAACTGGTTACTATATGAAGGCATTTAAAATATGTTCTCTTTGCACGGCCAAGGGATAAAAGTGAATAACGACAATCCATTTGAGAAAAGTTTAAGTATTACAAAACTCACACAAATAGCAAGGAATATCTCCGAAATGGTTCGTTGCACAAAAACAATACATTTGAACATACGTGTATTTTAACGACATATATTTTTCTTGTATAGTAAGATTTGGTCTATCTCTTACGGTTTACCAGTTATATAAAAGTCATCAAGAGTAAACAGGACTACATGGGCTATAGCTAGAAAATTCAAAACGTACTTTCTATTTGCCATAAACATATGGCACTTTAATCAAAATCGTTAGCCATTTTTGAGAAAACCAACATTTTCGAAACATTTTCTATGTGAAGGGTAGTTTATGGTAGAGGAATTAGGTTCAAAATCTTTGTATCGCGTCCTTGAAGACACTAAACTCAAATACTTACTTTGGTTTTTAACTGACTTTTCATTTTTGAGTTATGCTGTTCACAAACACACACACACACAAACACACACACACACACACACACACACACACACACACACACACACACACACACACACACACACACACACACTTAGAATAAGTTTTCTCAAAAGCTTACCTCAAATTTGAAGACCCCACAACTTGTATTTTTACTGAAATCTCCATATCGAATATTTTAATGCATACAACACATCCGCCATTTACTATAGCTAATTGATAAAAATATAGTGCCACGATATGCTGTTCGTATTAGTACACGATCACTAATTTATGTAATATTCACAACCAGAACGCTGATAATCAATTATTTATAAAGTCATCTTATATGCATTACCCACGTTATCGTAAAAACAAAGGAAAGGAGCACAATATTTCAAGGGTTGTTGTTATATGATACAGAATTGATAAGCAGAATATTACTAGGGACTTTTGAAAGACTCCTAAAGTGTATGACATAGAAGGTCTTACTATATAAAATTTAGATGACGTACACAATTCATGTCAAATACACATTTTGTGCCTGTAAATTTGCGAGACATTTCTTGTTATTTAGTTCGTATTTGAGAAGTGTGTAAAAATTCAAAGTAGCTATTTTTTTTAAATATCTTGATCATACAGTCAGAACGGAATCTCAAAGCCAGCTGTTAAAAAATATGATAATCACTTTAATCATCGCTTGTTTCTTTTGTAGCTACAAGAATATATTATGGAATAAGACAATTTTTGCAAATGTTTATCTTGATTAACATGAAGTACATAGAAGAATAATCGTTTGAAAAACTAATTCATACAAGAGTAGAGTAGGTCATGAGAGTGCAACACATCAGATCTTTTTAACGTAGCACGAAACATGTTTTTGTTAGAAATGCTAACGAAAACAGTAAATTGGTGAGAAATTCGCTATGTTACCAGCATGACGGTTCCCCACCGCATTACACTACTGTGGTTTGGTTCTTCCTGTGCCAGGCTTGACAGCGTTGGTTAATTAATGAGGCAGAGGTAATCTGTCAGTCTCTGGAGACCTGTTAAAGCAGAAGTTACATTTGAACTGGTTCAGAGCAGATTTGTTAAAAGTGGGTAGCGTACAAGTTGAAAATAAATATAGGTTATCAGCAATTATTAATCTTTTGGCAAGCTTTTAAAATATTGCTTGCTCTACCTAAGCAGGCATAAATTTGGGAAAATTTATGAAAGAGATATCTGATGTTGCATTCACATGACTTTCTCTACTCTAGTACTAACCAGTATTTTAAATTCTTATTCCTATATCTTCTTTGTATTAATTGAGATAAACATTTGCAGAAATTATCTTATTGCTAGTTTTCTTGCACGTGCAATGGGAATATAATGGGGCTTTGAGTGAGTCAAATCTTTTAAAGCTTTCATATTCCGTTCCCTTTGCGCGGTTAACATATAAAAATTGAATATAAGAATTGAATTAATTTTACAGAAGTATACGTTCTACGAAACTTACACAAATAACAAGGAATATCTCAGAAATGGTTTAGTCGGTCTGGGTGGCTCAGTTGGTTAGACGGTGGCCTACTGATCCCAAGGTCGCGGGTTCAAACCCGGCCCAGGCCGATGGCTTTTAAGTGTGCTGACAGCTCCATGTCAGTAGATTTACTGGCATGTAAAAGAACTCCTGCGGGACGAAATTCCGGCACACCGGCGACGCTGATGTGATCCTGGCAATTGACAGCGTCGTTAAACAAGAAAATAATTTAATTTAATTTTCAGAAATGGTTCACTCTACAAAAAAGAAAAGAAAAAAAAAAAAAAAAAAAAAAGAAAAAAAAATCGACATAAGCAGTGTTTTTGCAAGATTTACAATTTTTTTTATTTGGTCTATCTCTTACTATGGCCAGAAAATTCAAGGTGTACATTTCGTTTGCCATAAAAATATATAAAACATGTGGCATTTTAATCAAAATCGTTAGCCACTTTCAAGAAAATAAAAATGTTCGTAAAATATTCCATGTAAAGGATAGTTTAGGGTGGAGCAATTCCTGAAATACATTAACCTTAAATACCAATTTTGGTTTTTAACCGACTTTTCGCTTTTGAGTTATGCTGTCCACAGACACAGACACACATACACACGGACCTTTTCCTAAAAATGCTTTTTTTTATTAAAGGGGCCTCAAAACATATTTCCGGTGAAATCTCGACATCGAATTTTTGGGTGGAATATGATATTTCCTCTGGTTTACTAAACTAATAGAGAAAGTAAAAAGTGAATGTTTAGTTATCTGTGCTATGTGATAAATTAAAATTTCTATTTAATTGTACATTATATCATATTTGTAATTTAACGTAATGAAGCATCTTCCTATACGTTTTAGACTAGAGACATTTTCTGATATAAAGTGAATTAAAGTTTGGGATACTGAAAGAACAATGAACCAAAAGCGAACCTTAGGATAAAATATATCGCAGCTTAAAAATCGGATGTGTTGCAATTATGACTTTCGATAAAGGAGTGATCTTCAACTATTATTACAAATGCTTTCGTGTTGATCCAGATAGACATTTATAGACATGTTTTTAGTCCATATTTCCTTTTAGGTAGAATGGAAATAAGGGAACACGGTTTAAGCAATAGTCAAACCATTTAAGAGCTGGTTACTATGTGATACTTTGAAATTCCATTCTCTTCGCACAACTAGCAATAGCAAAACGAATGACGACATTCATTTGACAAAAGTGCAAGTATTGGAACATTTCAAACACTAACAAGAAATGTCTCAGGAATGGTTAACTTAAAAAAAAAAAAAAAAAAAAAAAAAAAAAAAAAAAAAAAAAAAAAAAACGTGCTTCACAAACTGTATGCTTTAACGAGATCTGCATTTTTTCTAACGCAAGACTGTCTACCTTTTACCGTTTACCAGTTACCTACACAACAGTCATCCACAATGAATAGGATTCAGAGACTATTACCAGAACATCGAAGATGTGATTCATTTGTCATGCTGATACATTAAACTAATACTTCATTCAAAATCGACAGTAAATTTTTATACAATCATAACTTTCGAAACGTTTTCCTTGGAAGGGTAGTTAGAAATGGATTATTATTAATTCATTTATTTATTTATTCATTATGTACTTATGTATATGTGTGTGTGTTTGTCTTTTTATTTACTTATTTATTTACTTACTCACTGGCTCACTGGCTCACTCACTCGCTCATTCACTCACTCAGTCACTCACTCACTCACTCACTCACTCACCCGCTCGCTCACTCGCTCGCTCACCCACTCACTCACCCACTCGCCCACTCACCCACTGATATTTTAAGAATATTAGATCTGGGTTTTGAGTTACGGTGTACACGTTCAGACGCACACACTATCACCAAGAGAAAGATATATTTGCATAAAAATTGCTTTTTTTATTCACTAAACCCTCCCCCCCCCCCAGACACGTGTTTCTGTAATATCGATATCAAAATTTTGGGTGGAAAATACAATACTTCCTCTATTTACTGCAAGTGCATAGTAGACAAAGTAAAAGTGCTTACCAGCTAATAGTTAAAATTTTAAATTATTGAGTAAGGTGGCTCAAGTAGTAGCGCCCACGATTCTCATTCAGGATGTCCAGGATTCACATCCAATTTGCCGACCAACCCGACTGTGACTTTTCCGTATAGTTTACTTCATTTTCATATATTTCAGTACGGGCTAGAGATACAGTTCCAGCTACAGAGGGGAGAAAGAAAGCACTGTATGAACAGTAAGGCGATTACGCAACTAAGACCATCTGTCCAGCATTCCAATAAGGGGAAAGAAGTTCCACAAATTAAGTTAATTTTTATAGAGCCACTGGATATGTATTCAAATTTAGGTTTTGTTACCTTGTTACTATTATTAAAATACATAAAGTATTAAAGTTAAAAAATAAATTCTAATTTTAATAAAAACTTACAATGAAAAGGGCGGAAAACTAGGTGCACGCAATAGCTAGTATTTTTATGATTCCAAGTCTAAATCCCCTCTCCCTAAAAATACTCTGTAACAAAAGAAAGACAAGATGGCGACTCTACAACTAAGGCCATTCTAATAGCAATTTCTCAAGTACATGACACAGGAAGTAAACTACGCACTTTACAGAAATGTAGACCTGTTTAAAGCATACCATTCGTTTTAAACATTTTCCATGGAATCAGCCATTTTTGAATGCAGTGTATGTCACTGCAAAATGCATTCACTCAGATATGTTCCAACATAGATGAACTGTATAAATCTAGTAACATTGTATAGGCATAGCAAAGGTAAATATATCATTATTCCCAACATAAGCATAACTGCAGTTAAGATATAACTTAAATGTAATGCCCACTTGAAACGCGTTGTTGTTAGGAAAGAGAAACATTAAAGCCTAAATGTTGGTTACATATACGTAGCAAGGCGGGTCGTAGGTGGAACGTGAGAAAAAAGTTTCTGCATTTATCGATGCAGCGGTTGAAGTTTCGCTGAACCTTGGGAAAAGAAAGAAGTGAGACTATCGGCGGCGGCAGGCGAGTTTTGGTCTGCAGCAGGAGCAGTGGCGGCAAGCCAGAGAGTGAGAGAGAGGGGGAGAGAGTGAGCGAGTGAGCGAGGCACAAAAACTTCTCTTCGTATCGGACCAACCTAACCTGGCCAGACGTCCGACAGACCAGCTAGAACTCCGAGCAAAAACGACCAAACGCCGCTCAGGAAATAACCATTCCAATACCAACAGACGATCATACGCGCCGCTATCAACTTCTTTTGTTTTTTCCTAGCTCGTTAATTACAGAAACTGGAGCAAATCGTGACTTTGTACATCAGTTTCTTTGTACTTGCTGCACAGAGTTGTAAGACAAATGTTATACCAGTTTCAAGAATACAAATTCGTTGCATAACGAGTTCATTCCAGTTCAATGTATGACAATTTATGACTGACATTCACACAACTTTCTCAACCCACTATCGCTTATGCTTATATTCTTTATTTCCACTCAAGCTTACTACCATCTCTGCTATGTATAGTAAGTAGGGGAAACATTGTATTCGATCCAAAATTTTGATGTCCAGTATTCACCGGAAATGTATGTTTCGAGGTCCCCTGCGTAAAAAAGAAACATTTTTAGAAAAAAGTTCCACGTGTTTGTGTGTGTGTGTGTGTGTGTGTGTGTGTGTGTGTGTGTGTGTGTGTGTGTGTGTGTGTGTGTGTGTGTACAGCATAATTCAAAAAGGAAAAGTCAGTTAAGAATAAAAGTTGGTATTCAAGTTTAACATCTTTTAAGGATACGACACGAAGATTTTGAAGAACAATCCTCCACACTACTCTTTACTTGGAAAGTTTTTTCATAATTTTGATTTTCTCAGAAATGGCTAACAATTTGATTAAAATGACATGTTTAATATATTTTTATGACAAATGAAATGTATAAATGAGCTAGGAATTTCGGAGATATTCCTAGATATTTGTGAGTTTTGCATTACTTATACTTTTCTCAAATGGAATACCGTTGTTCACTTTTTATCTCTTGGCCGTGCAAAGGGACCAGAATTTCCAAGCCTTCGTATAGCGACCAGCTTTAAAAGATTCGACTCACTGTATTCCCATGTTCCCCTTACACCTACAAACAAATACGCAATAAGATGTGCACACGGGAAGTGAGAAAGTAGATGATAAAAAAAAATAATAACATTTTGCCTTTCTCTTACGGTTTACGAGTCTGCAAACGTCATTCAGAATATCTCAAACATATGGCAATTTAATCAAAATCGTTAATTATTTTTGAGAAATCAAACTTCCGAAACTTCTCCACTTAAACGGGCGTTTGAATTAGTGGATATTTTGAAAATATTCGTGTTGCATCCTTGGTAGATATTGGACTTAAATACCAAGCCTAGGATTCAAAAAGTCGCAGAAGTATCTTTATATTTTCGATCAAATCACGAAATCGAATTTTTGGGTGTTATACAGTGTCCAATATCTAGCTGTTGTATACGTAACAGAGAAAGTAATAGCCAGTAATTCAATTCTAGGGGAGATTTTCTAAAAATATAAACTTTATCAACTAAGAGACGCAAACGAAATCGGGTGGGTATCGACTGCGCGCGCAAGGGTCAAATTTTTCCTAACTGCGCAGGCCTACTGCGCGTGAGCGGGTATGCCACAAATGCTTGCGAGTCTTTCTCGTAAGCAAAAGAAGTGTAGCACTATTGGTAAGTAATGCTTGTTTTGAGAATAGTTCTGGCCTTAGGTTATAGGGTTGGTAACACTGTTAACGACTGTTGAATGTTCCGAGTGTAAAAGATGGCGTGCTGTTTACAAAATTATGTACTTATCATGTGTGTTTCTATAGAGCAATGGATTCCAGCGCTTCTCTGGAAATTATGAAAAGTCAAAGGGGACAAGGTTTGATTGTTATTGACAAAAGTCGTTCTAATACGGGCATACATATTATATAGCTGCATTTTAACCATACCTATGAATGGCAAATACGCTGCACTCACATGACTTTCTCTACTCCTGCACTAACCATTAACCATTCTTATAAACTCTTATTCCTATATCTTCTTTGTGTTAGTTGACATAAACATTTGTACAAATTATCTCATTGCTTATTTCCTTGTAGGTGCAAGGGGCTTATTAGAATACAGTAGGTTTTGTGCGATAGTCAAATCTTTTGAAGTATTTGCACCTTAACACAAAAAAATGCACAACGAGGTTTCATTTCACAAAAGTTTTAAGTTTTCCGAAACTGACACAAATAACAAGGAATATCTCAGAAATGGTTCACTTTACAAAACAATTTATTCAAACATAAATTGTGTGTTTTAGCGAGATCTACATTTTTGTACAGTATGATTTTGTCCATCTCTTACGGTTTACGAGTTATTCAAATATCATCCAGAGTAAATAGGGTTCTATAGGCTATAGCCAGGAAATCCAAAATATACATTTAATTTGTTGAACATATATCTTAAACATATGTCATTATAATCAAAATCGTTAGAGGCATTTTCAAGAAAACCAAAATTTTAAAAAAATTTTCCATGTAAAGGGTAGTTTAGGGTGGGGCTGTTTTCTTCAAAATATTTGTGTCGCATCCTTGAAAGACATTAAAGCTAAATATCAACTTTGGTTTTCAACCGACTTTTCGATTTTGAATTATGCTTTCCACAGACACACACATACACACGCATATTTATATGGGAACCTTTTTTCTAAAAATGCTTTTTTTTTTACTCAGGGGGTCTCGAAACATATTTCCGGTGAAATCTTGACATCGAATATTGGGTGGAATACAATACTTCCCTACTTAACAGTAGAGAATTGCCAGACTTGCAGAGGTCCTAGCGGACGACAAAACAGCGGTTGATAGAGTTTTTAAGTTTTTAGTGGATTGTAATATCAATTTGAAGATTTAAAATTTTAGATATTTGTTTATGCCTTTTGACCTATTTATTACATTGTTTTATATCCGGCTATTGCCGCTGCTTTTACGTTTATTTGTATTTTTTCTTTGATACTAATATTTTATTTTTGATTCAAGTTTATATCTAGCTGTTGCCATGACTTTTAGAAGGGCGCTAATGATCCAGAAGTTGAGCGCCATTAAATCCACAAATCAATCGATCAAACCGGTAGAGAAAGTAAAAATTGGGCAGGAAAACGCAAGAACGACCTCCGCGCGCAGTCGCGCACTTCGAAACAGGTAGATATTTGCCTTGCGCACAGTCGGGGGCCTCCGACGAAACCTTTGCTGGAAATCTGGAGCAGTTCATGAGTAAGATTTTGCTTCGCACGTTACGATGACGCATCAAAAGCAACAGTTCTGTTTGGGAAATTACCTGTTGGTGTTAATGTTCGCCACAGTTGTTGAGCTTCTGCATGACGAAGCACCTGAATCATAATGTACTGACTCAAGAGGTTCATCATTCAATATCCGTTCCCTTTCGTACATGAATAAAGTTACCTGCATTAGAATTCAACTTTTTTACAATTCTCAGACACAATTCATATTTCGTTTTTATCGAATATGTACAATTTACAAAGCATTTCAGTGTTAAACATCTGATGTGTTGCTCTCACATGACTTTCTCTACTCTTGCACTAACCATTCTTACAAACTCTTATTCCTATATCTTCTTCGTGTTAGTTGATATAAACATTTGCAGAAATTACATGGTTAACATATAAAAAATGAACAAAGGTGTTACATTTGACGAGTTTGTTTTCGGAAATGGACTCAAATAACAAGGAATATCTCCAAAATGGTTCACTCTACCAAAAGAAACATAAATTGTGTGTTTTAGCAAGATATAAATTTTTTTCATAGTACGATTTGGTCTGTCTCTTATGGTTTACGAGTTATTCAAAATTCATCCAGAATATGGGCTATGGCCAGAAAGTTCGAAATAAGGCTACATAACATTTGTCATGAAAATATCTTAAATACAAGTCATTTTAATAAAAAAATGTCCTATGTTTACGATATTTTTATGGCAAATGAAATGTGTATTTTGAATTTTCTGGCTACAGCCTATAGTTACGCATGTAATCTTGATGACTTTTGCATAGTTAATAATCCGCAAAGATAAAACAAATCTTGCTATACAAAAATGTTCATCTCGTTAGAAGACATAAGCAATGCCCAAATGCATTTTTTATGAAGTGAACCATTTCGGAGATATTCATTGTTGTTTGTGTGAATTTTGCATTACTTATCCATTCCTCAAATGGAAAGTTGTTATTCACTTTTTTATCTCTTGGCAGTGTAAAGAGAATGGAATTTCAAAGTCTTCATATAACGACCAGCTTTAAAAAGGTTTGACTATCGCATAAAGCGTGAAGAAGATGGAGGAATAAGGGTTTGTAAGAATAGTAAAAGAGTAGAGAAAGTCGTGTGAGTGTCATGCATCAGATTGTACAATTGAGTTTGTTTGTTTGTTTGTTTGTCTGTCTGTCTGTCTGTCTGTCTCTCTGTCTGTGTCTCTGTGTGTGTATATTTATTTATTTATTTATTTATTTATTTATTTATTTATTACTATTATCATTTATCAATTATCATTATCATTATCAATTATCATTATCATTATCATTATCATTTATCATTTATCAATTATCAATTATCAATTATCATTATCATTATCATTATCATTATCATTATCATTATCATTATCATTATCATTATCATTATCATTATCATTATCATTATCATTATCATTATCATTATTATTATTATTATTATTATTATTATTATTATTATTATTATTATTATTATTATTATTATTATTATTATTATTATTATTATTATTATTTGTTTTATTTAAGGCCTTAAAATATATACCTACAAGGTTTCCTATAAATCTTATTGAATTTTTTAGAGAAATACAATACTTTATTAGCCCGTATATGACAACCCACTATAAGTCAATCTCCCAAAAATTCTCTATGTTGAAATAATATTCAGGGTCCATCCTAAACAGTTGTAAGTCACTTTTTCTCACATGAAGCTGAATAAAATCATCCTATGACAACACTCTCTCCTAAAAGAAAGCTAATTATTTTCCTGAGCTGTTATTTTATGCAAATAAGTGGAGTAAAGCCCACTAAGGTACTGAAGTTGCAGGCAGTTAGTGGCTTGAGATCGCTTCCCTTCTGGCCATTAAGAAAACGAAGAGGCGGCTTCTCTTTCATCTACTGCGATGGATGGGGCAAGTACGCCTTATTAACTACGCATTAATTGCGTCATTCCTCTCTGGGGAGTAATCAGAATGAGTTCAGGGCAAATGCTTATGCTCCAACACCACATAACTCCCTTCACGTTACAAGAGTGGCAGAGTTCTAATGAGGAAGTATCAATCTCGCCGCGTGTGGAATCACGTATATACATACGTCCAGTAAATACGTCTAGTAAATAATACATCACTTCACCATGAGTGCACTACTCCATGATCTGTAAACAGTTGAGTGCTGAAATCGCTGTTCATTTATTTTCGCGATATCTTCAAGTGTTGTTTGCACTAGAGCAGCGATGTCCAACGTTTGCGAAAGAGGGGAAGTTGGAGTTACCTCCTTCAACTATACACGAACTTTCCCTCTTTTTACTTTCTCTACTACGTATAGTAAAGTAGAGGAAGCACTGTATTCCACCGAAAAATTCGGTGCCCAGATTTCACCGAAAATATATTTTGAGGCCCCCTGAATAAAAAGAAAGCATTTTTAGAAAAAGGTTGTGTGTGTGTGTGTGTGTGTGTGTGTGTGTCTGTCTGTCCGCGTAACTCAAAAACGGAAAGTCGGTTAAAAACCAAAGTTGGTATTTAAGTTTAATGTCTCAAGGATGTGACATGAAGATTTTTGAGAAAATAGCCCCACCCTAAACTACACTTTACATGGAAAATTTTCCGAAGATTTTTTATTTTCTTGAAAATGGCTCTAACGATTTTGATTAAAATTCTGTATGTTTCAGATATTTTTACGGTAAATGAAATGTATACCTTGAATTTTCTGGCTATAGCCCATGTAGTCCTATTTACTCTGGATGACTTTTGCATAACTGGTAAACCGTAAGAGAGAGACTAAACCTTACTGTACAAAAAATGTAGATCTTGATAAAACACAATTTATGTCTCAATAATCTTTTTTGTAGATTGAACCATTTCGGAGATATTCCATATTATTTGTGTAAATTTTGGAGAACTTGCACTTGTCAAATGGAACATCGCCATTCAGTTTTTTATATGTTAACCGTGCAAAGAGAATGGAATTTAAAAGCTTTAAAAGATTTGACTATCGCTCAAAGCCTACTATATTCCCATATTCCTCTTGCAGCTACAAGGAAATAAGCAATAAGATAATTTGTACAAATGTTTATCTCAACTAACACGAAGAAAACCACCATTGCAACACAATGCATGTGGCGTTTGATTAATTCGAAAGCACTTTAGAAGCTTATGCGATAAACATCTGTTCATTAGCGACTTCTTTGGTACCCCTTACGTTTAAGGAGTCTATTAATATTTGGCAACAAAGTCGAAGTGCATAGCCTTAGACGATACAGCAAGTGATAGTCGCATAATCTAATTTCATATTATGACTGAGAAACTGTCATGGAATCGCCCGTGTCCGTCACTGGGTACTGACTGTCTGGTTTTGTTTCTACACGTCACAGGCATTAGCTGACTCACCCTCCGACTGAAAGAGGTGGGGAAATAGCGGCTAATTAAGGGGTCAGAGTTAGACTAGTAAGTTAACTTCTGCCTTGGTTCGCTTACTGTTCACTATAAGAATAGTTTGATACTGTAATTATTGACTGGTAAAAGTAATACTTTTGCGACAGGGAGCTCGACAAATAACTAACCCCTTTCCAGGCCAAAACGTACCTACCGCCCGACCGCTGCGTCCTCCATCTCTGCCCATCGCAGGCGTCTTTAGTGGGATGCAGTACTGGAGGTGGGACGTGGTGATCGCCCCGGGCTCTTTCTGCCGGTTATGCGGTCTTGGCAACCGCTGGCCGCTGCTTCTCAATTGGCTGCTCGAGGACCTAACGAGGCTGAGTGTACGCCGAACAAGGTCTCCCAACAGTAGAAAATCCCCAAGCCGGTACCGGAAATCGAACCCGGGTATCCCGCTTGGTAGGCAGCAGTGCTGCATTGCAGAAAGACGACGATTGAACTCGATAAATAATTTCAATAAATAAAATATATAGCTTAAAATCAATGCTTAATGCAAGAAGCAAGATCTACAATTTTGGAATAAAAGTTGTGTGTTGGGGAAAAGCAATATTGATAAGTCAGTGTAGCTAAAGCAATTAGATGTTCCAACAAAATCAGTCAACAAGAAATTCAGAACTCAGACTAGTTCTGAAAACTAGAAAAGGGATATTTCTTAGAATTTAGCAAGTCAAAGTAGTAAAACTAAAATTTGGCAACGTGTGATACAGAAAGTTTTGTGGGTTAGGAGCAAAGTGGGTGGGATTTATGCTTATGAAAGAGCGTGTACTTTTAAAGTACTGTGTCTTCCTTCAGTATCTTTCATGTCTTACGGATAGTCCATAACTCCTAGAGACCGTCCTCGAGTTATACATAATTGGCGGTCGCCGCTCGAGGATTCTCCGATTAGGGTTTCAGTGACTCACGGCAACTTATGTTTCTCATTGTTAATACGGAAACAATGGTTTTAAAGCGTAAAGTTATTGATGCATCAGTTAGAAGATATACAGTTTCTAGTACGTATTAAGATTCAGAAAGTTTCACTCTGTACCTTCAAATAATGTGCCACTCGCTTCAAATAACTTATTAATTTGCTTCTATTAAATGTTACAGCCAGCTTAACTGGAGTTGTCTTTTAAAATGCATTTTTCTCAAATGGGAAGTAGCTATTCCCTTTTTTCTCCTGGTCAAGCAAACAACGGTACTTTAATTGCATCATATAGCGACCAGCTCTTAAAGAATTGACTATTAATAAGAAATGGAGTTCTTTTTCCATTTTAACAAGGAAATGGGTAATAAAGGCATTTTGGAAATGTTTACTATTTCGATTAATGTGAAGTAGTTAGAGGAATAAGGTATTGCAAGAGTAGCTTGTTGAAGAATGGGTGGGGAAGTTTATATGAATGTAACACATCAGATTTTTAAAGATTTCATTAATCTTTTATGCAGGCAGGCTCAAAAGATTCATTTGCGGTGAGATTTCGAATTCGATTTTTCGGTGGAACGTAATCAAAAGCAAAAAATAGACTTGCGGTTGTTCGATTGTAAATATGGATTCCCGAAGTATCATTATTAGAAAGCCTTTCTGCTGGTAGAATATTCCGCTAAGATCGTTTTGTAATAGGTGTTGAAGCATTGTATCGTATTTGTATGTTCTGTGACATTCCTAGCTCAGTTAGTTCATAACTGGTTAAAAACACTATCGATAGCGGCGTGTCGTCGCTAATCGATACGAGAGTGCGATGTTATGTGGAAGGCGGTCGGAAGCACAGACACTGTTGCTCTCAAGCGCTCCAGCCTACTGCGAAGCAGGGAGAAACGGAGAGACAGATGAAAGTGTAGGTGAAAAGGAGAGACGGAGGGTCGCGCGAGCCTGTTGCTTCTCTTCCCCCTCTTCCAAAACCCGGCGGCAGGCCATTCCTCCCCTACTTCCCCAGCCTCGAAAACCCAAGCGCGTGCCTTAGACGTGAGGCGCATGGATGAAAACCAAGTTGCCTCCTCTTTCCTTCTCACGGTGTTACAGCTGCTCCATCTCGCTCAAACGAAATAGTTCGCACGGTTTACGTTCGCACACAGGCTACATACTAGAGTGGGCATTTAATTTGTTAATGTAATGTTTACGTTAATTGTTGCAGTCTTTTTGATATTTTATTGAATACTTGGAAATGAAGCACAAGGCCCAAGGCAGAATTCACTGCGTAATGAGTAGACACAAGGAATATTTGAAGAAAAAAATCACAGTATAAATCTATTTTGTCAAAATATGGAAAAAAATAATCCCAAAAATTAGGAAATAAAAATTATACATCACATTAAAGCAAACGGTTTTATTATTATTATTATTATTATTATTATTATTATTATTATTATTATTATTATTATTATTATTATTGTTATTATTATTATTGTTATTATTATTATTATTATTATTATTATTATTATTATTATTATTATTATTATTATTATTATTATTATTATTATTATTATTATTATTATTATTATTATTATTATTATTATTATTATTATTATTATTATTATTATTATTATTATTATTATTATTTATTATTATTATTATTTATTATTATTATTTATTATTATTATTTATTATTATTATTTATTATTTATTATTATTCATTATTATTATTTATTATTATTCATTATTATTTTAATTATTATTATTATTATTTATTATTATTATTTATTATTTATTATTATTATTTATTATTAATTTGTTCTTTGAATTAACCATTTGAATTTTAAAAAAAGGTTTGGAGGAGGTTCAATTCATTGTTTTTAAAAAAAAATCTTACAAATTCTTCTTCTACTTCATGTTAAATGAGATACACATTTGCATAAATTGTCCTGTTGCACATTTTCTTATAGGCACAATGAGAAATAGGAATACAGTAGGCTTAGGAATAATATTTTAAAAGCTGGTACTATACGATGGCTTCGAAATTCCGTTCTCTTTGTATGAACGAGAGAGACATATTGAATTGTTTTTTATTATGAACGATCTTCATAGATTTTTACACTCAAAAAAATACATTGCCCTCTGCCAGATTAGATCCTGTATCCTCAGGTCCCAGAGGCTAGCATCTTACCCCTAAACAACTGAGGGTGTCCATGTACAGGGAGAGAGAAGGAGAGTGATAGAGATAGAGAAAGACGAATAACAAGTCCTCTTTTGACAAAAGCATTTTAAAGTTCAAGAAGTCCTTCGGAAATGGTTTCTTAAAGTCTATGAAATAAACTGTGTACGAGACTCTAATGAAAATGTTGATTAAAAGGTTAATTCTTCAAATATCCCTAGGAATAAATGTATTCCCCTTCAACGTTTGATGTTCAATATTTTTCGTTGGTAAAATATTAGGTAATGCTATTACACAAAAGAAATAATGATGATAATTATGGTGCACATGCTGCATGTTTTGAGTTAACTATTTTACATTTTGTGGACAAATTTAACATTTTATTAGAAAGGATTCGTTCTTATAATTACTTCCCAAAATATTACTAACATAGCACGTAAGGTATGCAAGTGGTTTAAACAGACTCGATAAAAGTTTTCAAAATGTGATTTTGAGTTGAGTAGTTCCTATTTCTGGGACTATTATACATTTAACACAAGCGTATTGTGTATTATTTTTAGGGCGATCAATGATAACCATGTTAAATAACTAACATCGCAATTAATTGCTCATTAAGTACAGCAAAAGACTGCAGATGACCAATTTCATTCTCAATAAGTACCAGATCAACTGAAGTTGACAATAAAACTACACTGTCATCGATAACGTATGTAGTATTAGAGTGGCTGTTATTTTCTGGTTTGCAATAAATTAAAATCACGGCAAGACAGCTCCCGCTGCATTAAAATGGTTGGGCAGTAAGAAAGAATTGAATATTACTCGTCTAGGTTTTCCTGGTATAACGTGAAAATCAATATGATGTACACGAATTCAGTGCATGCTAAAGCATAAAAACAAAGAATGAAATGGTAAAAATATAACCTATACTATTCCATACCTATGTATAATAATAGAATATTCAAAACTTACGGCTGCAAAAACCGCAGAAGAGATGCAAATGTTAGTTTGTAATAATTCAGAGAATCCAACTTTCCAGGCATGTCATGATGGATGATAATTTTATGACAAAAGACGATCGCACGAAAATAAACATTACCGCCATTTGGTCTACCACAAAACAAAATCCTTAGAGATTTACATCTTAGTTTGTCTTTATAAAGTACTAGAGGATTTAATTTCAAAGCATTTATTACTGTGAAAATCTAAAATTGAATGTTCTTCACAAGTTGATAGAAGATACAGATGTCGGTTATACATGACCTGTGTGAGGTTTGCTTGTCCGTATATGATGCTCTCCCTGCAACCGGTAAATCCCTTCTCATTCGCCGTTGTCGTTGGTATCACCATGTGGATGGTTAAGGCCTTTCTCCCCTGTGCATTCAAAATAACATAGCTCCACACGAAAAACTGTGAATTAGCAATATAAGGCATAAATACACAAAGTAATAGATAATAACCTTAAGACAAACTCGAACCTGCATTATTTTAGCTATAAAATGCTTAAGAATCATTCAATTAAAAAATCTGATGTGTTGCACACACAAAACTTTCACTATTATACTAATTATTCTTACCAGCTCTTATTTCTCTACCTGCTTCATGTTAGTCAAGGTAATCGCTTGCAGACATTATCTTATTGCTAATATTCTTGTAGGTGCAAGAGGAATATGGAAATTCAGCAGCCTTTGAGCGATAGTAAAATCTCTTAAATTTGTTCGCTACTTAAAGGCTTTGAGATTCCTTGCACGACCAATAGATAAAACAGTGAATACCATTTGAGAAAATTTTGAGTGCTGCAAAAATCGCTCAGATAGCAAGGAAAGTGTCCGAAATTAAAAAGAAAGAGCCAATAGAGTGTCTGAAAACTTAAGAAATTTAGATGTTGCTTGTAAAGCAACGCTACCAATTAAAGGGTTAAGAAAATCAGAATTTTCGAAGAATTTTCCATTTAAAGGATAGTTTAGGGTGGAAGAATTTTCTTCAAAGTCTTGGTATTGCACTCTTGGTATTAAACTTAAATACTAACTTTGGTTTTTAACTGATTTTTCATTTTGAGCTATGCTTTTTACAGAAAGACACACGCACGCACGCACGCGCGCGCGCACACATACACACACGCACGCACGCACACACCCCCACACACGGACGTTTTTTTTTTATTTTCTCTTCTAGTAAGTAGAGGAAGTACTGTATTCCACCCAAAAATTCGATGTCCAGATTTCACCGAAAATATGTTTTGAGATACCCAGAATAAAAAAAAGCCGTTTTAGAAAAAGGTCCACGTGTGTGTGTGTGTGTGTGTGTGTGTGTGTGTGTGTGTGTGTGTGTGTGTGTGTGTGTGTGTGTGTGTGTGTCATTCTGTGTACAGCATAACTCAAAAACGAAAAGTCGGTTAAAAACCAAAGTTGGTATTTAAGGATGCAACACGAAGATTATAAAGAAAATAACCCCAACATAAACTAACCTTTACATGGAAAATTTTTATATTCTTGAAAATGGCTTACGACTTTGATTAAAATCACATATGTTTAAGTTATTTTTATGACAAATGAAGTGTATATTTTGAATTTTTTGCCTATAGCTAATGTAGTCCTGTTTATTCTGGGTGCCTTTTGAATAACTCGTAAACCGTAGGAGATAGACAAAATCTTACTATACAACAATGCAGATCTCGCTAAAACACACAATTTATGAAAAGATAATTTTGTTTTGTAGAGTAAACCATTTCGGAGATTTCCCTTGTTATTTTGTGAGTTTTGGAGAACTGCAATGAACTAGATTTATGAAATAGGTGAACCCTAGAAAACGATCCGAATTTCTTTGAATACTTACATGTTTCACTTCTTCTAGATAACAATAAATGGAAAGCGTTACTGTATTAAATTTTCGAACCATGGCAGACAAAGATCCATCAGGATTTAATATGTGGCCTCGATTGTTGGTATGTGAATTTATCTGCTGTCATCGAAACCAGTCCATATACAGAGGATCTAAAATGTAGATTCATTACAGTGACTGATCTAATTAGAGAAGTAATTTATTAAATTTATAAATAGCGGAGCTGGCTACATATGTCCAAATTATGTTAACACTAGGGAAACAGCCCATGCCGACCAATTGCAGTATTATGGCAGTGGCCTTAATTTAGAAGTTGTAGGTACAAAAACAAATTTTCAATAAATATTGTCACCCATTGTCGGCACTACCGCAAAGGAGCCGAAGGAAAGAGACAGAGAATGGCCGCATTGTTGGGGCGCTTGCCGAAAGAGAGAAAAGGATAGAGGCTTCTGGAATCTTCTGCTTTGTATTTCACCGCAATAACTTAACTTTCCAGAATAGTGCCTGGGAGATATAAATAGCGGTAAAGTGCGACACGTATGTGAAGCGTTGAGTAGTCGTGCCGACGGAAAGGCCAGACTTATGTGAAGCGTTGAGGAGTCGTGCCGACGGAAAGGCCAGACTTATGTGAAGCGTTGAGGAGTCGTGCCGACGGAGAAGGGACAGTTGTTGTGTTACTAGTTCGGAGCCGTGCTGTTGGTGAATGGGAAAAGACTTTCTTACTGTTGCAACGAGTGTACAAAGTTACTGTTTACGGAAATAAAAGTGTTTCTTTATCTAGACTACATCTGTCGTCTTTACTTTTCAACACACCAAAAAGTCACAATATGTTTTTATAAGACATGGATTAACCTACACCAGAAGTTGTTCTACATATCTTGGCACAAAGAGGAACTAGTCCATCTTTTTGTTTTCTTTTTTTTGACCTTTTATATATCAATAAACCATAAGAGACCAAAAAATTACATCTTGTTAAAAGAAAAATGTGAAATAAAACGTTTGCGATATGTAACAATTTGGAAGATATTCGTGTTGTTGCTTGTGAACTTCAATTCATTTAACCTGTCATGCATAGAGTATGGGCTATTGAATCCAGCATACAGCTACCGCTTTTGAAAGATTTGAGCAACTATATATTTTTGATTGCAAGTGCCACCAAGTGTACCTTAGTTTGGTTTTGACCAGTGAGATATTGGTAGCACTAACACAGGAAAACTATTTCTAAGCGCTCTTCATTAAATCGGTGTTTAAAATATAAAACATATATCAATAATCACCATTTGCCCTCATTCAAGCGTAGGATTAATTTCTTTTCATCGCTAGAGACGCCAATTCGGCTTGACTTCTGTTTTCTCTCCCTACACTGACGGAACACTGGTGGAGCTGATAGTATGATTGTGCTGCCATCTGTCGAGGCTACCGTCATTCAGATGTACAAGGAGGGTTCGTTCAGTAGTCCCCATTCAGTTGGAGTTCTGCTTTCGACAGAGGAGGATGAACTTTCGTTTGGAGTTCATAACTCTACGTAAAACGTATTATCGTCCTTAAAATTAAATTTGGAAAAAGAAGCCAGAATGCATACCAGCAACTGAGTTGTCTTAAATAAGAAAATGTTCTATAAACATCCTTTCTTTAGCTGTTTTGTTCTTTGTTTTCTCTCGCTTAGCGTTGTTATTTTTGCTCTTTCATTTTATATTTTCTACACATACAGTTTCCAAAACCAGATATGCTTCCACAATATGCTACGTGCATTTATACATCAATATATCACTGAAAGTAAAAGGAGTTAAACGTTGTATCTTTTCTAAAAATAGTAAACATTGTATTTGATAAAGTATGTACTTTGTTTTGTGTATATTTAAATTTAACACCAGAGATCCTCAAACATACAGGATGTCCAAAATATACTTTCACACTTTCTATCAGCTCTATGTGATCGGTAAAAGAAGTATTGCATCTCAATAAAATAATGTATATCAAACTACCTATTTATATATGATCTCTACTCTACCTACCTTGGTATCTATGTACCTATGTATGTATATTTGCGAGTGTGTGTATGCATGTGTGTGTTTGTGTCTGTGTGTATCTGTTTGTATGTTTTTGTGGCTGTGTGCGAGTATGTGTGTTTGTGTCAGTGTGTTACATAGAGAGAGACAGAGAGAGAACAGTATAACTAAAAAACAAACAAACCATCAGGTTGTGTACTTCTACGCGGGAGAATTTTGTTAAAATCTCTGGTTTTATCCTGAAAATAAAGGGAATGTGGTTTTACTTTCTCTACTATAGTATAGTGAAGGCAGTGTTGCATTCCACCCAAAAATTCGATGTCGAGCTTTCACCGGAAATATATGTTTCGTGGCCCCCTGAAGCAAAAACAAAAAAATTAGAAAAAGGTCTGTGTGTGCCACTCGGTGGACAACATAACTCAAAAACGAAAAGTTGGTCAAAAACCAAAGTTGGTATTTAAGTTTAATCTCTCTCAAGGAATTGACACGAAGATTTTGAAGAAAATTCCTCCACCCTAAGCTACCCTTTGCATGGAACTCTTTTCGAAAATTTTTATTTTCTTGAAAATGGCTCTAGCGATTTTGACTAAAATGCCATATGTTTGAGATATTTTTATGAAATATAACATGTATATCTTGAATTTTCTGGCTCTAGCCCCTGTAGTCCTACTTACTCTGGATGACTTTTGCATAACTGGTAAACCGTAAGATATAGACAAAATCTTAGTACACAAAAAATGTAGATCTTGCTAAAACACACAGTTTATGTCTGAATAAACTTTTTGTAGGCTGAACCTTTTCAGAGACATTCCTTTTTATTTGGGTAAGTTTTGAGAACTTATACTTTTTCAAATGGAACATCGTCATTCGTTTTTTATATGTTAAGCTTGGAAAGAGAATGGGATCTCAAAGCTTTAAAAGATTTGACTATCGCTCAAAGCCTACTGTATTCTCATATTCCCCTTGCACCTACAAGGAAATAAGCAATAAGATAATTTGTACAAATGTTTATCTCAACATGAAAAAATATAGGTACAAGAGTTTGTAAGAATGGTTAGTGCAAGAGTAGAGAAAGTCATGTGAGTGCAACACATCAGATTTTTTTGTATCGGTATACACACTTTTAATTTGTTGTAGTGGTAAGTCTGTCTTTTAAAAGTTTCCACGGTATTTTGAAAATAATTGTGCTGAAAAACTTTACTGCAGTTATAAGGGATCCATCGTAGTTGTAGTTCCATCTGTGACGGGTTCTGGCCGCCTGTAGTGCACCTACGTCTCATCCTTCCACCCGGGGTGTGACGCACAGTAAGCCACAGATTGAAGTGGCGGATCCCCAGACAGACAGTGTACGTGAGTGTGTTTGTGTGCATATACAGTTGTCGTGAGAGGACAGTATGTGTCGACAGAGATATTTTGGGGCATTTCATGTCACATCGGAGTTGTGCGGAGCAATTTTAGTGAGTGTGGTGGCCTAAGCCAACAGTTCGTTGGACAGAGAGAACTGAAAGACAGAAAAGTGTGTGTGCCAAGGTTACGAGGGGCCTCAACAGCTGTGAGTTGCAAAGTCACGAAGAACTATCAACTGTGTTAACGATAAAACAGAACTGTGATTTTCTGCTAGTGTTCCTTTCTAGCGCATCTTCAAGACTCTGCCTGCTAGACTTGCAGAGGTCCTGACGGACGATAAAGAAGCGGTCGAAAGAGATTTAGCGGAGAGTAACATGAGTTTGAATATAACTGGTTTTTATACACTTTTGACATTTATAAATTTGTTTTTAATTTTGACCTTTGCTACTCTGTTTTGTACATTTACGTGTACTTATTTTCCTTTTTACTAGTAATTTTTTTTTATTGAAGTTTATATCTGACTTTTGCCATCAAATGCTTTTTTAAGGGCGCTGATGACCATGAAGGTAAGCGCCCTTAAACCTACAAAATAATGATAGCGATAGCAATATTAATAGTAATAATAGCAACAATATATATCGGGAAAACAATAGAATAGAATTTATATTTTAGGTGGTCGATTTCAAACTGTACTTTGGTTCTACAAGTATCTCTTAGATCGAAATAACGACTTTTTACGTGACATACTTTATGTTCTTTGTTTACACTGCTAATTGCGGACTCCAGTGCAATAAATTTTGATTGCCTAGTTTTTGGAAAACTGTACACATGATCTAAAGCTTGAAATTACCTCCATTTGCATGAGAATCCATGTATGGCGGTAAGAAAACCCAGTGCAAATTAATTATCACCTGGTAGTTAGAAGCAGCAAGTGCTCGTAAATAAACATGTCCAATTATCTTAAAATGCGTTCAAAATCCTCTTATAGCTCCATATTCATTATAAATTAATTAGCAGGCGGTGATAATCATCTGTGCAATGAAGAACGTAATATGTGTTGGAAATATAGCTACGTTTATCAGGAGGCTGTGTGTTATGCAGTGACCACTGAATATCTTCTGCTATGGCGAATATAAAGGTCAGTCGAGCAGAAAGGCTTAAAGTATATTATGACTTTCTTTAGGGTACACTAAAGGCTCTAAATGGTCGGTTTCATTTATTTGGAGAGGTAAAAGAGGGGAAAGGAGGGGGAAGGAGGGTAAAGTATCGCGGAGGGGCCCCAGATATCGTGGCAGAGGTCTGCTTTCAACGGACCCCTGGGTGGGCAAGATGAGATGAAGGGTTACGAAATCCAGAAAAGTGCATGCACAAGCATGGCCGGGGTACCTAATCTGTCTATCCAGATTGAAAGCATTCGATGCCACTCAAGCTCTCCCACAAGTCCAGAACCCCCAGGGGCCCTTTAAGGGGAACCTACTCTTTGAGCAGTCCAATTTACACCAACGAGAAATCTTCACAAAACGCACCTTCACCGCCCAGAAACAATTTCTTCTTATTTCTTCTTCTTCTTCTTCATCTTCTTCTTCCTCTTCATCTTCTTCTGGTTCTTATTTTGTTGTTGTTTTTGTTTTTTTTGTTATTGTTTTTTATTGTTTTGTTATTGTTTTTTGTTATTGTTTTTTTGTTATTGTTTTTATTGTCTTCATTGTTTTTATTATTTTTGTTTTTATTATTATTTTTATTATTTTTATTATTTTTAGTATTAGTATTATTAGTATTAGTATTATTACTATTAGTTTTATTTTCATGACTGGTTTTTCTCACAGGCGACAGGCTTCTTTGATATTGACATACAAAAGCTTTTAGATCGTTATGAAAAAGGTTTAAACAAATATGGTAGCTATATAGAAAAACAGGGAAAGATGTAAGGAACTAAATAAAACAATCAGTTTGCAACTATTATGATGGTTTGATGTGTATTGTCACCGCGCCCGCCGCATCTAATTGCCGACAGCCGCAATTGTCACCCATCGCATTATTGTCGGCACTACCGCAAAGGAGCCGAAGGAAAGAGACGGAGAATGGCCGCATTGTTGGGCGCTTGCCGAAAGAGAGAAAGTGATAGAGGCTTCTAGAACTGTCTGCTTTGTGTTTCACCGCTAAATAAGTGAACGTTCCGGAAGCTTCCTGAATAGTGCCTGGGAGATATAAATAGCGGTAAAGTGTGAGAAGAACAGTGAGACGTAAGTGAGTCAGACGTACGTACGTGAAGCGTTGAGTAGTGCCGACGGAGAACAGTCAGACGTATGTGAAGCGTTGAGTAGTGCCGACGGAGAACAGTCAGACGTATGTGAAGGTTGAGTAGTCGTGCCGACGGAGACGGACAGATGATGTGGAGAGTTGTGCCGACGGAGAAGAGTTAGTTCTTTGTGTTACGAGTTCGGAGCCGTGCTGTTGGAGAATCGGAAAAGACTTTCTTGTTGTTGCAACGAGTGTACAAAGTTACTGTTTACGGAAATAAAAGTGTTTCTTTGTCTCGACTACATCTGGCTACTTTACTTCACACCACCCACACAAAAAAAAAGTTACAGTATAAAACATTTGAATTTGCTGTACGAATTGGGCTCAACAATAATTGTTTACAATATGTCACTCGCTTGTTTCCCACCACTTCAGTCACTTCTGCTAATTTCTCCTCTTTTGCTCATGTTGAGTGTCAGGACGATCTGGACAAAAAAATGCCCATCTTCCATGTCCCAACTCTCCATTACATTTCTGAAGAATAGCTAGTGCAATCTCAGCATCTGCGGCTTGAATTTTGCTGTTTTCATTGTTCACTGTTGTGAACCCTCATCTGGTAAATAAAGGAATTGATAAATCTCCAGGCAAAGTGTTTAAGGACATCAGATATGCTGAGCGAGTGGTCCACATCTTTGGTTTGGCACATCCAATCCATCTGTTGAAGAAAGCTTGAATTGGGCATATTTCCAGTATGTTCTTGCAGTAACTAGCAAACATGACAGCTGTTCGTACTTCGTTTGGTTAGCCACATTACCTGCAAGGGAAAAATATTCCACACATATAATCACTGTGATGTATAGCTGTAGAATCAGCCTGTATTTAGATATAAAATCGTTTGAAGGGGCAAGGCCTTCTTTTATTTATGAGATGCAATATTCAATAATGGTGTTGTATTTTTTATTTGACGTTGCAGTCAATAGATTCAGCGTTATGTTCCAAAATTTGCATTACTTTTTATTACATTACCTCCAGTCAATACTTCATGAAGTGCATTTTAATGTTCGGTATCTACATTATGATCACCTAAAAAAACTTTGAACGCTTTGCTGGCACTATGTGTGCACTCTATGCAAATACAGTGTTTATTACGAACCATGAAATAAGAGATAGTGTTCTTCAAGAAGTTTATTTGTTCATTATTGTCTTAAAAGAAAATATGTCCTAAGTGTGTCGTAAAACTATGAAGTTGTGTATGTGGGGTGATTGTATTGAACCGACTTCAAGTCAGAGGAGCTCGTAATCGAGCCCCGTCAGGTTTTAAGTCCAGTAATGAGGGAAACGTTTTAGGGGCGACCGGTTTTTGCATCCCACATTGTTAAAAGTCGGCTTTCTCTGTGGTCCTGAGTTCTGAATAACATTAATATCAGAGTCCGTTTCAAATACGAAGTAATGGGCTACTGAACCCTCAAACATTTCAACATCATTTTACATGTTGATACATAAAATTGTTTATACCTGCAAATTACACCTGTATCAGCGTTTCTAAACCGTGGGTCAAGACCCCAAGGGGAAAACCTAGGTTTTCTAAATAATATGTTCACTCTCTGGAAGGTAAATACATTTGATCATTGAATCATTTAATAAGCTACAAATAAATAATACCCATAAAATATACAGCGGGCATTTTATTTGTAACAACCATTAAAACAGTGTGACATTTGACACTGTTTTGTTTGAACTACATAGTTTTGTATTGTCTGATTCAAATGTTAGAACTCACGTAATAAATGCACATGAAACTTGTAAGAAAGTTCTTAATTTGTTTTGTAACAGCCACTTAAGGTGACACATTTTTTAAATTCTATTTTAGGTACAGAAATAGCACCCTTAGTCCTAAGCTTGCAGGGTTCCGTTTCCAAGATCTTCTAGTGAAGCTTGGAGTGGAACGCCTATGATGTTCACCAAGGGCGAGAGGCTTTACCCCCCTTGGCTATCTGGCACGCCCCATGTAGATCTTGGGATGACCGTACACCAGAAGTCCACGATGCCTATTTCAAGTATCCGCACGTGTTTCTTAGAATTTTTGTCAGGCTACACTGACCGTCGATATATTTACACCGATGGGTCAAAGAGCACCAACGGTGTTGGATCTGCTTATGTTTATGGAACCGAACCTTGTACATTCGGTTTTCCAAATAACACTTCCATTTTTACGGCAGAGCTTTATGCAATTTATCGAGCCGTTTTGTATGTTCGCCGTCGTAAATTAGTTGACTGCCTGATTTTGAGCGATTCCCTTAGTGCACTGCTGAGCCTTTGTCAGTTGTACAACCCCCACCCTATTGTACAACGTATCCAAGATGCCCTCCATGTTTTACACGCTTCTGGCGTTGACGTGGTGTGTGCATGGATTCCTGGTCACGTAGGTTTGCTGGGGAATGAAATGGCAGATTTAGCAGCAAAGACGGCAACTACAGAACCCAGTATTACCATCTCACGTGTTACTTCGGAAGACTTTAGGCTTGAAGCGCGGAGAGCGGTGCTGTCGTCCTGGCACGACAAGTGGTCAACTCTCCGCGGCAATAAGCTTAGAGAAGTGAAAGAACTTCCGATAAACTGGGTAACTTCCTGTCGCACATCTCGTCGCGAGGAGGTTAGTTTGACTCGATTAAGAATAGGGCACTGCAGTTTTTCGCATGGTTACCTATTTAAAAGGGACCCTGCGCCTCTATGTCCGCTGTGTGACAACGTTTTGTCGGTTCGCCACGTGCTGCTAGAGTGTTGCTCTCTAACGCACCTTCGGGATTCTCTGCAGCTGCCTGCCAGACTTGCAGAGGTCCTAGCGGACGACAAAACAGCGGTTGACAGAGTTTGTTTTTAGCGGAGTGCAATATCAATTTGAGGATTTAATATTTTATTCATCTGTTTATGCTTTTGGACACATTTATCACCTTGTTTCATATCTGGCTATTACCACTGTGTTTTACTTTTTGTGTATATTTTTCTTGTTGCTAGTATTTTTATTTTTGAGTGAAATTTATATCTGGCTATTGCCATGAATCTTTTAAGGCGCTGATGACCTAGAAGTTGAGCGCCCTTAAACCAAACCAAACTCGTTGCAATGTCTTCTGAAGGTTCACTTTTCCCTAGGCGTAGCTACGTGTGTAGCTAATATTACATATGTGTTTGTCTAGTATTGACCCTAGGTTTTCACCAGCCAATACACCAAACGAAATGAATTTTTAAGCCGCAAATGTTTTTCTTTCACTGCCATGTTCAGTGACCGATTATATTTGTTTCTTACATTCTACACTTCTTAGTTCTGACAGGTCATTAATGTTTTTCTCTGTTCTATGTTTATTACTATTTGCCATTTCTTACAAATCAATTGTTTCCTCCAATGGTCTGTACTTGAACGTTCTAATAATAAATGCATTCCATCTCCCCTACCATTACAAATTGGGCACACATTCTTTCAACTCTTCAATTTCTGTATTTCCAAACGAAATCAAGCAATTCCTTCACTCTCACTCTTGTGATGAACCTCAAGATATAACTCTCCTTGTAACCTTCCTTCTTTAATGTGCATCCTGGTGCCTAATCCATTTATCATTAATAGCTCTTCAATTTTCCAAATCATGACAACTATGTGTTGAAATTTTGGACATCCAAACGCACTGTGTGGCAATTTTTGAAACCCAAAGAACTATTTTAATATTCTTTACGCGCGACTATGCCCACATTTATTAATTATAAAGTTAAAACTTTCATTAAAGGACTGGTCTTTATCTAATCTAACAATTCAATTTTTATTAAAAGACAGCTGTTCCACCATTCAGAGAATTCCCATCCAGCAAAGAGCAATTTCGATTAATTCTCGAAATACAACTAGTGCGAGTTTAGAAAACGCTAAAATGACACACGCTACTGACAGTGAGATGTAACTTACTCCGCCTAAGAATGATGCTACTTACACAACACACAAATTAACCTCAATAGAGCATCAACTTGCAAGAATATTGTACTAATAGTTTCACTAATTATGCAGTAAAGAAATTGTACATGAAAGGTAGATTCGTCTGAAAGCCAATATATTCCATTTGCCTTCTATTTTTCAATGTTGTGTAGCATTTCAAGGTTATCCTTTTCATCATGCAGCTGTGACGTGTTGGAAACGAATCGATCTTTTAGCGCCTGCGCAGAACTCCAAATATCACCTGATGTAATATTGTAGGTCATTGTCCCTGGTGAGTGTACAATATTTCAACTATAAAATTGTGGTCGAGCATAAATTGTCGTATGAAACTTAACTATAACGGTAATTAAGACGCTCGTATGAAAATTAGGAAATTCACTTCGTTCGTTTCCTAATATATACTCGCTTCTTAATTACTACCATTATAGTCTCGTACACCTATTATGCTTGACCATGCCACTGTAATGGACTCATATCCACCCCTTCATAATGACACTATCTACCAGTAAAGATGCACATGTTCATAACGGCACTGCTAATTCACCAATCAAAAGTGCACCAGTTCATGATGAAACTGCTAACCACCAATCAAAAGATACACATGTAGCGACCAATACTTCGGCGTCTGCGCACATTCCCACTCAGCTCAAATCTTGTACGGAATAAAGCTATTTAATAATTTTTGTTAACATTTTAATAATTCAATTTGGCTTTTCGTTTTGAAAGTCTACTCTTTTAAAGGTTGTAGCGTATACAGGATGGAAGTGAAATGATCCACCAGACTTTGACAGCGAATTTCTTATGATGTGAATAACAAGAAAGTCTAATACCAAAATGTTAACAAGTTTATAGTTTTCTAGAAAAAAATAATTTTATCAAAAAAATTTATCATCACCTGGCTAAATTATTATTGATTGAAGGTTCTTGATTTATGGCTATGTTCATAGAAAATTGAATAAACTACGACTTTTTCTTTTGGCATACTTCAATAGATCCACCGGTTTTTGCGTAAATTAAATTTTAAAACCCCACAATTTATTGCAGCAAAAAGGCAACAAACTGTGGGTTGTTTTAAATTTAACTTACAGAAAAACAGTTGAATTTATTGAAATAAGCCAAAGGAAAAAGTTGTAGTTTATTCAATTTTCTATGAATATAGACATAAATCAAGAATCTTCAATGAATAATAATTCAACTACGTGATGATAAATTTTTTGATAAAAATATTTTTTTTCTAAAAAACTATAAACTTGTTAACATTTTGGTATTAGATTTTCTTGTTATTCACAACATGAGACATTTGCTGTTAAAGTATGGTGGATAATTTCACCTCCATCCTGTATACTCCCTGTCAGGGCCACCGTAACAATAATAGTTGGTCATTTCTCGTATATACAGTCGAATAACAAATAGTTAAAATGTCTTACACCAGTGATAATAACATGTGGCTAGAATATTAAAAATATTTTAAATTCAGACACACGGTCGATTATAAATAGTTGTAATCTATTACTAGACCTCCTAACATCCCCTTCTGTAACTAACATTTGTGTGAGTCTGGGAAGAAAAGCAGGAGTTCATTAGACATAGGAGCGGCGACTATAAAGATGTTTTTAGCACAGGAGGAACAAAGACAGTAGAATGACCCGTGTTGGGATATTACATTACTTTACGTTTAATGGACACCCGGTAACAGGTCGGCGGCTAACGGCTGTCTGTGCAAGAGGCTCTTTTGCACGAGCAATAAATTATTACATTGAATTTGTGCATAAAGCAAGGGGGAGCGGACGACATATTAGCTTGCACAAGTCTGCACAGGGCTTGCAATAAAATTGCCGCAGTGGAAACCACAGGCATAATGTGCTCCCCTGGAGAAATTAATTTGTAACAGCATACAACTAGTACATGTCAAAAGTACATTTATACCTTCAAGCGAATATATGTATATGCGGCAGCTGCGCGGTTAAATTTATACATAATAATATAGACATTTGACCTCAGAGTTTCTTCAAGTCTTCGGATTTTTTCGAATACGATTGTTCATTAGTTCCTCATATATACACACAGTTTCAATGTTTACACATCTTTCTGTGTCTAAGGAATCTTCTTTCTCCACTTATACCTACCCAATCATTCCATTTCTTCCACTCCTCTTGCTCTTATTCCAGTTCTTATTTCCTCCATCTGTAATTTTTGAGGTCTTCCATTTCCTTTTCTTCCAGGTAGACTCCATTCTAAAATACTTCTCGGTAATCTTATTCATTCTTCTAATATGTCCGTACCAACTCAGTTGTTTATATCTTATGTAGTCCAATATCGAGTTGTTACTATTCATTTTTAATTTCTCTACCACGTATAGCAAAGTAGAGGAAGTATTGTATTCCACCCTAAAATTCATTGTCCAGATTTCACCGGAAATATATGTTTTGAGGGCCCCTGAATAAAAAAAGCATTTTTAGAAAAAGGTGTGTGTGTGTTAGTGTATCGTGTGTTAGTGTATCTTGTGTTAGTGTGTCTTGTGTTAGTGTGTCTTGTGTTAGTGTGTCTTGTGTTAGTGTGTCTTGTGTTAGTGTGTCTTGTGTTAGTGTGTCTTGTGTTAGTGTGTCTTGTGCTAGTGTGTCTTGTGCTAGTGTGTCTTGTGCTAGTGTGTCTTGTGCTAGTGTGTCTTGTGCTAGTGTGTCTTGTGCTAGTGTGTCTTGTGCTAGTTGAGATAAACATTTACAGAAATTATCTTATTGTTTATCTTCTTGTAGGTACAAGGAGAATATGGGAACACAGTAAGCTTTCAGTAATAGTCAACCTTTTAAAACTTTAAGTTCCCTCATCTTTGCACGGTTAACATATAAAAATTGAATAACGATGTCCCATTTGGCATAACTATAAGTTCTCCAAAACTCGGACAGATAACAAGGCATTCTTCACTCTACAAAAGAGATTATTTAGACATAAATTTTGTATTTTAGCAGGATCTACATTTTTTCTATAGCAACATTTTGGTCTATCTCTTACGGTTTACCAGTTATGCAAAAGCTATGCAGAGTAAATGCGAAGAACATGGGCTATAACCGGAAAATTCAATATCTACATTTTAATTGCCATAAAGCTATCTCAAGCAAACGGCATTTTAATCAAAATCGTTAGTCATTTTGAAGAAAATCAGTGTTTTCGAAAAATTTTGCATGTTAAGGGTAGTTAAGAGTCCAGAAATTTTCTTAAATCTTTGTGTCGCATCCTTGAAACATATTAAACTTTAAATACCGAATTTGGTTTTTCACGGACTTTTCGTTTTTGAGTTACGCTGTCCACAGACACACAGACGTACACACGCGTACCTATTTCTAAAAATCTGATGTGTTGCACTCACATGACTTTCTCTGCTCTTGTACTAACCATTCTTACAACCCCTTATTCCCTATACCTTCTTCGTGTTAGTCAAGATAAACATTTGTACAAATTATCTTATTGGTTATTTCCTTGTAGGTGCAAGGGGAATATTGGAATACAGTAGGCTTTGTGCGATAGTCAAATCTTTTAAAGCTTTGAGATCCCGTTCTCTTTGCACACTTAACATATAAACAAATGAACAGCGATGTTCCATTTCACGAAGGTTTTAAGTTTTCCGAAACTGACACAAATAACAAGCAATGTCTCCGAAATGGTTCACTCTATAAAAAAATTTATTAGGACATAAATTGTGTCTTTCAGCGAGATCTATATTTTTGTACAGTAAGATTTTGCCTATCTCTTACGCTTTACGAGTTATTCAAAAGTCATCCAAAGTAAATAGGACTACAAAGGCTATAGCCAAAAAATTCAAAATATACATTTCATTTGTCATCCAAATATTTTAAACATATGACATTTTAATAAAAATCGTTAGTGCCATTTTGAAGAAAGTCAAAATTTTTTAAAAATTTTACATGTAAAGGGTATATTAGGGTGTTCAAAATCTTCGTGTTGCATCCTTGAAAGACATTAAACTTAAATACCAACTTTGGTCTTTTACCGACTTTTCGTTTTTGAGTTATGCTGTACACACACACACGCACACGCACACGCACACACACACGGATTTTTTTTATTCAGGGATCTTAAAGCATATATTTGCGGTGAAATCTCGACATCGAGTTTTTGGGTGGAGTATAATAATTCCGCTACTTACCAGTAGAGAAAGTAAAAATGCTATTTTTGGATTTTGGGGGCCTTAAAACATATTTCCGGTGAAAACTTAACATGGAATTTTTGAGTGGAATACAATACGTCCTCTACTTTACTATACGTAGTAGAGAAATTAAAAACCTTAAAGAAGAAGGATTAGTATAAGAGTAGAAGAAGCTTTGAATAAAAAGTGTTGATATGGAGGTGAAGCCGAATAGATTGCGTGACAATCCGACCATGACGGTGACAGCACATTTGCAACTTTTTCTGAGATTTGTTACTACCCCCTCCTCCCAATTTTATGGTAGTAAGGCTGCAAAATTTATCGTGTGCGTGTTAAAAGTGTGTTAAGTATATGGATATGGAAATTCACCAATATGATTTTTACGGTTGGATTATTGGTTTTAAGAAGCTATATTCTTTCTTTTATGTTATCCCCTGCTACCTAAAACTTGATGTGCAGTTGTTTAAGGCGCATGCATTGTGCCTAGAGTTACTAGACGTCCGGAAATTGCCGGATGTGCCCTAGATTTTATCCATTTGTCAGGCGCCCGGGGGAACAGTTTGCACATAGTTGAAGTTTAGTTTTAAATGTTTATTTCTTACAATCTTACTCTCTTAATTTAAAAGGAACATAGGAGTGCATTTGATATTTTATTTAAAACCTGTGAACATTCCTTCGAAAGGAATATATTACTTTCTCTACCACGTTTAGTAGAGGAAGTTTTGTATTCCACCCAAAAGTTCGATGTCGAGATTTCACCGGAAATATGTTTTAAGGCCTTCGGAATCAAAAAACATTTTTAGGAAAAGGTGTGTGTGTCTGTGTGTGTGTCCGAGATTGACTATGAACAGCATAACTCCAAGACGAAAAGTCGGTTAAAAACCAAAGTTGGTATTCAAGTTCAATGTGTTTCAAGGATACGATACGAAGATTTTGAAGAAAATTGTTCCTCCCTAAACTACCCTTTAAACGGAAGCTCTTTTTGAAAATTGAAAATTGAAAGTAGAGATTTACAGAGCTTCACTTAGTGTATAAGTGTAAAGTGCTTCTTTAAAATTGTGGTATTATGTGACGTTATTTTATACATTCCTGATTTGTTGTTAGTACTGTCTGCTTTGAAATAATTCCATACTTCACAATGTTTAATTTAGTTTATATACTGCACATTGGTAAAACAAATATGTATGAAAATTTGTAGTACGGTGTATTTGCTAACAGATTGAAGGAAGGAACAAATATTTACATGTGCTGTTTCATCTCTTGTCTTTAGTTCTGGTCTATTTCTACTGGACTCCCAGATTTTGATCACCAGTAGTGTAACAGTCGAGAGTGAGGCTGTTGTAGAGACGTCAAATCAGCTTCATTTACAACTCGGTTAACGCTGCATGTTAGGTAAGTACCTCTTCTTCTTTTCCCATTGTTTTGCGTGTTTTTGTTTAGACATAGATAATAGACTCTGGAATATTTCTTTCATTCAAGCTCTATCAAGAACTCTACTCTAGCAACTATTTGGGGACACATGCGAGGCAATAATCTGAAATCTCAACTCCTTTCATTCTATATCTAGCATAAAGAGAAATGCAACAACTTTCAGAAATGGAAAACTGAAATATTTTAAAATATCGAAAGAAGATTTATCTCAACGTATTATAACTACTTCGATATCACGAAACATTGATATCGAGGTCCATAGTTGAATTTGTCCACATCCGTTGTCCATTTTCAAGCTCTTCTTTCTCTGGGCTTCAATGGCTCGGATTTTATAAGGCATAAAATGTTCTGATGAATTTTATTTTCAACATTTCAAATGAAAAATGTTCCTTCGTAGTACACAGCGGAAATTCTTGATATAAGAATAACAATTAAAAAAGAGAGCTGTTTCATACGAAAACAAAACATAAATAAGAATAAAAACCGTAAATTTGAAAACATGCCAATTTAAGAAAAAGGTGGATTGCAATGAGATTCTATTTTTTAATTCTATTATATTTTTTAAAATTGTAATAAATGTGTGAGGCGGCGTCTGGGCGGGTTTTCTCAGGGATTTCCTGTTTCCCTCGCCTCTCATTCAATTGTTCCAGCATCACCTTTCCATTCATCAACTTCGCCAGCATTTCATATCATTCTCTTCCTCACTATCAGACCTGGTGTTTGGCTGACCACCCGCTTCCAGGTCTTCACTCTGTCCGGTTCATATGCTCCTCTGCTCCCCGACAGACATCTGACCCTTGGCACTGTCCTGTAAGTCCTACATGAGAGTAGGGTAAACAGGGAAAGAAGAAAAATAAGTAATGTTTGTGAACATTCAGAAATGTTAAATATTAGAAAATATACTATTTCTTGTATGAAATACTTCTAAGAAATTCGGAAATCAGGAGGTATTATGATGAACAGGTTAACAAGAATAGGATGAAATATTCATCACAATGGACTTCCATTCAAAACTACATGTAAACATGGAAGTAATAGTGATTTATGCAACTAAATTACAGTTTGATTGAGTATGTTTTGCAAGTAGTTGTTTCATTTGTTTTAACACCTATAGATGGAAATGGAAGGTTATGATAAAACTATTGAATATATGAATTGTATTCCGTTTGACATTTTGAACGAGGCCAAGAGAGCTGAGTTTATTAATTTCAGAAAAATAAAAAGATGTTTACGAAAAATAATATGAAAAGCTTTGTCGATAGAGAAACGAAAAATTTTCAGTTTGAGAGAGTAACTATTTCAGGTTTTCTTACAGGCACAAATTGAAGAATGTTACTTTGTGGTGGTGATGACGTTAGTGCTGTTTTGTTAACGGTAATTACGTCATTCAGTAGTGCTAGAATGAAGGTAATTTTGCACTACTTGTTCCGTCATAATAACCCGTTTTAGTGCTAGATTTACATAAAAGGTGTTTATAGTATCAACACGTAGCATTTTGTATATAACTAGCTTTTCTATACTAAAACAACGTGTACCGCCCTTCTTTGTTCACATTGGGAGGAAATGTCAAATTCGTAGATCCTGGAAACGATAACCTTCAGTTTATTTTACAGATTCTGTGAAGTTAACTTTTATTATATAATTACAGAAGCGTTATCTTTGTAGTATATCCGTTCTACACGAACACCTGTTGTTTGGGAATTGTATGAGATTGTGGCAATTTTCTCCCTCACCTATGACTTCCCAAATAACCCTTGCACTTCGAACACGAAGTTTCTGACCTTCAGACGTTCGCGTACTCCCTGCAATACTAATGCTGAAATCTGTTCATGTGATTCATTGTTTTAATATACTTCAGCTGTACAAGATGGAACGGGTATTACTGAATTACTTTTGAAAGAGTTTGTTTATGATGAAAGGTAATAAGCAAATATGACTGTTTCTTTGTTCTAATTAAAAGTTTCAAGGGAAAATGCAAGCTGCCTACATTTTCAACCTCTTATTTGTACGCTATCCCCATATCTGTATTCCACACAAAAATTTAATACCAAGATTTTTAGAAAATAAAGCTTTTGAGAATCCCCGAATAAAAGAAGAAAAAATGTCTGGTACGTGTATCTGTCTGTGTGTAACAGCATAGCCCAAAAATAAAAAGTAGGGAGGAGGAGATGTAGGTTTAAGGGTGCTCAACTACATGGTCATCAGCGCCCTTAAAACAATTCATGGCAAAAGCCAGATATAAACTTCAATAATAAATAAAATTACTAGAAAAGAAGAAAATGTATACATAAATATACAAAACAGTGGCAAAAGGCAGAATTAAACAAAGTGATAAAGATTCCAAAAGAGTATAAAGACAATATATCTAAAGTTTCAAATACTCCAGCTCATGATATTCTCTGCTATAAACTTAAAACCTCTTTCGACCACTTGTTTCTCGTCCGCTAAGACCTCTGCAAGTCTGGCAGGCAGTTGCAGAGTCTCGAAGGTGCGCTAGAGAGAAACACACTAGCAACACGTGACGGACTGACAAAAGGTTGTCGCAAAGCTGACAAAGAAGAGCAGGGTCCCGTTAAAAAAAGAAAGAAACAAGTAGGCCAATACAAAATGTGCCGTTTATGGTTAGTACCTATTTAGCGACACGAAATAAACACTTTCAAAAAACTTACCCCCACCCAAACTATCTTTTACATGGGGCATTTTAGGAATGTATGATTCTTTTAAAAGTGGGTCTTACAAATTGAATATTTAAAAAATAAAATGAGTATACCGACCTAGCATTTTCTGGAAATAACTTGATCGTCTTCATTTGCAAGTAATTTTATGTAATCTTGTACTAATGGTAATAATGGGAGACGTTAAAAGCGAACAAATAAATCTAGAAACTGTTCATTCTTGTTCACATGGTGATCTTTCACAAGGTTACACCGTTTCAACGAAAAAAATTATTTGTGTGAAATATTTGGAGCCATCTAGCTTCTTGATCAATAGATACAGCAAGCTCTAACCTATTACTTCGGAAGTTGAACGTTTCATTCATTAAAAAATCAAAAAACAAAAAAGTTATAGACCTTCGGTTAGGAATGCTTTATAAGCTGATAATGCAAGTTTACAAATAAATCTTTTCAATAGTGTGTTTAAACAGAAGCTTTTGGGGAACATTCTGGAAATTCATTTATTTTACATTATTCATAAATACCAGCTGCCTATTTTGTGCGTCAAGACCTCCCAACAATTTTAGCTTCAAGATTGTTTAAGAGTCGTTTGTGTACAGATTCACACTGTGTTAAACTACGCTGTCAATGCATGGAACAAGAAGGGTTTTGCCAGTCGTATACAGGAAAAATATGACTTTTTACAGGCTAACAATAAATATGCTTGTAGAACCGTACTCATAGTGAATGTTAAACACGCAAGGACTCGCGCTCCACCTTCTTCAAACACAATAAGGGATTCAACTTGCGTTGCTACAAGGATTTTGGTGATTCAACCACTTTCACTTGTTTCTTGTCTTTGTGTATGTAATTTTTCTTTTTTATTTTTCATATTCACTTTTATTCAATGACCTTCTGACCTCCTAACACAATATACTTCCTCAGCTTTGGCTTAATCCTCAAGTTGCATGTTCCTTAGAAGAGAAAAACCCACTTCCTAAAAAGGGAAGGGGAAAATAATTATTTACGCTGATTATAATTTAGTTTTGACACTGGGCGTTCCAAAATAATGCTTTTATTAGGAGAATGAGAAAATGGTAAGAACATTATTGTTAAATCGTATTCCGTGAATACGACACTGTTAATATAACATTTTTATAAAGAAACTACTGAAATACCCAACGTTGCCCGTGGTTGGCCATTTTATCCCTACAACTTTACTATAAGGAAGCCAAAACAAAGAAATAAATAAAAATATCGGAAAACCACTATGCAAAAGCAATGTTGAGGAACCCTAAATACTACAGGAGGAAAAGAAAGAGAAAGCTGTGTGAATGTAAGACGTATTTCTATGTCAACGACAGAACATTTTTAGAAGAGGGAGTAGGCAAAGAAATACGATTGCGTTTCGTAAAAGAAACTGAGTAGAGATAGCCGTGTGAATATGCGTTGCGTTTCAATTTCAAACATATGAAAAATTGTATGAATTGTTTTTAGAAGAGGGAGCGACAGAAGATTGAGAATGGAGAAAGTAGTTTGAACGTAGTGTATTGCATTTATATTTCAACAATAGAAAATTGTATGAATTGTATGTTGAAATGCGAATAGAGAGAGAAATGTGATCGTGTTTCGTAAAAGAAAAGTTAGGTAGATAAAACTGAATACAATGTGTGGCATTTATATTTCAGTTATAGAAAATTGTATGCGGCAAGTAGGAAAGGATTTGTGAATGTATTCCGTAAAAGAAAAGCGTGTGGAGAAAACCATGTGAATGTTATGTTGTGCAGTAAAATTGATAGCATATAAATCTTCTTCATGAAAACATATACATACCGGCCGAATTTCAAGGTGATTGGTCAAGCGGTTTAGGAGCGCAAAGTGAGTGAGTGAGTCGGGTTTAAGGGCCCGTCGACAACTTGGTCATTAGGAGTGCATAGGTTTACTTTTATGTAAAGAGGACAAACATACAAACATCCATATGTATGAATGAATGTTTATGAAAGTAAACCAACCTTGTTTGGTAGGTGTGACTTCAGATTTGTATTTGTAAATTTGCAACCTCAATTTGTAACTGTGCTTTTACGACAAAGTTTCATAAACTTAGTGCAGGCATAGTGTAATCCACTTTTGCATTAGACTATGTAGCTTCATTTAATATTTAAACTTTGTTACATTTGCGGACAAAGATTGCTTTTAAAATATTATTTTAAAATTCCTTAAAATTTCATACTTGTGACTTGGCTGTAGTCTTTTGTGACAATGTTGGTCATGTAGCTTAGTGTTTCACTTGTAAACACCAATCAAAGCTTTCAAACACAGCAGACATTTCACATTTTCACCTATAGTGCAGTGTAATATTGTTCTTCCCAATCCTCTTGCGTTTTCGTGATTTCGAAGGCTTGGTGTCCACCACGACTTGTTTTCGTTTAAACGCGTGTTGAGTGAAGCAGAGAAGATTGAAACAGAGCGGCGGGAACAGAATTGCCGACCCCTATCTTAAGGTATACAGGTTAATCTAATCTCATATTCTCAGTTCGTAAGGATTTTGTGATTCATCGCCTTAGGTTCCATTCTACTTCAGAAACGGATTATTATTGTAGATTAGATTGGCACTGTTTTCTTTGAATTGGTTACACTTATGCAGGAAGGAAGGAAGGAAGGAAGGAAGGAAGGAAGGAAGGAAGGAAGGAAGGAAGGAAGGAAGGAAGGAAGGAAGGAAGGAAGGAAGGAAGGAAGGAAGGAAGGAGTGTATTTTCTGGTAGCTAATTTTTCCAGCTTTTTTCTACGTCTGTGTGTCTCTTTGCCTCGCCTTCTACAGTATTCCGCCTGAAGTTGTCATGTATTAGTAATAATGGACCAAAAATTACTCAGGTGTTCAAAGAAATGGAGGTTACATTTTGGCCGATATTGTTATTTCTCTCATCCTACCCTCTTCTCTTCCAACAATATGTCAAATTCTGGAAGTGTGTACATAGATCCTTTAAAGGCGTAACAAAATGGAGACACTTTAGATGAAATTTAGATTTTAATTAATGAAATTAGAGGTTCTTAGAATAGACTGTAAAGGGCCGGAACATGAGCTTTCCAGTTGCTAATATCATGTAATTATTATTGCTTTTACTATTCTTTTTTCTTTACATTCAACAGAATTAAACTGTTTCCTAAAATATCAAACATTTTTGTGCACGTTACACCAAAATGTAGGGAAGTAAGCTAAATTTAAGCTAATGGGTTCATACCCCATCTATAGAGTTTTATCTCTCTTCCCTAATATTTAATAACCATTAAACATTATGTTGATTAATTCCTGATGTTACGTTGGATGCAATTATCTCTATAGGTTTCTGCAGAAACGCCCGTAGTTCGAGCCTGCGCATTAAAGACATCTGGCTTTCAGTATGTTCCAGTAAACACTTGATTACGTCTATCTGTATTACAATCAGGCGTATCAACACGCTTCTAATTAACCTTAGAGTCCGTCAGAATCAGAGCTTTGCAAAGGGTGAATGCTAACAGGTAAATAATGTCAAACCAACGCATGCGCATTGGGCAATCATAGATTTGAACACGAACTAATCAGAACTTGTAATGGAACGAACCTTACAGTAGTATACCTAGCTTGTTTATATTCGCAGCAAATTCAGCAAAACTTATTTATACAAGATGGAAGGTCATGCGTTCGTCAGGGATTCCACAAGTCCAATGCAATTATTGTCAATAAATAACCGTTTCGCCGAAAGAAAATATTTGGGGCCATCTGACTTTTTGACGAGTGAATATAAATGATTTATTATTCCATAACTGTTGCGCAAGCATTGCTTAAACAACGTTGTAATGCATTTCTATCTTAATTCTTTAGCCACAATTTAATGTAAAGAATTTCTAAGAAATTTGGCAATGTCACGTTTACATTAAATTGTGACTAAATTAATTCCAATTGAAACATACATATATTGCAGCACAGTTCACACAATAATTGCGCGACATTTAGTGAAGTAATAAACCATTTATATTCATTCGTCAAGAAGCTACTGGGCTCCAAAATGTTGGACAGATTTTTTTTTTTTTCAGGTGAAACCGTTCTTTGTTGACAATTTTATTGGACATACTCAGTAGGTACATACATACTTAGAATTGGGATAAAAATAACTCAAATATGTTGATGCTGCCGCATTAAGCATAGGTATAACCCCTAGCGCAACAGTACTTCGCGGGCCAAGGCTTACCGGCCGGCCGCTGCGTCCCCCACCTCTGCGCACTGCAGGGTCATGAGCCCTCCCGGCCGACTATGCGGCCTTCACGACCTGGGTTCGGTACTTCAAGTAGCTCCTCCAGAACCTAACGAGGCTGAGTGCATCCTGTGTCAGACCTCCCAGTGGAGGAAAATCCCTACTCCGGTACCGGGGATCGAACCAGGCTCCTCCATGTCAGAGGCATTAAACATATGTGCAGTACCTATTTAACTAAGTGTCAATTAAGGGAATAAGTATCACTACAAATCCTAAGCTATAAGCAGATTGTTGATTGCTTAGCTGTATAGGTTTGGTTGGCTTTCTTCCAAGATTAAACCTTCATTTCACGAACCTGCAGTTCTTGTTTTAGCATGTATAGTAATAACTTGGACAGTTAATTGGTTTTAATTCAAAGTTTGTTAGTATAATTATTTAGCTACCAATTGTTCAGAATTCAGAAAATACAGCGCTTGTTTTCATAATTCAATAAAAGCAACCAAGTTTTGCTTTCATTCCTAAGTTGTTGTTTTTTTTTTTTTTTTTTTTTTTTTTTTTTTTTTTTTTTTTTTTTGTTCATAATTAAATTATTGAAAGAAAACTTAACGATATCCTCAATGTTTCATTAGAAGATGTATTTTAACTTGAGAAAACTATGATTGCCTAACAGGATATGTTTTGCAAACGAATAATGCAACAAACAAAAACAATGTCGATTACAAATTATAAATTTTAATTAGCCTTACATTTTTTCAGTAGTAAGATTTTTCTTCTCTCTCTCTCTCTCTCTCTCTCTCTCTATCGTGTTTTTTTAACGATATACAAAATTCAGTTAGAAGGAAAAAGACTAATATTTTCATTTTACTCGTTGTTCCAATATCTCAAACTCACGATTCTGCTATAGAAATTGCTGCAAGAATATTTACTAAAATTTGGATACAATTTTTTCGTTATAAATATTTCAAGTAGGTTTCCTCTTGAGAAACATGGAGCGGGCATAATTAAACTTTCAAACCTAATTTTGACATTTTATGTTTATTTCATTTTTTACTCTGCGTTATTTCCTCTGTTTTTGATTTCAGGAAATCTAAAATCTATGTTTGTAGGTGAAATATTGACTTCCAATACAGTTCTTTATTTACCTAAGCAGTATAGAAATCAAACCTATCTTTTTCTCCCATTTCATTTCATAGAGGGTTTTATTCGCTGATTCTCTATAAACACATGGACTATAGGAACTGGGGTTTCAAAATTGTGACCTAATCCAAGATTAGACAAAGTTAGATATGTAAATTATTCACTTAACATTCTTTCTCAACGAGCACGAAAATTGCAGTTCCCACATTTACAAAATGAGCTAGTTACTTTTCACTTCAAGACCTAGAACAAGTATATTTAAAAAAATCTTATGTTTCACCCATGTGACTTTCTTTACTCTTGAGTAAACTATTCTTACAAACTGTTATTCCTCTGTCTTCTTCAGTTAGCTGAGATAAATATTTGCAGAAATTATCTTGTTACTTATTTCCTGGTAGGTACAAGGAGAATATGGGAATACAATAGGCTTTCAACAATAGTGAAATTTTTAAAGCTTTGAAATTCCGTTCTCTTTACATGACTAAGAGATAAAATGTGAATAACAACCTTCCATTTGAGGAACATTTTAGTATTGCAAAACTCACACAAATAAAGAATATTTCCGAAATGGTTCCTCCACAAGAAAATACAGTGTGTGTTTTAATAAGATCTACATTTTTGGTACAGTAAGATTTGGTCTATCTCTTGTGGTTCACCAGCTATGCAAAAGTCGTCAGGAATAAGCAGAACTACATGGGCTTTAGCCAGGACATTCAAAATATAAATTTCATTTGCCATAAGAGTGTCTTAAAAATGTCATTACAATCAAGATCATTAGCCATTTTTGAGAAAATCACAATTTTCAAAAATTTTTCCAGTGTAGTTTAAGGTGGAGGAATTTTCTTTAAAATCTTGGTGTTGCATCCTTGAAAGATATTACATTTAAATCCAACTTTTCGTTTTTGAGTTATGGAATTCACACGCACACGCACACGCACACGCACACACACACACACACCTACACACACCCGGACAACTTTCTAAAAATGCTTTTTTTTTGTTTTTGGATTCAAACATATTTCCGGTGAAATCTCAACATCAAAGTTTTGGATCGAATACGATACTTCCCCTACTTACTATACGTAGTAGAGAAAGTAAAACTATGGGGTGGTTAAAAAATTTATTTATACTAATTATTGCACTAGAAACGACTAGAAGGCAAGCAAAGGCCGTAGGGCCGTAGCGAGCTGCAAAGAAACCATGGTGCCGCTATTGTTTCTTACTTTAAGCCGAGGTTGTGTTAATGTGCTTATGTCTATAGTTACTGTTTCCTATTGTAAACATGTATTTGTAACATGCCCCTGACTGATTCAGTCGCAGTTTATGGCCCCCTCTTCTAATAACAGTTGATCGGATATAATAACTTAAGTTGCATTCACCGACACTGTGACGATGCCTATCTAACTCATCATGTCTGATAAAGTTCTGCAACCTTGCATTTTGCGGATAACGGGAGGTAAAATCTGCGAAGGATCCTTTAACCTTGAGCATGAATACCTTAATAGTCCACCATCAATTACCGTCTCCCGCAGAATTGGAGGCAGAAGAACAATACAACAAGAAAATGGGTTTCCCTAATACAGATGCAGAAGCTTAATGAGGGGTCAAATCTTGATTGAACTGAGTGTAAAGGTCACCTTTGCTAATGATTTGTGTTAGCCCTTGGGTCAGATGATCATTTCGCAGCCTTGGAGGTCCTCCTGGCAGAAGAGTGTAATTATTATTGATGCTAGTGCTGCAATTTATACGCGAGGCTATAAAAGTACAGCTGGTCATCTTTCCTGTGGTATTTTGGTTCTTATATTAGTTTTGCCCTTGGAAAAGAGTAGATACAGATTTTTCCTTCTTTTGTTTCTTCACTGTACGCACTTTAAGCCAACAAACTTGGTGTAATGATAGCTCTCATAAAAAGGACGATGTTTTGCCATAGAATTTAAATTCTGTCCCCAACTTTCCACCTTCATTTGTTGAGGATTGTCAGTATGAGAATGTCCCAATAACAGATTAGTCCAGTGAAGGGGCTGCCATGATGGAAAGTTGAGGACGGAACTGGAGACTCTTCTACCCCATGAAGAGAACAAGAAGAAGTTGTGTTGACTGATAAATTGATTAGGAGCCACATGATTCAGCAGACAAGAACCAGAGGTTACATAAGCTCAATTACTGCTGTAAGAACAATGCAAATTAAATAAAGTATTAAGAGGAGAAAGAAATGTCTTCCGGGCTGTTATGCCGTGGTCTGCTGGAGATCTGTCAGTCGACGCATCAGTCGCAGTGTTACCTTCCACGAGGAGACTTCGACAACGCCACTGAGGATGTCTACCGCAGTTGTAGACGAAACGTCTGGAAGACAGATCTCCAGCAGACCACGGCATAACAGCCCGGAAGATATTTCTTTCTACAATTTAGACGCCGGCCGTGAAAGCCTACGTAGCTTTATTAAGAGGAGGTCTTAAAAGTACCCTCTTTTGACCTCAATTAATTCACAACACCACAGAACCCTCTCCAACGTGTGCAGTCTCTATCGATGATCACTTGGTGTATCTTCTAAGGCTTGACTTTGTCTCCAAATATTGATATACTTCTTAAACGTAAGCATTACCAAAGAAGTCGCTAATGAGCAGATGTTTATCGCATGATTTGAAGGTGCTTTCATAAATCAAGCGCGAAATGTAACTAAACCCTTACTGCAACACAATGCACGGCTGGGGGTTAAAGAGTGGCAAAGTCCGCCTACGGTGGAAGATGGTAAACCTCCTTTCTTTTGCAAACGTTGGGCATCACTGTTTTATACTATCAACTGGTTCAATGTTACATCTAACTGCTTCCATTTGCCGCATTATTAGAAAGTAGTAGGTATCAAGTTCGTATTAAATATATTTTGCAGACGTTTTGCGAACCAAAATACCGAGACACAACGTATATGAAACAGTTCCTTCATGTGAGTGAACGTGAAGTTTAAACTCCTCTAACATCGCTGATTCCATCAATGTCTGTGCAGGTGAGTGTCCTTTGAAGTATCAGATAAAGAACAAGTATACTGGAAAACCTCATTTTATGTGACTCGGAAAAGTTGGAAATGAGACTAACCGTGAGAAGGAAAAGAATAAATGTGATAAAGGCAATGGGTACTTGCTTTAATAATTTTATAGAACTATAAAAAGGTATAATAAAAGGTGGTTCTGGCTGCAATGTAAAACTGGTAGTATGCTAAATACACTTGCAGACCTGAAATAATGCATTAAACTCGTAATTTCTTTTGCTTGTAATAGTGCCAATACACCATTATCCTCTATAGGTGCAGGATGTCCTAACCAATTATTTGTGAATATCTTCGTATGTTAAATAAGGCAACATTTCCAGTGTTGCCACATTGATTTTACGTAAAGCTGCCATCTTAATCCGGTCGAAACCCATTAGCACCTGAATATCACGGTAGATCAAATTGAGAGAATTGCAAAAGATTAGGTAAACTTTAGTTTTCTTGCTGTGTTGTAAACTAATTTCATCTTTAATTTCATATGTATTTTAACAACGTATTTTAGGTTTGTTTTTAGAACTGTTTCTTTTGTAATAAAATTCAACACCACATTACCCAAGACAAAAGTGCTGTCGCTTCCAAATGTCCAACCAATGTGGAATTTTTTTAAAAAAAAACAGGATTTTTTTTATCCCTTTGTACTTTCATGTTTTTATATGGATTGTATTTCTTAATGTGCATTCAAACCGTTGCAGACACTAAATCAAGTTTAGTAATAAAAATAATTTGTCAATGTCCTTGTTGAACTACTTGAGTATTAATAAGTTTGTTGGTTACGTTTTAACAAATTCATATGGCTCATACATTTTGTTCAAAAGAATTTAATCTTCCTTAATAAATCACGTTTTTAATTTCGAAGGTTATAAGGGTCGCTTTTCCTTTCAACAATCGCTCATCGCCAATGATGTTTCACCTTTTTAAATTTTGTGTAACTTTGGGTTGGCTTCAATGATGTTTTTTGTAAACATGAAGTTTACACACTCATTTACATTCTCAGCCGTACTACCAGCATATAGGGAAGAAGGCGAGTGATTCTGGCTGAAGAAAATTTCCCAACCTCCAGCCGGGAATTGAATCCGGGACCTTTGGATTTGAAAAGTAACTAGACCACGGAGACAGTCAAAACAGGTTCCTGTATAGTGGCATATCCATGAAATTATAAGGGATGAATCTATGTACATCAAATAAAGTTTGTCTAATGTCATAAATAATTGCTCATAAGGTTAGTAAATTGATATTGGTGGGATAGGCTACCTTTTCCCCTTAAATTAAAAATCCGCAATATAAATCTAATGCAGGCACCAGCATCAGTAGCACACCATTGCAGTCGGGGTACAACGTTCCCGTCAGACCGTTCCAACATACCGTTTGGTTTACGTGCATACTCTTGCCTAATGACTGCTTCCAGTGTCCAAGTCAGGCAGACTTCTGGCATACACTTTCTCCTAAAATAAAAGGAAAAATGCAATGGGATCAAATCTTGACTTCCTGGTTAATGCTCAACATTTCCGCGATGTCCAATAACGCGGTATGGACAAGCATTGTCAATCCATTCTAGCGAAATCAACTCAAAATGGGAAGGTGCCCCATCGTGCATAAAATGCACATTCCTCCGGATTTCCTGTCTCTCCATTTCTTTACGTCAATCATTTCATTTCACCCTTCATCTCGTTAGGTTCCTTTCAGGGTCGGAAGCTTCGGCGAGCATCGCGGCAGCAGCACGACCGGAAGAACAAATGCGCTCCGGAAATCTCGTCTCCCGATTTGAATGATGAGCCACTGGTTCCAAGGCCCCACATGGGATGGTGCAAGCCCGAGGGCGGGTGGGGGGGGGGACTAAGCCAGCCTTCGCCGGGGTACCTCCAACTGGAATAAAGCAGGGGCCCTGCGATCTGCTCTGTCGTGGCCAACCTTCCTTAGGATCCATTCACCTCATCCACCCTCTCCCCCCCGCGGTGTGCCCTGCTAGGGGCATAGGCACAAATGATCGCCTTTTAGTCGAGATGCTAATTACCCTTCCGCAAGTTGTCATTGACTCATTCACAGTGAAGTATTTGCTCTTAAGCCTAAAATCTGGAAGCCGCAATGGATCTCACAGATGTGTACCACGACGTAACTTTTGCCAAATCTGGCAACCATGATTGCCCCTAATGAAGTTCCAATTGCACCTGAAAGTTTGGTATAGATTATTTTAGTGTTTATAAATTGACATTAAAGTGTTTCTTCCCGTCTACAGTGTATTTCTTTTCAGCTCTAAATGTATTTCGATATTCCAAATAATTGGTTCTTTTATGATCAGTTATTTTTTTGATAATTTGCCAAAGCACTCTGCTTTAGTTATTTCACTGAGATGCAATGGTTTTATTGACCGGTACTTGCATAAAGTTTGGTGTACATAAGCAGGTTTGACAATCAGAAGAGCAGCTGACGATTAACTTTGTTTTATTTTTGTCTCAAAACGAAGTCAATGTACAGAAGATATTTAATCACCGATATTAGTATTTAATATATCCAGAAATTACAGAGGAGCTGTAAAAAGCCTTCAAACATATAAACAACATGAAACATCAGGACTGCATAAAATATATATGGACATATTAAATATTGTAGACTCTTTCTAGAACTACGTTGAACAAACTGTTGAAGAAATAAAGACCGTCAAGGAAATACCAGAGATCACATCCTATACAAAACAGAAGAAATAAACAGGTGCAAAAATTACAGAGAAATAAACTTAATAACTACAGATTTATAAGTTGTATTTCAGAAGTATTTTTAATGGAATAAACATCACAGATGACAAATTGCTACTATATAAATAAAATATTTTTAATAACAATCACAGTGGTAAGGCAAATGACAGACAAAATTCAACATTTGACATCTAATCGCACAGGGCTATTGTTGGTTATGAAAAACGATTTGGCCGGGGCAGTAGAGCTTAAAAGAGAATATCCTACGTAGTCAATTACAGTAACAAAACATACATAAATACAACTATTGTGATTAAAATAATGAGAGAAGGAGCAGAAAAAAGACTAACAGATAGACAGTTTACGTTTCTCTTTATTTAATATTGTCACCGCGCCCGCCGCATCTAATTGCCGACAACAGCAGTGTCACCCATCGCATTATTGTCGGCACTACGGCAAAGGAGCCGAAGGAAAGAGACAGAGAATGGCCGCATAGTTGGGGCGCTTGCCGAAAGAGAGAAAAGGATAGAGGCTTCTGGAGTCTTCTACTTTGTATCTCGCCGCAATAACTGAACGTTCCTGAAGCTTCCAGAATAGTGCCTGGGAGACATAAATAGCGGTAAAGTGCGACAGAAGGGAGTCAGTATGGGAAGCGTTGAGTAGTCGTGCCGACGGAGACGGACAGACGATGTGAAGCGTTGTGCCGACGGAGAAGAGTTAGTTCTTTGTGTTACGAGTTCGGAGCCGTGCTGTTGGAGAATCGCAAAAGACTTTCTTGTTGTTGCAACGAGTGTACAAAGTTATTGTTTACGGAAATAAAAGTGTTTCTTTATCTCGACTACATGTGTCTTCTTTAGTCCACACCCACACAAAAAGTCACAATATACACGAATACAATAAGAAAAGGGAAAATGGAATTAAGTATAGGAATAAGAATATACCCCACTAAAAAGTTACTGTTTGATATCTGCAGTTTACCGGGCAAATTCTTCATGAATATGAAATCTGTATATAGTAACCAACTTGCACATTAAGCACTTGGACCTTTAATATTGTAAGGATTATAATTTTAATACTTACAATACGAGGGCATTTATTGCAGTGATTCAGCACCTTCCACGGTAGCCATAAATAAAAATGAAAAAAAAAAAAAAAAAAAAAAAAAAGAAAAAGAAAAGAAAAAAAGAGCATCTCATTTTAGTTTTCTAGAATGCAATTGTTTATGAACATAAAAATAAGATAGTATAGCCCCCAAATTCCATATTTTGTTATAAACTATAAGAAATAAAACAAGATAAGAGGCAAAAATAGAAAATTTTTAAAAATATGTATAGTATCTATGTTGTTGAAACATCGGAATGACATTCACTCACTCATTCACTCACTCACTTATTTATTCATTCATTTATTCATTGCTTATTTATTTGTTTATTTGTTTGTGCGTTTGTGTGTTTGTTTACTTGTTTGTGTGCTTATTTGTTTGTGTGTTTATTTGTTTGTGTGTTTATTTGTTTGTGTGTTTATTTGTTTGTGTGTTTATTTGTTTGTGTGTTTATTTGTTTGTGTGTTTATTTGTTTGTGTGTTTATTTGTTTGTGTGTTTATTTGTTTGTGTGTTTATTTGTTTGTGTGTTTATTTGTTTGTGTGTTTATTTGTTTGTGTGTTTATTTGTTTGTGTGTTTATTTGTGTGTTGATTTGTTGATTTATTCACTCACTCACTCATTTATTCATTTATTTTTTAAACCTGCTACCAGTACTTCTACTGCTGCTGCTGCTGCTGCAATGAGTCGGCGAAATCTCCAGCATAGTAGATGACAAGCTATCGCAAGTAGCTCCAGATGCGGTCAGGAGTTCCAAAAGAGTTTTACCAGTCCCATCCGAAAGACGGGTGGATGAGAGCTCATCATAGTCCATTAACTCACATACCCTAGTAGTAAGGGGAAATACCTTAGCCTGGGGAGTCAATGTGACTTTCATGCACTTTCTACCCTTTTCTCCCTACAAATTAATCATAAAAATGTTTTCTCTCTGCCAATAATTTCGTTAAAAACAGCAGTATTACCACTATTTTCACTTTATATGAATTTAGGTTACATATGTATTTAAATGCTGGTAACCAAGTAAAGAATCAGTTAAACAAGTCTGCTCTGCAGCATTCACAAATTTTGAAAGAAATATTTATGATGGAGATGAAAACTTGTGCTAACACTTCTACAGCTTAATAACACTATGTTTAAATACCTAAACCACTTATTAAATCAAATTAAACACTATAACATGAGTTTGAAGTAAATAAATGAACAACCCCCCCCCACAAAAAAAAATTCAGAGTTTATTAGCGCGATGCATACACAACATTAGCACATAAGATTACAAGTAAAATTTAAATAAGTATAGACGTAGTGAAGAAACTTGACAAATTCAAAGAACCAAAATATCTTGGGAAATAATATAAACAATGCAACATTTTAGATTAGATTAGTCTGAAACAGAAGTGTGCTAGAAACGATTTTCAGTTTAGGTCATCTTGGACATTAGAAAAAAATCCATTTGGTTATATTATCAAAGACACTGAGGTTTGATTAAAAAATAGAACCTTGATGAATCTTCACCTGAAATAACTATATTCTGCCAATAATTTTCTGGTCCATCCGCGCTTTAATATCTTGCTTTGACTTTCATGATGGATTTTAACTACAAGGGAACGATATGGAATACAAACTACAGCATTAACATGTTTGAGCAAAGCAAAAGAACGAAGTAGAGTTATAAGATTAAAATTGAGTTTACATATTGCTTTTTATGGTGTACAATAAAGTAAGTTGATATGTGAATGGGCCTGAAAGTCATTTGTTACTTATTAAAGGATATATCTCTTTATTGATACCAGTAATAATTAATTGAATTAATCTGTTGTCTGCTGACATTTTCTTTGGCTATTTGTTATAAAGAAAAGTATTAGTAATAGAGTTATTTATTGGGATGGAATCATTCCTGATCGCTTTTCGGTGCCTATTTTCTTTCCTGTGTACCTGAATACAGAATCGCATCTGTAGATTCTGAGAAGTGAGTTGCATAATTAATTGTGCTCCTGGAGGTCACCCAACATGATTGTGCGTCAACTCATTTCATTCCCATAGCACGTAACTTCTTGAATGATCTATTCTTACATAGATGTACATATTGGTCTCAGGGGATTTATCTATGGCGTACTTGATCTTCTGATTTGAGTCCAATCCATTTATTCGTCTGGGAATATTAGAAGTCCCTGGTTTATGCGACTATTATACCAGATATTGACACACCAAGAGAGCGTGTCTACTGGATTTGACCAAATATGGTGGCAAGGAAAGCAGGCTCAGGGCGAAGTAACTTCGAGCAGTATTTGTAACATTTAAAATTTATGTTGCAGCTCGGCAATTAATGATTTTCACACCCATGATCATATAAACTCCTACTCTTTCAATGTCAACAGGTCGTCTCCGAAATATTTGAGACAAATATAGTTCGTATATTGCATTAATGAAAAGATACTAAAACATAAACAAGATTGGATAGAACAATTGGAAAGTGTAGTGGATAAAATAGTTACTAAACAAACACTGTAATATAAATAATCGATAGAAATAGAGATGGATGAAAAAGAAAGAGGAGGAACAGGAGGTTTATTAGCTCTTGTAGTTAACATTTAATTAAAGAGTGTCAACTTGGGATAAAATCAAACCTTTGGCATATAGCTGTGATTGATCCTGATTAGGGAAAGCCTTGTCTCATCGGTTTGAAAACGCGGCCACTAACAAAGATATTTCAAGCAGAGGTCATCTCACATTCTGATCAACGTAGACAATGAATAATTCATTTGAAGTAGTGTGATATTGCACGTGTTGGGAGCGTGCATGTGTTCTGTACGATCAATCTTCGCAGCTTCGTACTATAAGACGGTCAATTATCATAGTCAGCCTAACAATGTAATTATCAAAGGCACTTTGAAACTATGTACCGCTTTATTAATAAGTTAATTTAAATTGTAGGTTACCAGTTACTCACTTATGAATATTAATGACTAATTGAATACTTGACACCGTTCCTTGTCTTAAGGGGGTGAAATTGTTGAATGTCTTGTGCACTATGGCACATACAGGGAGAGTTCTGAAATAATGCTCAAACTGCGTGCACTTCCATCTCTATTAATTATGCTGTGACCCCTATCTTTAACAATGTAAAATTTATTAACATGAAAGGTACTTTTTCTAAGAAACTATTGGGAATAAATAAGCATTGGAAGTAATATACCTTATACGTTCCACACTGCTAAACCACTTTGAAAGAAAAGTGTCTGAACATAATTATTTTTGTAAAAAGAAAACATGAAAATAAAACAATGTGTACTTTTCTATGCATTACAAATTAAACAATAAAAGGCGTGTACTAAAATATGTAGGACACTCCAATGACTGTACCTTCAATTTTGAAGAAAAAGGAAAACGTACACTTTATTTTTGAAAATACAATTTCGGAAACAGCATCCCAGCTCCATAACAATATACACGGTAACACCTACACCGTGTTTTTTTTTTTTTTTTTTTTTTTTAAATTAGTGTATAGACCAGAAATAAATCACACAAATTACATTGAGAAATCAAGTTGCAAATAGATACTATGTCAGTTCTTAAAATTAGAAAGGGGAAGAAATTCTCAGCGTTCAGCAAGTTACCGAGTTTCAGATTTCGAAATTGATAATGCAGGTAAGCCATGAAGTAGGCGGGACTTACGCGAATTTCTGAAATCCACGTCGCTCGTGTTCTACAGTGTTACGTTTATATTACTGAAGTGTTTTACTGTGATCGATTATCGGCTGTTCTTAGCACCTAAAGACCGCGCTCGGGTTAGCACATATTTGGCAAGGGCATTTCCGCTTGGTATTTCAGTAAATTGCTACAACTTAGACTACCCTTACATCACCGAGACCGCTACTAAGTTCACTGATACATCAGGATTGAATAGATATAGTTCAGTGATTCGAATGATTAGCTTCAGAAAGAGTTCAATTCTAGAGCTGAGGTGGAAAACAAGTGACACAGCAGATCATTCTCTTCTTTCCTCCCCCTCCACACGCTTTGGCTTAGTGGCGTGGCCGTGCAGGATAAAGGATCCTGGAATTGCTTAATGCTCTTCGTCTACACCCCTTTGAGTTTCAAAAAGTAATAAAGTGTTGGGGGTCAACATGTCCCGTTATTCCAATCGAAATGCTCCCAGCATCTTTTCTTGCCCTCATTCCATTACGTCACTAGCGAAGGGGAATTAGGTAAGGGAAAAGTAACCTTCCTCTTTCCCCTCAATGGCACCTCGAACAGTAAGTAGCTCCCTTGAAACAGTTCACCATTGCCCCCATTGAATTTATCAGCAACCTTGACTGTCTAACCTCACCCCATTCATGCACCTTCTGATAAACGGATATCATAATTCACCACTGAGCAACTGGCAGAGATTACAGGAAGGTCAAGTTTGAAGACGGCATCAAACACGTCAACACTCATTATTCTCTTTAGGTGTCACTGGTTAGAAACCTGTTTCCCATTTAGTATACTGATTATTAAATCTTGTGAATATGGGAAGTTGAAAAAATTCCTTACGTTTTGCTTCTGCAAAATATAAGGATTCCGGTTGCTTCTCAAATAGACAGAATTATCTTCGGTATGTTCGTGACCCAGGTTTTGGATGTGCAATTTGGTACAAAGGTTTCAAATTTACATACCAGATATAATTTATGTACGCCACCCATGGTTACCTTGCTAGCTTCGTACCACAAGAGAAAATAATCGTGACCGATATAAATTGTTCAATTCCCAGTGACTTACCAATTCCAAGTCTTTCCCATAAATTATAAATAGACGTTTTCAGCTTCTTGAGAAAATGCTTGTATTATGTAAAATATAAACAAATGCAATATTGATGTTTGAACTATTATCACACTGCACTGCCCTCATTTTCAACTGTTTCACAAATTGGAAGAACAGAAAACGTTTGATTTTCCCATATAAGTTAAAATCACAATATTATTAAAGTTTACAACTTAGAACTCTTTTGACTGAATAAGACTATACAATAAATGCATGCATCAATGATTCGTATATTAAGAAGCAGCAACTTTTCTGTACTAGTACTTCAAAACAAAGCTTACTCATGTGACATTTATCTCCCCATTTAGTTTACAAAAACTATGGTTGTTGTCAAGCAGTTTTGTTACTAGAATAAAGTTGTGTTTTAAAACTTTGGGAAGCATTCTTAATTTCTCTACTAAGTATAGTAAGTAGAGCTGCAAAAAATGAAATTTAAGACACTTTTAACTAGGTACCTAAAACTCAACTAAACGTTAATTAGCACTGAATCAAAAATACGTAATTATTATAAAAACTATTCAGATTTATTCATCCAACTTCAATGAATGTGTGCTGAAAGTTTGGACAGAGAAAGAGAGAGAGAGACGGAGATTGAGAGACGGAGGGTGAACAAACCGTGCATCATAAGAAATCTTTTGAAGTTCACCTGCTGTTTAAGAGCTACAATTGGAGATTTAAACCGCCAAAAGTTCAAATCTCTATGATTCTGTTTGAGGATTTATTAATGACAGCGTTAATTTTGCTTAAATCATTGTCGAGTCCCTTAAGTAATATTAAATATGCTAATCGTTGATACTTACGTTTTTGCCACTGAGCAAAAGAAGAAGAAGAAGAAAGTGTCGAAGAAGTGGAAGAAGGTGGTGAAGAAGGGAGGAAGAAAATGTCGAAGAAGAGGAAGATGGAGAGGAAGATAGTAAAGAAGGTGGTGAAGAAGAAGAAGAAGAAGAAGAAGAAGAAGGTGGTGGAAAAGAGGAAGAAGGTGGTAACGAAGAGGAAGAAGGTGGTGAAGAGAAGGCGGCGAAGAAGTGGTGAAAAAGAGGAAGAAAGTGGCAAAGAAGTGGAAGGAGGTGAAGAAGAGGAAGAAGAAATTGGTAAAGAGGAACATGGCGAGGAAGAAGATGGTAAAAAGAAAGGTGGTGAAGGACAGGGTGGTGGAAAAGAGGAAGAAAGTGATGAAGAAGGTATCGAAGAAAAGGAACAAGATGACGAAGAAGAGGAAGAAGAAGATTGCTAAGAAGAGGAAAAAGGTGGTGAAGAAGAGGAAGATGATGGCGAAGAAGAGGAAGAAGATGACCAAGAAGAGGAAGAAGGTGGTGAAGAAGAGGAAGAGAAAGTTGGTCAAGAAGAGGAAGGAAGCGGCGAAGAAGAGTAAGAAGATGGCGAAGAAGAGGAAGTAAAAGGTGGAGAAGAAGAGAAATAGGTAGATGGTCAAGAAGAGGAAGAAGGTGGCGAAAAAGAGGAAGAAGATGACCAAGAAGAAGAAGGAGGTGAAGAAGAGGAAGAGAAAGTTGGTCAAGAAGAGGAAGGAAGCGGCGAAGAAGAGGAAGAAGAAGATGAAGAAGAGGAAGTAAAAGGTGGAGAAGAAGAGAAATAGGAAGATGGCCAAGAAGAGGAAGAAGGTGGCGAAAAAGAGGAAGGTGACCAAGAAGAGGAAGAAGAAGATGGCGTAGAAGAGGAAGAGGACGAAGAAAGTGGTGAAAAAGAAGAAAAAGAAAATTCATTTCTGATAGTTGTGAAAGATTTGAGCACAAAATGAGTATGCCGAAAGCTATCATGCCTTACGAGGTCCCATACCTTGACCATACCTTCAAGGACACTTGCGACATACCCTTTAAGACTCCTAGATTTTGAGCAGGTCGTCCCAAAACAACCTAATGAATATTTTTGTACGTGTCGACCACTGCTCATATACATACATATTCATTTTTCACTCACTCGGGTATTTGCCACAGCTGTGTTGGAGATTGGCGCTTAGAGCGCTGAAAAGTAACCAAATTGCGAAGTGAGTAACAGGTAATGGGTTGAGGGTCCTTGCACTTAATTAGGGGGCAACTCACGTCCGGGAATTTGAAATACGCGCGATATTTTACGCACCGACAAAGAAGGTCCGCAAGTGTTTGCATATTCAACAAGTATGACACTTTCACCAGATATTTATTCCTGTGCTGACCGCCAACGCATTAGTCTTCAACACGAAATTCCGCCGCTGAGAGTATTACAAATAGCTTTTTGTCAAATATGGGGAGGTGGCATCCCTGGGGCCTTTCAGTTGTTATACAACATGTGTCAGAACCCTCGTTTATTTTGGATGGTCAAGGAGATCCAGGGTCATACAAATTTCGGTCCTACCAGCAGCAAAACACATTAAAAGACTGAAAAGAAACATCGGTTTATTTTCTTGCTCATTCCAGTATGTTCATAATAAAGAAAAAAATCTGATGTGTTGCACTCATACGAAATTCTCTGCTCTTGTACTAACTATTCTTAAACAGACTTGCTGCTTTATCATCTTCATGTTAATGCAGATAAACATTTGCAGAATTTATCTTATTGCTCTCGACGGGCCCTTAAACATTTTTAATTTAGTACCTATATTTAAGTTAAGAGAAGAAAGCTGAATAATAATTTATGGAATATTAGGTTTAATAATTTTTGCAGTAATTGGTGGTACAATATTAAATTGAATAATTTTTTTAACTCCTTATTTTATCACTCACTCACTCTTATTGCTCATTTTCTTATCTGTCAAAGGAGAACGTGGGAATACAGTAGACTTTGTCAAATCTTTTAAAGCTTTCAAATCCCATTCTCTTTGCAGGGCTAAGGTATAAAAATGAATAACTATCTTTCATTTGTGGAAAGTATAAGTATTGCTAAACAAAAATAACAAGGAATATCTCCGAAATGGTTCACTAAACAGAAAAGTTATTTAGGCATAAATTGTATGTTTTAACAAATCTACACTTTTGTATTGTAAGATTTCGTCTATATCTTACGGTTAACCAGTTATGCAAAAGTCATCCAGAAGACTACGTAGGCTATAGCCCGAACATTCAAAATGTACATTTTAAACATATGGTATTTTAATCAAAATCGTAAGGGCCATCTTCGAGGTAATTAAAATTTAAAAAAATACGGTAGTTCAGGGTGGAGGAATTTTCTGCTTTTTGGATTCTGGGGGCTTCAAAACATATACCTCCAGTGAAATCTCGACATCAAAATTTTGGATAGAATACAATACTTTGCCTACTTATTATACTAGCGGGAAAGTTTTTTTAAACTTATGTGGTCTGATTCCAACGGACTCATTTGTTACCTCTTAGCTCCCCACCACTAGAGCAATCAACTGTTGTTTCTGCCTTTAAAAAATCTCATTGTCTTCCAGGCTTATTTATACGATAGCTTTATCGTAATTTAAAGCTTATACTAGAATACAAATAAAGGAATGAGTATTGGAGAAATGTTTATGGATATTAGTAATGAAAATAGACTAGGTTGCCCACACTACCAGGACTTTTTAATATATATTCGTACGATGCCATAAGAAAATGGCAAAGTGCTTTAATTAACATTGTATGATAAGACGAAACGAAAATGAATTTGTATTATTTGCAGATGACCAAGTTATAACAGCTTCTTCAGAGAACCAATTATAAATTATTGTATAAAATAATAAATAGAATACAACTTTAAAAGACCAAGCCGGAAACGAAATATATGGCTTTTCTTGGACCTTATCACAAGAGAACAAAAATTGTAATTGGGATCGAAATAATTGAACGAGAGCGCTGTTTTAAATATTTAGGAAGTAAATCACATACAGGCATAACATGGAAATAGAAAATAAATCATAAAAAAATTCAATATATCTGTGGTACAGTAAATACGTTTTTAAGAAATAAAACAAGGGGAAACAAAATTAAAGTTTTATAAAGCAATCGCCGTACCAACGTTGATTTATGAATCAGAATGATGGTCTTTAACAAAATTGCAGGAGAGAAAAATAGAAACAGCCAAAATGCGGTTTCTCAATGCAGGGGCTTTTTCTGTACCTTCGGGCAAGATCCAACTGCGGATCGAGAAAGGTCCATGTAACGTCACACCGTCTATGTAAGGAGTTGAGGCAACAACAGAGCGAATTGCCAGACTTGCAGAGGTCCTAGCGGACGACAAAACAGCGGCTGATAGTTTTTAATTTTTAGCGGAGTGGAATATCAATTTGAGGATTTAAAATTGTAATTATCTGTTTATCCTTTTGGGCATATTTATCCCCTTGTTTCATATCTGGCTATTGCCACTGTGTTTTACCTTTTGTGTATATTTTTCTTGTTGCTAGTATATATTTTTTTTGAGTAAAATTTATATCTGGCTATTGCCATGAATCTTTTAAGGGCACTGATGACCTCGAGGTTGAGCGCCCTTAAACCAAACCAAACCAAACCAAACCAAACAGAGCGAAGAGTTAGTTACGGAGATGAGTAGGCCAGTGTGACAGTGAGCGCGAGACAGCTGTGCGTGTGGTACGTCGCGTGCGTCGTGAAGAGGATTCAGCGAACTTCAAGTGATTGTAACTTCGTAGTTCGTGACTGAGAGACATACAAACTGAAGAAAGACACCGAAAGGAGTATGCAAGGTTACGAGAAGCAAAAGTTAAGTCTATTGCAGGCTCTTAATGACGAGAGGAGAACTGTATTTTTATAAACTTTTAGAGCAAAATAAAGTAATACAAAAGTAACCGGACTGATTCTGTTGTAATTGTTACACTGGTGTCAGGAGTGGGATTCGTCAAATTCATTTTCTCACAATACAATAATAAGCGTTCTAAGAATACTTTATGCAAGAGTGGGTAGAAAATGTCACGTGACTCATAAGATTATGTCTTAGAGTGCACGTTAAGAAACAGTAAACCGTTATTTTCATCACGGTTTTCTACGGTTTTCCCATGGTTTGTATTACGTTCCACTGTTTGTGAATCCTTGGTTCAGAAGTAGTGAGTCAAAGACATTAAAACACCATTTTATTGCTAGTAATTTTAACATTTCATATCATGACATACCGATATGCTCGTGGAATTAATTTAATTATCATGAGAGAGCTAATAACGAAATGCAAAGTGACGTTATGTTTCAGCGGCTTTAATCTAACAGCAATTACACAACAGAACCAGTATTCATTTAGCCTTTGAAATTAAAAACACGCGCGCAGATTCAATGAATGCAAAATGAACTGAAAGCGTGAAGCGTAAAAGGTGTTTGTGCTGAAAAACAACACACGGTCGTTGTAGCGGTACTGCTGATGTGTCGTGCAATTAAATTGAAACAAAAGCAATCTTAAGCTTGAGGAATTAATTTTTATTAACACTGGTGAAGCTTAATATTCGCAGCGCGTTTACACTTTGAATAGGCATTACGTTGCCTTGGAATTTATGGTCCTATTTACACGGTAATTATGGTGCAAATACGAGGCTGTCACTAGGATCACATTCGAGTAAGGTACGCCTGGCCATGTAGCATTCATAAAGGGTATTTCTGTAGTCAGTTTTAATATGCAATTTTGAATGTGTGTGTGTGCGTGTGTGTGCGTGTGTGTGCGCGCGTGCGTACGTGCGTGCGTGTGTGTGTGTAGTGCTCAGAATTTGATAATAGAATCATTCTTCTTCTTGCCTTCCAATATTTAGAGACTAGATCTTCTTGATTTTGGAGAATTTCACATACAATTAGGTGATAAAAATTCATTGTCATTTTTTCCACGTAAACAGCACTGTGGGGAAGTCATTAATCCAATCTTGCACAAATGTCCACTTAGACAATCATGGCTTGAGATTAATCTGAACATTGCAATTGATGATTTTCTTGGTAGATCTGGAATTGTTTTAAGTTTATTTTGGAGATCCTTCCAATTAAGTTTTTCAGAAGAAGTAAGATATTCATCATATTTTTTCTGAAGATGTTTTTGATTAACCCTTTAACTGTTTCATAGGGGATATTTGGTTTGTTGTTTGAGCAATTTTGGAACCCTTCTTGACCAACATGTCTGTTTGTTCATTTCCAGAAATTCTACAGCGGGATGGGATCCATTGGAAAACAATACATTTAAGTTTTGGAGATGTTTAATCATACTATGAATTTCCTTTATTTTACCCATTTTAGGGTAGTCAGTTGAAATAATAGCTTGAATAGCCGCTTTGGAATCTGATAAGAAGACTGTTGAAATGTAAATTGCATCAATTTCTCCATCAAAACTTAAGTGAATTCCAAAATGTCCATAGAAAGAAAAAAAATTTACAGGTAGCTCCTGCTTCATCTTCTTGATTGTAAAGAGAGCCAGCTGTATAGATGAGTTCATTCATCAGCTGGGTATCTTACATTTATGGTTTCAAGGGCATATGTTTTAGCTTCTATAGATGAATTTTCTTTCTTTTTAAATCTGCAACTGAATCAAGGTAATATTCTAATTCAATGATGTTCACTGGGTTGTTAAGAAGCATGAGATGTTCTATTTCAGATGTGTAATCTAGTTTATTTCTTAGTTGAACTTTGTGTATGCAATTGTTGTAAACTGTATGCTGGAGTAAATTAAGGATGTTTACCCATCATGAAAAATGGGCAAAAATTCATGAACACTGGTTTCACATGTGCTGATTGCATGTTATTTTCACAGTTTGAAATACTTTGACTAAGAGTTCCAAATAATTTCTGTCGTTGCCTTTGTGTGGCGTTGTTTACAGATTGTAATTCTGTTAGTCATGGCATATAATATTGCCACTACTTACTGTACGTAGTGGAGAAAGTAAAAATACATTATATGTACTTGATTTTAGTCAGAGGCATTTATGCTTTTAATAGAGGGTTTGGGCTTAATGTTTATAGCATAGTTTATGTACGCCTCAGATCGTTTGCTTTCAATATTGAGTTAGCTAAAGCAATAGAGGCATCATGAACAATAAGTAACTTTACATCAATATGTCCATAATAGCCAGAGCAGTATAGGGGAGTTTCGTCCCAACGATTCTTAACATTAACATCTACCCCCTTGTCCAGAAGATATTCACGAACTCTGACATGTTCTTGTTGTGCCGAATGATGGAGAGGAGCGCAGTGATCAACATCTACAACATTTACATCTATCCCTGATGCAATGATGGACTTCACCTCTGCTATATTTCCATCATTTGAACAGCTGACCACTTCTAGCAATATTTTATACATCTGTGTTTTTTGTCTGAGGCTCAACATTACTGTTACTCGCAATGTTCCAGTTAACATCTTTATGTCTCTTTTCTAAGTCCATAAAATTTTCCTCCAAATCTGTATTCTTCTTCTGACTTGCTTCAAGTTCTTGCTCCAGTTGAGCTATCCTTTGCTCTTCATTCACCACCAGAGTATGGAGCTGTCTGTATTCTTCAATTTGTTTCTTCTGACTTGTTTGAAGTTCTTGCTCCACTTGAGTTATCCTTTGCTCTTCATTCACCACCAGAGTATGGAGCTGTCTGTATTCTTCAATTTGTTTCTTCTGACTTGTTTCAAGTTCTTGCTCCACTTGAGTTATCCTTTGCTCTTCATTCACCATCAGAGTATGGAGCTGTCTGTATTCTTCAATTTGTTTCTTCTGACTTGTTTGAAGTTCTTGCTCCACTTGAGTTATCCTTTGCTCTTCATTCACCATCAGAGTATGGAGCTGTCTGTATTCTTCAATTTGTTTCTTCTGACTTGTTTGAAGTTCTTCCTCCACTTGAGTTATCCTTTGCTCTTCATTCACCATCAGAGTATGGAGGTGTCTGTATTCTTCAACTTGTTTCTTCTGACTTGTTTGAAGTTCTTGCTCCACTTGAGTTATCCTTTGCTCTTCATTCACCATCAGAGTATGGAGGTGTGTGTATTCTTCAACTTGTTTCTTCTGACTTGTTTGAAGTTCTTGCTTCAGTTGAGTTATCATTTGCTCTTTATTCACCACCAGAGTATGGAGGTGTCTGTATTCTTCAGCTTGTTTCTTCTGACTTGTTTGAAGTTCTTGCTCCACTTGAGTTATCATTTGCTCTTCATTCACCATCAGAGTATGGAGGTGTCTGTATTCTTCAACTTGTTTCTTCTGACTTGTTTGAAGTTCTTGCTCCACTTGAGTTATCATTTGCTCTTCATTCACCATCAGAGTATGGAGGTGTCTGTATTCTTCAACTTGTTTCTTCTGACTTGTTTGAAGTTCTTGCTCCAGTTGAGTTATCATTTGCTCTTCATTCACCATCAGAGTATGGAGGTGTCTGTATTCTTCAACTTGTTTCTTCTGACTTGTTTGAAGTTCTTGCTCCACTTGAGTTATCCTTTGCTCTTCATTCGCCACCAGAGTATGGAGGTGTCTGTATTCTTCAACTTGTTTCTTCTGACTTGTTTGAAGTTCTTGCTTCACTTGAGTTATCCTTTGCTCTTCATTCGCCACCAGAGTATGGAGGTGTCTGTATTCTTCAACTTGTTTCTTCTGACTTGTTTCAAGTTCTTGCTCCACTTGAGTTATCCTTTGCTCTTCATTCACCACCAGAGTATGGAGGTGTGTGTATTCTTCAACTTGTTTCTTCTGACTTGTTTCAAGTTCTTGCTCCAGTTGAGTTATCCTTTGCTCTTCATTCACCACCAGAGTATGGAGGTGTCTGTATTCTTCAACTTGTTTCTTCTGACTTGTTTGAAGTTCTTGCTCCACTTGAGTTATCATTTGCTCTTTATTCACCACCAGAGTATGGAGGTGTCTGTATTCTTCAGCTTGTTTCTTCTGACTTGTTTGAAGTTCTTGCTCCACTTGAGTTATCATTTGCTCTTCATTCACCATCACAGTATGGAGGTGTCTGTATTCTTCAACTTGTTTCTTCTGACTTGTTTGAAGTTCTTGCTCCACTTGAGTTATCATTTGCTCTTCATTCACCATCAGAGTATGGAGGTGTCTGTATTCTTCAACTTGTTTCTTCTGACTTGTTTGAAGTTCTTGCTCCACTTGAGTTATCATTTGCTCTTCATTCACCATCAGAGTATGGAGGTGTGTGTATTCTTCAACTTGTTTCTTCTGACTTGTTTGAAGTTCTTGCTCCACTTGAGTTATCATTTGCTCTTCATTCACCACTAAACTATGGAGCTGCTGGTTTTCACACAGGAGTCGATTGACATTAGCTTGGAGAAGATCAAGCTCTATTTTCTCCTCCTCAAGAGCAATAATCCTCGTAAGAAGTTGTCGATCAGGATGGGGTTGGCCAGCCATCTTGTATCTTCTATTGCTTTAGTGATCCAACAAATCAAGTTTAACAAAACGTTTATTAAAATGCAAACAAAATCCATCGTGCTTCTCCAAACCACTACACGCAACACATTAACTTGCTGTCAATACTGAAGCCATGTTTGGCTCAACATAGATTTGCGAATAATTTTTCTCCAAACTAAAATGGATCAAATCATACCTGCCATTTCTGATAAACAATATTCCTTGCAATTAAAAATACCTACGTGTGACATTTTTTGTAGATCTTGCTAATTTAGTGTATTAAATTCACATACTCGTTTCACCACACATATGTACAGTACTGCACAGCCTATCAAGGCCGCTCTATCTACTGCTCCCACCCTCTAAACCCACCTGCTGTTGTGTGGGACCCTAATCTCAAATATATCACGGAGTTCAGTTTTGTGGGCCTCCGGACTGAAGGGTTATACAGGCTCCTCTAATGATCTAGGAGTGTCGCCATGAGATGGCAGTTCAGAAAAATTGATATGTCTGATTTTCCAACCCCGTCCCATAATACATTTTCCTCTACCTACAAGGAGACATTTAATATAACCATTCATACAAAATATCCTCTCCCTTGTTTAAAGAAGTGGATCGAAAATTAGCAATTCTAAGAATAGCTTGTACTAAAGTGAGTGGAGAAAGTAATGTGAGTTAAGGTGGCTTTAATGAAGTTGTACTACTCCACAATGTGAATCATTTTAGCCTTTATTTAGTATTTTAGCTTTTTGGTGGAATGTTTGTTTCTTGGATAAATTGGGAAGTTGTGAATTATTTTACCTTTCTCTTGGGTATGGGATGGCTCATTCTGTTTCAGGGTGGCGATAAAAACTCCAACCCTGCAGGGTGTGGAGACTGAAGAATTATTCACTTAAAATAATACTCACTATTTAAGAAAACATTTCTAACACTCGTTTTATTTCACTTTTATGAAGAAATGCCCAGTGATGATGAAACAGTTGGAATGAGTGGCGAGGGAAACCGAAGAACCCGGAGAGAACCCGCCCAGATGCCACTTCGTCCAACACAAATATCACATGCGGTTTCTGGGCCGCTTGTTATATTTTAAATATCAAAATAACGTAACATTTTACTTTTATCCCTCCTTTGAACGAATAAAGGAATTAAAAAATTAATAAATTAAGCAAAAATTCGGCTAACGGCTTAAGCATAAATATCCTTTTCAGACTGCAACATACACATCAGATTTATTTTATCTTGTTCTGTACCCTACGCTGAACTAAAATTTGTTTCTCCGTCCATTTGTTTTAATCCAGTAAGCATTCGGAAAAATTATTTTATTGCACATTTCTTTGTATGTATACGTAATACAGGAAGCCAACGTGACAGTCAAATGTTTAAAAAGCGAGGCGCTGAATGCTGCCTCTGAAATTAGACTCCCTATGACTTTACGAAGAACAAAAGATCAGTAACAGGTGATTAAAAAACATGTTAAAGATATTCGGAAATTCAAACCAAGAGCAAAAAATTAATCATAAACTCCAATTTTGGTATAGTACCTTTATCAAGTAAACAACATTATTAAAAACCTAACTCTAACAGATATCTCTTTACAGACTATTCATAAATCAAAATGCGTGTTTTATTAGGTACCAAAATATACTAAGCAAATAAGGATTTGAATTAAAAGGTGTAACCTCACGTTCACATTAAATGAATTATTTCCAGCGTATTAATGTTATTTGCTCTTGCTTTTCTATATAAAAGAAAAACAAGACACTTTTACAATTTTAAAACATTTATAATTTATTTTATCAGCTGAATGAAGAAAAATTGTAGTAATTTGTTATGAGTTTTCTTAGATACAAAACTGACATAGCTTGATAAGAAATGTGTAGGTTTGGTTCCTGCATTATAGCGCGGCAAATGGTCACTGGTTGCAATGCTCCCGGGCGGATCCTACCATTCATTTCTCATTTGCAGTAGAAGTGGGGAATGACTCCTCCGCTTATCCTCTCTAACATCCATAAGCTGTATCGTGTGGAACATTCTGAAGCTATGAAAAATGCATGAAAATGAAAGCAAGAATATACAAGACCGTGACAAATAAACCGCATGGATAATCAGGAAACTTAGGCACAAATCCTGGTTTCTCTTTCGAGTGTAGTAGCTAAGAAATAAATTTAAGTTTTCAGCACAATATTTGATATATGTTGTGACGAAATAAACTGTTTCTTATAATAGCCTGTTGACAAAGTTTAGATACTTTAATTTCCAAAGCGAAGCAGGTTAGGAAAGGGAGGAAGAAATAAGCACATCAGCGGTTAATGGAATTACATGAGCTATGGACTTGGCTAGCTAGTTAAAAACTACTAATGCTAAGATGTTATCTTCGTGATCGATGAAAGCTGACTTATGCCTTTTGATGTTCGGCTCCGTTTTTGGAATATGCAATTTGATATTAAGGTGTTCTTATTTCTTTTTCTTTTTACAACAGGCACTACAAGTACATAAAGAGGTCTTGACTAGACATAGTTCAAGGGGGACCACAAAGGTTGCGGAAAAAGAAACTGTTATTTACCCATCTTCAGGTTAAAGGTTACCCAGCTAACGCCCTCAACACTTTTTTTTTCTTTTCATTCATCCCCTCCTCTCATTCATCTGCGAAGAGCTAGCATGTAAAATCCAAACGGTTTTAGTGGAACGCTAGGTTGTTTTTTTTTTTTTTTTTTTTTTTTGCAATTTCCTGATAACGGAAATAGTTTTATAATTCTAGGAACGGTAATTTCGGGAATGGATGTTCTACATAACGGAAGGCCAAGATAAGTTAATGAATGAGGTGAATATATTGAACTAGGTGCTTAAAATCGCTGACTTTTGCTTCCTCAATCAACTTGAGGAAACGTTGTGTTCGATGCAAAAGTCTAACATTCAGATTTTAGTGAAATTTGGGCATAAATGATGAAAAAATTCGATTTTTCGATTTTAACTTTAAAAGTATGCCCGTGCCTTGTACTTTCAGAATCTACCTTCACTTACACCGCATCGCTATTTAAGAGGCTGTTAAATCACGATTTAAATAGCCATGTGCGGGTGGGCGTGACTCCTGAAATACATTCATTATCCCATTGCAGCAAAACATGTATAATTTTGAAGTTTAGATCAGGCGATCGGATTTAGTGCTAGTGGATGTAAGCAGAGACGTCTTGTGGATTTCTTGCATTCATCCTCATAAAACAGTGGTAAAGTACAGTCTGTGTACATGTGTTAACCACGTAGTTGTGTTTTTCTGAATTTTATATGAGAACTTTTGCTTCTAAAAATGAAACTGCAAATTGCAGTAACTTCAGCTATTCTTGCATACAATATGGGTTGTGAGGCTACTCTTTACGTAAAGGAGAGTCACAGGTAGTAAACTGTCTAGCCAGCAAAATAACTAGTAATTTAAATACATTTAAATCAGGAAAAATATTAAGAGTAAGAAACGTTATAGAAGAAGAACAAGCTAAACAGCCACTTGATGGACGTTCATATGGCCCAGGGAAGTGCTAAAGCAGTAACTGTAAATGTACAATTGAAACTTGAAAGCCATTTTATCCCCCCCCCCTTTTTTTTACGTATTTTAGTTTTCAAAGTACTTCTATTACAATTCTAAATCGATTGTATTTTAAATTTTGCATACGTACTCTTTGATGGTTGTTTTATAACACTTGGTATTTTAAATCCTCTAGATGGAGCAGTTTGTTACTGAATTTTGGTTTTGAAAATTAATAATAATTTGAAGAAAAATTAGCATCGTCGTATTCGATAGTTATTTATTGTCTTCAAAAATGCTTAACATAGCCACATAAAAATACCAGATTTTGTAGATATGATCAAAAGAAACATACCTATAGGTACAGTTTATTTTATTTATAACAATTAGTGTTTCATATGAACGATATCTTATACTACACTAAAATTACAGCAACAAACCCAGTAACTATTACTTTTGAAATTTGCTAGACCTCCTAGATATGCTTAGAGACACGTGCGTACAAATTACCACATCATTGTGACAAAAACTGTGGATTTTAGTCATTTTCACAGTTGCCCTCTACATAACAAAAATCTGATGGTTTAGATTCACATCGCTTACTCTATGTATTCAACAAATTATAATTACAAAAGCTAATGTGCGTGCCTGTCTCCAGTCACAAGAAATAAATGTTTGCGGAAACGGTTTTATTGGTATTTCCTTGTAGGTACAAAAAGCGCCAAAGAAAATCTGCCACCTTGCGTCTGTAACATTATACCTATAGGGTGTTTTAAAATTAGACCGACAAACTTTGGGGGCTGATAAATAACATTGTTAAGCACTTTTTGTTAAGGGAAGTTTTTTACTGCGGTGCTTCGTTTAAGCGTTAGACGAGTTAACGTTATAGATTGCTGCCTCTCACCCAATATAAGTATTTACGGCAACACCAACAATCAAATTAGTATTGCATTTATCTTAGTAAGGCACACAATCTTAATAAAAAAAAAAAAAAAAAAAAAAAAAAAAAAAACCACAGAACACGTGAAAAAACACAAACATATAATTGTTTACAGCTAATCACAGTTTTACTATTCAAAATTAGGCGGAAAAACTTTTAAACCAGAGAAATGGCAGGTGTCTTTGCGAGAGTACGGCAGAATAGGACACGCTAATGCAGTCCTATCCGCCGAAGATTTTCTTTGGCACTCTTTGTACAAGAGCATTAGGGGAATATAGCAGCTTTTAAGTGATAGTGAAGTATTTAAAGAAGTGATCACTGAAATACCGTTCTGTTAGCATGAGCACGAGAAGAAAAGAAATAGCAATCAATGTTTCTTACGAGAATAGGAAAAGTGGTTTAAAATCCAGACGGAATACTTAATATCTCAAAAGTGATTAACACACAAAATGTTTTATGCGGCATAACTTTTGTGCTTTAATTCGATGTATACTTTCTGCGTTTTAAAACTTTTACATACTATATCTTAGCTTTACCAGTTATAGAAAATTCATTCAGGGGCTTCAGAGGCTATTCTCAGAAATGTAACATGTATTACTTGTCATGTATATATTTAGTCAAATGGTATCTTCATAAAATTCGTTATAGCAACTTTTTGAGAAAATCAAGTTTGGAAGCGTTTTCCATTTTAGGCGATTTGGGTTGAAATGGTTTTCTTGAAATTCTTCGTGTTTCATATCTAGAAAATGCCCAACTTTTTATTATTTGGTTTGGTTTTTAGAACATGCAAGTGGGGTATATCGCAGGTTATTTAATTTACGGGTTCAATCCCCGGTACCGGCATGGGATTCCCCCCCCCCCCGCCGGGAGGTCTGGTACGGGGTGCACTCAGCCTCATTAGGTCCCTGAGGGACCAATTCAGGAGCTATCCTGATAGAAAGGTAGCGTGCCTAAAAGGTCAAGTAGTCACCTTATGGTCGGGGGGGGGGGCGGCGTGCTGACCCCCGCCACACCCAACCTGCACTCCTCCGTGGCCTTGTTTGCAGTTGGAGGAGGCAGAGGCGATGAGGGTAACCTCTACATAGAGGAGATGCCCTATGTATTATTATTAAATATATTATACTTTATTGCACTTCGCTACACTGATTCAGTTAGTTTGCTATTTAACCGACTTTTCGTTTTTTAGTGATGTCTGTGAATTGAAGGACCCTCAAAAATATATTTCCATAAAATAAATATTTTTGCGATGAAATGCTATACTTCTAATTACTATACATAGTAGAGAAAGTAAAACAAAAGTTTATATATGTTAGTTCCTACAAAATGTAAGAATGCTAAACATAAAAAAATACATATCACACCTAAAGAGTCAGTGAAGATAGGAGCAGAAGATTGGTTCAATTCCTTTAGGTAAGAACCAGATTGGAGCAGACCTTCTTTGAATGCAGCTAGGCCAATGAGAACTGATGAGATCTGATAGCGATTTGAGACCTGTATCTAATACCAAACTCATATGAATAATAGCTTTTCCTTAAAAAGCTGTAGTACATGTAAAATTCAGTTTAAGAGCAGTTCATGTCTAGCATGAAAATCAATTTCCAGAGACGAATAGCTGGACAAATCACCATTCGCTCTAGAAGGCGGAGTTACATGCATCGAAAATATTGTCCAGGATAATAAGTCAGTCCAAAGAGAGAGATATTTGAAGCGCACGCCATCATGTACTTGATATTCAGGTCTCAAAACAGAAACATAATTGTTACAAGATGAAGGCGTGACGCTACAAATGTTGGCCCAGTGGTTTATATTCATCATGTGAATGTTCTTCTGTAACTGGTATTAACTTATTTAATATCCTATAAACACACCCTCTAATATGTTAATATACAAATCATATTTTATGTGGTTATACCCATGAGTGTGAAACTTGTTCTGAGATTTTTCAAGCTGACAGAGAAATACTATTAGAAATCCACATGCAAATGGATTCCTCATTGAGCTTATTTGTGTTCGATTTCAGCAAAATTTCTGCGGACCTTCTTAATTATGAGTTTTGTTTTTTTAAAATTTCTTTCACAGATTACACCTCACGTCAATCATGATAAAAAGCCATTTGGGAGGAGCGACCTTCATTTTATAGACAGTTACAGCGATTTTCTAACTGTCAAATCAAATGCACTCTGATTGCTTTCAACCAGAAAATAATTAGCCAACGAAAAACTGTCTAGCGCTATAACTTTATCAAAATCAATTCTAGAGATCCTAATACATATACAATTGTAATTACATTCTGATATGGGAAGCTCGGAAACATTTTTGCACGAAGCTATAGAACGAAGAAGAAACATCAATAAATCTAGGTACCACAAATGATGTGTGATACCAACAGGCGAGAGCGATGGGGGGGGGGGGGGGGTGGCTGTTCATAGCTGGTAGGTGTGTCCTGTGCACAAGTTTCTTTTTGATTTAAAAATTTTGTGCACTCATATGACCTTCCCTACTCACTCTTCTAGAAGCTATTCTTACAAAAACGCATTCTTCTGCTTAGTTCTTGTTAGCTAAACTCTCCATTCATATTTACATATTTCACTGCAGGACACGCTAGTAATATATACGTTTAAAGAGCATGTCATTCTGTTATGGTTTTAAAATGCCATACTCTTTGAATGACCATAAGAACTTTATAGTTGGGCATAAATTTTTAAAAATTCAAATCAATAAATGCGAACATCTCGGAAATGGTTATCTGGAAACGTATATGTAACCAAATTGCGTGCTTTAACGAGATCTGGTTTTCTGTGTGGTAAGACTTTGTCCATATTTTACGGTTAACCAATTATAAAAACTCACTCACAATGAGAACTTAAAAGGCTATTCCCAGAAAATTCAAGGTGTATTAAATCTTGTAAAGGACAGTTTGAGATGGGGGAAATTTTGTTGGAACTAAGTAGAAAGTTTTGTATCTACTGAACTTTAAGACACATCTGCACACACACACAAACTTTTTTTATAAAAATGCTGCCTTTGGATTCAGGAGCCTTAAAACATATTCACTGCGACATTTTAATATCAACTATTTAGGTGAGCAGAGAAAGTAATACAGAGCTAGTGTTCCTCAGATCAACCGAACAAATTTGGCTAAAAATGCCTTAACTATATAAAAAAATCTGACGTGTTGCACTCACATGACTTTCTCTACTCTTGTACTTACCATTCTTACAAACTCTTATTCCTATATCTTCTTCGTGTTAATTAAATTAAACATTTGTACAAATTATCTTATTGCTTATTTCCTTGTAGGTGCAAAGGGAACGCTAGAATACTGTAGGCTTTGTGCGATGGTCAAATCTTTTAAAGCTTTGAGATTCCGTTCTCTTTGCACACTTAACATACAAAAGAAATGAACAACGATGTTCCATTTCACGAAAGTTTTGAGCTTTCCGAAACTGACACAAATAACAAGGAATATCTCCGAAGTGGTTCACTCTACCAAAAAATGTATCGGGACATAAATTGAGTGTTTTAGTGTGATCTATATTTATTGTATATTAATAATTTGTATATCTCTTACGGTTTACAAGTTATTCAAAAGTCATTCAGACTAAGCAGGGCTACATAGGCTATAGCAAGAAAATTCAAAATATACATTTCATTTGTCATACAAATATCTTAAACATGACATTTTAATCAAAATCGTTAGTCATTTTCAAGAAAATCAATTTTCCACGTGAAGGTTAGATTAGGGTGGGGCTATTATCTTCAAAATTTTACTGTCGTATCCTTGAAAGACATTAAACTTAAATACCAACTTTGGTTTTTAACCGACTTTTCGTTATTGAGTTATGCTGTCCACAGACCGACACACACACGCGCGCGCGCGCGCGCACACACACACACACACACACACACACACACACACACACACACACACACACACGGATCTTTTTCTAGAAATACTTTGATTGTATTCAGGGGGTCTCAAAACATATATTTCCGATGGAATTTCAAAATCGAATTTTTGGTGGTTTACAATGCTTCCTTCTACTTACCAATAGAGAAAGTAAAAACATACTATTATGCAATATAGGGAAACAGACCACCCTAAAAAGTCATAAAGTTTTAGCAGTATCATCTATTTGGTTTAGATGTGAATATTGGACACTAACAAGAAAAGAAGCCAGGCATAGAAAGTGTAGAGATGGCATTTCTAAGAACTAGTAAATATTATAAAAATAATAAGACATTCGAAGAAAACTAAATACATGGATAATGGATTTGAGTTTTGTATTATATATTTGAATAGCATACTCTATAAACTGTCTAATTGAGTCAAATTAAATTATTGTGTATATTTATTCACAATGCATTTGTTATTCGCTGCATTGCACAGTTTGTATAAATTACGTATTTGTGATTCACTGTCCACAAAATCCAGTAATCAGATAGTGATAAATGATAAGCTTCCAAACAAGAAGATGGAATGAAATCAGTCGTTGCTAGCATCTTCATTATTCCATGAACTTCTGAAGGGCCGCCACCTTCTCGGCGTTTCGCCAGTATGCGGGTGTTTATTATTTATGATTCCGGTGCACTCCCTTTATCCAAGTCACCGGGGGTCGGCAACCATCTGGACCAGAGAAGCTGATCTATGTCTTCATTGTTTGCATCTGGTGCGACAGTTTTGTAGCCCGCACCTTAACAACATAGGCGGAATATCATTTAGTCGGAAGAAAGGGGGCGTTCATTAGCCTTTCATGTTTAGCGGTACCCGTGTGTGCTTACAAGCACTACTGAAATGTAAGGCAAACATTACTGAGAAATTTAATAAAAAATTAAGTGTAAGTGTCCCAAGCCCCTTCAGCCGACTTAAAAGCATGTTTGGAATTAACTATTTTTACTTTCTCTACTACTTCCACCTACTGGTGTTTTGCTCCTCACTGTAACTTTTCTATCTGACCTTACCTTGGTCATCTCTTGCCAACTCGTACCATAATTATGGTGGCATACGATAATTTTAATGTTTGTACAACGGTTGTCAACCCGTACGATAATTATGGGGATGTACGATAATTTGAATGTATGATAGTTCGATATCGGCGAAATATCATTTTCACTGGTTTGCCACACCAGCGAAATGAAACTAATTACCAATAACGACACCACTTTTGTCCTCATTGTCTGTTTCCACTCCATAGCAACCGTTTCCAACCCTAATAAGCCTGCTACCCTTTATCCTCTTATTGCCAGTGTGCCCAGGTCAGATAATCTCAATGAAGAAGACACTGTTCAGAAAATTGATGATCAACGGAGATAACTCGGAATACGTGATATTCCGTGTGAAATAAAGAACATGCCTGAACCCAAGAGTTTCTGGAATGCTATTAAACATGTCACCTTGGTAGAAATACTGATTTCAAAGAACTAGCGGCCTTTGGATTATCAGTGGCTTCGTTGTCCCACGGAAGCACTTCTTGTGAAAGAGCTTTTTTTTTTTTTTATTTATTTATGATTTTTTTTTTTTTTTTTTTTTTTTTCTAAACTGGGTTTAAGAAAAACCAAAGTTAGAAACAGATTGGCACTAGGTACGATAAATGAACTCATTTTGCCGTCTCAACTTATGAAAGAACGTGGTAGATCTTAAAATCTGCAAGTCACCGAGAAGATGTTAAGGTTTATCTCAACAACAAATTTGTACAATGCTGCAACAGTTGAAGGTGAATAGTGCTAGAAACATAAGTGCTAAAGTTGTAATATCTGTTGAGGTCATCAATCTGGTAAGTGGATATAATAAACATCATTACTCTTATATTTTCATAAGTATTATACTGATATTTTTATTGTTGTAGCGTTTGCTTTATGATGTACGATTAATTTTGAGTCCAAATCTATAATTTTGAGTGGCTGGTACGATAATTGTACTTATAAATGTTGGCAACCCTGCTTCCGACCCCGAGGCTATTAGGGTTCCCGAGGGCTAGGGAGTCTTTATTTTTCCAACCTCTCCATTTCTCTATAAAATATTAACCCCTAACATGCTAACCTGTCATGGCATATAAGTCCTCTGATTGGTAATCAGAGGATATGGTCGGTCCTCCAGACATTCTGGGAGTTGTGAGAGAGCGATGTGACCGCCAAAACATACAAATATGGTGCTCTCTAAAAAGCGGTTACTATTAGTACTATTGCTCTCTTCAATATCAAATTATGAAATATGACTCGAGGTAAAATGTTCCGGAGTTAAAATAGTCCCCCATTCGGATCTCCGGTCGGGGACGACTACTCGAGAACCAAAACATTATATTAATAGAAGTTTAACATCAGACTTCTACAATGGAACGCGGGTGGTCTCACCCAAACAAAAATACTCAATAAAATTGTATTTGACTATAACATAGATATATTTGTCATACAAGAAGCAAATCTAACAAATGATCAACTTAAATACTTCAATTTTACTGGTTTTCTACTACACCTACTACCCAAAAATAGACAGATAAGTAGTGGAATAGTAGTTGGAGTCAAAAGGGATATTAAATCCTCCTTTGAAATTGTTAAAGAAATGGATAACACAGATAAGTGAATTAATAAAACTAAATGTTTGGGATAGCAAAACACATCTACATTTACACAGTATTTACAATCCTCCCAGGAATGAACCAGATCTCTCACTTATTGAGCAATTAAATAAAACAATCGTAATTGGGGATTTCAATGCCCATTCCAAAAGATGGGGTTATGAAAAAGTGGATTCTACAGGGAATATAGTGGAAGAATTTTTGAATACCACAACTTTTGAACTGATTTATAGTAAAGAAGATCCCAAAACCTTCATACATTACTCTGGAGCAGGCAGAAACCCAGACCTCTTGTTAGCTACAACAGATGTTGTTTCAAAAATTAAAAAACAAGTTATAGAAGACCCAAGTTCTGGTCACAGAGCGGTAATTGCTGATATAAAACTAGATAATACAAATAACAGTCAACGTTACACGCATCTGTATTGGAACTTGAAAAAAGCAGATTGGAACAAATATAAAACTGAACTGGGACATAAATTTAAAGAACAAACAAACTCGCAGCTGCATGACCAACCAGATCATATGAACAAAAATCTCCGTTAAGTCATCCTAGAAACAGCAAAAAAACATATTCCCTAATGTGTGCTGCTAGGATTCTTCATTTCGACACGTGTCCACTAAGCAGCCACCGGTCAGGCGAGTACAATGCCACCCATCCACCGAGAACGTATTTACAGTTCAAAAAGTCCTCAAACAACAGCGCCAAACTCGCTCATCGACAACACTGCGACCCTGAAAGACCGGAACGAAACGAAGTTGAAAGGGAATGGGATGGGAAATTTGGGGAATTTCCTACGCTTCGTAGCATTTGCCTGGTTATCAGGGAAATCCCTGAAAAGAACCATGGGTTAGGAAGGTCGCCTACGGGAATCGAATCAACCTCAGTGGCAATCTGCTACGAAAATATGCCAACTAGCATTTAATGTTACCCTTCGGCTAGTTAGTGGCTAGAATCAGACTCGAAGAAAAGAGATGTTCACACAAGATAAGGCTAGATTTGTCAGTACCAACATAAATAGCTGCGATCCATTAAGGGCCACCTTTTATGCAAGTCAGTATACCTAATCGTAACGTTTATAGCACCTCTAAAATAATATTAATAGATTATCCCAGTGCATCGTGTTTAACTAAGACAGCTTCACTTACTTTAATACCTTCCTCCTTTGTTTCTACTCTTTTCCTTCTTCCTTTCTTTTTGTTTGTTTTTCTTCGTAGTCGCACCGGCTCCTGCATTTTATTTACAGTACTTAGAAAACCTTCTCCCTCGCTAAGCTATCGCTATATATTTAGGATTTTATTGTCTAAAGCCAGGAAAAATCCATAAATACACCAAAACAATTTAAAAATGACTATTAAATCACTCATTTTAGCCATGAAAACGCGTAAAAAAGTACTACACTGCACTAGTAGCAGCTGCCTATTTACATTGTGCAAGTCAAGTGGATCTAGAAGAAGCCCTTGTATGGGCTTATTAACCATTCCGGTTTTCCAGAACAGAGGTTTAGGGTTCGATTTCTAGCCGGATTGAGGGACTTTTCTTTACTTGGAATCTTTCGGTACTCTCCATAGGGTCTGGAAGCGTGTATGTAAGAGTAAATGTGAGTGTGTTTCAAAATATAAATGTATAACAAATGAATATACACACAGCATAAAGCGTGTAGGACACTAAGTGGCCACTATGTGCGTAAGCCATCGCCTTGTGCTTGTCTGTTCTAAACGAAAAGTGAATGTACATGTAGCTAGTCTAAAATAAGTATTGCCGAAAACCGCTCGACATTCTTTAACTTTTTTTTTTCCAATTGAAGGCTTTGCAAGAAAAATTGTCAAATATATTTAATGCTTGACAGTATAAAATATGTTTGAATATTTGACAGGAAGGGGTAACACTGGTCATTAATGCATATTTAGATGTAGTCTCTTTTCCAAACTGAACTCCTTCAGAACATATCAATAATTTATCATGTACAAAGTGATTCGTTAGTAGCGTCAGGGTATAACAATTTACAATTAATTGTTCTTCTTCGCCTGATATTAATAGTGTTTTCAATGTAATAAACTCTGAAATCAGAGTTATTTTTCTCTGTCCAAATCATTCAGGAATGCGAAAATTGAGAGATGCATACAACTTAAATGTCAGGGTTCATCTGGGTTGGCAATCGATAACATTGATTGAATATAGCCGCTGTTGCTTTTTAACGATAGTAACATTTTGAAAATGTCAAGAATGAAAGCAAAGAAGAAAAAGGATTCCAGTTAATTTCTGTATTTCCACCTAGAATCTCTGGTGCATCCCAAAAGAATGTTGGCTAGCAGTGTAAAACGCCAGGTATAAAAGCTGTTGCATGGTAAATTTGTCGAAGCGGAATTATTTCAATTTGTATGGCCAAATGCCCTAGAATGTGAAATACTATATGTTCTGAGGAAACTTGGATGGGATTCATCTCCCCACCGAAGATGTAGAGAAACACTTGGATTGAGACATTTCTGGAAAATTGGCCTCGTGTTTTCTAGTGCACAAAACGACCTCTTGAGATCCAGGAAAAGCCTATTGAATTTATCTGCCCTAAGAACAGAGGTAAAAAGCCAAAGTTGCGTGTTTAAACTCTGATAATTTAACATGGAAGGAACAGTGATGTAGTTTTCAAGGCCGATACCGATGGCAATATTTCTCTACGATTCCATTAAAATTATCCAAGGGAGTGTTGACAAGTATATTTTGTCCAAGACATTCTGTTGGTTTAACTCTGAAGTTTTCTGTTAGTAATGCTATCTTTAATGTTGTTCATTAAGATTCATGAACCAGTTTCACTCTTATGTATGATGCAAATCCCGGAGGGTAAACACGTGATTTCCAAATGACTCTTGCAAAATTTCGATATGGGGAGCAGACTGCACAGCTTGTCAAGGAATTTGAAGTTATGCTTCTACTGAGTCATTAAAGTTTTTGTTGGATATAAATACGACATACTGTGTTCCTCCGTATTCTCTGCTCTCTCTCTCTCTCTCTCTTCGCGTCATGAGTTCGCCTTCAGCATGCGAAAAATTGAACCAACGGATGACATGGCAAGCATGAATGAAACGCAAAAACAAATGCGTCTATATTTATGCAAATGAAGTGTGCGAAACAAACACTTGTTTAGTACATAACAGAGAATGCTCATCTTCTGATACAAAGTTTTCAGTAGTGAAGCAATCACCTCCATGTCGGTTTCTTGATTCCGTGATGTCAGTTGCAATGAATTTTTCGTCATAGTTCTGCCAATGTCTCATTCTTTTGTAAGCAAGACTAAAAATAAATAACGAATTCACACAATAGTCCCTGCACCTCGCTAGAATTACAAAGCTGACTTTTTTTGTTTCAGCGTTCCGGACTGTTGGCCTTGAACAATTTCTTAACCTGGAATTAAATTACTAAGATACAAATTAATTCCGTAAATAAACAACTGTTTCTTTACATATACAAATTTTCGAATATCACTCCTCAAATTACACCAAATAGAATTACAAAATGTGCATGTAAACATAAACTGGATACTAAAATTAACTAAACCCCAGCCCAACAGCCCATCAAGGGCAAGCGGCTACGTCCACCATCTGTGCCCAGTACAGGCGTCATTGGTGGGGTGCATTACTGGAGGGTGGTACGTGGCCAGCGTACCGAGCCCTCCCGGCCAGTTATGCGGTCTTAACGACCTGGGGTCGCTACTTCTCCATCAAGTAGTTCCTCAGTTGGCCCCTCCGAGACTTAATGAGGCTGAGTGCATCCCGTGCAAGAACTCCCAGCGGGGGAAAAGATTCCCATGCTGGTACCGAGGATCGAACCCAGGTCCTCCGCGCTAGAGGCAAGCACGCTACCAATTGCGCTGTGGAGGTGGTGAAACTAGATAGTAATCACTATTAATTATTTATTACAAAGTAGATAGTCAGGCTGGTCAACATGGATTCACCGTCAAACATGATCAGCTAGGTTCCATTATGAATCACCTTTTATGTACGGCAGTATACGTACAGCAGCCAATAGGAGAAGAGAAGCACATACTGATACCGAAATTATAGATACGTAAAATGAATCGTATAAAACAATTCAATAATAATGATGATAATGATAATAATAATGATAATGATAATACTAGTATTAGTAATAGTAGTAGATAGTAGTTATAGTAATAGAAGTAATAGTAGTATTAGTAATAGTAGAAATAGTTATAGTAATAGAAGTAATAGTAGTATTAGTAATAGTAGAAATAGTTATAGTAATAGAAGTAATGTAGTATTAGTAATAGTAGTAATAGTTATAGTAATAGAAGTAATAGTACTATTAGTAATAGAAGTAATAGTACTATTAGTAATAGTAGTAATAGTAATAGTAGTAATAGTAATAGTAGTAGAAGTAATAGTTATAGTAGTAGTAGTCATACTACTAATAATAATAGTAATATTAATAATAATAGTAATAAAAATAATAGTAATAAAAATAATAGTAAAAATAATAATAGAGTAATAAATCTCAGTAAAAAATTAATCGAGAAAGCAAACGCAAAAGGGGCTAACCTCGCGAATTTAAAAAGCTGAATAGTTTCAATGCTTTTGTAACTTCACATCAGTCAGAGCGAACAGTCACTCTTTGCTTGTCTATGGAATATATCTAATTTTTTTGGAGCGTCTAATTGCGTGGAAGCCAACGAATAGACAAAATCAGTATAGTAAAACATATTTTAGGTGTGTAATTTTGAACTCAGTTTTGTTTGGCTAGTGAATTATGTTATAATGGACGTACACTGGTCGACGACGTCTCAGTTGAAATGGTAAAAACATTGAATTCTTTATTAAACGACATTATCATCAGAGCTGGTGTCATCCTTTCAAAACAAAACTCTCACATACCCACGGAGAGAAATCTCATAGCTTTATCGGCGGCAAAGGATGAATCAAAGGAGCTTTGAGGCATTAGTCGGCGGCATGAAGCTTTGTTGCTTTAAACAGTATTATCGACGTGTGACCGACTAAATGATATGTAATTTGGCAGCAAAATAGTTGCATCTACGATTGACTAATCCTGATTCAAAGGTCACACCAACGTGAAGCGTAGTAAAGAATTGCAATTGTTGACATTGGGAGTAAGCAGAAACGCTGAATCACTAAATTTATAACACGTGTCTTCTGGCTAAATTGTTTTTCGATTACTTCACAACACGTATGTGACAATTATTTCTACCGGATGAATTCAAACTCAAATTGTGGTATATGGTAGTAGGTGTAGTGTGGAATGTAAAGTTGCATTCACTACCTGTTTGTGTAATTTATGCTCGGGTACTATTCCCAGTCACTGTTTAAGGACAAGTTTCCTGCGCTAAAGGTCAGTAAAGGTTTATTATGTGCGCTGTCGGCAAATGCAACCTGACAAATATGGAAACTTCATTGGAAAACTCTTGACACATTTCATGAAGTACTTTAAACTAGCAAAGTGTGCTGAGAACGTGACGTGCCATTCATGTGTATTTTGCAGCATGAAATCTCGACCTTTTAAAACTATGGTCATGTCGGGGCTTGGCTGAAACTTCCATTTTTACCCTTTGAACTCTTAGGTTGCGACGCTGTGGCTGATCGCTTATCGCCTGGATTTCATCCCAGGGACCCTCATGTGGTATTAGTGGTGAACGAACCGTCACTCACTCTACCAACTACTCCATCATCATCTTCCCATCACCGGGGAATGAAATGGACAATTTGGCAGCAAAGGCGGCAACTACAGAACTATTACCATCTCTTTTGTTCTTCGGAAGACCTTAGGCTTGAAGTTCGGAGAGCGGTGCTGCTGGGCTGGCACGGAGTTTTTTTTTTTAAGTTGCAGACATTTGTCTCCTCAGGATAAGGGAAAACCTAGGAAAAAACCTTATCCGAACAACTCACCCTAAGCGAGATTCGAACTCGCGACTTCTTGGACGTGAAGAAGTTACGACACCACCAAGCTACAAAGGCGGAGGCGGAGAGTGGTCAGTTCTCCGCGGTAATAAGCTTAGAGAGCTAAAAGAACTTCCGATGAACTGTGTAACTTCCTCTCGAATTTCTCGTTGCGAGATTATTTTGGTTCGTTACGAATTGGTCACTACAATTTTTCGTATGGTTACCTTTTTAAACAAGACCCTGCTCCTCTTTGTCCGCTGTGCGACAACCGTTTGCCGGTCGGTCACGTGCTGCTAGTATGTTTTGCTAGCGCACCTTCGAGATACTCTGCAACTGCCTGGCTGACTTGCAGAGGTCTTAGCGGACGACAAACAAGCGTTCAAAAGAGTTTTGAAGTTCTTAGCAAAGACAGACATGAACTTGAGAATATGAAACTTTTAATATCTAAATTTATACTTTCTTTTTTTAGCTTTTCATAAGTTTATTTTTATTCAAAGCAATATACGATAATACATAACTAGAGAGCGGAATCGTTTGTAGTCACATGCGGTACTGATTAGTTGGGCTCGGAGAGTGAATGACGTAATCGGTACCGCGCAGCCGTCGTGCGCACGCATTAGGAGACGCCTGTAGCTGTGTATCTGTAAGAGCGACAGTAGAACACATTGCCACTAAACCTGTTGCTTTGTGCACACTTATCCACCTGTATACATAACATACGATACGAGGGCTATGTTTTCCAAACTCCGGTGTGTGGCCCAAGTGATAGGTGGGGGATTGCACGGTGTGATTGGCGGTGTTCTCGGCACTATCAACATCACTGCCAAAGTGAAATGGTGAGTTAAAACTTGGATATAGGCACTTAAATCTGTCCATTACTACAGTATCCCTCGCTAAGTGCAAGTTATGTAATGCTATTGTTCTACAGGAAGACGGGCATATTGCAGTGGGAGCATACCACTGCAATGAGCTATGTATATGGTGAGAACTTCATTAAGTAATGGTGTGAAAAAGGAAACGTAGAGCTGGCCGAACAGACGTTCACAATCTCTGTGAATTTATTTGTATTGCACGTAACGAGGGGAGACGTGGTTTTCTTTCAAGCTTTATCAGCATTTAGTTTTTAATGTCAACATTTCTGTCCCTCCGCTCTACATACACGCCAATGTTGCGCGCTTGCTGTCAAGCGTATGTCCAAACATTATTTCAATAGACTCGCTGGAATCTATCACTTTGCGGCTAAACAACCCATTTAAGTAATTTGGAATAGATATGAATAACTCATTCTTTTTCTACCCCTCCGTGCTAATGGCAGTAGTTAACGATAAAGGTGTAATGACATATTGGCAACCACATTCGACGTCGATCTGGGTGGCTTGGTTAGATGCTGACCTACTGATCCTAAGGTAACGGGTTCAAATCCGGCTCAGACCGATGGTTTTTAAATGTGTTTAAAAACGACAGCTACGTGCCTGTAGATTTACTTGTCATATAACTCCTGCAGGGCGAAATTCCGGCACATCGGTGACGCTGGCATGATCCTGGTAATTGGTCAAAAACTCGCCGTTAGATTCTGCTCACTCATACCTCTAACACCTTGTACAGTGGAGCCTGGATAATTCCAAGCTGAAGAGAGAAGAAGAAATTTGAAATAACAAAAAATTCGAATTACAAAGTTACGCCTAAAATTGACATTTTAGCAATACAGGTACATCCGTCAGGATTTTCGGTTGTCTCACTTTCTTCGACTCTCTTCATTTTCTCTTTAAGCACTGCATAGAATGTTCTTCTTATTCTTCAGATAAGTAGACAATCTTCTATGGTATCCCACATTCTTTCGTGATTTCAGATTTTTGCTTCAAACTCATTTCAACTTCTCTAATGACAGCGGCTATTTCTGCAAAAGTCAGTCTTGTATTGGACACGTGTTTTACTATTTAGCAAACCCATCAGGCGTATAAGAAAGAATGTGAAACTGCCCAGTTGTTTACGCGAGCGTATCGCACATACACGGCGAGATAATGTGTGTACAATGTTCAGATGTAATCATATCTTCTGTACAACAGCGTCACACTTCGGCAGGTACGAGAGATCATCTATTTGTGCTTTATACTATACGCCAAGTTTCTATTATTTCGCTGTTCTAATAAACAAGATAAGAAGCGATCGCAGTGCTCGACAGCCAAGGTCAATAGGCCTCATTGCTTTGCCATGTAGTACTAAGAGACGTGTGTCATTGATTTGCAAAGCACTGAACTAGGAAACTCAAGCGGCAACTAGAGCTTCGCGTGTTTTAAACGAGGGGTAGTAATTTGCACTGAAAAATATAAAATTGTACCGGGGTAAATTGCACTGAAAATTACGGAGTTTGTAAATTGCACCAAATTCAAAATGTTAACTGCACTGCAGCACTGAATTTATTATGTGTAAATAGCACTGTTTACTATGTTCGGGCAGTTTTCTACGCTCTACTCAATGCTCATCACCAGATGTCACGGTTAATAGGCGCTGCTAGTAGTTAGTTCTTATTTCCACCACCAGAGGTACTTTCATTGCTGCACTTTACCACTGTCTCCAGTTTGTCATTGAATCTAGTGCTAGTGTGTGAACTGTAATCTCTACCAGTAATGACATCAGTTGTATGTTGCGCAGGTGAGCGAGGCAAAGAGTTAATAATTATAGATAATTTTAAATTTTATTAAAACAGTCGACTGAAAAGTGGTGAAGTGAAATGGAGGTGTACGTTTCGAAAATGCAACGCTAAAGTTTAAAGTAGCTGATCTTTACTAAAAGAATTTCCTGAATATAACTGTATAGACATTAATGATTTAACTGTAATAAAAATACATGTATATAATTCGCTGAGAAAGAAATATCCTAAATTTTCCGCTGATAGAAATGAAACTCATGACAAGATTCTAGCTCTCGATATTAAGACAAACTTAGATGAACAATTTGTAATCCATAACGGCAAAGACAGTGGGATTGTAATATTCATCTGTTGCACTAATTTCAACTTTTTAGTAACGTGTCCTTTGGTATATGTTGGCGGAACATTTGACTATTGCCTCAAGTTCTTTTATCAAATGTTTACACTTCTCGGTTTTAAGAATGGCCACTATGTGCCTTTGGTACTCTGTTTGCTTCCAAATAAAACCAGATATTCATATCAAACTATTTTTCGCGTTATCTGTGACGAGTGTAATGAACAATTAAATAAGACATTTGAGCCCACAATTATAATTTCGGATCTAGAAATAGCTATATATAATGCAGTGCAAACCGTGTGGCCGAATACTGAAATCTTTCTGTGCAGATTTCACTTAACTGATGCATGGTGGGGAAAAATACAGGCTTTAGGGCTGGCAGGTGAATACAAAGATAAGGACTCAATCGTTGGACACTGGTTACACCATGTGTTGGGGTTAGTATACTTGGAACCATGTGAAGTAGGTGATTCGTTTCTACACGATTTGATGCCACTGCAACCCGAAAGTGAAAGCGCTGTAAATTTTTATTCTTACTTGGTAGAAAATTATATTGACGAAAGTGGCAATATTCCTCCCCTTATGTGGGCAGCCAAATCAGCAGACACTGGACGAACTACGAATGCATACGAATGTTTTCATTCGCATTTCAATGCAAGCTTTAGTTCCCGGCATCCATTTTTATATGTATTCATGGAAGAGCTAACATCTTATCAGACCGAGGTGTATATAAAAATAAATAGCTCCGAAAAATCACACACGGGAAAAAGTTATTTCACAATAAATAAACAGCACTACATTGAGAAACAAATCAGTAAATATAAACATGGTCAAATTGAGCGCTTCGCATTCGTCAAAAGCACCTGCTATTATTTTTCAAAGTGAAACAAAGAACAGTCAGTCGCGGTGCAAAAACATCCAACAAGCTTCGCCAGTGCAATTTGTATCCCGAGATATAATGGTCCAGTGCAGCTTACATGGTAAGTACAAAAATAAGCAGTGCTATTTACCACGTGTAACTTTAATGGTTCAGTGCAGTTTTCATAGTGGATTAGTCCTTCAGTGCAATTTCCAATCGCCCGTTTTAAACAAGGGGATGCGGTAGTAGGTATAGAAGCTCAAGGCCGGCAGCTAGGAAAGCTATTCCATTCCCAAATAGCATTCCAACTGCATTACGACAAAACAATCCTGGAGCGGTGACCTCTTTTGCAGAGGTGAAGTTGTATTAAATTTGGCTTTTAGATTAATTTTTGACTAACATTTCTAAACAAAAACTTTAAATTAAGGAAAATCAAATTCAAATTACATGTGAGCCTTTTTCATTACTTTAATACAAAATTCAAGGGGTCAAGAAAAAAAACTGATATGTTGCACTCACATGACTTTCTCTTCTCTTGTACTAGCCATTCTTACAAACTCTTATTCCTATATCTTCTTCGTGTTAGTTGAGATTAACATTTGCAGAAATTATCTTATTAATTGCTTATTTACTTGTAGGTGTAAGGGGAATATGAGAATACTGTAGGTTTTGACCTATAGTAACAGTCCGTTCTCTCTGCACGGTTAACATAAAAAAAAAAAAAATAAAAAAATAAACAACCATGGTGAATTTGACGAAAGATTTCTGAAACCGGCATAAATAACAAGGAAAGTCTGCGAAATTGTTCACTATTCAAAAAATTTATATGGACATTAACTGTGTGTTTTAGCGAGATCTACACTTTGTGTAGTAAGATTTGGTCTATTTCTTACGGTTTACCAATTATGCAAAAGTCATCCAGAGTAAACAGGACTACATAGGCTATAGCCAGAAAATTCAAAATATAAATTTAATTTGTCATAAAAATATCTTAAACATATGTAATTTTGAGAGAGCGAAGGCTTTCACGGCCGGAGTCAGTATAACTAGGAGTTATTTCCGGGCTGTTATGCCGTGGTCTGCTGGAGTTCAACTCCAGCAGACCACGGCATAACAGCCCGGAAATAACTCCTAGTTATATGTAATTTTAATCAAAATCGTTAAAGCCATTTTCAAGAAAACCTAAATTTTCGAAAAATTTTCCATGTAAAGGGTAGTTTAGGGTGGAGCAATTTTGTTCAAAATATTGATATTGCATCCTTGAAAGATGTTAAACATAAATATTAACTTTGGTTTCTAACTGGCTATTCGTTTTTGAGTTATGCTGACCACAGATTGACATATAGACAGACGTACACACATACACACGTAGTTTTTTTTCTAAAAATGCTTTTTTGGATTCAGGGGCTTAAAACGTATATTTCCGTTGAAATCTCGACATCGAATTTTTTGGTGGAATACAATACTTCCTGTACTTACAATACGTAATAGAGAAAGTAATATTTGAATTAATGACGATTTCGAGTTTATAAACGTTCGAATTATCCAAGTTCCATTGTATACCTATGCTTCATCTTTTAGAGAAAATTCTGGTTAAAGCATTATTGGTACGTTTGCATGGAAGTTTTGAAGTGAAAATGTGATTGCATTATGGAGGTGCTTACTATTATGCATAAGCATTCTTTTTTTTTTTTTTAATGGCGCACGAGCGCTCAAATAACCGCATTGGATGCCTTGAAGATGTAATTTTCCTGCATGTGCAGCTTTGGAAGGTGATCTTTAAGAATAATTAAATTACGTATGCACTTTGAGCGTGTTGCTTATGTAAGTTTTATAAATGATTATCGCATTCAGGGATTCCTTCGGCTGGGTGTGGTTGATGTGGTAAACCTTGTGGCAGGTTGGCACGCGACATTGCCAATAATATTAAGGACCAGGCTTCTATACTGCAGCTGCCGCTGGGCCGGTCATGCAGGTATCTGCGTCATTTCGGGGAAATGAATCCTTTCTGGGCGTCTGCCGGATCACTGGGGTCATGCGCGTTTCTAATTATAGACAAAAGAGCGTTTAACGCATACTTACATTCTGTAACCTTCAGCGATGATAAATTGCTGCGAAACTTGCAAGGAACTGGCAAATACGCTTTTTGAATCTTTAATTCATTATTAAAGCTTTATCAAGATCATGAGGGTTTGGGACAGGATGCTGTGTATTTAATTAATTGTGCTGTTGGTTTTTAAAAATTCCAGCTGTAAGGAAAAGAGACACCAAAAATCTATCAGCTTTAACTTTAAACAGTCGCACTGTATTTGTTGTGATTTCAAAGTAGGTGACATGAACACAAGAAACGAATTTTCAAAGTCTTGTTATTTCAAAGCTGTGCTATTGAAACTGGGAACACAGGTGTTTTTAACATGGTCGTAATTAATGTGCGGAATTTAAAGTTGGTACAACTGTTCTATACATGTGACATAAACACTGTACAAAGGCAAATGACATTTCAGAATGTCTGTTAGTAAATATAGTTTGATTATACCTGCCTCAGGCAATGCGTGTGGAGCCCAAGAGGTTCTGGGTTCGATAAATACAAAACCTGGTTTTGTATTTGTTTTGTAAAACTTCACATGCACTGTTTTAAACATACAAATGTTTTGGAAAAGATCTAATTGTTCATTCATATTATTAAAGTTTTATTTTATTATCATTATCAGGACTGATTTTAAAAGAAATAATGTTTCGTAGATATTTAACATTATGTACTTGTTCTATATTTCCTTTGTTAATATTTTTTATCAAAGATTTGAGAACATTCCATCAATATTGAATGCACTTCGTGGAGACATTATTTTTTCTACTACACATACAGTAAAGTAGAGGAAGTATTGTATTCTACCCAAAAACTTGATGTCGAGTTTTCACCGAAAATATATGTTTTGAGGCCCCCTGAACCCAAAATAAGAAAAAGAAAAAAAAAAAAAAAGGAAAAAAAAAGAGGGGAAAAAAAGAGAGAAAGGTCCGTGTGTGTGTCTGTATACAGTCTGTGGACAGCATAACTCAAAAACGAAAAGTCGGTTAAAAATAAACATTGGTATTTAAGTTTGATGTCCTTCAGGAATACGACACGGAGATTTTGAAGAAACTCACTCCACTCTAAACTGCCCTTTACATGAAAAATTATTCTAAAATTTTTATGGAAAATGAAAGGTATATCTTGAATTTTCTAGCTATAGTCCATGTAATTCTATTTACTCTGGATGACTTTGCGTAACTGGTAAACCGTAAGAGATCAACCAAATCTTACTATGCAAAAAATTTAAATCTTGATAAAACACAATTTATGTCTAAATAAATTTTTTTAGAGTGAACCATTTCGGAGATATGCCCTATTTGTGTGAGTTTTGGAGAACTAATACTTCTGTCAAATGGAACATCGTTTACTTTTTTGTGTCAACCCTTTTAAGAGAACGGATTTTGAAAACCTTTAAAGATTTGACTATCACTCAAAGCTTACTGTATTCCCATATTCTCTTTGTGCCTACAAGGAGACAATAAGGTAATTTCTGCAAATGTTTACCTCAACTAAGACGAAGATGATATATGAATAAGAGTTTGTAGGAATGGTTAGTACAAGAGTGGAGAAAGTTATGTGGGTGCAACACATCAGATTTTTTATATTTTAATATTCATTGAGCATTACTGAATAAGGTATTTTATGTTTCAATGAACTTCAAAAACGCAAAGTACACACCTGAATTAGTAGTATGCAATTAGAACATTTTCCTTGAACAAAAGCTATACTCCAAGCAGATGAAGTACGGAATTTGGCATAAATAGAACAGCAGGTTCAGGTAAAGTTCGGCTTAGCTTTCATTCTGTATTTCTCCTATTAGAGAGAGAGTGAAACAACGGTAAACATTCACGAAGAACGTTACATGCGTTCATTTATGTTTGAAACAATAAACCGCAGAAACGTAATTTGTCACTGTTTTAATGAGTTTATAATTGATATGTCAACACTGTAGTGGGACCGCTATTCCAATGTTAAACAACACAGCTGCTAAATTGGACACCAAATATGTATAATTGCTGCCCGGTTTTTGTACTTTATTAAATGTCATAGATTTTTTTTCATTAGACACTTCTGGTGATTAATGTGTGTTGCACGGTCCCATATTAGGTTCCATTACTCAAGACATCCCTCGATAATATCCAGCAGTAAAAAGATAATAGAAATGATGTGCTGGAAAGCTTCTTCGATATCCAAAAGATGCTAATCGATCGTTGGACAGCTTCTGAGAACAACCGTTAGTAGAAAAGTTCCGAAAAGAAACAAAATATCCTGATGGTAATTCTACCTCTTAAAATATCCTGAGTTTATAAGATTGATAGACGTGTTATAAAACACTACATATAGTCACTTCATATTTTGAAATAGATTGTGCTACCATTTCATGCACATTATACAGAACCAATTTCTGTGTATTCCTTTTGTAAAAGCTCAATAGTTTATAAAGGCTTTTAAAATCAAGATTTGGAATTTATTAATTAAGAATGGAACATCAGATTTTAAGTTGTTGCTTAGAGCATATTAAACATTTCGGAAATCAAGAAATATACACTGGCTCTAGATTTGAAAATATCACTATAGAATGTCAATGCATTTCCTCCATGAACATAGAAAATATTATTTTTAAACAATTTGACTGATTAAAACTTCTAGTTTAAGAGCCAGTCCCGTGGCCTGGGTATTACGCTGTGGTTAATTCTCGGGGTTAATCTTAGATAATGCAGTTTCTCGCTGAAGTTATGTGAGTGAAGCAAGCTTAACTTGTATTTTATCTTTCGGCGCTTTTCAGCCTTTTAGTGTCTCATGTTTGATTTACCTTCTTGGCGCTTAAACTATTTGGTGTTTTCAGGTTCCCTTTTTACGCTTTCCATTGTTTTTAACTGTTGACTTTGCAACTACAACCCTGGAAATCTAAGCTTTTTAACACTCAAGTCTATCACCTAGCTCTCATTTTTACTTTCTCTGCTAGTAAGTAGAAGTATTGTATTCCACCCAAAAATTCGATGTCGAGATTTCACCGAAAATACATGTTTTGATAACCCCTGAATCCGGAAAGAGCATCTTTACAAAAAGGTGTGTGTGTGTGTGTGTGTGTGTGTGTGTGTGTGTGTGTGTGTGTGTGTGTGTGTGTGTGTGTGTGTGTGTGTGTGTGTGTGTGTGTGTCTGTGTGTCTGTCAGTCTGTGGACAGCAGAACTCAAAAATGAAAAGTAGGAAAACAACCAAAGTTGGTATTTAAGTTTAATGTCTTTCAAGGATACGACACGAGGATTTTGAAGAAAGTAGCTCCAACCTAAACTATTCTTTACATGTAAAATTTTTCGAAAATGGCTAACGATTTTGTTTAAAATGCCATATGTTTGAGATATTTTGATGAAAAATGAAATGTATATTCTATATTTTCTGGCTCTAGCCTATGTAGTCCTATTTACTCTGGATGACTTTTGAACAGCTCGTAAACCGTAAGAGATAGACAAAATCTTACTATACAAAAAATGTAGATCTAGCTAAAACACACCACAATTTATGTCTGAATTTTTTGTAGAGTGAACTACTTCGGAAATATTCCTTATTATTTATGTGAGTTTTGGAGAACTTATAATTCTGTCAAATGGAATATTGCTATTCATTTCTTTATGTTAATCGTGCAAAGAGAACGAAATTTGAAGTTTTGACTGCCAGTTAAAGCCTACAGTGTTCTCATAACCTCCTGGTACCTACAAGAAGATAAACAATACGATAATTTCTGCAAATATTTATCTCAACTAACACGAAGAAGATATAGGAATAAGAGTTTGTAAGAATGGTTAGTACAAGAGCAGAGAAAGTCATGTGAGTGCAACACATCAGATTTTTTAACATTGCGTTGTCTTACCTTGAAGTTTAGAAGTTTCTTAATTTTAATACTTCGATCTTTTGACATGGGACACAGCGCCTCGTCGACGGACCCTTAAACTTCATTTGTCTCACTCGCTCGCTCGCTCGCTCACTCACTCACTCACTCATTCTTACACATTTTACTGCAGTTCAATGAAATAAAGGAAATGCCCTGACGAATATAATTTTATATGGAATTTACCTTTTAATATCTACGGAGATTAAAACGGGAGAAGTTTGTTATGTTCTGCCCCACAGATAATATGAAAAGTTTTAGGTGTCAGTTACCAATTTCTGTAAATAAAGTACAAAAAACCATCAGCTGAATCATGATAAAAGCACATACAAAATTTGAAGAAGCTAATAAAGAGCCGTTTGATAAAAGCCAAGATTCATCTTAAAGAGTGATGACGGATTATGGGCAATTTTCTAAGAATACAACACTTATAGAGACAATTGTAAATTGTTTCCCCAACATAAAATATTATGCTCTTCTCTACACTAGCGAACAATTAAGCTACTTCGCATCAAATCAAATTCTCAAGAAGTAATACGTTTTATTCAAACTTTTATGGCAGTTTTTGTAAATAGATTTTATTTACCTATGATAAAGTGACCGAATTGTTTGGTTGGACATTTCTTCAAGGAGAGGAAAGGAATGAAATATTTCAAAACATAAGAAAATCAAGGTTGAAGGTTATACGTCAAGCGAAACATATGTACACATAGTACTACACATGAGAGGTAGAGAAAGTGAAGAATGACAGTGAAAGGACTGAGTCAAGGGTGCGAGAAATAAACAGTTGCGAGTTGCAATATCACCAAAAACTGTAGATACTTTCAGTTCGACGAGGCGTACTTTCAGGACGATCGTACCACACACACACACACACACACACACACACACACACACACACACACACACACACACACACAGACACACACACACACACACACAGACACACACACACACACACTCACACACGCACGCACGCGCACGCACGCACACACACAAAAGATTCATGTATGTAACTCTCCTCTTGCTGTTTCCTCGCTTCTTTGTATAGCGAGGTGACGTAACATGGAGCTTTCTCGACTTCCACAAACAAGCTGGCCGCCGGGCACTTTTCGAATCGTCTGCAGAAAGCAGCTTTTGGTTCTGCCATTCTGATTGTTGTCAACCGTTTGCTCGCGTGTGGAGAAACTTCACCATGGGTACCTTTGATACGCGTCGCATCCGTTGCTGTTAGTCACGTAAACACAAACAGTCGCGCGAGGCAACCTGAACTTGACACCTTTGTTTGCTCGCGGGCTTGATACGTATTGTTAAGTAGCTCAGCCCAGCTAGCAGTGCTCCATGGCCAGCGTCATACTATTTATTTCAATAAAATGTAATTATAATTTTAAAGATCCCTCGCGTTCATTTCCTATTTCATCAGAACTAGGACAAATATCCACCAAACGAGGAATCAACTAACCACCCCATCTGCTACACATGAAGTCGCACCGAACATAAGGATCCAGGACTGTGCAGCTGACAATAGTTGAGCTGCAGTACAGGCAGTGTAGAGATGGTCCCTGTCAACTCTGTGTGTACGTTCTGTTCTGGGCTACACAGAATTCAGTATGTCAGAATCATCACGTGCTGCCACATTGAAAAAAATTGTGGAAGAATTTGGTACAAATAATTTCACCGTGAGAGCAGAAAACCTTAATGTGGATTGTGTCATTCACAAATACGAAATTGTAAAGAAAAGCGACAATTTTTAAAACAACACTGAGTAGTCAGAAAACAGAACATCAGAGTTAACCAATTCAACAAGCCACCTTGAGGATCTGCGTAAATAGATACTTTATACTATATAATATTCTATAATCATCCTGAGTTTAAAAGCTTCATTAGGAAATATGAACTATTTGACAAGCAAGCAGACCAAAGAGAAGATAATGCTACTTCATTCTCTTCTTTACCTGGTTCCACTCTCTGATGTGGGAATTACACACGCGAGAACTTGCAAGCCAGTACCTAGACTCAGATGCCTATCGGGAAGCAGTTGTTACTGTTGTTGTTGTTACAACAGTTATTGTTCATACAGTTATTGATGATACTACAGTTGTTGTTGTTACTACAGTACTTATTGATACACTTTTTGATGTTGTTACCACAGTCGTTAGTGATACTACACTTGTTGTTGTTACTACAGTTGTTACTGATACTATACTTGTTGCTACTACAATTGTTGTTGCTACTACAGTTTTTGTTACTACAGTTTTTGTTACTACAGTTGTTTATACTACAATTGTTGTGACTACAGTTGTTACTACAGTTGTTGTGACTACAGTTGTTGTCACTACAGTTGTTGTGACTACAGTTGTTGTCACTACAGTTGTTGTCACTACAGTTGTTGTGACTACAGTTGTTGTGACTACAGTTGTTGTCACTACAGTTGTTGTGACTACACTTGTTGTGACTACACTTGTTGTGACTACACTTGTTGTGACTACACTTGTTGTGACTACACTTGTTGTGACTACACTTGTTGTGACTACACTTGTTGTGACTACAGTTGTTGTGACTACAGTTGTTGTGACTACAGTTGTTGCGACTACAGTTGTTGCGACTACAGTTGTTGCGACTACAGTTGTTGCGACTACAGTTGTTGCGACTACAGTTGTTGTGACTACAGTTGTTGTGACTACAGTTGTTGTGACTACAGTTGTTACTGATACTACACTTGTTGTTGTTACTACAGTTCTTACTGATACTACACATGTTGTTGTTGTTACTACAGTTGTTACTGATACTACACATGTTGTTGTTACTACAGTTGTTACTGATACTACACATGTTGTTGTTGTTCCTACAGTTGTTACTGATACTACACATGTTGTTGTTGTGACTACAGTTGTGTGACTACAGTTGTGTGACTAAAGTTGTTGTGACTACAGTTGTTGTGACTACAGTTGTTGTGACTACAGTTGTTGTGACTACAGTTGTTGTGACTACAGTTGTTGTGACTACAGTTGTTGTGACTACAGTTGTTGTGACTACAGTTGTTGTGACTACAGTTGTTGTGACTACAGTTGTTGTGACTACAGTTGTTACTACAGTTGTTACTGATACTACACTAGTTGTTGTTACTACAGTTGTTACTGATACCACACATGTTGTTGTTGTTACTACAGTTGTTACTGATACTACACATGTTGTTGTTAATACAGTTGTTACTGACACTACACTTGTTGTTGTTACTACAGTTGTTACTGATACTACACATGTTGTTGTTACTACAGTTGTTACTGATACTACACATGTTGTTACTGCAGTTGTTACTGACACTACACTTGTTGTTGTTGTGACTACAGTTGTTGTGACTACAGTTGTTGTGACTACAGTTGTTGTGACTACAGTTGTTGTGACTACAGTTGTTGTGACTACAGTTGTTGTGACTACAGTTGTTGTGACTACAGTTGTTGTGACTACAGTTGTTACTGATACTACACATGTTGTTGTTACTACAGTTGTTACTGATACTACACATGTTGTTGTTGTTACTACAGTTGTTACTGATACTACACTAGTTGTTGTTACTACAGTTGTTACTGATACTACACATGTTGTTGTTGTTACTACAGTTGTTACTGATACTACACATGTTGTTGTTGTTACTACAGTTGTTACTGATACTACATTTGTTGTTACTACAGTTGTTACTGATACTACACTTGTTGTTGTTACTAAAGTTGTTACTGATACTACACTTGTTGTTGTTGTTGTTACTACAGTTGTTACTGATACTACACTTGTTGTTGTTACTACAGTTACTGATACTACACCTGTTGTTGTTGTTACTACAGTTGTTACTGATACTACACATGTTGTTGTTATTACAGTTGTTACTGATACTACACTTGTTGTTGTTTACTACAGTTGTTACTGATACTACACATGTTGTTCCTACAGTTGTTACTGATACTACACATGTTGTTGTTCCTACAGTTGTTACTGATACTACACATGTTGTTGTTATTACAGTTGTTACTGATACTACACATGTTGTTGTTCCTACAGTTGTTACTGATACTACACATGTTGTTGTTACTACAGTTGTTACTGATACTACACATGTTGTTGTTACTACAGTTGTTACTGATACTACACATGTTGTTGTTATTACAGTTGTTACTGATACTACACATGTTGTTGTTCCTACAGTTGTTACTGATACTACACATGTTGTTGTTATTACAGTTGTTACTGATACTACACATGTTGTTGTTATTACAGTTGTTACTGATACTACACTTGTTGTTGTTTACTACAGTAACTGATACTACACCTGTTGTTGTTGTTACTACAGTTGTTACTGATACTACACATGTTGTTGTTGTTACTACAGTTGTTACTGATACTACACTTGTTGTTGTTGTTATTACAGTTGTTACTGATACTACACTTGTTGTTGTTGTTACTACAGTTGTTACTGATACTACACATGTTGTTGTTATTACAGTTGTTACTGATACTACACATGTTGTTGTTACTACAGTTGTTGTTACTACAGTTGTTATTACAGTTGTTACTGATACTACACTTGTTGTTGTTGTTACTACAGTTGTTGTTACTACAGTTGTTGTTATTACAGTTGTTACTGATACTACACTTGTTGTTGTTGTTACTACAGTTACTTATACTACACTTGTTGTTGTTGTTACTACAGTTGTTGTTACTACAGTTGTTGTTACTACAGTTGTTGTTACTACAGTTGTTGTTACTACAGTTGTTGTTACTACAGTTGTTGTTGTTACTACAGTTGTTGTTACTACAGTTACTCATACTACACATGTTGTTGTTACTACAGTTGTTACTGATACTACACATGTTGTTGTTACTACAGTTGTTACTGATACTACACTTGTTGTTGTTGTTACTACAGTTGTTACTGATACTACACATGTTGTTGTTGTTACTACAGTTACTGATACTACACATGTTGTTGTTATTACAGTTACTGATACTACACATGTTGTTGTTGTTACTACAGTTGTTACTGATACTACACATGTTGTTGTTACTACAGTTGTTACTGATACTACACATGTTGTTGTTGTTACTACAGTTGTTGTTACTACGGTTGTTGTTACTACAGTTGTTACTGATACTACACTTGTTGTTGTTACTACAGTTACTTATACTACACATGTTGTTGTTGTTACTACAGTTGTTACTGATACTACACTTGTTGTTGTTGTTACTACAGTTGTTACTGATACTACACATGTAGTTGTTGTTACTACACTTGTTACTTATACTACAGTTGTTGTTTTTGTTGTTACTACAGTTGTTACTGATACTACACATGTTGTTGTCGTTACTACAGTTGTTACTGATACTACACATGTTGTTGTTGTTACTACAGTTGTTACTGATACTACACTTGTTGTTGTTATTACAGTTACTGATACTACATTTGTTGTTGTTGTTATTACAGTTGTTACTGATACTACACATGTTGTCGTTACTACAGTTGTTACTGATACTACACATGTTGTCGTTACTACAGTTGTTACTGATACTACACATGTTGTTGTTATTACAGTTACTGATACTACACTTGTTGTTGTTGTTACTACAGTTGTTACTGATACTACACTTGTTGTTGTTACTACAGTTGTTACTGATACTACACTTGTTGTTGTTACTACAGTTGTTACTGATACTACACTTGTTGTTGTTACTACAGTTGTTACTGATACTACACTTGTTGTTGTTACCACAGTTGTTACTGATACTACACTTGTTGTTGTTACTACAGTTGTTACTGTTACTACACTTGTAGTTGTTACTACAGTTGTTACTGTTACTACACTTGTTGTTGTTGTTACTACAGTTGTTACTGATACTACACTTGTTGTTGTTACTACAGTTGTTACTGATACTACACTTGTTGTTGTTACTACAGTTGTTACTGATACTACACTTGTTGTTACTACAGTTGTTACTGATACTACACATGTTGTTGTTACTACAGTTGTTACTGATACTACACTTGTTGTTGTTGTTACTACAGTTGTTACTGATACTACACTTGTTGTTGTTGTTACTACAGTTGTTACTGATACTACACTTGTTGTTGTTGTTACTACAGTTGTTACTGATACTACACTTGTTGTTGTTGTTACTACAGTTGTTACTGATACTACACTTGTTGTTGTTGTTACTACAGTTGTTACTGATACTACACTTGTTGTTGTTGTTAATACAGTTGTTACTGATACTACACTTGTTGTTGTTAATACTGTTGTTACTGATACTACACTTGTTGTTGTTGTTAATACAGTTGTTACTGATACTACAGTTGTTGTTAATACAGTTGTTGCTGATACTACACTTGTTGTTGTTGTTAATACAGTTGTTGCTGATACTACACTTGTTGTTGTTAATACTGTTGTTACTGATACTACACTTGTTGTTGTTAATACAGTTGTTACTGATACTACACTTGTTGTTGTTGTTAATACTGTTGTTACTGATACTACACTTGTTGTTGTTGTTAATACAGTTGTTACTGATACTACAGTTGTTGTTAATACAGTTGTTGCTGATACTACACTTGTTGTTGTTGTTAATACAGTTGTTGCTGATACTACACTTGTTGTTGTTGTTACTACAGTTGTTACTGATACTACACTTGTTGTTGTTGTTACTACAGTTGTTACTGATACTACACTTGTTGTTGTTGTTAATACAGTTGTTACTGATACTACACTTGTTGTTGTTAATACTGTTGTTACTGATACTACACTTGTTGTTGTTGTTAATACAGTTGTTACTGATACTACAGTTGTTGTTAATACAGTTGTTGCTGATACTACACTTGTTGTTGTTGTTAATACAGTTGTTGCTGATACTACACTTGTTGTTGTTGTTAATACAGTTGTTGCTGATACTACACTTGTTGTTGTTAATACTGTTGTTACTGATACTACACTTGTTGTTGTTGTTAATACAGTTGTTACTGATACTACACTTGTTGTTGTTGTTAATACTGTTGTTACTGATACTACACTTGTTGTTGTTAATACAGTTGTTACTGATACTACAGTTGTTGTTAATACAGTTGTTACTGATACTACACTTGTTGTTGTTAATACAGTTGTTACTGATACTACAGTTGTTGTTAATACAGTTGTTACTGATACTACACTTGTTGTTGTTGTTAATACTGTTGTTACTGATACTACACTTGTTGTTGTTAATACAGTTGTTACTGATACTACAGTTGTTGTTAATACAGTTGTTACTGATACTACACTTGTTGTTGTTAATACAGTTGTTACTGATACTACACTTGTTGTTGTTAATACAGTTGTTACTGATACTACAGTTGTTGTTAATACAGTTGTTACTGATACTACACTTGTTGTCGTTGTTAATACAGTTGTTACTGATACTACACTTGTTGTTAATACTGTTGTTACTGATACTACACTTGTTGTTGTTGTTAATACAGTTGTTACTGATACTACACTTGTTGTTGTTGTTAATACTGTTGTTGCTGATACTACACTTGTTGTTGTTGTTAATACAGTTGTTACTGATACTACAGTTGTTGTTAATACAGTTGTTACTGATACTACACTTGTTGTTGTTAATACTGTTGTTACTGATACTACACTTGTTGTTGTTGTTAATACAGTTGTTACTGATACTACAGTTGTTGTTAATACAGTTGTTGCTGATACTACACTTGTTGTTGTTGTTAATACAGTTGTTGCTGATACTACACTTGTTGTTGTTGTTAATACTGTTGTTACTGATACTACACTTGTTGTTGTTGTTAATACAGTTGTTACTGATACTACAGTTGTTGTTAATACAGTTGTGTCTGATACTACACTTGTTGTTGTTAGTACAGTTGTTACTGATACTACAGTTGTTGTTAATACAGTTGTTACTGATACTACACTTGTTGTCGTTGTTAATACAGTTGTTACTGATACTACACTTGTTGTTGTTAATACAGTTGTTACTGATACTACAGTTGTTGTTAATACAGTTGTTACTGATACTACACTTGTTGTCGTTGTTAATACAGTTGTTACTGATACTACACTTGTTGTTGTTAATACTGTTGTTACTGATACTACACTTGTTGTTGTTGTTAATACAGTTGTTGCTGATACTACACTTGTTGTTGTTGTTAATACAGTTGTTACTGATACTACAGTTGTTAATACAGTTGTTACTGATACTACACTTGTTGTTGTTACTAAAGTTGTTACTGATACTACACTTGTTGTTGTTGTTGTTACTACAGTTGTTACTGATACTACACTTGTTGTTGTTACTACAGTTACTGATACTACACCTGTTGTTGTTGTTACTACAGTTGTTACTGATACTACACATGTTGTTGTTATTACAGTTGTTACTGATACTACACTTGTTGTTGTTTACTACAGTTGTTACTGATACTACACATGTTGTTGTTCCTACAGTTGTTACTGATACTACACATGTTGTTGTTCCTACAGTTGTTACTGATACTACACATGTTGTTGTTATTACAGTTGTTACTGATACTACACATGTTGTTGTTCCTACAGTTGTTACTGATACTACACATGTTGTTGTTACTACAGTTGTTACTGATACTACACATGTTGTTGTTACTACAGTTGTTACTGATACTACACATGTTGTTGTTATTACAGTTGTTACTGATACTACACATGTTGTTGTTCCTACAGTTGTTACTGATACTACACATGTTGTTGTTATTACAGTTGTTACTGATACTACACATGTTGTTGTTATTACAGTTGTTACTGATACTACACTTGTTGTTGTTTACTACAGTTACTGATACTACACCTGTTGTTGTTGTTACTACAGTTGTTACTGATACTACACATGTTGTTGTTGTTACTACAGTTGTTACTGATACTACACTTGTTGTTGTTGTTATTACAGTTGTTACTGATACTACACTTGTTGTTGTTGTTACTACAGTTGCTACTGATACTACACATGTTGTTGTTATTACAGTTGTTACTGATACTACACATGTTGTTACTACAGTTGTTGTTACTACAGTTGCTATTACAGTTGTTACTGATACTACACTTGTTGTTGTTGTTACTACAGTTGTTGTTACTACAGTTGTTGTTATTACAGTTGTTACTGATACTACACTTGTTGTTGTTGTTACTACAGTTACTTATACTACACTTGTTGTTGTTGTTACTACAGTTGTTGTTACTACAGTTGTTGTTACTACAGTTGTTGTTACTACAGTTGTTGTTACTACAGTTGTTGTTACTACAGTTGTTGTTACTACAGTTGTTGTTACTACAGTTGTTGTTGTTACTACAGTTGTTGTTACTACAGTTACTCATACTACACATGTTGTTGTTACTACAGTTGTTACTGATACTACACATGTTGTTGTTACTACAGTTGTTACTGATACTACACTTGTTGTTGTTGTTACTACAGTTGTTACTGATACTACACATGTTGTTGTTGTTACTACAGTTACTGATACTACACATGTTGTTGTTATTACAGTTACTGATACTACACATGTTGTTGTTGTTACTACAGTTGTTACTGATACTACACATGTTGTTGTTACTACAGTTGTTACTGATACTACACATGTTGTTGTTGTTACTACAGTTGTTGTTACTACGGTTGTTGTTACTACAGTTGTTACTGATACTACACTTGTTGTTGTTACTACAGTTACTTATACTACACATGTTGTTGTTGTTACTACAGTTGTTACTGATACTACACTTGTTGTTGTTGTTACTACAGTTGTTACTGATACTACACATGTAGTTGTTGTTACTACACTTGTTACTTATACTACAGTTGTTGTTTTTGTTGTTACTACAGTTGTTACTGATACTACACATGTTGTTGTCGTTACTACAGTTGTTACTGATACTACACATGTTGTTGTTGTTACTACAGTTGTTACTGATACTACACTTGTTGTTGTTATTACAGTTACTGATACTACACTTGTTGTTGTTATTACAGTTGTTACTGATACTACACATGTTGTCGTTACTACAGTTGTTACTGATACTACACATGTTGTTGTTATTACAGTTACTGATACTACACTTGTTGTTGTTGTTACTACAGTTGTTACTGATACTACACTTGTTGTTGTTACTACAGTTGTTACTGATACTACACTTGTTGTTGTTACTACAGTTGTTACTGATACTACACTTGTTGTTGTTACTACAGTTGTTACTGATACTACACTTGATGTTGTTACTACAGTTGTTACTTATACTACACTTGTTGTTGTTACTACAGTTGTTACTGTTACTACACTTGTTGTTGTTGTTACTACAGTTGTTACTGTTACTACACTTGTTGTTGTTGTTACTACAGTTGTTACTGATACTACACTTGTTGTTGTTACTACAGTTGTTACTGATACTACACTTGTTGTTGTTACTACAGTTGTTACTGATACTACACTTGTTGTTACTACAGTTGTTACTGATACTACACATGTTGTTGTTACTACAGCTGTTACTGATACTACACTTGTTGTTGTTGTTACTACAGTTGTTACTGATACTACACTTGTTGTTGTTGTTACTACAGTTGTTACTGATACTACACTTGTTGTTGTTGTTACTACAGTTGTTACTGATACTACACTTGTTGTTGTTGTTACTACAGTTGTTACTGATACTACACTTGTTGTTGTTGTTAATACAGTTGTTACTGATACTACACTTGTTGTTGTTAATACTGTTGTTACTGATACTACACTTGTTGTTGTTGTTAATACAGTTGTTACTGATACTACAGTTGTTGTTAATACAGTTGTTGCTGATACTACACTTGTTGTTGTTGTTAATACAGTTGTTGCTGATACTACACTTGTTGTTGTTAATACTGTTGTTACTGATACTACACTTGTTGTTGTTGTTAATACAGTTGTTACTGATACTACACTTGTTGTTGTTGTTAATACTGTTGTTACTGATACTACACTTGTTGTTGTTAATACAGTTGTTACTGATACTACAGTTGTTGTTAATACAGTTGTTACTGATACTACACTTGTTGTTGTTAATACAGTTGTTACTGATACTACAGTTGTTGTTAATACAGTTGTTACTGATACTACACTTGTTGTTGTTGTTAATACTGTTGTTACTGATACTACACTTGTTGTTGTTAATACAGTTGTTACTGATACTACACTTGTTGTTGTTAATACAGTTGTTACTGATACTACACTTGTTGTTGTTAATACAGTTGTTACTGATACTACAGTTGTTGTTAATACAGTTGTTACTGATACTACACTTGTTGTCGTTGTTAATACAGTTGTTACTGATACTACACTTGTTGTCGTTGTTAATACAGTTGTTACTGATACTACACTTGTTGTTAATACTGTTGTTACTGATACTACACTTGTTGTTGTTGTTAATACAGTTGTTACTGATACTACACTTGTTGTTGTTGCTGATACTACAGTTGTTGTTGTTAATACAGTTGTTACTGATACTACAGTTGTTGTTAATAAAGTTGTTACTGATACTACACTTGTTGTTGTTAATACTGTTGTTACTGATACTACACTTGTTGTTGTTGTTACTACAGTTGTTACTGATACTACAGTTGTTGTTAATACAGTTGTTGCTGATACTACACTTGTTGTTGTTAATACAGTTGTTGCTGATACTACACTTGTTGTTGTTGTTAATACTGTTGTTACTGATACTACACTTGTTGTTGTTGTTAATACAGTTGTTACTGATACTACAGTTGTTGTTAATACAGTTGTTGCTGATACTACACTTGTTGTTGTTAGTACAGTTGTTACTGATACTACAGTTGTTGTTAATACAGTTGTTACTGATACTACACTTGTTGTTGTTAATACTCTTGTTACTGATACTACACTTGTTGTTGTTAATACAGTTGTTACTGATACTACAGTTGTTGTTAATACAGTTGTTACTGATACTACACTTGTTGTCGTTGTTAATACAGTTGTTACTGATACTACACTTGTTGTTGTTAATACAGTTGTTACTGATACTACAGTTGTTGTTAATACAGTTGTTACTGATACTACACTTGTTGTTGTTAATACTGTTGTTACTGATACTACACTTGTTGTTGTTAATACAGTTGTTACTGATACTACACTTGTTGTTGTTGTTAATACTGTTGTTGCTGATACTACACTTGTTGTTGTTGTTAATACAGTTGTTACTGATACTACAGTTGTTGTTAATACAGTTGTTACTGATACTACACTTGTTGTTGTTAATACTGTTGTTACTGATACTACACTTGTTGTTGTTGTTAATACAGTTGTTACTGATACTACAGTTGTTGTTAATACAGTTGTTGCTGATACTACACTTGTTGTTGTTGTTAATACAGTTGTTGCTGATACTACACTTGTTGTTGTTAATACTGTTGTTACTGATACTACACTTGTTGTTGTTGTTAATACAGTTGTTACTGATACTACAGTTGTTGTTAATACAGTTGTTGCTGATACTACACTTGTTGTTGTTATTAATACAGTTGTTACTGATACTACAGTTGTTGTTACTACAGTTGATACTGATACTACACTTGTTGTTGTTGTTACTACAGTTGTTACTGATACTACACTTGTTGTCGTTAATACAGTTGTTACTGATACTACACTAGTTGTTGTTACTACAGTTGATACTGATACTACACTTGTTGTTGTTGTTGTTACTGCAGTTGTTGCTCATACTACACTTGTTGTTGTTGTTACTACAGTTGTTACTGATACTACAGCTGTTGTTACTACAGTTGTTACTGATACTACACTATTTGTATTTGTTAATACAGTTGTTACTGATACTAGAGTTGTTCTTACTACAGTTGTTACTGATACTACACTTGTTGTCGTTACTACAGTTGTTACTGATACTACACTAGTTGTTGTTACTACAGTTGTTACTGATACTACACCTGTTGTTGTTACTACAGTTGTTACTGATACTACACTTGTTGTTAATACAGTTGTTACTGATACTACACCTGTTGTTGTTACTACAGTTATTACTGATACTACACTTGTTGTTAATACAGTTGTTACTGATACTACACTTGTTGTTAATACAGTTGTTACTGATACTACACCTGTTGTTGTTGTTACTACAGTTGTTACTGATACTACACTTGTTGTTATTACAGTTGTTACTGATACTACAGTTGGAACTACAGTTGTTACTGATACTACACTTGTTGTTGTTAATACAGTTGTTACTGATACTACAGTTGTTACTGATACTACACTAGTTGTTGTTACTACAGTTGTTACTGATACTACACTTGTTGTTGTTAGTACAGTTGTTACTGATACTACACTTGTTATTGTTAGTACAGTTGTTACTGATACTACACTTGTTGTTGTTACTACAGTTGTTACTGATACTACACTTGTTGTTGTTACTACAGTTGTTACTGATACTACACTTGTTGTTGTTACTACAGTTGTTACTGATACTACACTTGTTGTTGTTACTACAGTTGTTACTGATACTACACTTGTTGTTGTTACTACAGTTGTTACTGTTACTACACTTGTTGTTGTTGTTACTACAGTTGTTACTGATACTTCACTTGTTCTTGTTGTTACTACAGTTGTTACTGATACTACACTTGTTGTTGTTACTACAGTTGTTACTGTTACTACACTTGTTGTTGTTACTACAGTTGTTTCTGTTACTACACTTGTTGTTGTTGTTACTACAGTGGTTACTGTTACTACACTTGTTGTTGTTACTACAGTTGTTACTGATACTACACTAGTTCTTGTTACTACAGTTGTTACTGATACTACACTTGTTCTTGTTGTTACTACAGTTGTTACTGATACTACACTTGTTGTGGTTGTTACTACAGTTGTTACTGATACTACACTTGTTGTTGTTGTTAATACAGTTGTTACTGATACTACACTTGTTGTTGTTGTTGTTACTACAGTTGTTACTGATACTACACTTGTTGTTGTTGTTACTACAGTTGTTACTGATACTACACTTGTTGTTGTTGTTACTACAGTTGTTACTGATACTACACTTGTTGTTGTCGTTACTACAGTTGTTACTGATACACTTGTTGTTGTTGTTACTACTGTTGATACTGATACTACACCTGTTGTTGTTGTTAGTACAGTTGTTACTGTTACTACACTTGTTGTTGTTACTACAGTTGTTACTGATACTACACTTGTTGTTGTTACCACAGCTGTTACTGATACTACACTTGTTACTGATACTACACTTGTTGTTGTTGTTAATACAGTTGTTACTGATACTACACTTGTTGTTGTTGTTAATACTGTTGTTACTGATACTACACTTGTTGTTGTTGTTAATACAGTTGTTACTGATACTACACTTGTTGTTGTTAATACAGTTGTTACTGATACTACACTCGTTGTTGTTAATACAGTTGTTGCTGATACTACACTTGTTGTTGTTGTTAATACTGTTGTTACTGATACTACACTTGTTGTTGTTGTTAATACAGTTGTTACTGATACTACACTTGTTGTTGTTACTACAGTTGTTACTGATACAACACTTGTTGTTGTTACTACAGTTGTTACTCATACTACACTTGTTGTTGTTAATACAGTTGTTACTGATAATACAGTTGTTACTGATACTACACTTGTTGTTGTTAATACAGTTGTTACTGATACTACACTTGTTGTTGTTGTTACTACAGTTGTTACTGATACTACACTTGTTGTTGTTAATACAGTTGTTACTGATACTACACTTGTTGTTGTTAATACAGATGTTACTGATACTACAGTTGTTGTTGTTGTTAATACGGTTGTTACTGATACTACACTTGTTGTTGTTAATACAGTTGTTACTGATACTACACTTGTTGTTGTTACTACAGTTGTTACTGATACTACACTTGTTGTGGTCGTTAATACAGTTGTTACTGATACTACAGTTGTTGTTACTACAGTTGTTACTGATACTACACTTGTTGTTGTTGTTACTACAGTTGTTACTGATACTACACTTGTTGTTGTTACTACAGTTACTGATACTACACTTGTTGTCGTTAATACAGTTGTTACTGATACTACACTTGTTGTCGTTTATACAGTAGTTACTGATACTACAGTTGTTGTTACTACAGTTGTTAGTGATACTACACTTGTTGTTGTTGTTGTTACTACAGTTGTTACTGAGACTACAGTTGTTGTTACTACAGTTGTTACTGATACTGCACCTGTTGTTGTTGTTACTACAGTTGTTACTGTTACTGCACTTGTTGTTGTTAATACAGTTGTTACTGATACTACAGTTGTTACTGATACTACACTTGTTGTTATTACAGTTGTTACTGATACTGCACTTGTTGTTGTTAATACAGTTGTTACTGATACTACACTTGTTGTTGTGGTTACTACAGTTGTTACTGATACTACACTTGTTGTTGTTACTACAGTTGTTACTGATACTACACTTGTTGTTGTTGTTAATACAGTTGTTACTGATACTACACTTGTTGTTGTTAATACAGTTGTTACTGATACTACACTCGTTGTTGTTAATACAGTTGTTGCTGATACTACACTTGTTGTTGTTGTTAATACTGTTGTTACTGATACTACACTTGTTGTTGTTGTTAATACAGTTGTTACTGATACTACACTTGTTGTTGTTACTACAGTTGTTACTGATACAACACTTGTTGTTGTTACTACAGTTGTTACTGATACAACACTTGTTGTTGTTACTACAGTTGTTACTGATACTACACTTGTTGTTGTTGTTACTACAGTTGTTACTGATACTACACACGTTGTTGTTGTTACTACAGTTGTTACTGATACTACACTTGTTGTTGTTACTACAGTTGTTACTGATACTACACTTGTTGTTGTTACTACAGTTGTTACTGATACTACACTTGTTGTTGTTACTACAGTTGTTACTGATACTACACTTGTTGTTGTTACTACAGTTGTTACTGATACTACACTTGTTGTTGTTACTACAGTTGTTACTGATACTACACTTGTTGTTGTTGTTACTACACTTGTTACTGATACTACACTTGTTGTTGTTGTTACTACAGTTGTTACTGATACTACACTTGTTGTTGTTGTTACTACACTTGTTACTGATACTACACTTGTTGTTGTTGTTACTACAGTTGTTACTGATACTACACTTGTTGTTGTTACTACAGTTGTTACTGATACTACACCTGTTGTTGTTACTACAGTTGTTACTGATACTACACTTGTTGTTGTTGTTACTACAGTTGTTACTGATACTACACTTGTTGTTGTTACTACAGTTGTTACTGATACTACACTTGTTGTTACTACAGTTGTTACTGATACTACACTTGTTGTTGTTACTACAGTTGTTACTGATACTACACTTGTTGTTGTTGTTACTACAGTTGTTACTGATACTACACTTGTTGTTGTTACTACACTTGTTACTGATACTACACTTGTTGTTGTTGTTACTACACTTGTTACTGATACTACACTTGTTGTTGTTACTACAGTTGTTACTGATACTACACTTGTTGTTGTTACTACAGTTGTTACTGATACTACACTTGTTGTTGTTGTTACTACAGTTGTTACTGATACTACACTTGTTGTTGTTGTTACTACAGTTGTTACTGATACTACACTTGTTGTTGTTACTACAGTTGTTACTGATACTACACCTGTTGTTGTTACTACAGTTGTTACTGATACTACACTTGTTGTTGTTGTTACTACAGTTGTTACTGATACTACACCTGTTGTTGTTACTACAGTTGTTACTGATACTACACTTGTTGTTGTTGTTACTACAGTTGTTACTGATACTACACTTGTTGTTGTTACTACAGTTGTTACTGATACTACACCTGTTGTTGTTACTACAGTTGTTACTGATACTACACTTGTTGTTGTTACTACAGTTGTTACTGATACTACACTTGTTGTTGTTGTTACTACAGTTGTTACTGATACTACACCTGTTGTTGTTACTACAGTTGTTACTGATACTACACTTGTTGTTGTTGTTACTACAGTTGTTACTGATACTACACCTGTTGTTGTTACTACAGTTGTTACTGATACTACACTTGTTGTTACTACAGTTGTTACTGATACTACACTTGTTGTTGTTGTTACTACAGTTGTTACTGATACTACACTTGTTGTTGTTACTACAGTTGTTACTGATACTACACTTGTTGTTGTTGTTACTACAGTTGTTACTGATACTACACTTGTTGTTGTTACTACACTTGTTACTGATACTACACTTGTTGTTGTTGTTACTACACTTGTTACTGATACTACACTTGTTGTTGTTACTACAGTTGTTACTGATACTACACTTGTTGTTGTTGTTACTACAGTTGTTACTGATACTACACCTGTTGTTGTTACTACAGTTGTTACTGATACTACACTTGTTGTTGTTGTTACTACAGTTGTTACTGATACTACACTTGTTGTTACTACAGTTGTTACTGATACTACACTTGTTTTTGTTACTACAGTTGTTACTGATACTACACTTGTTGTTGTTACTACAGTTGTTACTGATACTACACTTGTTGTTGTTGTTACTACAGTTGTTACTGATACTACACTTGTTGTTGTTGTTACTACAGTTGTTACTGATACTACACTTGTTGTTGTTGTTACACTTGTTACTGATACTACACTTGTTGTTGTTGTTACTACAGTTGTTACTGATTCTACACTTGTTGTTGTTGTTACTACACTTGTTACTGATACTACACTTGTTGTTGTTGTTACTACACTTGTTACTGATACTACACTTGTTGTTGTTGTTACACTTGTTACTGATACTACACTTGTTGTTGTTGTTACACTTGTTACTGATACTACACTTGTTGTTACTACAGTTGTTACTGATACTACACTTGTTGTTGTTGTTACTACAGTTGTTACTGATACTACACTTGTTGTTGTTGTTACTACAGTTGTTACTGATACTACACTTGTTGTTGTTGTTACTACACTTGTTACTGATACTACACTTGTTGTTTTTGTTACTACAGTTGTTACTGATACTACACTTGTTGTTGTTGTTACTACAGTTGTTACTGATACTACACTTGTTGTTGTTGTTACTACAGTTGTTACTGATACTACACTTGTTGTTGTTGTTACTACAGTTGTTACTGATACTACACTTGTTGTTGTTGTTACTACACTTGTTACTGATACTACACTTGTTGTTGTTGTTACTACAGTTGTTACTGATACTACACTTGTTGTTGTTGTTACTACACTTGTTACTGATACTACACTTGTTGTTGTTGTTACTACACTTGTTACTGATACTACACTTGTTGTTGTTGTTACTACACTTGTTACTGATACTACACTTGTTGTTGTTGTTACACTTGTTACTGATACTACACTTGTTGTTGTTGTTACTACACTTGTTACTGATACTACACTTGTTGTTGTTGTTACTACAGTTGTTACTGATACTACACTTGTTGTTGTTACTACAGTTGTTACTGATACTACACTTGTTGTTACTACACTTGTTACTGATACTACACTTGTTGTTGTTGTTACTACAGTTGTTACTGATACTACACTAGTTGTTGTTACAACACTTGTTACTGATACTACACTTGTTGTTGTTGTTACTACAGTTGTTACTGATACTACACTTGTTGTTGTTACTACAGTTGTTACTGATACTACACTTGTTGTTGTTACTACACTTGTTACTGATACTACACTTGTTGTTGTTACTACAGTTGTTACTGATACTACACTAGTTGTTGTTACAACACTTGTTACTGATACTACACTTGTTGTTGTTGTTACTACAGTTGTTACTGATACTACACTTGTTGTTGTTGTTACTACAGTTGTTACTGATACTACACTTGTTGTTGTTACTACAGTTGTTACTGATACTACACTTGTTGTTGTTACTACACTTGTTACTGATACTACACTTGTTGTTGTTACTACAGTTGTTACTGATACTACACTTGTTGTTGTTACTACACTTGTTACTGATACTACACTTGTTGTTGTTACTACAGTTGTTACTGATACTACACTAGTTGTTGTTACAACACTTGTTACTGATACTACACTTGTTGTTGTTGTTACTACAGTTGTTACTGATACTACACTTGTTGTTGTTACTACAGTTGTTACTGATACTACACTTGTTGTTGTTACTACAGTTGTTACTGATACTACACTAGTTGTTGTTACTACACTTGTTACTGATACTACACTTGTTGTTGTTGTTACTACAGTTGTTACTGATACTACACTAGTTGTTGTTACAACACTTGTTACTGATACTACACTTGTTGTTGTTGTTACTACAGTTGTTACTGATACTACACTTGTTGTTGTTGTTACTACAGTTGTTACCGATACTACACTTGTTGTTGTTGTTACTACAGTTTTACTGATACTACACTAGTTGTTGTTACTACAGTTGTTACTGATACTACACTTGTTGTTGTTGTTACTACAGTTGTTACTGATACTACACTTGTTGTTGTTGTTGTTACTACAGTTGTTACTGATACTACACTTGTTGTTGTTGTTACTACAGTTGTTACTGATACTACACTTGTTGTTGTTACTACAGTTGTTACTGATACTACACTTGTTGTTGTTACTACACTTGTTACTGATACTACACTTGTTGTTGTTACTACAGTTGTTACTGATACTACACTTGTTGTTGTTGTTACTACAGTTGTTACTGATACTACACTTGTTGTTGTTACTACACTTGTTACTGATACTACACTTGTTGTTGTTACTACACTTGTTACTGATACTACACTTGTTGTTGTTGTTACTGCAGTTGTTACTGATACTACACTTGTTGTTGTTGTTACACTTGTTACTGATACTACACTTGTTGTTGTTACTACACTTGTTACTGATACTACACTTGTTGTTGTTGTTACTACAGTTGTTACTGATACTACACTTGTTGTTGTTGTTACACTTGTTACTGATACTACACTTGTTGTTGTTGTTACTACAGTTGTTACTGATACTACACTTGTTGTTGTTACTACAGTTGTTACTGATACTACACTTGTTGTTGTTGTTACACTTGTTACTGATACTACACTTGTTGTTGTTGTTACACTTGTTACTGATACTACACTTGTTGTTGTTGTTACACTTGTTACTGATACTACACTTGTTGTTGTTGTTACTACAGTTGTTACTGATACTACACTTGTTGTTGTTGTTACTACAGTTGTTACTGATACTACACTTGTTGTTGTTGTTACACTTGTTACTGATACTACACTTGTTGTTGTTGTTACACTTGTTACTGATACTACACTTGTTGTTGTTGTTACACTTGTTACTGATACTACACTTGTTGTTGTTGTTACACTTGTTACTGATACTACACTTGTTGTTGTTACTACAGTTGTTACTGATACTACACTTGTTGTTGTTACTACAGTTGTTACTGATACTACACTTGTTGTTGTTACTACAGTTGTTACTGATACTACACTTGTTGTTGTTACTACAGTTGTTACTTATACTACACTTGTTGTTGTTACTACAGTTGTTACTGATACTACACTTGTTGTTGATACTACAGTTGTTACTGATACTACACTTGTTGTTGTGACTACAGTTGTTACTGATACTACACTTGTTGTTGTTACTACAGTTGTTACTTCTACTACACTAGTTGTTGTTACTACAGTTGTTACTGATACTACACTAGTTGTTGTTGTTACTACAGTTGTTACTTATACTACACTAGTTGTTGTAGTTACTACAGTTGTTACTTATACTACACTTGTTGTTACTACAGTTGTTACTGATACTACACTAGTTGTTGTTGTTACTACAGTTGTTACTGATACTACACTTGTTGTTGTTGTTACTACAGTTGTTACTGATACTACACTTGTTGTTGTTGTTACTACAGTTGTTACTGATACTACACTTGTTGTTGTTGTTACTACAGTTGTTACTGATACTACACTTGTTGTTGTTACTACAGTTGTTACTGATACTACACTTGTTGTTGTTGTTACTACAGTTGTTACTGATACTACACTAGTTGTTGTTGTTACTACAGTTGTTACTGATACTACACTAGTTGTTGTTGTTACTACAGTTGTTACTGATACTACACTAGTTGTTGTTGTTACTACAGTTGTTACTGATACTACACTAGTTGTTGTTGTTACTACAGTTGTTACTGATACTGCACTAGTTGTTGTTGTTACTACAGTTGTTACTGATACTACACTAGTTGTTGTTGTTACTACAGTTGTTACTTATACTACACTTATTGTTGTTACTACAGTTGTTACTTATACTACACTTGTTGTTGTTGTTACTACAGTTGTTACTGATACTACACTTGTTGTTGTTGTTACTACAGTTGTTACTGATACTACACTTGTTGTTGTTGTTACTACAGTTGTTACTGATACTACACTTGTTGTTGTTGTTACTACAGTTGTTACTGATACTACACTTGTTGTTGTTGTTACTACAGTTGTTACTGATACTACACTTGTTGTTGTTGTTACTACAGTTGTTACTGATACTACACTTGTTGTTGTTGTTACTACAGTTGTTACTGATACTACACTTGTTGTTGTTGTTACTACAGTTGTTACTGATACTACACATGTTGTTGTTACTACAGTTGTTACTGATACTACACTTGTTGTTGTGGTTACTACAGTTGTTACTGATACTACACTTGTTGTTGTTGTTACTACAGTTGTTACTGATACTACACTTGTTGTTGTTGTTACTACAGTTGTTACTGATACTACACTTGTTGTTGTTGTTACTACAGTTGTTACTGATACTACACATGTTGTTGTTAATACAGTTGTTACTGATACTACACTTGTTGTTGTGGTTACTACAGTTGTTACTGATACTACACTTGTTGTTGTTGTTACTACAGTTGTTACTGATACTACACATGTTGTTGTTACTACAGTTGTTACTGATACTACACTTGTTGTTGTTACTACACTTGTTACTGATACTACACTTGTTGTTGTTACTACACTTGTTACTGATACTACACTTGTTGTTGTTGTTACTACAGTTGTTACTGATACTACACTTGTTGTTGTTGTTACTACAGTTGTTACTGATACTACACATGTTGTTGTTACTACAGTTGTTACTGATACTACACTTGTTGTTGTGGTTACTACAGTTGTTACTGATACTACATTTGTTGTTGTTACTACACTTGTTACTGATACTACACTTGTTGTTGTTGTTACTACAGTTGTTACTGATACTACACTTGTTGTTGTTGTTACTACAGTTGTTACTGATACTACACTTGTTGTTGTTGTTACTACAGTTGTTACTGATACTACACATGTTGTTGTTAATACAGTTGTTACTGATACTACACTTGTTGTTGTGGTTACTACAGTTGTTACTGATACTACACTTGTTGTTGTTACTACACTTGTTACTGATACTACACTTGTTGTTGTTGTTACTACAGTTGTTACTGATACTACACATGTTGTTGTTACTACAGTTGTTACTGATACTACACTTGTTGTTGTGGTTACTACAGTTGTTACTGATACTACATTTGTTGTTGTTACTACACTTGTTACTGATACTACACTTGTTGTTGTTGTTACTACAGTTGTTACTGATACTACACTTGTTGTTGTTGTTACTACAGTTGTTACTGATACTACACTTGTTGTTGTTGTTACTACAGTTGTTACTGATACTACACTTGTTGTTGTTGTTACTACAGTTGTTACTGATACTACACTTGTTGTTGTTGTTACTACAGTTGTTACTGATACTACACATGTTGTTGTTACTACAGTTGTTACTGATACTACACTTGTTGTTGTGGTTACTACAGTTGTTACTGATACTACACTTGTTGTTGTTGTTACTACAGTTGTTACTGATACTACACTTGTTGTTGTTGTTACTACAGTTGTTACTGATACTACACTTGTTGTTGTTGTTACTACAGTTGTTACTGATACTACACATGTTGTTGTTAATACAGTTGTTACTGATACTACACTTGTTGTTGTGGTTACTACAGTTGTTACTGATACTACACTTGTTGTTGTTGTTACTACAGTTGTTACTGATACTACACATGTTGTTGTTACTACAGTTGTTACTGATACTACACTTGTTGTTGTTACTACACTTGTTACTGATACTACATTTGTTGTTGTTACACTTGTTACTGATACTACACTTGTTGTTGTTGTTACTACAGTTGTTACTGATACTACACTTGTTGTTGTTGTTACTACAGTTGTTACTGATACTACACATGTTGTTGTTACTACAGTTGTTACTGATACTACACTTGTTGTTGTTACTACACTTGTTACTGATACTACATTTGTTGTTGTTACACTTGTTACTGATACTACACTTGTTGTTGTTGTTACTACAGTTGTTACTGATACTACACTTGTTGTTGTTGTTACTACAGTTGTTACTGATACTACACATGTTGTTGTTACTACAGTTGTTACTGATACTACACTTGTTGTTGTGGTTACTACAGTTGTTACTGATACTACACTTGTTGTTGTTACTACACTTGTTACTGATACTACATTTGTTGTTGTTACACTTGTTACTGATACTACACTTGTTGTTGTTGTTACTACAGTTGTTACTGATACTACACTTGTTGTTGTTGTTACTACAGTTGTTACTGATACTACACTTGTTGTTGTTGTTACTACAGTTGTTACTGATACTACACATGTTGTTGTTAATACAGTTGTTACTGATACTACACTTGTTGTTGTTGTTGTTACACTTGTTACTGATACTACACTTGTTGTTGTTACTACAGTTGTTACTGATACTACACTTGTTGTTGTGGTTACTACAGTTGTTACTGATACTACACTTGTTGTTGTTGTTACTACAGTTGTTACTGATACTACACATGTTGTTGTTACTACAGTTGTTACTGATACTACACTTGTTGTTGTTACTACACTTGTTACTGATACTACATTTGTTGTTGTTACACTTGTTACTGATACTACACTTGTTGTTGTTGTTACTACAGTTGTTACTGATACTACACTTGTTGTTGTTGTTACTACAGTTGTTACTGATACTACACTTGTTGTTGTTGTTAATACAGTTGTTACTGATACTACACTTGTTGTTGTTGTTACTACACTTGTTACTGATACTACACTTGTTGTTGTTGTTAATACAGTTGTTACTGATACTACACTTGTTGTTGTTGTTACTACACTTGTTACTGATACTACACTTGTTGTTGTTGTTACTACAGTTGTTAGTGATACTACACTTGTTGTTGTTGTTAATACAGTTGTTACTGATACTACACTTGTTGTTGTTGTTACTACACTTGTTACTGATACTACACTTGTTGTTGTTACTACACTTGTTACTGATACTACACTTGTTGTTGTTACTACAGTTGTTAGTGATACTACACTTGTTGTTGTTGTTACTACAGTTGTTACTGATACTACATTTGTTGTTGTTGTTACTACAGTTGTTACTGATACTACACTTGTTGTTGTTGTTACTACAGTTGTTACTGATACTACACTTGTTGTTGTTGTTAATACAGTTGTTACTGATACTACACTTGTTGTTGTTGTTACTACAGTTGTTACTGATACTACACTTGTTGTTGTTGTTAATACAGTTGTTACTGATACTACACATGTTGTTGTTGTTACACTTGTTACTGATACTACACTTGTTGTTGTTGTTACTACAGTTGTTACTGATACTACACTTGTTGTTGTTGTTACTACAGTTGTTACTGATACTACACTTGTTGTTGTTGTTAATACAGTTGTTACTGATACTACACTTGTTGTTGTTGTTACTACAGTTGTTACTGATACTACACTTGTTGTTGTTGTTAATACAGTTGTTACTGATACTACACTTGTTGTTGTTACACTTGTTACTGATACTACACTTGTTGCTGTTACTACACTTGTTACTGATACTACACTTGTTGTTGTTGTTACTACAGTTGTTACTGATACTACACTTGTTGTTGTTGTTAATACAGTTGTTACTGATACTACACTTGTTGTTGTTGTTACTACAGTTGTTACTGATACTACACTTGTTGTTGTTGTTAATACAGTTGTTACTGATACTACACTTGTTGTTGTTACACTTGTTACTGATACTACACTTGTTGTTGTTACTACACTTGTTACTGATACTACACTTGTTGTTGTTGATACTACAGTTGTTACTGATACTACACTTGTTGTTGTTACTACACTTGTTACTGATACTACACTTGTTGTTGTTACTACAGTTGTTACTGATACTACACTTGTTGTTGTTGTTACACTTGTTACTGATACTACACTTGTTGTTGTTACTACACTTGTTACTGATACTACACTTGTTGTTGTTGATACTACAGTTGTTACTGATACTACACTTGTTGTTGTTACTACACTTGTTACTGATACTACACTTGTTGTTGTTACTACAGTTGTTACTGATACTACACTTGTTGTTGTTGTTACTACAGTTGTTACTGATACTACACTTGTTGTTGTTGTTAATACAGTTGTTACTGATACTACACTTGTTGTTGTTGTTACTACAGTTGTTACTGATACTACACTTGTTGTTGTTGTTGTTACACTTGTTACTGATACTACACTTGTTGTTGTTGTTACACTTGTTACTGATACTACACTTGTTGTTGTTACTACACTTGTTACTGATACTACACTTGTTGTTGTTGTTAATACACTTGTTACTGATACTACACTTGTTGTTGTTGTTAATACAGTTGTTACTGATACTACACTAGTTGTTGTTGTTACTACACTTGTTACTGATACTACACTTGTTGTTGTTACTACACTTGTTACTGATACTACACTTGTTGTTGTTGTTACTACACTTGTTAGTGATACTACACTTGTTGTTGTTGTTACTACAGTTGTTACTGATACTACATTTGTTGTTGTTGTTACTACAGTTGTTACTGATACTACACTTGTTGTTGTTGTTACTACAGTTGTTACTGATACTACACTTGTTGTTGTTGTTAATACAGTTGTTACTGATACTACACTTGTTGTTGTTGTTACTACAGTTGTTACTGATACTACACTTGTTGTTGTTGTTACTACAGTTGTTACTGATACTACACTTGTTGTTGTTGTTACTACAGTTGTTACTGATACTACACTTGTTGTTGTTACTACACTTGTTACTGATACTACACTTGTTGTTGTTACTACACTTGTTACTGATACTACACTTGTTGTTGTTGTTACTACACTTGTTAGTGATACTACACTTGTTGTTGTTGTTACTACAGTTGTTACTGATACTACATTTGTTGTTGTTGTTACTACAGTTGTTACTGATACTACACTTGTTGTTGTTGTTAATACACTTGTTACTGATACTACACTTGTTGTTGTTGTTAATACAGTTGTTACTGATACTACACTAGTTGTTGTTGTTACTACACTTGTTACTGATACTACACTTGTTGTTGTTACTACACTTGTTACTGATACTACACTTGTTGTTGTTGTTACTACACTTGTTAGTGATACTACACTTGTTGTTGTTGTTACTACAGTTGTTACTGATACTACATTTGTTGTTGTTGTTACTACAGTTGTTACTGATACTACACTTGTTGTTGTTGTTACTACAGTTGTTACTGATACTACACTTGTTGTTGTTGTTAATACAGTTGTTACTGATACTACACTTGTTGTTGTTGTTACTACAGTTGTTACTGATACTACACTTGTTGTTGTTGTTACTACAGTTGTTACTGATACTACACTTGTTGTTGTTGTTAATACACTTGTTACTGATACTACACTTGTTGTTGTTGTTAATACAGTTGTTACTGATACTACACTAGTTGTTGTTGTTACTACACTTGTTACTGATACTACACTTGTTGTTGTTACTACACTTGTTACTGATACTACACTTGTTGTTGTTGTTACTACACTTGTTAGTGATACTACACTTGTTGTTGTTGTTACTACAGTTGTTACTGATACTACATTTGTTGTTGTTGTTACTACAGTTGTTACTGATACTACACTTGTTGTTGTTGTTACTACAGTTGTTACTGATACTACACTTGTTGTTGTTGTTAATACAGTTGTTACTGATACTACACTTGTTGTTGTTGTTACTACAGTTGTTACTGATACTACACTTGTTGTTGTTGTTACTACAGTTGTTACTGATACTACACTTGTTGTTGTTGTTACTACAGTTGTTACTGATACTACACTAGTTGTTGTTGTTACTACACTTGTTACTGATACTACACTTGTTGTTGTTACTACACTTGTTACTGATACTACACTTGTTGTTGTTGTTACTACACTTGTTAGTGATACTACACTTGTTGTTGTTGTTACTACAGTTGTTACTGATACTACATTTGTTGTTGTTGTTACTACAGTTGTTGCTGATACTACACTTGTTGTTGTTGTTACTACAGTTGTTACTGATACTACACTTGTTGTTGTTGTTAATACAGTTGTTACTGATACTACACTTGTTGTTGTTGTTGTTACACTTGTTACTGATACTACACTTGTTGTTGTTGTTACACTTGTTACTGATACTACACTAGTTGTTGTTGTTACTACAGTTGTTACTGATACTACACTTGTTGTTGTTGTTACACTTGTTACTGATACTACACTTGTTGTTGTTGTTACTACAGTTGTTACTGATACTACACTTGTTGTTGTTATTACACTTGTTACTGATACTACACTTGTTGTTGTTGTTACTACAGTTGTTACTGATACTACACTTGTTGTTGTTGTTACACTTGTTACTGATACTACACTTGTTGTTGTTGTTACTACAGTTGTTACTGATACTACACTTGTTGTTGTTGTTACTACAGTTGTTACTGATACTATACTAGTTGTTCTTGTTACTACAGTTGTTACTGATACTATACTAGTTGTTCTTGTTACTACAGTTGTTACTGATACTATACTAGTTGTTGTTGTTACTACAGTTGTTACTGATACTACACTTGTTGTTGTTGTTACTGCAGTTGTTACTGATACTACACTTGTTGTTGTTGTTACTACAGTTGTTACTGATACTACACTTGTTGTTGTTGTTACACTTGTTACTGATACTACACTTGTTGTTGTTGTTACTACAGTTGTTACTGATACTACACTTGTTGTTACTACAGTTGTTACTGATACTACACTTGTTGTTGTTGTTACACTTGTTACTGATACTACACTTGTTGTTGTTACTACAGTTGTTACTGATACTACACTTGTTGTTGTTGTTACTACAGTTGTTACTGATACTACACTTGTTGTTGTTGTTGTTACACTTGTTACTGATACTACACTTGTTGTTGTTGTTACACTTGTTACTGATACTACACTAGTTGTTGTTGTTACTACAGTTGTTACTGATACTACACTTGTTGTTGTTGTTACACTTGTTACTGATACTACACTTGTTGTTGTTGTTACTACAGTTGTTACTGATACTACACTTGTTGTTGTTATTACACTTGTTACTGATACTACACTTGTTGTTGTTGTTACTACAGTTGTTACTGATACTACACTTGTTGTTGTTGTTACACTTGTTACTGATACTACACTTGTTGTTGTTGTTACTACAGTTGTTACTGATACTACACTTGTTGTTGTTGTTACTACAGTTGTTACTGATACTATACTAGTTGTTCTTGTTACTACAGTTGTTACTGATACTATACTAGTTGTTCTTGTTACTACAGTTGTTACTGATACTATACTAGTTGTTGTTGTTACTACAGTTGTTACTGATACTACACTTGTTGTTCTTGTTACTACAGTTGTTACTGATACTACACTTGTTGTTGTTGTTACTACAGTTGTTACTGATACTATACTAGTTGTTCTTGTTACTACAGTTGTTACTGATACTATACTAGTTGTTCTTGTTACTACAGTTGTTACTGATACTATACTAGTTGTTCTTGTTACTACAGTTGTTACTGATACTATACTAGTTGTTCTTGTTACTACAGTTGTTACTGATACTATACTAGTTGTTCTTGTTACTACAGTTGTTACTGATACTACACTTGTTGTTCTTGTTACTACAGTTGTTACTGATACTACACTTGTTGTTGTTGTTACTACAGTTGTTACTGATACTACACTTGTTGTTGTTGTTACTACAGTTGTTACTGATACTACACTTGTTGTTGTTGTTACTACAGTTGTTACTGATACTACACTTGTTGTTGTTGTTACTACAGTTGTTACTGATACTACACTTGTTGTTGTTACTACACTTGTTACTGATACTACACTTGTTGTTGTTACTACACTTGTTACTGATACTACACTTGTTGTTGTTGCTACACTTGTTACTGATACTACACTTGTTGTTGTTGTTACTACAGTTGTTACTGATACTACACTTGTTGTTGTTGTTACTACAGTTGTTACTGATACTACACTTGTTGTTGTTGTTACTACAGTTGTTACTGATACTACACTTGTTGTTGTTGTTACTACAGTTGTTACTGATACTACACTTGTTGTTGTTGCTACAGTTGTTACTGATACTACACGTGTTGTTGTTACTACACTTGTTACTGATACTACACTTGTTGTTGTTACTGCAGTTGTTACTGATACTACACTTGTTGTTGTTGTTACTGCAGTTGTTACTGATACTACACTTGTTGTTGTTGTTACTGCAGTTGTTACTACCACTACACTTGTTGTTGTTGTTACTGCAGTTGTTACTGATACTACACTTGTTGCTGTTGTTACTACAGTTGTTACTGATACTACACTTGTTGCTGTTGTTACTACAGTTATTACTGTTGCTACACTTGTTGTTGTTGTTACTGCAGTTGTTACTGATACTACACTTGTTGTTGTTGTTACTGCAGTTGTTACTGATACTATACTAGTTGTTGTTGTTACTACACTTGTTACTGATACTACACTTGTTGTTGTTACTGCAGTTGTTACTGATACTACACTTGTTGTTGTTACTACAGTTGTTACTGATACTACACTTGTTGTTGTTGTTACACTTGTTACTGATACTACACTTGTTGTTGTTACACTTGTTACTGATACTACACTTGTTGTTGTTACTACACTTGTTACTGATACTACACTTGTTGTTGTTGATACTACAGTTGTTACTGATACTACACTTGTTGTTCTTGTTACTACAGTTGTTACTGATACTACACATGTTGTTGTTACTACAGTTGTTACTGATACTACACATGTTGTTGTTACTACAGTTGTTACTGATACTACACATGTTGTTGTTACTACAGTTGTTACTGATACTACATTTGTTGTTGTTACTACACTTGTTACTGATACTACACTTGTTGTTGTTACTACACTTGTTACTGATACTACACTTGTTGTTGTTACTACACTTGTTACTGATACTACACTTGTTGTTGTTGATACTACAGTTGTTACTGATACTACATTTGTTGTTGTTACACTTGTTACTGATACTACACTTGTTGTTGTTGTTACACTTGTTACTGATACTACACTTGTTGTTGCTGTTACACTTGTTACTGATACTACACATGTTGTTGTTACTACAGTTGTTACTGATACTACACTTGTTGTTGTTACTACACTTGTTACTGATACTACATTTGTTGTTGTTACACTTGTTACTGATACTACACTTGTTGTTGTTGTTAATACAGTTGTTACTGATACTACACTTGTTGTTGTTGTTACTACACTTGTTACTGATACTACACTTGTTGTTGTTGTTACTACAGTTGTTACTGATACTACACTTGTTGTTGTTGTTACTACACTTGTTACTGATACTACACTTGTTGTTGTTGTTACACTTGTTACTGATACTACACTTGTTGTTGTTGTTACACTTGTTACTGATACTACACATGTTGTTGATACTACAGTTGTTACTGATACTACACTTGTTGTTGTTACTACACTTGTTACTGATACTACATTTGTTGTTGTTACACTTGTTACTGATACTACACTTGTTGTTGTTGTTACTACAGTTGTTACTGATACTACACTTGTTGTTGTTGTTACTACAGTTGTTACTGATACTACACTTGTTGTTGTTGTTACTACAGTTGTTACTGATACTACACATGTTGTTGTTACTACAGTTGTTACTGATACTACACTTGTTGTTGTTACTACACTTGTTACTGATACTACATTTGTTGTTGTTACACTTGTTACTGATACTACACTTGTTGTTGTTGTTAATACAGTTGTTACTGATACTACACTTGTTGTTGTTACTACACTTGTTACTGATACTACATTTGTTGTTGTTACACTTGTTACTGATACTACACTTGTTGTTGTTGTTACTACACTTGTTACTGATACTACACTTGTTGTTGTTACTACACTTGTTACTGATACTACATTTGTTGTTGTTACACTTGTTACTGATACTACACATGTTGTTGTTACTACAGTTGTTACTGATACTACACTTGTTGTTGTTACTACACTTGTTACTGATACTACATTTGTTGTTGTTACACTTGTTACTGATACTACACTTGTTGTTGTTGTTAATACAGTTGTTACTGATACTACACTTGTTGTTGTTGTTACTACACTTGTTACTGATACTACATTTGTTGTTGTTACACTTGTTACTGATACTACACTTGTTGTTGTTGTTACTACAGTTGTTACTGATACTACACTTGTTGTTGTTGTTACTACACTTGTTACTGATACTACATTTGTTGTTGTTACACTTGTTACTGATACTACACTTGTTGTTGTTGTTACTACACTTGTTACTGATACTACACTTGTTGTTGTTACTACACTTGTTACTGATACTACATTTGTTGTTGTTACACTTGTTACTGATACTACACATGTTGTTGTTACTACAGTTGTTACTGATACTACACTTGTTGTTGTTGTTACTACAGTTGTTACTGATACTACACTTGTTGTTGTTGTTACTACAGTTGTTACTGATACTACACTTGTTGTTGTTGTTACTACAGTTGTTACTGATACTACACTTGTTGTTGTTGTTACTACAGTTGTTACTGATACTACACATGTTGTTGTTACTACAGTTGTTACTGATACTACACTTGTTGTTGTTGTTACTACAGTTGTTACTGATACTACACTTGTTGTTGTTGTTACTACAGTTGTTACTGATACTACACTTGTTGTTGTTGTTACTACAGTTGTTACTGATACTACACTTGTTGTTGTTGTTACTACAGTTGTTACTGATACTACACATGTTGTTGTTAATACAGTTGTTACTGATACTACACTTGTTGTTGTTACTACACTTGTTACTGATACTACATTTGTTGTTGTTACTACAGTTGTTACTGATACTACACATGTTGTTGTTACTACAGTTGTTACTGATACTACACATGTTGTTGTTACTACACTTGTTACTGATACTACACTTGTTGTTGTTGTTACTACAGTTGTTACTGATACTACACATGTTGTTGTTACTACACTTGTTACTGATACTACACTTGTTGTTGTTACTACACTTGTTACTGATACTACATTTGTTGTTGTTACTACAGTTGTTACTGATACTACACATGTTGTTGTTACTACAGTTGTTACTGATACTACACTTGTTGTTGTGGTTACTACAGTTGTTACTGATACTACACTTGTTGTTGTTGTTACTACAGTTGTTACTGATACTACACATGTTGTTGTTACTACAGTTGTTACTGATACTACATTTGTTGTTGTTACTACACTTGTTACTGATACTACACTTGTTGTTGTTGATACTACAGTTGTTACTGATACTACATTTGTTGTTGTTACACTTGTTACTGATACTACACTTGTTGTTGTTGTTACACTTGTTACTGATACTACACTTGTTGTTGCTGTTACACTTGTTACTGATACTACACATGTTGTTGTTACTACAGTTGTTACTGATACTACACTTGTTGTTGTTACTACACTTGTTACTGATACTACATTTGTTGTTGTTACACTTGTTACTGATACTACACTTGTTGTTGTTGTTAATACAGTTGTTACTGATACTACACTTGTTGTTGTTGTTACTACACTTGTTACTGATACTACACTTGTTGTTGTTGTTACTACAGTTGTTACTGATACTACACTTGTTGTTGTTGTTACTACACTTGTTACTGATACTACACTTGTTGTTGTTGTTACACTTGTTACTGATACTACACTTGTTGTTGTTGTTACACTTGTTACTGATACTACACATGTTGTTGATACTACAGTTGTTACTGATACTACACTTGTTGTTGTTACTACACTTGTTACTGATACTACATTTGTTGTTGTTACACTTGTTACTGATACTACACTTGTTGTTGTTGTTACTACAGTTGTTACTGATACTACACTTGTTGTTGTTGTTACTACAGTTGTTACTGATACTACACTTGTTGTTGTTGTTACTACAGTTGTTACTGATACTACACATGTTGTTGTTACTACAGTTGTTACTGATACTACACTTGTTGTTGTTACTACACTTGTTACTGATACTACATTTGTTGTTGTTACACTTGTTACTGATACTACACTTGTTGTTGTTGTTAATACAGTTGTTACTGATACTACACTTGTTGTTGTTACTACACTTGTTACTGATACTACATTTGTTGTTGTTACACTTGTTACTGATACTACACTTGTTGTTGTTGTTACTACACTTGTTACTGATACTACACTTGTTGTTGTTACTACACTTGTTACTGATACTACATTTGTTGTTGTTACACTTGTTACTGATACTACACATGTTGTTGTTACTACAGTTGTTACTGATACTACACTTGTTGTTGTTACTACACTTGTTACTGATACTACATTTGTTGTTGTTACACTTGTTACTGATACTACACTTGTTGTTGTTGTTAATACAGTTGTTACTGATACTACACTTGTTGTTGTTGTTACTACACTTGTTACTGATACTACATTTGTTGTTGTTACACTTGTTACTGATACTACACTTGTTGTTGTTGTTACTACAGTTGTTACTGATACTACACTTGTTGTTGTTGTTACTACACTTGTTACTGATACTACATTTGTTGTTGTTACACTTGTTACTGATACTACACTTGTTGTTGTTGTTACTACACTTGTTACTGATACTACACTTGTTGTTGTTACTACACTTGTTACTGATACTACATTTGTTGTTGTTACACTTGTTACTGATACTACACATGTTGTTGTTACTACAGTTGTTACTGATACTACACTTGTTGTTGTTGTTACTACAGTTGTTACTGATACTACACTTGTTGTTGTTGTTACTACAGTTGTTACTGATACTACACTTGTTGTTGTTGTTACTACAGTTGTTACTGATACTACACTTGTTGTTGTTGTTACTACAGTTGTTACTGATACTACACATGTTGTTGTTACTACAGTTGTTACTGATACTACACTTGTTGTTGTTGTTACTACAGTTGTTACTGATACTACACTTGTTGTTGTTGTTACTACAGTTGTTACTGATACTACACTTGTTGTTGTTGTTACTACAGTTGTTACTGATACTACACTTGTTGTTGTTGTTACTACAGTTGTTACTGATACTACACATGTTGTTGTTAATACAGTTGTTACTGATACTACACTTGTTGTTGTTACTACACTTGTTACTGATACTACATTTGTTGTTGTTACTACAGTTGTTACTGATACTACACATGTTGTTGTTACTACAGTTGTTACTGATACTACACATGTTGTTGTTACTACACTTGTTACTGATACTACACTTGTTGTTGTTGTTACTACAGTTGTTACTGATACTACACATGTTGTTGTTACTACACTTGTTACTGATACTACACTTGTTGTTGTTACTACACTTGTTACTGATACTACATTTGTTGTTGTTACTACAGTTGTTACTGATACTACACATGTTGTTGTTACTACAGTTGTTACTGATACTACACTTGTTGTTGTGGTTACTACAGTTGTTACTGATACTACACTTGTTGTTGTTGTTACTACAGTTGTTACTGATACTACACTTGTTGTTGTTGTTACTACAGTTGTTACTGATACTACACTTGTTGTTGTTGTTACTACAGTTGTTACTGATACTACACATGTTGTTGTTAATACAGTTGTTACTGATACTACACTTGTTGTTGTGGTTACTACAGTTGTTACTGATACTACACTTGTTGTTGTTGTTACTACAGTTGTTACTGATACTACACATGTTGTTGTTACTACAGTTGTTACTGATACTACACTTGTTGTTGTTACTACACTTGTTACTGATACTACACTTGTTGTTGTTACTACACTTGTTACTGATACTACACTTGTTGTTGTTGTTACTACAGTTGTTACTGATACTACACTTGTTGTTGTTGTTACTACAGTTGTTACTGATACTACACATGTTGTTGTTACTACAGTTGTTACTGATACTACACTTGTTGTTGTGGTTACTACAGTTGTTACTGATACTACATTTGTTGTTGTTACTACACTTGTTACTGATACTACACTTGTTGTTGTTGTTACTACAGTTGTTACTGATACTACACTTGTTGTTGTTGTTACTACAGTTGTTACTGATACTACACTTGTTGTTGTTGTTACTACAGTTGTTACTGATACTACACTTGTTGTTGTTGTTACTACACTTGTTACTGATACTACACTTGTTGTTGTTACTACACTTGTTACTGATACTACACTTGTTGTTGTTACTACAGTTGTTAGTGATACTACACTTGTTGTTGTTGTTACTACAGTTGTTACTGATACTACATTTGTTGTTGTTGTTACTACAGTTGTTACTGATACTACACTTGTTGTTGTTGTTACTACAGTTGTTACTGATACTACACTTGTTGTTGTTGTTAATACAGTTGTTACTGATACTACACTTGTTGTTGTTGTTACTACAGTTGTTACTGATACTACACTTGTTGTTGTTGTTAATACAGTTGTTACTGATACTACACATGTTGTTGTTGTTACACTTGTTACTGATACTACACTTGTTGTTGTTGTTACTACAGTTGTTACTGATACTACACTTGTTGTTGTTGTTACTACAGTTGTTACTGATACTACACTTGTTGTTGTTGTTAATACAGTTGTTACTGATACTACACTTGTTGTTGTTGTTACTACAGTTGTTACTGATACTACACTTGTTGTTGTTGTTAATACAGTTGTTACTGATACTACACTTGTTGTTGTTACACTTGTTACTGATACTACACTTGTTGCTGTTACTACACTTGTTACTGATACTACACTTGTTGTTGTTGTTACTACAGTTGTTACTGATACTACACTTGTTGTTGTTGTTACTACAGTTGTTACTGATACTACACTTGTTGTTGTTGTTAATACAGTTGTTACTGATACTACACTTGTTGTTGTTGTTACTACAGTTGTTACTGATACTACACTTGTTGTTGTTGTTAATACAGTTGTTACTGATACTACACTTGTTGTTGTTACACTTGTTACTGATACTACACTTGTTGTTGTTACTACACTTGTTACTGATACTACACTTGTTGTTGTTGATACTACAGTTGTTACTGATACTACACTTGTTGTTGTTACTACACTTGTTACTGATACTACACTTGTTGTTGTTACTACAGTTGTTACTGATACTACACTTGTTGTTGTTGTTACACTTGTTACTGATACTACACTTGTTGTTGTTACTACACTTGTTACTGATACTACACTTGTTGTTGTTGATACTACAGTTGTTACTGATACTACACTTGTTGTTGTTACTACACTTGTTACTGATACTACACTTGTTGTTGTTACTACAGTTGTTACTGATACTACACTTGTTGTTGTTGTTACTACAGTTGTTACTGATACTACACTTGTTGTTGTTGTTAATACAGTTGTTACTGATACTACACTTGTTGTTGTTGTTACTACAGTTGTTACTGATACTACACTTGTTGTTGTTGTTGTTACACTTGTTACTGATACTACACTTGTTGTTGTTGTTACACTTGTTACTGATACTACACTTGTTGTTGTTACTACACTTGTTACTGATACTACACTTGTTGTTGTTGTTAATACACTTGTTACTGATACTACACTTGTTGTTGTTGTTAATACAGTTGTTACTGATACTACACTAGTTGTTGTTGTTACTACACTTGTTACTGATACTACACTTGTTGTTGTTACTACACTTGTTACTGATACTACACTTGTTGTTGTTGTTACTACACTTGTTAGTGATACTACACTTGTTGTTGTTGTTACTACAGTTGTTACTGATACTACATTTGTTGTTGTTGTTACTACAGTTGTTACTGATACTACACTTGTTGTTGTTGTTACTACAGTTGTTACTGATACTACACTTGTTGTTGTTGTTAATACAGTTGTTACTGATACTACACTTGTTGTTGTTGTTACTACAGTTGTTACTGATACTACACTTGTTGTTGTTGTTACTACAGTTGTTACTGATACTACACTTGTTGTTGTTGTTACTACAGTTGTTACTGATACTACACTTGTTGTTGTTACTACACTTGTTACTGATACTACACTTGTTGTTGTTACTACACTTGTTACTGATACTACACTTGTTGTTGTTGTTACTACACTTGTTAGTGATACTACACTTGTTGTTGTTGTTACTACAGTTGTTACTGATACTACATTTGTTGTTGTTGTTACTACAGTTGTTACTGATACTACACTTGTTGTTGTTGTTAATACACTTGTTACTGATACTACACTTGTTGTTGTTGTTAATACAGTTGTTACTGATACTACACTAGTTGTTGTTGTTACTACACTTGTTACTGATACTACACTTGTTGTTGTTACTACACTTGTTACTGATACTACACTTGTTGTTGTTGTTAATACACTTGTTACTGATACTACACTTGTTGTTGTTGTTAATACAGTTGTTACTGATACTACACTAGTTGTTGTTGTTACTACACTTGTTACTGATACTACACTTGTTGTTGTTACTACACTTGTTACTGATACTACACTTGTTGTTGTTGTTAATACACTTGTTACTGATACTACACTTGTTGTTGTTGTTACTACAGTTGTTACTGATACTACATTTGTTGTTGTTGTTACTACAGTTGTTACTGATACTACACTTGTTGTTGTTGTTACTACAGTTGTTACTGATACTACACTTGTTGTTGTTGTTAATACAGTTGTTACTGATACTACACTTGTTGTTGTTGTTACTACAGTTGTTACTGATACTACACTTGTTGTTGTTGTTACTACAGTTGTTACTGATACTACACTTGTTGTTGTTGTTAATACACTTGTTACTGATACTACACTTGTTGTTGTTGTTAATACAGTTGTTACTGATACTACACTAGTTGTTGTTGTTACTACACTTGTTACTGATACTACACTTGTTGTTGTTACTACACTTGTTACTGATACTACACTTGTTGTTGTTGTTACTACACTTGTTAGTGATACTACACTTGTTGTTGTTGTTACTACAGTTGTTACTGATACTACATTTGTTGTTGTTGTTACTACAGTTGTTACTGATACTACACTTGTTGTTGTTGTTACTACAGTTGTTACTGATACTACACTTGTTGTTGTTGTTAATACAGTTGTTACTGATACTACACTTGTTGTTGTTGTTACTACAGTTGTTACTGATACTACACTTGTTGTTGTTGTTACTACAGTTGTTACTGATACTACACTTGTTGTTGTTGTTACTACAGTTGTTACTGATACTACACTAGTTGTTGTTGTTACTACACTTGTTACTGATACTACACTTGTTGTTGTTACTACACTTGTTACTGATACTACACTTGTTGTTGTTGTTACTACACTTGTTAGTGATACTACACTTGTTGTTGTTGTTACTACAGTTGTTACTGATACTACATTTGTTGTTGTTGTTACTACAGTTGTTGCTGATACTACACTTGTTGTTGTTGTTACTACAGTTGTTACTGATACTACACTTGTTGTTGTTGTTAATACAGTTGTTACTGATACTACACTTGTTGTTGTTGTTACTACAGTTGTTACTGATACTACACTTGTTGTTGTTGTTACTACAGTTGTTACTGATACTACACTTGTTGTTGTTGTTACTACAGTTGTTACTGATACTACACTTGTTGTTGTTGTTACTACAGTTGTTACTGATACTACACTTGTTGTTGTTGTTACTACAGTTGTTACTGATACTACACTTGTTGTTGTTACTACACTTGTTAGTGATACTACACTTGTTGTTGTTGTTACTACAGTTGTTACTGATACTACATTTGTTGTTGTTGTTAGTACAGTTGTTACTGATACTACACTTGTTGTTGTTACTACAGTTGTTACTGATACTACACTTGTTGTTGTTGTTACACTTGTTACTGATACTACACTTGTTGTTGTTACTACACTTGTTACTGATACTACACTTGTTGTTGTTGTTAATACACTTGTTACTGATACTACACTTGTTGTTGTTGTTAATACAGTTGTTACTGATACTACACTAGTTGTTGTTGTTACTACACTTGTTACTGATACTACACTTGTTGTTGTTACTACACTTGTTACTGATACTACACTTGTTGTTGTTACTACACTTGTTAGTGATACTACACTTGTTGTTGTTGTTACTACAGTTGTTACTGATACTACATTTGTTGTTGTTGTTACTACAGTTGTTACTGATACTACACTTGTTGTTGTTGTTACTACAGTTGTTACTGATACTACACTTGTTGTTGTTGTTAATACAGTTGTTACTGATACTACACTTGTTGTTGTTGTTACTACAGTTGTTACTGATACTACACTTGTTGTTGTTGTTACTACACTTGTTACTGATACTACACATGTTGTTGTTGTTACACTTGTTACTGATACTACACTTGTTGTTGTTGTTACTACAGTTGTTACTGATACTACACTTGTTGTTGTTGTTACTACAGTTGTTACTGATACTACACTTGTTGTTGTTGTTAATACAGTTGTTACTGATACTACACTTGTTGTTGTTGTTACTACAGTTGTTACTGATACTACACTTGTTGTTGTTGTTAATACAGTTGTTACTGATACTACACTTGTTGTTGTTGTTACTACACTTGTTACTGATACTACACTTGTTGTTGTTGTTACTACAGTTGTTAGTGATACTACACTTGTTGTTGTTGTTAATACAGTTGTTACTGATACTACACTTGTTGTTGTTGTTACTACACTTGTTACTGATACTACATTTGTTGTTGTTACACTTGTTACTGATACTACACTTGTTGTTGTTGTTACTACAGTTGTTACTGATACTACACTTGTTACTGATACTACACTTGTTGTTGTTGTTACTACAGTTGTTACTGATACTACACTTGTTGTTGTTACTACAGTTGTTACTGATACTACACTTGTTACTGATACTACACTTGTTGTTGTTACTACACTTGTTACTGATACTACACTTGTTGTTGTTGTTACTACAGTTGTTACTGATACTACACTTGTTGTTGTTACTACACTTGTTACTGATACTACATTTGTTGTTGTTACACTTGTTACTGATACTACACTTGTTGTTGTTGTTACTACAGTTGTTACTGATACTACACTTGTTGTTGTTACTACACTTGTTACTGATACTACACTTGTTGTTGTTGTTACTACAGTTGTTAGTGATACTACACTTGTTGTTGTTGTTAATACAGTTGTTACTGATACTACACTTGTTGTTGTTGTTACTACACTTGTTACTGATACTACATTTGTTGTTGTTACACTTGTTACTGATACTACACTTGTTGTTGTTGTTACTACAGTTGTTACTGATACTACACTTGTTACTGATACTACACTTGTTGTTGTTGTTACTACAGTTGTTACTGATACTACACTTGTTGTTGTTACTACAGTTGTTACTGATACTACACTTGTTACTGATACTACACTTGTTGTTGTTACTACACTTGTTACTGATACTACACTTGTTGTTGTTGTTACTACAGTTGTTACTGATACTACACTTGTTGTTGTTACTACACTTGTTACTGATACTACATTTGTTGTTGTTACACTTGTTACTGATACTACACTTGTTGTTGTTGTTACTACAGTTGTTACTGATACTACACTTGTTGTTGTTACTACACTTGTTACTGATACTACACTTGTTGTTGTTGTTACTACAGTTGTTACTGATACTACACTTGTTGTTGTTGTTACTACAGTTGTTACTGATACTACACTTGTTGTTGTTGTTCCTACAGTTGTTACTGATACTACACTTGTTGTTGTTACTACAGTTGTTACTGATACTACACTTGTTGTTGTTAGTACAGTTGTTACTGATACTACACTTGTTGTTGCTGTTACTACAGTTGTTACTGATACTACACTTGTTGTTGTTACTACAGTTGTTACTGATACTACACTTGTTGTTGCTGTTACTACAGTTGTTACTGATACTACACTTGTTGTTGTTACTACAGTTGTTACTGATACTACACTTGTTGTTGTTACTACAGTTGTTACTGATACTACACTTGTTGTTGTTACTACAGTTGTTACTGATACTACACTTGTTGTTGTTAATACAGTTGTTACTGATACTACACTTGTTGTTGTTACTACAGTTGTTACTGATACTACACTTGTTGTTGTTACTACACTTGTTACTGATACTACACTTGTTGTTGTTAATACAGTTGTTACTGATACTGCACTTGTTGTTGTTACTACACTTGTTACTGATACTACACTTGTTGTTGTTGTTACTACACTTGTTACTGATACTACACTTGTTGTTGTTAATACAGTTGTTACTGATACTACACTTGTTGTTGTTAATACAGTTGTTACTGATACTACACTTGTTGTTGTTAATACAGTTGTTACTGATACTACACTTGTTGTTGTTGTTACTACACTTGTTACTGATACTACACTTGTTGTTGTTAATACAGTTGTTACTGATACTGCACTTGTTGTTGTTACTACAGTTGTTACTGATACTACACTTGTTGTTGTTGTTACTACAGTTGTTACTGATACTACACTTGTTGTTGTTACTACAGTTGTTACTGATACTACACTTGTTGTTGTTAATACAGTTGTTACTGATACTACACTTGTTGTTGTTGTTAATACAGTTGTTACTGATACTACACTTGTTGTTGTTGTTAATACAGTTGTTACTGATACTACACTTGTTGTTGTTACTACAGTTGTTACTGATACTACACTTGTTGTTGTTACTACAGTTGTTACTGATACTACACTTGTTGTTGTTAATACAGTTGTTACTGATACTACACTTGTTGTTGTTACTACAGTTGTTACTGATACTACACTTGTTGTTGTTACTACAGTTGTTACTGATACTACACTTGTTGTTGTTACTACACTTGTTACTGATACTACACTTGTTGTTGTTACTACAGTTGTTACTGATACTACACTTGTTGTTGTTAATACAGTTGTTACTGATACTACACTTGTTGTTGTTACTACAGTTGTTACTGATACTACACTTGTTGTTGTTGTTACTACAGTTGTTACTGATACTACACTTGTTGTTGTTACTACAGTTGTTACTGATACTACACTTGTTGTTGTTGTTAATACAGTTGTTACTGATACTACACTTGTTGTTGTTGTTAATACAGTTGTTACTGATACTACACTTGTTGTTGTTGTTAATACAGTTGTTACTGATACTACACTTGTTGTTGTTGTTAATACAGTTGTTACTGATACTACACTTGTTGTTGTTGTTAATACAGTTGTTACTGATACTACACTTGTTGCTGTTGTTACTACAGTTGTTACTGATACTACACTTGTTGTTGTTACTACAGTTGTTACTGATACTACACTTGTTGTTGTTACTACAGTTGTTACTGATACTACACTTGTTGTTGTTACTACAGTTGTTACTGATACTACACTTGTTGTTGTTAATACAGTTGTTACTGATACTACACTTGTTGTTGTTACTACAGTTGTTACTGATACTACACTTGTTGTTGTTACTACACTTGTTACTGATACTACACTTGTTGTTGTTAATACAGTTGTTACTGATACTACACTTGTTGTTGTTGTTAATACAGTTGTTACTGATACTACACTTGTTGCTGTTGTTACTACAGTTGTTACTGATACTACACTTGTTGTTGTTACTACAGTTGTTACTGATACTACACTTGTTGTTGTTACTACAGTTGTTACTGATACTACACTTGTTGTTGTTACTACACTTGTTACTGATACTACACTTGTTGTTGTTGTTACTACAGTTGTTACTGATACTACACTTGTTGTTGTTACTACAGTTGTTACTGATACTACACTTGTTGTTGTTACTACAGTTGTTACTGATACTACACTTGTTGTTGTTGTTAATACAGTTGTTACTGATACTACACTTGTTGTTGTTGTTAATACAGTTGTTACTGATACTACACTTGTTGTTGTTGTTAATACAGTTGTTACTGATACTACACTTGTTGTTGTTGTTAATACAGTTGTTACTGATACTACACTTGTTGTTGTTGTTAATACAGTTGTTACTGATACTACACTTGTTGCTGTTGTTACTACAGTTGTTACTGATACTACACTTGTTGTTGCTGTTACTACAGTTGTTACTGATACTACACTTGTTGTTGTTGTTACTACAGTTGTTACTGATACTACACTTGTTGTTGTTACTACACTTGTTACTGATACTACACTTGTTGTTGTTGTTACTACAGTTGTTACTGATACTACACTTGTTGTTGTTACTACACTTGTTACTGATACTACACTTGTTGTTGTTGTTACTACAGTTGTTACTGATACTACACTTGTTGTTGTTACACTTGTTACTGATACTACACTTGTTGTTGTTGTTACTACAGTTGTTACTGATACTACACTTGTTGTTGTTACACTTGTTACTGATACTACACTTGTTGTTGTTGTTACTACAGTTGTTACTGATACTACACTTGTTGTTGTTACTACACTTGTTACTGATACTACACTTGTTGTTGTTGTTACTACAGTTGTTACTGATACTACACTTGTTGTTGTTACTACACTTGTTACTGATACTACACTTGTTGTTGTTGTTACTACAGTTGTTACTGATACTACACTTGTTGTTGTTACACTTGTTACTGATACTACACTTGTTGTTGTTGTTACTACAGTTGTTACTGATACTACACTTGTTGTTGTTACACTTGTTACTGATACTACACTTGTTGTTGTTGTTACTACAGTTGTTACTAATACTACACTTGTTGTTGTTGTTACTACAGTTGTTACTGATACTACACTTGTTGTTGTTGTTACTACAGTTGTTACTGATACTACACTTGTTGTTGTTGTTACTACAGTTGTTACTGATACTACACTTGTTGTTGTTACACTTGTTACTGATACTACACTTGTTGTTGTTGTTACTACAGTTGTTACTGATACTACACTTGTTGTTGTTACTACACTTGTTACTGATACTACACTTGTTGTTGTTGTTACTACAGTTGATACTGATACTACACTTGTTGTTGTTACACTTGTTACTGATACTACACTTGTTGTTGTTACACTTGTTACTGATACTACACTTGTTGTTGTTACTACACTTGTTACTGATACTACACTTGTTGTTGTTACTACAGTTGTTACTGATACTACACTTGTTGTTGTTACTACACTTGTTACTGATACTACACTTGTTGTTGTTGTTACTACAGTTGTTACTGATACTACACTTGTTGTTGTTGTTACTACAGTTGTTACTGATACTACACTTGTTGTTGTTGTTACTACAGTTGTTACTGATACTACACTTGTTGTTGTTGTTACTACAGTTGTTACTGATACTACACTTGTTGTTGTTACTACAGTTGTTACTGATACTACACTTGTTGTTGTTGTTACTACAGTTGTTACTGATACTACACTTGTTGTTAATACAGTTGTTACTGATACTACACTTGTTGTTAATACAGTTGTTACTGATACTACAGTTGTTACTGATACTACACTAGTTGTTGTTAATACACTCGTTACTGATACTACACTTGTTGTTGCTGTTACTACAGTTGTTACTGATACTACACTTGTTGTTGTTACTACACTTGTTACTGATACTACACTTGTTGTTAATACAGTTGTTACTGATACTACACTTGTTGTTAATACAGTTGTTACTGATACTACAGTTGTTACTGATACTACACTTGTTGTTAATACAGTTGTTACTGATACTACACTTGTTGTTAATACAGTTGTTACTGATACTACAGTTGTTACTGATACTACACTTGTTGTTGTTACTACACTTGTTACTGATACTACACTTGTTGTTGCTGTTACTACAGTTGTTACTGATACTACACTTGTTGTTGTTACTACACTTGTTACTGATACTACACTTGTTGTTGTTGTTACACTTGTTACTGATACTACACTTGTTGTTGTTACTACAGTTGTTACTGATACTACACTTGTTGTTGTTACACTTGTTACTGATACTACACTTGTTGTTGTTGTTACAGTTGTTACTGATACTACACTTGTTGTTGTTACTACACTTGTTACTGATACTACACTTGTTGTTGTTGTTACACTTGTTACTGATACTACACCTGTTGTTGTTACTACAGTTGTTACTGATACTACACTTGTTGTTGTTGTTACACTTGTTACTGATACTACACTTGTTGTTGTTACTACAGTTGTTACTTATACTACACTTGTTGTTGTTGTTACACTTGTTACTGATACTACACTTGTTGTTGTTGTTACACTTGTTACTGATACTACACTTGTTGTTGTTGTTACTACAGTTGTTACTGATACTACACTTGTTGTCGTTAATACAGTTGTTGCTGATACTACACTTGTTGTTGTTATTAATACAGTTGTTACTGATACTACAGTTGTTGTTACTACAGTTGTTACTGATACTACACTATTTGTATTTGTTAATACAGTTGTTACTGATACTAGAGTTGTTCTTACTACAGTTGTTACTGATACTACACTTGTTGTCGTTACTACAGTTGTTACTGATACTACACTAGTTGTTGTTACTACAGTTGTTACTGATACTACACCTGTTGTTGTTGTTACTACAGTTGTTACTGATACTACACTTGTTGTTAATACAATTGTTACTGATACTACACTTGTTGTTAATACAGTTGTTACTGATACTACAGTTGTTACTGATACTACACTAGTTGTTGTTAATACAGTTGTTACTGATACTACACTTGTTGTTGTTGTTAATACACTTGTTACTGATACTACACTTGTTGTTGTTACTACAGTTGATACTGATACTACACATGTTGTTGTTAATACAGTTGTTACTGATACTACACTTGTTGTTGTTAGTACAGTTGTTACTGATACTACACATGTTGTTGTTACTACAGTTGATACTGATACTACACATGTTGTTGTTGTTACTACAGTTGTTACTGATACTACACTTGTTGTTGTTACTACAGTTGTTACTGATACTACACTTGTTGTTGTTGTTACTACAGTTGATACTGATACTACACTTGTTATTGTTACTACAGTTGATACTGATACTACACTTGTTGTTGTTGTTACTACAGTTGTTACTGATACTACACTTGTTGTTACTACAGTTGTTACTGATACTACACTTGTTGTTACTGCTGTTGTTACCGATTCTACACTTGTTGTTACTACAGTTGATACTGATACTACACTTGTTGTTGTTACTACAGTTGATACTGATACTACACTTGTTGTTGTTACTACAGTTGTTACTGATACTACACTTGTTGTTGTTACTACAGTTGATACTGATACTACACTTGTTGTTGTTACTACAGTTGATACTGATACTACACTTGTTGTTGTTACTACAGTTGTTACTGATACTACACATGTTGTTGTTACTACAGTTGATACTGATACTACACTTGTTGTTGTTACTACAGTTGTTACTGATACTACACTTGTTGTTGTTACTACAGTTGTTACTGATACTACACTTGTTGTTGTTACTACAGTTGTTACTGATACTACACTTGTTGTTACTGCTGGTGTTACCGATTCTACACTTGTTGTTACTACAGTTGATACTGATACTACACTTGTTGTTGTTACTACAGTTGTTACTGATACTACACTTGTTGTTGTTACTACAGTTGTTACTGATACTACACTTGTTGTTGTTACTACAGTTGTTACTGATACTACACTTGTTGTTGTTGTTACTACAGTTGATACTGATACTACACTTGTTATTGTTACTACAGTTGATACTGATACTATACTTGTTGTTGTTACTACAGTTGATACTGATACTACACTTGTTATTGTTACTACAGTTGTTACTGATACTACACTTGTTGTTGTTGTTACTACAGTTGTTACTGATACTACACTTGTTGTTGTTACTACAGTTGTTACTGATACTACACTTGTTGTTACTGCTGTTGTTACCGATTCTACACTTGTTGTTACTACAGTTGATACTGATACTACACTTGTTGTTGTTACTACAGTTGATACTGATACTACACTTGTTGTTGTTACTACAGTTGTTACTGATACTACACTTGTTGTTGTTACTACAGTTGTTACTGATACTACACTTGTTGTTGTTACTACAGTTGTTACTGATACTACACTTGTTGTTGTTACTACAGTTGTTACTGATACTACACTTGTTGTTGTTACTACACTTGTTACTGATACTACACTTGTTGTTGTTGTTACTACAGTTGTTACTGATACTACACTTGTTATTGTTACTACAGTTGATACTGATACTACACTTGTTGTTGTTGTTACTACAGTTGTTACTGATACTACACTTGTTGTTACTACAGTTGTTACTGATACTACACTTGTTGTTACTGCTGTTGTTACCGATTCTACACTTGTTGTTACTACAGTTGATACTGATACTACACTTGTTGTTGTTACTACAGTTGATACTGATACTACACTTGTTGTTGTTACTACAGTTGTTACTGATACTACACTTGTTGTTGTTACTACAGTTGTTACTGATACTACACTTGTTGTTGTTACTACAGTTGTTACTGATACTACACTTGTTGTTACTGCTGTTGTTACCGATTCTACACTTGTTGTTACTACAGTTGATACTGATACTACAGTTGTTGTTGTTACTACAGTTGATACTGATAATACACTTGTTGTTGTTACTACAGTTGTTACTGATACTACACATGTTGTTGTTACTACAGTTGTTACTGATACTACACTTGTTGTTGTTACTACAGTTGATACTGATACTACACTTGTTGTTGTTACTACAGTTGATACTGATACTACACTTGTTATTGTTACTACAGTTGTTACTGATACTACACTTGTTGTTGTTGTTACTACAGTTGTTACTGATACTACACTTGTTGTTGTTACTACAGTTGTTACTGATACTACACTTGTTGTTGTTACTACAGTTGTTACTGATACTACACTTGTTATATTTACTACAGTTGTTACTGATACTACACTTGTTGTTGTTACTACAGTTGTTACTGATACTACACTTGTTGTTGTTACTACAGTTGTTACTGATACTACACTTGTTGTTGTTACTACAGTTGTTACTGATACTACACTTGTTGTTGTTACTACAGTTGTTACTGATACTACACTTGTTGTTGTTACTACAGTTGTTACTGATACTACACTTGTTGTTATTGTTACTACAGTTGTTACTGATACTACACTTGTTGTTGTTACTACAGTTGTTACTGATACTACACTTGTTGTTGTTGTTACTACAGTTGTTACTGATACTACACTTGTTGTTGTTACTACAGTTGTTACTGATACTACACTTGTTGTTGTTGTTACTACAGTTGTTACTGATACTACACTTGTTATTGTTACTACAGTTGTTACTGATACTACACTAGTTGTTATTGTTACTACAGTTGTTACTGATACTACACTTGTTGTTGTTGTTACTACAGTTGTTACTGATACTACACTTGTTGTTGTTACTACAGTTGTTACTGATACTACACTTGTTGTTGTTACTACAGTTGTTACTGATACTACACTTGTTGTTGTTGTTACTACAGTTGTTACTGATACTACACTTGTTATTGTTACTACAGTTGTTACTGATACTACACTAGTTGTTATTGTTACTACAGTTGTTACTGATACTACACTTGTTGTTGTTACTACAGTTGTTACTGATACTACACTTGTTGTTGTTGTTACTACAGTTGATACTGATACTACACTTATTGTTACTACAGTTGATACTGATACTACACTTGTTGTTGTTGTTACTACAGTTGTTACTGATACTACACTTGTTGTTGTTGTTACTACAGTTGTTACTGATACTACACTTGTTGTTGTTACTACAGTTGATACTGATACTACACTTGTTATTGTTACTACAGTTGTTACTGATACTACACTTGTTGTTGTTGTTACTACAGTTGATACTGATACTACACTTGTTGTTGTTGTTACTACAGTTGTTACTGATACTACACTTGTTGTTGTTGTTACTACAGTTGTTACTGATACTACACTTGTTGTTGATACTACAGTTGATACTGATACTACACTTGTTGTTGTTGTTACTACAGTTGTTACTGATACTACACTTGTTGTTGTTACTACAGTTGATACTGATACTACACTTGTTATTGTTACTACAGTTGTTACTGATACTACACTTGTTGTTGTTGTTACTACAGTTGATACTGATACTACACTTGTTGTTGTTGTTACTACAGTTGTTACTGATACTACACTTGTTGTTACTACAGTTGTTACTGATACTACACTTGTTGTTACTGCTGTTGTTACCGATTCTACACTTGTTGTTACTAAAGTTGTTACTGATACTACACTTGTTGTTGTTACTACAGTTGATACTGATACTACACTTGTTGTTGTTACTACAGTTGTTACTGATACTACACTTGTTATTGTTACTACAGTTGTTACTGATACTACACATGTTGCTTTTACTACAGTTGATACTGATACTACACTTGTTGTTGTTGTTACTACAGTTGTTACTGATACTACACTTGTTGTTACTACAGTTGTTACTGATACTACACTTGTTGTTACTGCTGTTGTTACCGATTCTACACTTGTTGTTACTACAGTTGATACTGATACTACACTTGTTATTGTTACTACAGTTGTTACTGATACTACACTTGTTGTTACTACAGTTGTTACTGATACTACACTTGTTGTTGTTGTTACTACAGTTGTTACTGATACTACACTTGTTGTTGTTGTTACTACAGTTGTTACTGATACTACACTTCTTGTTGTTGTTACTACAGTTGTTACTGATACTACACTTGTTACTACAGTTGTTACTGATACTACACTTGTTGTTGTTACTACAGTTGATACTGATACTACACTTGTTATTGTTACTACAGTTGTTACTGATACTACACATGTTGTTGTTACTACAGTTGATACTGATACTACACTTGTTGTTGTTGTTACTACAGTTGTTACTGATACTACACTTGTTGTTGTTGTTACTACAGTTGTTACTGATACTACACTTCTTGTTGTTGTTACTACAGTTGTTACTGATACTACACTTGTTACTACAGTTGTTACTGATAGTACACTTGTTGTTGTTACTACAGTTGTTACTGATACTACACTTGTTGTTGTGGTTACTACAGTTGTTACTGATACTACACTTGTTGTTACTACAGTTGTTACTGTTACTACACTTGTTGTTGTTGTTACTACAGTTGTTACTGATACTACACTTGTTGTTGTGGTTACTACAGTTGTTACTGATACTACACTTGTTGTTACTACAGTTGTTACTGATACTACACATGTTGTTGTTGTTGTTACTACAGTTGATACTGATACTACACTTGTTGTTGTTGTTACTACAGTTGTTACTGATACTACACATGTTGTTGTTGTTGTTACTACAGTTGTTACTGATACTACACTTGTTGTTACTACAGTTGTTACTGATACTACACATGTTACTACAGTTGTTACTGATACTACACTTGTTGTTGTTGTTACTACAGTTGTTACTGATACTACACTTCTTGTTGTTGTTACTACAGTTGTTACTGATACTACACTTGTTACTACAGTTGTTACTGATACTACACTTGTTGTTGTTACTACAGTTGTTACTGATACTACACTTGTTGTTGTGGTTACTACAGTTGTTACTGATACTACACTTGTTGTTACTACAGTTGTTACTGTTACTACACTTGTTGTTGTTGTTACTACAGTTGTTACTGATACTACACTTGTTGTTGTGGTTACTACAGTTGTTACTGATACTACACTTGTTGTTACTACAGTTGTTACTGATACTACACATGTTGTTGTTGTTGTTACTACAGTTGTTACTGATACTACACTTGTTACTACAGTTGTTACTGATACTACACTTGTTGTTGTTGTTACTACAGTTGTTACTGATACTACACTTCTTGTTGTTGTTACTACAGTTGTTACTGATACTACACTTGTTACTACAGTTGTTACTGATACTACACTTGTTGTTGTTACTACAGTTGTTACTGATACTACACTTGTTGTTGTGGTTACTACAGTTGTTACTGATACTACACTTGTTGTTACTACAGTTGTTACTGATACTACACATGTTACTACAGTTGTTACTGATACTACACTTGTTGTTGTTGTTACTACAGTTGTTACTGATACTACACTTCTTGTTGTTGTTACTACAGTTGTTACTGATACTACACTTGTTACTACAGTTGTTACTGATACTACACTTGTTGTTGTTACTACAGTTGTTACTGATACTACACTTGTTGTTGTGGTTACTACAGTTGTTACTGATACTACACTTGTTGTTACTACAGTTGTTACTGTTACTACACTTGTTGTTGTTGTTACTACAGTTGTTACTGATACTACACTTGTTGTTGTGGTTACTACAGTTGTTACTGATACTACACTTGTTGTTACTACAGTTGTTACTGATACTACACATGTTGTTGTTGTTGTTACTACAGTTGTTACTGATACTACACATGTTGTTGTTGTTGTTACTACAGTTGATACTGATACTACACTTGTTGTTGTTGTTACTACAGTTGTTACTGATACTACACATGTTGTTGTTGTTGTTACTACAGTTGTTACTGATACTACACTTGTTGTTACTACAGTTGTTACTGATACTACACTTGTTACTACAGTTGTTACTGATACTACACTTGTTACTACAGTTGTTACTGATACTACACTTGTTGTTGTTGTTACTACAGTTGTTACTGATACTACACTTGTTGTTGTGGTTACTACAGTTGTTACTGATACTACACTTGTTGTTACTACAGTTGTTACTGTTACTACACTTGTTGTTGTTGTTACTACAGTTGTTACTGATACTACACTTGTTGTTATTGTTACTACAGTTGTTACTGATACTACACTTGTTGTTACTACAGTTGTTACTGATACTACACATGTTGTTGTTGTTGTTACTACAGTTGATACTGATACTACACATGTTGTTGTTGTTACTACAGTTGTTACTGATACTACACATGTTGTTGTTGTTGTTACTACAGTTGTTACTGATACTACACTTGTTGTTACTACAGTTGTTACTGATACTACACATGTTGTTGTTGTTATTACAGTTGTTACTGATACTACACTTGTTGTTGTTACTACAGTTGTTACTGATACTACACATGTTGTTGTTGTTGTTACTACAGTTGTTACTGATACTACACTTGTTGTTGTTACTACAGTTGTTACTGATACTACACATGTTGTTGTTGTTGTTATTACAGTTGTTACTCATACTACACTTGTTGTTGTTGTTACTACAGTTGTTACTGATACTACACATGTTGTTGTTGTTGTTATTACAGTTGTTACTCATACTACACTTGTTGTTGTTGTTACTACAGTTGTTACTGATACTACACTTGTTGTTGTTGTTACTACAGTTGTTACTGATACTACACTTGTTGTTGTGGTTACTACAGTTGTTACTGATACTACACTTGTTGTTGTTGTTACTACAGTTGTTACTGATACTACACTTGTTGTTGTTGTTACTACAGTTGTTACTGATACTACACTTGTTGTTACTACAGTTGTTACTGATACTACACTTGTTGTTGTTGTTACTACAGTTGTTACTGATACTACACTTGTTGTTGTTGTTACTACAGTTGTTACTGATACTACACTTGTTGTTGTTGTTACTACAGTTGTTACTGATACTACACTTGTTGTTGTTGTTACTACAGTTGTTACTGATACTACACTTGTTGTTGTTGTTACTACAGTTGTTACTGATACTACACTTCTTGTTGTTGTTACTACAGTTGTTACTGATACTACACTTGTTACTACAGTTGTTACTGATACTACACTTGTTGTTGTTACTACAGTTGTTACTGATACTACACTTGTTACTACAGTTGTTACTGATACTACACTTGTTACTACAGTTGTTACTGATACTACACTTGTTGTTGTTGTTACTACAGTTGTTACTGATACTACACTTGTTGTTGTGGTTACTACAGTTGTTACTGATACTACACTTGTTGTTACTACAGTTGTTACTGTTACTACACTTGTTGTTGTTGTTACTACAGTTGTTACTGATACTACACTTGTTGTTGTGGTTACTACAGTTGTTACTGATACTACACTTGTTGTTACTACAGTTGTTACTGATACTACACATGTTGTTGTTGTTGTTACTACAGTTGATACTGATACTACACTTGTTGTTGTTGTTACTACAGTTGTTACTGATACTACACATGTTGTTGTTGTTGTTACTACAGTTGTTACTGATACTACACTTGTTGTTGTTACTACAGTTGTTACTGATACTACACATGTTGTTGTTGTTGTTATTACAGTTGTTACTGATACTACACTTGTTGTTGTTACTACAGTTGTTACTGATACTACACATGTTGTTGTTGTTGTTACTACAGTTGTTACTGATACTACACTTGTTGTTGTTACTACAGTTGTTACTGATACTACACATGTTGTTGTTGTTGTTATTACAGTTGTTACTCATACTACACTTGTTGTTGTTGTTACTACAGTTGTTACTGATACTACACATGTTGTTGTTGTTGTTATTACAGTTGTTACTCATACTACACTTGTTGTTGTTGTTACTACAGTTGTTACTGATACTACACTTGTTGTTGTTGTTACTACAGTTGTTACTGATACTACACTTGTTGTTGTGGTTACTACAGTTGTTACTGATACTACACTTGTTGTTGTTGTTACTACAGTTGTTACTGATACTACACTTGTTGTTGTTGTTACTACAGTTGTTACTGATACTACACTTGTTGTTACTACAGTTGTTACTGATACTACACTTGTTGTTGTTGTTACTACAGTTGTTACTGATACTACACTTGTTGTTGTTGTTACTACAGTTGTTACTGATACTACACTTGTTGTTGTTGTTACTACAGTTGTTACTGATACTACACTTGTTGTTGTTGTTACTACAGTTGTTACTGATACTACACATGTTGTTGTTGTTGTTATTACAGTTGTTACTCATACTACACTTGTTGTTGTTGTTACTACAGTTGTTACTGATACTACACTTGTTGTTGTTGTTACTACAGTTGTTACTGATACTACACTTGTTGTTGTGGTTACTACAGTTGTTACTGATACTACACTTGTTGTTGTTGTTACTACAGTTGTTACTGATACTACACTTGTTGTTGTTGTTACTACAGTTGTTACTGATACTACACTTGTTGTTGTGGTTACTACAGTTGTTACTGATACTACACTTGTTGTTACTACAGTTGTTACTGATACTACACATGTTGTTGTGGTTACTACAGTTGTTACTGATACTACACTTGTTGTTGTGGTTACTACAGTTGTTACTGATACTACACTTGTTGTTACTACAGTTGTTACTGATACTACACATGTTGTTGTTGTTGTTATTACAGTTGTTACTCATACTACACTTGTTGTTGTTGTTACTACAGTTGTTACTGATACTACACTTGTTGTTACTACAGTTGTTACTGATACTACACATGTTGTTGTTGTTGTTATTACAGTTGTTACTCATACTACACTTGTTGTTGTTGTTACTACGGTTGTTACTGATACTACACTTGTTGTTGTTGTTATTACGGTTGTTACTGATACTACACTTGTTGTTGTTGTTATTACAGTTGTTACTGATACTACACTTGATGTTGTTACTACAGTTGTTACTCATACTACACTTGTTGTTGTTGTTACTACAGTTGTTACTCATACTAAACTTGTTGTTGTTGTTATTACGGTTGTTACTGATACTAAACATGTTGTTGTTATTACAGTTGTTACTGATACTACACTTGTTGTTGTTACTACAGTTGTTACTGATACTACACTTGTTGTTGTTATTACAGTTGTTACTGATACTACACATGTTGTTGTTACAGTTGTTACTGATACTACACTTGTTACTACAGTTGTTACTGATACTACACTTGTTGTTGTTGTTACTACAGTTGTTACTGATACTACACTTGTTGTTGTTGTTACTACAGTTGTTACTGATACTACACTTGTTGTTGTTGTTGTTACTACAGTTGTTAGTGATACTGCACTTGTTGTTGTTACTACAGATTTACTGATACTACACTTGTTGTTGTTGTTACTACAGTTGTTACTGATACTACACATGTTGTTGTTGTTGTTACTACAGTTGTTACTGATACTACACATGTTGTTGTTACTACAGTTGTTACTGATACTACACTTGTTGTTGTTACTACAGTTGTTACTGATACTACACTTGTTACTACAGTTGTTACTGATACTACACTTGTTGTTGTTGTTGTTGTTGTTACTACAGTTGTTACTGATACTACACATGTTGATACTACAGTTGTTACTGATACTACACATGTTGTTGTTGTTACTACAGTTGTTACTGATACTACACATGTTGTTGTTACTACAGTTGTTACTGATACTGCACTTGTTGTTGTTACTACAGTTGTTACTGATACTACACTTGTTGTTGTTACTACAGTTGATACTGATACTACACATGTTGTTGTTGTTACTACAGTTGTTACTGATACTACACATGTTGTTGTTACTACAGTTGTTACTGATACTGCACTTGTTGTTGTTGTTACTACAGTTGTTACTGATACTACACATGTTGTTTTTGTTACTACAGTTGTTAGTGATACTGCACTTGTTGTTGTTACTACAGTTGTTACTGATACTACACTTGTTGTTGTTACTACAGTTGTTACTGATACTACAAATGTTGTTGTTACTACAGTTGTTACTGATACTACACATGTTGTTGTTACTACAGTTGTTACTGATACTACAGATGTTGTTGTTACTACAGTTGTTACTGATACTGCACTTGTTGTTGTTGTTACTACAGTTGTTACTGATACTACACATGTTGTTGTTGTTACTACAGTTGTTACTGATACTGCACTTGTTGTTGTTACTACAGTTGTTAATGATACTACACATGTTGTTGTTGTTACTACAGTTGTTACTGATACTACACATGTTGTTGTTGTTGTTGTTACTACAGTTGTTACTGATACTACACATGTTGTTGTTGTTGTTACTACAGTTACTGATACTACACATGTTGTTGTTGTTGATACTACAGTTGTTACTGATACTACACATGTTGTTGTTGTTACTACAGTTGTTACTGATACTACACATGTTGTTGTTGTTACTACAGTTGTTACTGATACTACACATGTTGTTGTTGTTACTACAGTTGTTACTGATACTACACATGTTGTTGTTGTTACTACAGTTGTTACTGATACTACACATGTTGTTGTTGTTACTGTAGTTGTTACTGATACTACACATGTTGTTGTTGTTACTATAGTTACTGATACTACGCATGTTGTTGTTGATACTACAGTTGTTACTGATACTACACATGTTGTTGTTGTTACTACAGTTGTTACTGATACTACACATGTTGTTGTTGTTACTACAGTTGTTACTGATACTACACATGTTGTTGTTGTTGCTAGAGTTGTTACTGATACTACACTTGTTGTTGTTGTTGCTACAGTTGTTACTGATACTACACTTGTTGTTGTTGTTGTTACTACAGTTGTTACTGATACTACACCATTTGTTGTTGTTACTACAGTTGTTACTGATACTACACTTGTTGTTGTTGTTACTACAGTTGTTACTGATACTACACTTGTTGTTGTTGTTACTACAGTTGTTACTGATACTACACTTGTTGTTGTTGTTACTACAGTTGTTACTGATACTACACTTGTTGTTGTTGTTACTACAGTTGTTACTGATACTACACTTGTTGTTGTTGTTACTACAGTTGTTACTGATACTGCACTTGTTGTTGTTACTACAGTTGTTACTGATACTACACATGTTGTTGTTGTTGTTACTACAGTTGTTAGTGATACTGCACTTGTTGTTGTTACTACAGTTGTTACTGATACTGCACTTGTTGTTACTACAGTTGTTAATGATACTACACATGTTGTTGTTGTTTCTACAGTTGTTACTGATACTACACATGTTGTTGTTACTACAGTTGTTACTGATACTACACTTGTTGTTGTTGTTACTACAGTTGATACTGACACTACACTTGTTGTTGTTGTTACTACAGTTGTTACTGATACTACACTTGTTGTTGTTGTTACTACAGTTGTTACTGATACTACACTTGTTGTTGTTGTTACTACAGTTGATACTGATACTACACTTGTTGTTGTTACTACAGTTGTTACTGATACTACACTTGTTGTTGTTGTTACTACAGTTGTTACTGATACTGCACTTGTTGTTGTTACTACAGTTGTTACTGATACTACACATGTTGTTGTTGTTGTTACTACAGTTGTTAGTGATACTGCACTTGTTGTTGTTACTACAGTTGTTACTGATACTGCACTTGTTGTTGTTACTACAGTTGTTAATGATACTACACATGTTGTTGTTGTTACTACAGTTGTTACTGATACTACACATGTTGTTGTTGTTACTACAGTTGTTACTGATACTACACTTGTTGTTGTTACTACAGTTGATACTGATACTACACTTGTTGTTGTTGTTACTACAGTTGTTACTGATACTACACTTGTTGTTGTTGTTACTACAGTTGTTACTGATACACTTGTTGTTGTTGTTACTACAGTTGTTACTGATACTACACTTGTTGTTGTTGTTACTACAGTTGATACTGATACTACACTTGTTGTTGTTGTTACTACAGTTGTTACTGATACTACGCATGTTGTTGTTGATACTACAGTTGTTACTGATACTACACTTGTTGTTGTTGTTGTTACTACAGTTGTTACTGATACTACACTTGTTGTTGTTGTTACTACAGTTGTTACTGATACTACACTTGTTGTTGTTGTTACTACAGTTGTTACTGATACTACACTTGTTGTTGTTGTTACTACAGTTGTTACTGATACTACACTTGTTGTTGTTGTTACTACAGTTGTTACTGATACTACACTTGTTGTTGTTGTTACTACAGTTGTTACTGATACTACACTTGTTGTTGTTGTTACTACAGTTGTTACTGATACTGCACTTGTTGTTGTTACTACAGTTGTTACTGATACTACACATGTTGTTGTTGTTGTTACTACAGTTGTTAGTGATACTGCACTTGTTGTTGTTATTACAGTTGTTACTGATACTGCACTTGTTGTTGTTACTACAGTTGTTAATGATACTACACATGTTGTTGTTGTTACTACAGTTGTTACTGATACTACACTTGTTGTTGTTACTACAGTTGATACTGATACTACACTTGTTGTTGTTGTTACTACAGTTGTTACTGATACTACACATGTTGTTGTTGTTACTACAGTTGTTACTGATACTACACATGTTGTTGTTGTTACAGTTGTTACTGATACTACACTTGTTGTTACTACAGTTGTTACTGATACTACACTTGTTGTTGTTGTTACTACAGTTGTTACTGATACTACACTTGTTGTTGTTGTTACTACAGTTGTTACTGATACTACACTTGTTGTTGTTACTACAGTTGTTACTGATACTACACTTGTTGTTGTTATTACAGTTGTTACTGATACTACACATGTTGTTGTTGTTACAGTTGTTACTGATACTACACTTGTTGTTACTACAGTTGTTACTGATACTACACTTGTTGTTGTTGTTACTACAGTTGTTACTTATACTACACTTGTTGTTGTTGTTACTACAGTTGTTACTGATACTACACTTGTTGTTGTTGTTACTACAGTTGTTACTGATACTACACATGTTGTTGTTGTTGCAGTTGTTACTGATACTACACTTGTTGTTACTACACTTGTTACTGATACTACACTTGTTGTTGTTGTTACTACAGTTGTTACTGATACTACACTTGTTGTTGTTACTACAGTTGTTACTGATACTACACTTGTTGTTGTTATTACAGTTGTTACTGATACTACACATGTTGTTGTTGTTACAGTTGTTACTGATACTACACTTGTTGTTACTACAGTTGTTACTGATACTACACTTGTTGTTGTTGTTGTTACTACAGTTGTTACTGATACTACACTTGTTGTTGTTGTTACTACAGTTGTTACTGATACTACACTTGTTGTTGTTGTTACTACAGTTGTTACTGATACTACACATGTTGTTGTTGTTGCAGTTGTTACTGATACTACACTTGTTGTTACTACACTTGTTACTGATACTACACTTGTTGTTGTTGTTACTACAGTTGTTACTGATACTACACATGTTGTTGTTGTTACTACAGTTGTTACTGATACTACACTTGTTGTTGTTGTTACTACAGTTGTTACTGATACTACACATGTTGTTGTTGTTACTACAGTTGTTACTGATACTACACTTGTTGTTGTTGTTACTACAGTTGTTACTGATACTACACTTGTTGTTGTTGTTACTACAGTTGTTACTGATACTACACATGTTGTTGTTGTTTCAGTTGTTACTGATACTACACTTGTTGTTACTACACTTGTTACTGATACTACACTTGTTGTTGTTGTTACTACAGTTGTTACTGATACTACACATGTTGTTGTTATTACAGTTGTTACTGATACTACACTTGTTGTTGTTACTACAGTTGTTACTGATACTACACTTGTTGTTGTTGTTACTACAGTTGTTACTCATACTACACTTGTTGTTTTTGTTACTACAGTTGTTACTGATACTACACTTGTTGTTGTTGTTATTACGGTTGTTACTGATACTACACATGTTGTTGTTATTACAGTTGTTACTGATACTACACTTGTTGTTGTTACTACAGTTGTTACTGATACTACACTTGTTGTTGTTGTTACTACAGTTGTTACTCATACTACACTTGTTGTTGTTGTTACTACGGTTGTTACTGATACTACACTTGTTGTTGTTATTACGGTTGTTACTGATACTACACTTGTTGTTGTTGTTACTACAGTTGTTACTGATACTACACTTGTTGTTGTTGTTACTACACTTGTTACTGATACTACACTTGTTGTTGTTACTACAGTTGTTACTGATACTACACTTGTTGTTGTTACTACAGTTGTTACTGATACTACACTTGTTGTTGTTACTACAGTTGTTACTGATACTACACTTGTTGTTGTTACTACAGTTGTTACTGATACTACACTTGTTGTTGTTACTACAGTTGTTACTGATACTACACTTGTTGTTGTTACTACAGTTGTTACTGATACTACACTTGTTGTTGTTACTACAGTTGTTACTTATACTACACTTGTTGTTGTTACTACAGTTGTTACTTATACTACACTTGTTGTTAATACAGTTGTTACTTATACTACACTTGTTGTTGTTGATACTACAGTTGTTACTGATACTACACTAGTTGTTCTTGTTACTACAGTTGTTACTGATACTACACTAGTTGTTCTTGTTACTACAGTTGTTACTGATACTACACTAGTTGTTCTTGTTACTACAGTTGTTACTGATACTACACTTGTTGTTGTTACTACAGTTGTTACTTATACTACACTTGTTGTTGTTAATACAGTTGTTACTTATACTACACTTGTTGTTAATACAGTTGTTACTGATACTACACTTGTTGTTGTTACTACAGTTGTTACTGATACTACACTAGTTGTTCTTGTTACTACAGTTGTTACTGATACTACACTAGTTGTTCTTGTTACTACAGTTGTTACTGATACTACACTTGTTGTTGTTACTACAGTTGTTACTTATACTACACTTGTTGTTAATACAGTTGTTACTGATACTACACTAGTTGTTGTTGATACTACAGTTGTTACTGATACTACACTAGTTGTTCTTGTTACTACAGTTGTTACTGATACTACACTAGTTGTTCTTGTTACTACAGTTGTTACTTATACTACACTTGATGTTGTTACTACAGTTGTTACAGATACTACACTTGTTGTTGTTACTACAGTTGTTACTTATACTACACTTGTTGTTAATACAGTTGTTACTGATACTACACTTGTTGTTGTTACTACAGTTGTTACTGATACTACACTAGTTGTTCTTGTTACTACAGTTGTTACTGATACTACACTAGTTGTTCTTGTTACTACAGTTGTTACTGATACTACACTTGTTGTTGTTACTACAGTTGTTACTTATACTACACTTGTTGTTGTTACTACAGTTGTTACTGATACTACACTTGTTGTTGTTGATACTACAGTTGTTACTGATACTACACTAGTTGTTCTTGTTACTACAGTTGTTACTGATACTACACTAGTTGTTCTTGTTACTACAGTTGTTACTGATACTACCCTTGTTGTTGTTACTACAGTTGTTACTGATACTACACTTGTTGTTGTTACTACAGTTGTTACTGATACTACACTAGTTGTTGTTGTTACTACAGTTGTTACTGATACTACACTAGTTGTTCTTGTTACTACAGTTGTTACTGATACTACACTTGTTGTTGTTGATACTACAGTTGTTACTGATACTACACTAGTTGTTCTTGTTACTACAGTTGTTACTGATACTACACTAGTTGTTGTTGTTACTACAGTTGTTACTCATACTACACTTGTTGTTGTTGATACTACAGTTGTTACTGATACTACACTAGTTGTTCTTGTTACTACAGTTGTTACTGATACTACACTAGTTGTTGTTGTTACTACAGTTGTTACTCATACTACACTTGTTGTTGTTGATACTACAGTTGTTACTGATACTACACTAGTTGTTCTTGTTACTACAGTTGTTACTGATACTACACTAGTTGTTCTTGTTACTACAGTTGTTACTGATACTACCCTTGTTGTTGTTACTACAGTTGTTACTGATACTACACTTGTTGTTGTTACTACAGTTGTTACTGATACTACACTAGTTGTTGTTGTTACTACAGTTGTTACTGATACTACACTAGTTGTTCTTGTTACTACAGTTGTTACTGATACTACACTTGTTGTTGTTGATACTACAGTTGTTACTGATACTACACTAGTTGTTCTTGTTACTACAGTTGTTACTGATACTACACTAGTTGTTCTTGTTACTACAGTTGTTACTGATACTACACTTGTTGTTGTTGATACTACAGTTGTTACTGATACTACACTAGTTGTTCTTGTTACTACAGTTGTTACTGATACTACACTAGTTGTTGTTGTTACTACAGTTGTTACTGATACTACACTTGTTGTTGTTGATACTACAGTTGTTACTGATACTACACTAGTTGTTCTTGTTACTACAGTTGTTACTGATACTACACTAGTTGTTCTTGTTACTACAGTTGTTACTGATACTACACTAGTTGTTCTTGTTACTACAGTTGTTACTGATACTACACTTGTTGTTGTTACTACAGTTGTTACTCATACTACACTTGTTGTTAATACAGTTGTTACTGATACTACACATGTTGTTGTTAATACAGTTGATACTGATACTACACTTGTTGTTACTACGGTTGATACTGATACTACACATGTTGTTAATACGGTTGTTACTGATACTACACATGTTGTTGTTAATACAGTTGATACTGATACTACACTTGTTGTTACTACGGTTGATACAGATACTACACATGTTGTTGTTAATACAGTTGTTACTGATACTACACATGTTGTTGTTAATACAGTTGATACTGATACTACACTTGCTGTTGTTAATACAGTTGTTACTGATACTACACATGTTGTTGTTACTACGGTTGATACTGATACTACACATGTTGTTGTTAATACAGTTGTTACTGATACTACACATGTTGTTAATACAGTTGATACTGATACTACACTTGCTGTTGTTAATACAGTTGTTACTGATACTACACTTGTTGTTGTTACTACAGTTGTTACTCATACTACACTTGTTGTTAATACAGTTGTTACTGATACTACACATGTTGTTGTTAATACAGTTGATACTGATACTACACTTGTTGTTGTTACTACGGTTGATACTGATACTACACATGTTGTTGTTAATACGGTTGTTACTGATACTACACATGTTGTTGTTAATACGGTTGTTACTGATACTACACATGTTGTTGTTAATACAGTTGATACTGATACTACACTTGCTGTTGTTAATACAGTTGATACTGATACTACACTTGTTGTTGTTACTACGGTTGATACTGATACTACACATGTTGTTGTTAATACAGTTGTTACTGATACTACACATGTTGTTGTTAATACAGTTGATACTGATACTACACATGTTGTTGTTACTACAGTTGTTACTCATACTACACTTGTTGTTAATACAGTTGTTACTGATACTACACATGTTGTTGTTAATACAGTTGATACTGATACTACACTTGTTGTTGTTACTACGGTTGATACTGATACTACACAGGTTGTTGTTAATACAGTTGTTACTGATACTACACTTGTTGTTGTTACTACAGTTGATGCTGATACTACACATGTTGTTGTTACTACAGTTGTTACTGATACTACACTTGTTGTTGTTACTACAGTTGTTACTAATACTGCACATGGTGTTACTACAGTTGTTACTGATACTACACATGTTGTTGTTACTACAGTTGTTACTGATACTACACTTGTTGTTGTTGTTGTTACTACAGTTGTTAGTGATACTGCACTTGTTGTTGTTACTACAGATTTACTGATACTACACTTGTTGTTGTTGTTACTGCAGTTGTTACTGATACTACACATGTTGTTGTTGTTGTTACTACAGTTGTTACTGATACTACACATGTTGTTGTTACTACAGTTGTTACTGATACTACACTTGTTGTTGTTACTACAGTTGTTACTGATACTACACTTGTTACTACAGTTGTTACTGATACTACACTTGTTGTTGTTGTTGTTGTTGTTACTACAGTTGTTACTGATACTACACATGTTGATACTACAGTTGTTACTGATACTACACATGTTGTTGTTGTTACTACAGTTGTTACTGATACTACACATGTTGTTGTTACTACAGTTGTTACTGATACTGCACTTGTTGTTGTTACTACAGTTGTTACTGATACTACACTTGTTGTTGTTACTACAGTTGATACTGATACTACACATGTTGTTGTTGTTACTACAGTTGTTACTGATACTACACATGTTGTTGTTACTACAGTTGTTACTGATACTGCACTTGTTGTTGTTGTTACTACAGTTGTTACTGATACTACACATGTTGTTTTTGTTACTACAGTTGTTAGTGATACTGCACTTGTTGTTGTTACTACAGTTGTTACTGATACTACACTTGTTGTTGTTACTACAGTTGTTACTGATACTACAAATGTTGTTGTTACTACAGTTGTTACTGATACTACACATGTTGTTGTTACTACAGTTGTTACTGATACTACAGATGTTGTTGTTACTACAGTTGTTACTGATACTGCACTTGTTGTTGTTGTTACTACAGTTGTTACTGATACTACACATGTTGTTGTTGTTACTACAGTTGTTACTGATACTGCACTTGTTGTTGTTACTACAGTTGTTAATGATACTACACATGTTGTTGTTGTTACTACAGTTGTTACTGATACTACACATGTTGTTGTTGTTGTTACTACAGTTGTTACTGATACTACACATGTTGTTGTTGTTGTTACTACAGTTACTGATACTACACATGTTGTTGTTGTTGATACTACAGTTGTTACTGATACTACACATGTTGTTGTTGTTACTACAGTTGTTACTGATACTACACATGTTGTTGTTGTTACTACAGTTGTTACTGATACTACACATGTTGTTGTTGTTACTACAGTTGTTACTGATACTACACATGTTGTTGTTGTTACTACAGTTGTTACTGATACTACACATGTTGTTGTTGTTGTTACTGTAGTTGTTACTGATACTACACATGTTGTTGTTGTTACTATAGTTACTGATACTACGCATGTTGTTGTTGATACTACAGTTGTTACTGATACTACACATGTTGTTGTTGTTACTACAGTTGTTACTGATACTACACATGTTGTTGTTGTTACTACAGTTGTTACTGATACTACACATGTTGTTGTTGTTGCTAGAGTTGTTACTGATACTACACTTGTTGTTGTTGTTGCTACAGTTGTTACTGATACTACACTTGTTGTTGTTGTTGTTACTACAGTTGTTACTGATACTACACCATTTGTTGTTGTTACTACAGTTGTTACTGATACTACACTTGTTGTTGTTGTTACTACAGTTGTTACTGATACTACACTTGTTGTTGTTGTTACTACAGTTGTTACTGATACTACACTTGTTGTTGTTGTTACTACAGTTGTTACTGATACTACACTTGTTGTTGTTGTTACTACAGTTGTTACTGATACTACACTTGTTGTTGTTGTTACTACAGTTGTTACTGATACTGCACTTGTTGTTGTTACTACAGTTGTTACTGATACTACACATGTTGTTGTTGTTGTTACTACAGTTGTTAGTGATACTGCACTTGTTGTTGTTACTACAGTTGTTACTGATACTGCACTTGTTGTTACTACAGTTGTTAATGATACTACACATGTTGTTGTTGTTTCTACAGTTGTTACTGATACTACACATGTTGTTGTTACTACAGTTGTTACTGATACTACACTTGTTGTTGTTGTTACTACAGTTGATACTGACACTACACTTGTTGTTGTTGTTACTACAGTTGTTACTGATACTACACTTGTTGTTGTTGTTACTACAGTTGTTACTGATACTACACTTGTTGTTGTTGTTACTACAGTTGATACTGATACTACACTTGTTGTTGTTACTACAGTTGTTACTGATACTACACTTGTTGTTGTTGTTACTACAGTTGTTACTGATACTGCACTTGTTGTTGTTACTACAGTTGTTACTGATACTACACATGTTGTTGTTGTTGTTACTACAGTTGTTAGTGATACTGCACTTGTTGTTGTTACTACAGTTGTTACTGATACTGCACTTGTTGTTGTTACTACAGTTGTTAATGATACTACACATGTTGTTGTTGTTACTACAGTTGTTACTGATACTACACATGTTGTTGTTGTTACTACAGTTGTTACTGATACTACACTTGTTGTTGTTGTTACTACAGTTGATACTGATACTACACTTGTTGTTGTTGTTACTACAGTTGTTACTGATACTACACTTGTTGTTGTTGTTACTACAGTTGTTACTGATACACTTGTTGTTGTTGTTACTACAGTTGTTACTGATACTACACTTGTTGTTGTTGTTACTACAGTTGATACTGATACTACACTTGTTGTTGTTGTTACTACAGTTGTTACTGATACTACGCATGTTGTTGTTGATACTACAGTTGTTACTGATACTACACATGTTGTTGTTGTTGTTACTACAGTTGTTACTGATACTACACTTGTTGTTGTTGTTGTTACTACAGTTGTTACTGATACTACACTTGTTGTTGTTGTTACTACAGTTGTTACTGATACTACACTTGTTGTTGTTGTTACTACAGTTGTTACTGATACTACACTTGTTGTTGTTGTTACTACAGTTGTTACTGATACTACACTTGTTGTTGTTGTTACTACAGTTGTTACTGATACTACACTTGTTGTTGTTGTTACTACAGTTGTTACTGATACTACACTTGTTGTTGTTGTTACTACAGTTGTTACTGATACTGCACTTGTTGTTGTTACTACAGTTGTTACTGATACTACACATGTTGTTGTTGTTGTTACTACAGTTGTTAGTGATACTGCACTTGTTGTTGTTATTACAGTTGTTACTGATACTGCACTTGTTGTTGTTACTACAGTTGTTAATGATACTACACATGTTGTTGTTGTTACTACAGTTGTTACTGATACTACACATGTTGTTGTTACTACAGTTGTTACTGATACCACACTTGTTGTTGTTGTTACTACAGTTGATACTGATACTACACTTGTTGTTGTTGTTACTACAGTTGTTACTGATGCTACACTTGTTGTTGTTGTTACTACAGTTGTTACTGATACTACACTTGTTGTTGTTGTTACTACAGTTGATACTGATACTACACTTGTATTTGTTGTTACTACAGTTGTTACTGATACTACACTTGTTGTTGTTACTACAGTTGTTACTGATACTACACATGTTGTTGTTGTTGTTACTACAGTTGTTAGTGATACTGCACTTGTTGTTGTTACTACAGTTGTTACTGATACTGCAGTTGTTGTTGTTACTACAGTTGTTAATGATACTACACATGTTGTTGTTGTTACTACAGTTGTTACTGATACTACACATGTTGTTGTTACTACAGTTGTTACTGATACTACACATGTTGTTGTTGTTGTTACTACAGTTACTGATACTACACATGTTGTTGTTGTTGATACTACAGTTGTTACTGATACTACACATGTTGTTGTTGTTACTACAGTTGTTACTCATACTACACATGTTGTTGTTGTTGTTACTACAGTTGTTACTGATACTACACATGTTGTTGTTGTTACTACAGTTGTTACTGATACTACACATGTTGTTGTTGTTGTTACTGCAGTTGTTACTGATACTACGCATGTTGTTGTTGTTACTACAGTTACTGATACTACGCATGTTGTTGTTGATACTACAGTTGTTACTGATACTACACATGTTGTTGTTGTTGTTACTACAGTTGTTACTGATACTACACATGTTGTTGTTGTTGTTACTACAGTTGTTACTGATACTACACATGTTGTTGTTGTTACTACAGTTGTTACTGATACTACACATGTTGTTGTTGTTGCTACAGTTGTTACTGATACTACACTTGTTGTTGTTGTTACTACAGTTGTTACTGATACTACACTTGTTGTTGTTGTTACTACAGTTGTTACTGATACTACACTTGTTGTTGTTGTAACTACAGTTGTTACTGATACTACACTTGTTGTTGTTGTTACTACAGTTGTTACTGATATTACACTTGTTGTTGTTACTACAGTTGTTACTGATACTACACTTGTTGTTGTTGTTACTACAGTTGTTACTGATACTACACTTGTTGTTGTTGTTACTACAGTTGTTACTGATACTACACTTGTTGTTGTTGTTACTACAGTTGTTACTGATACTACACATGTTGTTGTTGTTGTTGCTACAGTTGTTACTGATACTACACATGTTGTTGTTGTTACTACAGTTGTTACTGATACTACACATGTTGTTGTTGTTACTACAGCTGTTACTGATACTACACATGTTGTTGTTGTTGTTACTGCAGTTGTTACTGATACTACACATGTTGTTGTTGTTACTACAGTTACTGATACTACGCATGTTGTTGTTGATACTACAGTTGTTACTGATACTACACATGTTGTTGTTGTTGTTACTACAGTTGTTACTGATACTACACATGTTGTTGTTGTTACTACAGTTGTTACTGATACTACACATGTTGTTGTTACTACAGTTGTTACTGATACTACACATGTTGTTGTTGTTGCTACAGTTGTTACTGATACTACACTTGTTGTTGTTGTTACTACAGTTGTTACTGATACTACACTTGTTGTTGTTGTTGTTACTACAGTTGTTACTGATACTACACTTGTTGTTGTTGTTGTTACTACAGTTGTTACTGATACTACACTTGTTGTTGTTGTTACTACAGTTGTTACTGATATTACACTTGTTGTTGTTGTTACTACAGTTGTTACTGATACTACACTTGTTGTTGTTGTTACTACAGTTGTTACTGATACTACACTTGTTGTTGTTGTTACTACAGTTGTTACTGATACTACACTTGTTGTTGTTGTTACTACAGTTGTTACTGATACTACACTTGTTGTTGTTGTTACTACAGTTGTTACTGATACTACACTTGTTGTTGTTGTTACTACAGTTGTTACTGATACTACACATGTTGTTGTTGTTGTTACTACAGTTGTTAGTGATACTGCACTTGTTGTTGTTACTACAGTTGTTACTGATACTGCACTTGTTGTTGTTACTACAGTTGTTACTGATACTACACTTGTTGTTGTTGTTACTACAGTTGTTGCTGATACTACACTTGTTGTTGTTACTACAGATTTACTGATACTACACTTGTTGTTGTTGTTACTACATTTGTTACTGATACTACACATGTTGTTGTTGTTACTACAGTTGTTACTGATACTACACTTGTTGTTGTTACTACAGTTGTTACTGATACTACACTTGTTGTTACTACAGTTGTTACTGATACTACACTTGTTGTTGTTGTTACTATAGTTGTTACTGATACTACACTTGTTGTTGTTGATACTACAGTTGTTACTGATACTACACTTGTTGTTGTTGTTACTACAGTTGTTGCTGATACTACACTTGTTGTTACTACAGTTGTTACTGATACTACACTTGTTGTTGTTACTATAGTTGTTACTGATACTACACTTGTTGTTGTTGTTACTACAGTTGTTACTGATACTACACTTGTTGTTGTTGTTACTACAGTTGTAGCTGATACTACACTTGTTGTTGTTACTACAGTTGTAGCTGATACTACACTTGTTGTTGTTACTACAGATTTACTGACACTACACTTGTTGTTGTTGTTACTACATTTGTTACTGATACTACACATGTTGTTGTTGTTGTTACTACAGTTGTTACTGATACTACACTTGTTGTTGTTGTTACTACAGTTGTTACTGATATTACACTTGTTGTTGTTGTTACTACAGTTGTTACTGATACTACACTTGTTGTTGTTGTTACTACAGTTGTTACTGATACTACACTTGTTGTTGTTGTTACTACAGTTGTTACTGATACTACACTTGTTGTTGTTGTTACTACAGTTGTTACTGATACTACACTTGTTGTTGTTGTTACTACAGTTGTTACTGATACTACACTTGTTGTTGTTGTTACTACAGTTGTTACTGATACTACACATGTTGTTGTTGTTGTTACTACAGTTGTTAGTGATACTGCACTTGTTGTTGTTACTACAGTTGTTACTGATACTACACATGTTGTTGTTACTACAGTTGTTACTGATACTACACATGTTGTTGTTGCTACTACAGTTGTTACTGATACTACACATGTTGTTCTTACTACAGTTGTTACTGATACTGCACTGGTTGTTGTTGTTACTACAGTTGTTACTGATACTACACATGTTGTTGTTGTTGTTACTACAGTTGTTAGTGATACTGCACTTGTTGTTGTTACTACAGATTTACTGATACTACACTTGTTGTTGTTGTTACTACAGTTGTTACTGATACTACACATGTTGTTGTTACTACAGTTGTTACTGATACTACACATGTTGTTGTTGTTACTACAGTTGTTACTGATACTACACTTGTTGTTGTTACTACAGTTGTTACTGATACTACACTTGTTACTACAGTTGTTACTGATGCTACACTTGTTGTTGTTGTTGTTACTACATTTGTTACTGATGCAACACATGTTGATACTACAGTTGTTACTGATACTACACATGTTGTTGTTGTTACTACAGTTGTTACTGATACTACACTTGTTATTGTTACTACAGTTGATACTGATACTACACTTGTTGTTACTACAGTTGATACTGATACTACACTTGTTGTTACTACAGTTGTTACTGATACTACACATGTTGTTGTTGTTACTACAGTTGTTACTGATACTACACTAGTTGTTGTTACTACAGTTGTTACTGATACTACACTAGTTGTTGTTACTACAGTTGTTACTGATACTACACTAGTTGTTGTTACTACAGTTGTTACTGATACTACACATGTTGTTGTTGTTGTTACTACAGTTGTTAGTGATACTGCACTTGTTGTTGTTACTACAGTTGTTACTGATACTACACTTGTTGTTGTTACTACAGTTGTTACTGATACTACACATGTTGTTGTTGTTACTACAGTTGTTACTGATACTAAACTTGTTGCCTTTACTACAGTTGTTACTGATACTACACTAGTTGTTGTTACTACAGTTGTTACTGATACTACACTTGTTGTTGTTACTACAGTTGTTACTGATACTACACTTGCTGTTGTTACTACAGTTGTTACTGATACTACACTTGTTGTTGTTACTACAGTTGTTACTGATACTACACTAGTTGTTGTTACTACAGTTGTTACTGATACTACACTTGTTGTTGCTACAGTTGTTACTGATACTACACTTGTTGTTGCTACAGTTGTTACTGATACTACACTTGTTGTTGCTACAGTTGTTACTGATACTACACTTGTTGTTGTTACTACAGTTGTTACTGATACTACACTTGTTGTTACTACACTTGTTACTGATACTACACTTGTTGTTGTTGTTACACTTGTTACTGATACTACACTTGTTGTTGTTACTACAGTTGTTACTGATACTACACTTGTTGTTGTTACTACAGTTGTTACTGATACTACACTTGTTGTTGTTACTACAGTTGTTACTGATACTGCACTTGTTGTTGCTACAGTTGTTACTGATACTACACTTGTTGTTGTTGTTACACTTGTTACTGATACTACACTTGTTGTTGTTACTACAGTTGATACTGAATGTACACTTGTTGTTGTTACTACAGTTGTTACTGATACTACACTTGTTGTTGTTACTACAGTTGTTACTGATACTACAGATGTTGTTGTTAATACAGTTGTTACTGATACTACACCTGTTGTTGTTGTTACTACAGTTGTTACTGATACTACACTTGTTGTTATTACAGTTGTTGTTGTTACTACAGTTGTTGTTACTACAGTTGTTACTGATACTACACTTGTTGTATTTACTACAGTTACTGATACTACACTTGTTGTCGTTAATACAGTTGTTACTGATACTACAGTTGTTGTTACTACAGTTGTTACTGATACTACAGTTGTTGTATTTACTACAGTTACTGATACTACACTTGTTGTCGTTAATACAGTTGTTACTGATACTACAGTTGTTGTTAATACAGTTTTTACTGATACTACAGTTGTTGTTGTTACTACGGTTGTTACTGATACTACAGTTGTTGTTACTACGGTTGTTACTGATACTACAGTTGTTGTTGTTACTACGGTTGTTACTGATACTACACTTGTTGTATTTACTACAGTTACTGATACTACACTTGTTGTCGTTAATACAGTTGTTACTGATACTACAGTTGTTGTTACTACAGTTGTTACTGATACTACAGTTGTTGTATTTACTACAGTTACTGATACTACACTTGTTGTCGTTAATACAGTTGTTACTGATACTACAGTTGTTGTTAATACAGTTTTTACTGATACTACAGTTGTTGTTGTTACTACGGTTGTTACTGATACTACAGTTGTTGTTGTTACTACAGTTGTTACTGATACTACACTTGTTGTATTTACTACAGTTACTGATACTACACTTGTTGTCGTTAATACAGTTGTTACTGATACTACAGTTGTTGTTAATACAGTTTTTACTGATACTACAGTTGTTGTTGTTACTACGGTTGTTACTGATACTACAGTTGTTGTTGTTACTACGGTTGTTACTGATACTACAGTTGTTGTTGTTACTACGGTTGTTACTGATACTACACTTGTTGTTGTTACTACTGTTGTTACTGATACTACACTTGTTGTTGTTGTTAATACAGTTGTTACTGATACTACACTTGTTGTTGTTACTACAGTTACTGATACTACATTTGTTGTTGTTGTTAATACAGTTGTTACTGATACTACACTTGTTGTTGTTAATACAGTTGTTACTGATACTACACTTGTTGTTGTTGTTAATACAGTTGTTACTGATACTACACTTGTTGTTGTTGTTACTACAGTTACTGATACTACACTTGTTGTTGTTGTTAATACAGTTGTTACTGATACTACACTTGTTGTTGTTACTACAGTTACTGATACTACACTTGTTGTTGTTACTACAGTTACTGATACTACACTTGTTGTTAATACAGTTGTTACCGATACTACACTTGTTGTTGTTGTTAATACAGTTGTTACTGATACTACACTTGTTGTTGTTGTTACTACAGTTACTGATACTACACTTGTTGTTGTTGTTAATACAGTTGTTACTGATACTACACTTGTTGTTGTTACTACAGTTACTGATACTACACTTGTTGTTAATACAGTTGTTACTGATACTACACTTGTTGTTGTTGTTAATACAGTTGTTACTGATACTACACTTGTTGTTGTTACTACAGTTACTGATACTACACTTGTTGTTAATACAGTTGTTACTGATACTACACTTGTTGTTGTTGTTAATACAGTTGTTACTGATACTACACTTGTTGTTACTACAGTTACTGATACTACACTTGTTGTTGTTACTACAGTTGTTACTGATACTACACTTGTTGTAGTTAATACAGTAGTTACCGATACTACAGTTGTTGTTACTGCAGTTGTTACTGATACTACAGTTGTTGTTACTACAGTTGTTACTGATACTACACTATTTGTATTTGTTAATACAGTTGTTACTGATACTAGAGTTGTTCTTACTACAGTTGTTACTGATACTACACTTGTTGTCGTTACTACAGTTGTTACTGATAGTACACTAGTTGTTGTTACTACAGTTGTTACTGATACTACACTTGTTGTTGTTACTACAGTTGTTACTGATACTACACTTGTTGTTGTTACTACAGTTGTTACTGATACTACACTAGTTGTTGTTACTACACTTGTTACTGATACTACACGAGTTGTTGTTACTACAGTTGTTACTGATACTACACCTGTTGTTGTTGTTACTACAGTTGTTACTGATACTACACTTGTTGTTAATACAGTTGTTACTGATACTACACTTGTTGTTGTTAATACAGTTGTTACTGATACTACACCTGTTGTTGTTGTTACTACGGTTGTTACTGATACTACACTTGTTGTTATTACAGTTGTTACTGATACTACAGTTGTTACTACAGTTGTTACTGATACTACACTTGTTGTTGTTAATACAGTTGTTACTGATACTACAGTTGTTACTGATACTACACTTGTTGTTGATAATACAGTTGTTACTGATACTACACTTGTTGTTGTTGTTAATACAGTTGTTACTGATACTACACTTGTTGTTGTTAATACAGTTGTTACTGATACTACACTTGTTGTTAATACAGTTGTTACTGATACTACACTTGTTGTTGTTAATACAGTTGTTACTGATACTACACCTGTTGTTGTTGTTACTACGGTTGTTACTGATACTACACTTGTTGTTATTACAGTTGTTACTGATACTACAGTTGTTACTACGGTTGTTACTGATACTACACTTGTTGTTATTACAGTTGTTACTGATACTACAGTTGTTACTACAGTTGTTACTGATACTACACTTGTTGTTGTTAATACAGTTGTTACTGATACTACACTTGTTGTTAATACAGTTGTTACTGATACTATACTTGTTGTTGTTAATACAGTTGTTACTGATACTACACCTGTTGTTGTTGTTACTACGGTTGTTACTGATACTACACTTGTTGTTATTACAGTTGTTACTGATACTACACTTGTTGTTGTTAATACAGTTGTTACTGATACTACACCTGTTGTTGTTGTTAATACAGTTGTTACTGATACTACACTAGTTGTTGTTACTACAGTTGTTACTGATACTACACCTGTTGTTGTTGTTACTACAGTTGTTACTGATACTACACTTGTTGTTAATACAGTTGTTACTGATACTACACTTGTTGTTGTTAATACAGTTGTTACTGATACTACACCTGTTGTTGTTGTTACTACGGTTGTTACTGATACTACACTTGTTGTTATTACAGTTGTTACTGATACTACAGTTGTTACTACAGTTGTTACTGATACTACACTTGTTGTTGTTAATACAGTTGTTACTGATACTACAGTTGTTACTGATACTACACTTGTTGTTGATAATACAGTTGTTACTGATACTACACTTGTTGTTGTTGTTAATACAGTTGTTACTGATACTACACTTGTTGTTGTTAATACAGTTGTTACTGATACTACACTTGTTGTTGTTAATACAGTTGTTACTGATACGACACTTGTTGTTAATACAGTTTTTACTGATACTACAGTTGTTGTTGTTACTACGGTTGTTACTGATACTACACTTGTTGTTGTTACTACTGTTGTAACTGATACTACACTTGTTGTTCTTGTTACTACAGTTGTTACTGATACTACACTTGTTGTTGTTGTAATAATACAGTTGTTACTGATACTACACTTGTTGTTGTTGTTACTACAGTTACTGATACTACACTTGTTGTTGTTAATACAGTTGTTACTGATACTACACTTGTTGTTGTTGTTAATACAGTTGTTACTGATACTACACTTGTTGTTAATACAGTTGTTACTGATACTACACTTGTTGTTACTACAGTTACTGATACTACACTTGTTGTTGTTACTACAGTTACTGATACTACACTTGTTGTTGTTGTTACTACAGTTACTGATACTGCACTTGTTGTTACTACAGTTACTGATACTAAAGTTGTTGTTGTCGTCGTTGTTACTACAGTTGTTACTGATACTACACATGTTGTCGTTGTTACTACGGTTGTTACTGATACTACACATGTTGTCGTTGTTACTACAATTGTTACTGATAGTACACATGTTGTTGTCGTTGTTACTAGAGTTGTTACTTATACTACACTTATTGTTACTACAGTTGTTACTGGTATTTTACTTGTTGTTACTATAGTTGTTACTGATACTACATTTGTTTTTGTTACTGATACTACACTTGTTGTCGGTAGTACACCTGTTGTTGTGGTTACTACAGATGTTACTGATACTATACTTGTTGTTGCTTGAGTTGTAACTGATACTACACTTGTTGTTGGTCTATGTACAGTGGTTACTGATACTACACTTGTTGTTGTTACTACAATTGTTGTTGTTACTACAATTGTTGTTGTTACTACAATTGTTGTTGTTACTACAATTGTTGTTGTTACTACAATTGTTGTTGTTACTACAATTGTTGTTGTTACTACAATTGTTGTTGTTACTACAATTGTTGTTGTTACTACAATTGTTGTTGTTACTACAATTGTTGTTGTTACTACAATTGTTGTTGTTACTACAGTTGTTGTTGTTACTACAGTTGTTGTTGTTACTACAGAGTTTGTTACTACAGTTGTTGTTACTACAATTGTTGTTTGTTACTACAATTGTTGTTGTTACTACAATTGTTGTTGTTACTACAGTTGTTGTTGTTACTACAGTTGTTGTTGTTACTACAGTTGTTGTTGTTACTACAGTTGTTGTTGTTACTACAGTTGTTGTTGTTACTACAGTTGTTGTTGTTACTACAGTTGTTGTTGTTACTGCAGTTGTTGTTGTTACTGCAGTTGTTGATGCTACAGTTGTCGTTGATGCTACATTTGTCGTTGATACATTTGTTGCTGACTCTACAGTTGATGTTTCCACAATTGTTGTTGATACTAGAGCTGTAGCTGACACTACAGATGCTGATGTTTCTACCATTGTTGAAACTAATGTTGATGACGCTACAGTTGTTGATGTTTCTAGAATAGTTGTTGATTATGCAGTCGTTGTTGCTAATATAGTTGTTGTTAATGCATTTGTTGTTAGTAATACAGTTGTTGTTAATACTGCAGTTGTGGTTAATTGAGTTATTGTTAATACATTTGTCGTTGGTTTTAAACAGTTGTTACTACAGATGTGGTTTTTAATACAGTTGTTGTTAGTGCAGTTGTTGCTGTTAATACAGTTGTTGCTGTTAATACAGTTTTTGTTGATACTGCAGTTGCTATTGATTCTACAGTTGTTGCTGTTAATACAGTTGCTGTAGTTAAGGCAGTTGTAGTTAATACAGTAGTTGTAGTTAATACAGTAGTTGTAGTTAATAGAGTTGTTGTAGTTAATAGAGTTGTCTTTGTTAATAGAGTGGTTGTTGTTAATAGAGTGGTTGTTGTTAATAGAGTTGTTGTTGTTAATAGAGTTGTTGTTGTTAATAGTTGTTGTTGTTAATAGAGTTGTTGTTGTTAATAGAGTTGTTGTTGTTAATAGAGTTGTTGTTGTTGTTAATAGAGTTGTTGTTGTTGTTAATAGAGTTGTTGATTCTACAGTTGCTGTTGATTCTACAGTTGCTGTTGATTCTACAGTTGCTGTTGATTCTACAGTTGCTGTTGATTCTACAGTTGCTGTTGATTCTACAGTTGCTGTTGATTCTACAGTTGCTGTTGATTCTACAGTTGCTGTTGATTCTACAGTTGCTGTTGATTCTACAGTTGCTGTTGATTCTACAGTTGCTGTTGATTCTACAATTGCTGTTATTAATGCAGTTTTTGATTCTACAGTTGTTGATGTTAATAAAGTTGTTGTTGATGATGCATTTGTTTGCTTTAGTATAGTTGTTGATGATGCATTTGTTTGCTTTAATATAGTTGTTGTTAATACGGTTGTTGTTAGTACAGTTGTTGATTCTGCCGTTGTTGTTGTTAATGCAGTTGTTGATTCTATAGTTGTTGTTGTTAGTGCAGTTGTTGATTCTATAGTTGTTGTTGTTAGTGCAGTTGTTGATTCTATAGTTGTTGTTATTAATGCAGATGTTGTTATTACAGTTGTTGATGTTGTTACTACAGCTGCTGTTACTATATTTTTACTACAGTTGTTGTTGCCAGTGTTGTTGTTGCAACTGCTTTTTTTTTTTTTTGTTCTTGTTGTTCTACTGTTGTTGCTTTTGCTGCTACTATTACTGATGTTGTTAATTTTAGTGTTGTTATTGTATTTACATTCAAAGTTTTCTGTAGACACTGCAGCTTTTGAGTTAACTAACATGAAACAATGTTTAAACTCTTTTGCGTTGGTGTCCTTATTCCGCAGTCGGAGAAAGCTCTCTCCTCGGAATAAAATTCAGTGTTATCTTCTGTTCCTACTATTTGAAAGTGTAGTGTGCTCCAGCTAATCCAAAACCCAAGCAGCACATTATTCACCCGGGTACTGATAAAGATCTTCAAAATCTTTTTTTTTTTTTTTTTTTTTTTTTTTTTTTGTCATTCTGTTTGGAAGAGCACTGAATCTTTATGGATACACTCAAGAGTTTCAGAATCAAAGTACGACATACCTGAATATTTTGCCCACTTACTGATACAAATGAATCCCACATTTCATTTCGGTGATTTTGAGAGCCCTGAACTTTACTTTGTTTAGGGTAGCTGTCTCGTCTAGTTTGCTAACATAGTATCTTGTATTTTTATATTTTTCAAAACCAAGAAATGTTCAAGTATTTGTTTTTGGAGCCCAGCAAGAAATTTATCTTGATGAGCAGCAATCTAAAATGACAGCTAATATGTCTTCTTCAGTAGATCTAGTAGATATATGCTTGACGTTTCCAATCTTCTTAGTAAATGTTTTTCTACCATGCTGAATTGACATTAAAATTATTCATCGTATTCTAATAATTAGTAATATTCAGGATGGAAGTGAAATGATTCGCAAGACTTTAGCAGAAAATTTCTCATGTTGTGAAGAACAACCAAGTCTAATGATAAAAGGTTGACAATTTTATAGTTTTCTAGGAAAAAAAAGTATTTTTATCAAAAAAATTTATCACCACCTGGCTGAATTATTGATCGAAGGTTCTTGATTTATGGCTATATTCATAGAAAATTGAATAAACAACTTTTTCCTATGGCGTATTTCGATAGATTCAACAGTTTTTGTGTGAATAAAATTTAAAAGAACGCTCAATATGTTGCGTTTTTTGCAATAAATTGTGTTTTTTTAAATTTAATTTACACAAAAAACCGTGGAATCTATTGAAATACGGGGATAACTTTTTTGATAAAAATATTTTTTGTAAAAAAACTATAAACTTTTCAACAATTTGACATTAGACTTTCTTGTTATTCACAACATGAGAGATTCGCTGTTAAAGTCTGATGGATCATTTCACTTCCATTCTGTATTTAAGAACCAAACATCTGAACAGCTGAAGAACAATGTAGTATCTGGAGGAAGGCCTGCTTTATAATACTGCTGCTAAAATATAGATATATTACTGCTTTAAAATATTACCACTAGACTCACCTCATTCAAAATTTCTACCCTCACTTCTCCAAAAACAGGACATTTCGACCAACATGACCGTCTTCCACCTACCGGCTCAGTTCCTGCCTTTAAACTTCAAAATTTAAGATTTTCAACTCTATTAAATAAACTACTTAAACTCTAAATACAACTCATTATTTTTATCTTAGTTTGGCTAGAGGCCTTAAAATAGATTACATCTTTGTAATTATAAAACTAATTTCTATTCTATTAAAAACCAGAGCATTTAAATCTGTATGGGTCCCAAATTGGAGCTAATGTTACAGTATTCAGTATGGATGACGATGACACGCCTGTTGGAAACCAGTTTCTTTCCCTAATAGCTTCAAGATTTCTTGTCCTCATATCTGCATATAGTTTTGGCCAGCGTCCGAGAAAGGCAGGTGTGTTTTCAGGCACGCGACACTGTGATTATATTCACATCAGACCATCCGAGACACAGACCCCTGAGAAAGGATGATGATCTGCACTTGACAAATGAGTGTCGGGTTTGTCAGCCACCGTGTCTGGAGACATACTTAACATTCTATACAACAGAACTACTTTGGTGGTATAACGCCAGCTAGAATTGAAAGTGCCAATGCGATTATTGCACACATTTAATCTCCATGTAAGAATATAAACAGGTTTTGGCTCTGGTTACTTTTGGTAATCGAAGTTGTGATAAGCTGTTTCTAAGTGTTATATATCACAAAATATCTGATGTGTTGCTTTCTCTACTCACTCTTGTACAAACTGTTTTTGCCTATTTGAGTGTCCGACAGATGATAACAATTGGAAATGAGACTATCATTAAACTAAGTTGCATATTGATTAGTGTAAACTGCGCTGCAACACAACGTGAGACTTAGATATATTCTGGTCTCCTAATGTGCTCAACCATTTTCCATGATTGTTAAATGGTAAGAAGGAACTACAATGTTCTTTAGCGACAGTCAACGATTTTAAGAGCTGGTTACTATGCGATGACTTTGAAATTACGTTTTGTTTACATAGCAAAAAAGGTGAAAAGAAATAGTGACTCCCTATTTGAGAAATGTTTTTAAACAAACAAAATATAATAAGGATGTCTAAAACTGTTAATGTTTACAAAAAATTATTTTTCATATGGTGCCTTAACGAAATCTATACTTTTTGTGTGCACTAAGATTTTATGTATCTCTCAGATATGAAATTCATCTTCAGAGGATGTTCCCAGGAAATTCAACATAATAATTTCATTTATCATAAAAATATCTAAAACTTCTGGTACTTTAATAACATTTTATATCTATTTTGGAGGAAATATGTTTTTGAAATATTTTTCACGTAAAGGGTATTTGAATACCAAGTTTGGTTTCTAAGGTATTTTTCATTTTTGAGTTATACTATTTAATAGTAAGAAAGAACAAGTGTTTTAGCTTATAATTTCGTTTTAAACTGTAGTGATCTTTCAACGCTTACGTCTATAGTTTCTACTAGTAGCTGTTTTCACACGGTTAGTGAATGAGCACTATTAAGGCAATTAACCTAACAGTGATTAGTATAAACCAGAAATTTAAGCACACAAATATCATAATACTTGCTAGTTAGAGAAACTATTATATTTTTGGGCCGTGGTATTCAGGGCGTGGTTATCTAATAGTTACTTATTAGTAAATTCAGTTAAAGGAATGAATATATTGATTCAAAGATGTATTGGTACAATGAAGAAATTCTTATATATATATATATTGCGTTGAGTTTCCATCCGGTATAATTTATTTTGTAACTAATTCCTTCCCTCAGTCGTAATGCTAGAGTTCGTTAGCATCTCTGATTTGTGTACGGGCTTAAATGACCTTATTGTCGACGAGCCCTTAAACCTCACTCACTCACTCACTCACTCACTCACTCACTCACTCACTCACTCACTCACTCACTCACTCACTCACTCACTCACTCACTCACTCACTCACTCACTCACTCACTCACTCACTCACTCACTCACTCACTCACTCACTCAGTCTTCGATTCTGAAAAAAGTTTTAGAAAGAAGTGATTTTTGGTAACTATTGCTAGTTACTTTACCAGTGTGATCAATTTGTTTACTTATTTATTCTCTATGGTACACAGGCAAAACAAACATACATTCTATAGCATATAGCTTGAATATCAATGAGGGTTGCTTGGTAGACGGGTCGTTCATCGCCCTCTCAGGGGGTTCTAGGTGTTGGACTGGTCTTCGAACGTGGAACTCCTGGGCACTTCCGCACGTCACTGTGGCCTGCCTGCTTTCCTTCGCTTTCACCCTTGCTGGTGGGGTGCTAACCACAATAGATCTCTGTAGGCCGTAGTACATGAGGTGTCCCGTTAACTCACACCTGTAAATTAGAATAAAGGATAAATTAAATCCAATGCCCGCTTATGTGGTGTGCGGGTAGCGTGTCTGCTTCACACTAAAGAGGTCACGAGTTCGAATCTCGATTAAGGTGAGTTATCAGATAAGGGTTTTTCTATGTTTTCCCTTATCTTGAGAAGAGAAATGTTTGATGCACTAGGGGTCATTTAATTAATTCAAAGTTCGTTATGACCTACCAAGTTAAAGGACATTAAACTTAGAAAGAAATCTATGTAGTTCTCCTAAAATGGTGCCAACACAGATTTTCTATACACGAAAGAACCAAGTGGGATGGTTCCGCGGTGACGTGCGAGGCTCGCAACCTGGTGGTCCTTGGTTCGATTTCCATGGTTGACCTTCCTAACCCATGAGTTTTTTTCGAGGGTTTCCCCGAGTCGCCAGGCGAATTTTAAGATGGATAATTACATCTCCCGAATTTCCTGTCTTCCTTAATCGTTCGTCTCGTCGGTTCTTTCAGGATCGCAAGTGTCAGTGAAGGCGTTAGGCGCAGATGTACAGGGATGGTCGCTCAGGAATTCTTTCTGTTCCTCGTTGTACTTGGGATTCCGATGGGGGCCCCATTATGGACCTCTGTCAATATCTATAGCTAGACGCCTGGTGTCTCCTCTCACCTCATCCTTCCTGCCGGGGCTACCCCCTTGGGGGCAGAATTACAATAGCCTAACTTCCGTGCCGAACACCCTCCGTATCTCTGCTGTTCCTATTCCCAAAACTAAAACTAACCCGTAGCACAACAGCCATGACGGGCCAAGGCTTTCTCCAACTCTGCCCACCACAGGAGTCGTGAGTGAGGTGCAGTCCTGGAGGATGGAACGTGGTCAGCCTGTTATGCGGCCTTCACAACCAGGAGTCGCTACTTCTTTATCAAGTAGCTCCTCAATTTGCCCCTCCGGGATCTAAGGAGGCCGGGTGTGTCCCGTACCATACCTCCCAGGGGGAAAATTCCCCACACCGGTACCGGGGATCGAAGCCGGGTCCTCCGTGCCGAGGCAGGTGCGCTACGGAGGCGGTTATTCCTTTTCCTACATACCTGCAATGAATAAGAAAACAGATTGTTTAAGTATCAATGCGAAATAATACAAAATTTCATTCATAATGATCATAGTGATCACTTAAAATCTTATATCCATATAATCTGGTAGCTCAAGCGGTAAAGCATCACATGGAGAGCCGAAGATCCGTGCTTCAAATCCTTATAGTGGTATTGAAATTACAAAGTGTGACTCAACTTTGCAATAAATCGAAAGACTGCTCCAGATGCCCTTAATGTACAGGTTTCTAAATTATTATATTGATTGACGGTGAAGTTAAGCTTCCTAATAACAACAGTTTTTGTGTGGCAATTCAATATTCTTTTACTGACTCACCCATGTTTAACTTTTTTAAACTGTTGTAAAAGTCGACAACCTCTCATTTATCCAAGAGATATAAATCTAACAATCATTTGAAAAGAACACAGCTGTTGAGAAAAACTACAGGAACTGGTCGATTAAAAAGCCTTAAATTATTTACTTAAACTCCCGTCAAAAACTTGCAATTTTTTTATTCGACTTACAATGTGCATAAAATTATTTAGCATATAAATGCCATGTCAATTTCAAGCGCTCGTTTGGTTTTTCTTTTAGGAGAGATCGCCGTTAGGTAACCTCAACTGAATTTAATTGCGTTCCACTCCTCTATTACCGATTTGTGTAACAAGCATCAAACGGTTTTTGTAAATAGCAAACTTGGTGTTTTTGTATAGAACAAACCGCTGGTTCATATGTTGTTGCATAATATTTGTGGTAAAGAATGCCACAAAGCTTATGATGGAATTTATGGTTTTTGGTCTTAGTTAAAACATTTCCGTCACTGAGAAACACAGAAAGAAGTAACAAATTTTAATGAACCAAATATAACATGTAGCATTTCCGAGCGAGATTGCTTTCCGGTATCCCCATAAAGTTCTCAATCGGCAGGCCACGGGTTTGATTCCCATCGGGGAGGCCACTCTAAAAATGGTTTTACTTTCTCGACCACTTATGGTATGTAGAAGTAGTATTGAATTCGACGAAGAAATTCAGTCTTACCGAAATATGTTTTGAGGCTCCCTAAAAAAAAAAAAGAATAAAAAAAAAATAAAAAAAAAAAATAATATAACAAAATAAATAAAAAATAAAATACCCGCGCGTGTGTGTGTGTCAAAAAGGAAAAGTCGCTTAAAGACCAAAGTTGGTTTCAAGGGTGCAACACAAGGATTTTGAAGAAAATTCCTCCAGCCTTAACTACCCTTACATGAAAACATTTTCAAAAGCTTTAATTTTCTCAAAAATTACAATTTTGATTAAAATGCCATATGGAGATCTCGTTAAAGCACACCAGTTATGTTCAAATGTACGTTTTTTATTATAGAATGAACCATTTCGGAGCTATTCCTTATTTGTGTGTTTTGCAGTATTTAAGCTTTTATCAAATGAAAGGTCATCATTCCCTTTTTTATCTCTTGGTCGTGCAAAGAGAACGGAATTACAAAGTTTCAAAAGATTTGACTCCCCCAAAGCCTACTGTATTCGCATGTAGTGACAAGAAAATCGGCAGTAAGATAATTTCTGCAAATGCTTATCTCGGCTAACATGAAGATAGACGAATAAGAGTTATCAGAATAGTTAGTACAAGAGTAGAAAGTCATGCGAGTGCAACATACCAGACAAGACTTTGTCTACCCCTTACGGTTTTCCAGTTTGCAAACGTCATTGACAATTAAGAGAGGTACCTCCGAGGTTATTGACATAAACTTCTAGCTATACATTTCACTTGTCATAAAAATGTCGTATGTAGTACTTTAATCAATATCGTTAGGACCTTGTTGAGAAAATCAAAACTTGAGAAAATTTTCCATGTGTAAGATGCTTTGGACTGAGGATGTTCTCTATAACATAAATAAATAAATGAGTGAGTGACTAAGTAACTAAATAAAGAACTAAGTAAAGAAAGAAACAAAGAAGCAAATAAATAATATGTTCTTTATTACGACACTATCAATTGGTAGGATTATATAAACGCCACTGCTGCGCGGAAATTTGTCCTCAAGGAGTTCCTTTACATGTCAGTAAGTCTACTAAAGTGGGGCTATCGCTTCTAAGTACACTAACAATCCGTCAGACTGAACCGGGTTGAAACACGCGACTTCGGAATCCTTACAACAGTGCTGAACCATCCAGACTGGGCCTGGGCGACTTGCGGGATATCTTGCGCGATCTTCATTTATCTTTACCCACTAAACATACAGTTATCAGTACAAGGTCGTGAGCAGGCTGCACTCAGTGGGCAGCATTTGCACAGTCCTGACCCAAACAGACTCTTTGGAACACCCTAAACTTAAATACTAATTTCCGTATTTAACCGTCTTTGCGATTTTGAATTGTACGTACATATAGAACATGGTTTTGCATGCTTTCTTCTTCTTTTTTGGATTCAAGAGTACCAAACATGTATTTTCGCTGAGACATTCATATCGAATTTCTAGATGGACTGCAGTACTTTGCTGCCTATATACCTGCTAAAGAACTATGATCATAATAGTGATAGAAATAAAAATAACGATCATAACAAGAACAATAATAATAAAAGATTCATAATTTTCTGATTACGAAGTGTTCCTAGATATCTGAAACATGCAGTCGGCGTTACATTGCTACAAGTGGCAGATAGTTAATTGAGAATTTTGCGCACGCGCGTGGAGAACAGCTTGTTGAAAATGAAATGGCCGCGTTGTCCGAAACGTACAGGTTTCCTTGTAGGGGCTCATATCGAATAGTAATTAGCTAATCATCCGGGACTTTGTTCGGTGCGCAAAGGAAAACACAACTTAATATATATGCATGTATGGAGATGGGATTAATATTTTCTATGTGTTCTGGATCTGTTCCAGGAGAATTTCTCATTTTGAAGCCTCTATTAAATGCTCATTTCGTCCCCTGAATATTTATTCGCCCACTTTAATGACGAGCACCTAGGACACGAAACAATTACAATTTATGGATACGGAATGCATTAGCTTGAATGTATTCGGTTTTGATTTAGTGATCTGCTGATCTTATTAGGCGGGATGAAATTAGCTCAGATAAATGAAAACATTCAAGAGATAAGAGGCAGGCACGTGCCAGGCGCTTAGTCTCAGCATGTAAGCCTTATTTTAGAGGTACCGGCCCGGGGGCGTAACGGTTTTACTTTATCAGAAGCTTTTGATGTATCCTCGAACATGTAAGGCTGTATAAAAGACATTATACCATAAATCAACTTTGGAAAATACTACACAAAATGAGATATGCAATAGTTAAACAATTTTCTCTATTAATTATTGATTCCAGACTTTCGAGCAAGACAGTGATACAGCTCAGCCAATAGGTGCTTAGAAACTTAACAACACTTTTAAAAAAGGTACTATCAGAATTTATTCACTAATTAAAAATACGAGGGTCATACTGACAGCCATGAGCAACAGTTTTTAAAAACCCTAATCTTTATTTTTAGGCAAACCAAGTTTGCCATCTTAATTCACGGACTTTCGATAATCGTTTGTGTGAATGCGTGTATGGGTTAGCAGAAGCTCATTAGTAAAAGAAAAACATTTGCCTTTTCAGTTCTGCTCTGTTGGCACACTGAGAAGATAATGTATTCAGTAATGCTCAGTGTTCAACTAGGAAATTTAGGAAGCAAATGTCCCAGGTTTAAGTTTAGGATATCTCATTAGCATTTGAGTTCTGATATCCTTGCCTTAAGGATTTCTACTATCCGTGTTGGAGGATGTTTTTAAGAACATGTCTGTCATATTTGACCAATATTCATTTATAAGTTACTTTTGCAACGCTTTGAGGACCTCTGAATAAAAAGAAAACATTTACAAAAAGGTGTGTGTGTGTGTGTCTGTGTGTGTGTCTGTGTGTGGTGTGGTGTGTGTGTGTGTGTGTGTGTGTGTGTGTGTGTGTGTGTGTGTGTGTGTGTGTGTGTTTTAATATCAGTACTTTATTATCAGCATGCCCCATTACAGTGCGTAATATTACATACATGCATTGAAATACATAGCATGATTTACATTTTGAACAGTGTTCACTTATGAGTTAGTCACAACTGAATTGATTTTATAAAAGTGTTGAATGCCTTTAGGTGGTTGTGTGTAAGTTGTTCACAAGTCGCTGGCCAATCTCCCCGGTTTTTCCTTATTTCTCGAATTAGTGAACTTCTCTGTTTGGTGTCTCCACATTCATAGATCAGATGATTCACAGTTTGCTGTCCTCTGCCGCAGGTACATGTTGGGTCATCTATAATATGAAATCTATGAAGGTATGATTTGGTTTTTCCGTGTCCAGAAATAAATGCTGTGAACTCAGGAGTTGGAGGTATTGCAATCTTCAATCTCTTTTTTATTGATGGAAAGAAAGATTTTGTCATTGCGCCTTTTGTTGAAATATTCCATCTATCTTGCCATTCCTGTATCCCTTTTTCTTTGATGTCTGTAACTATTGCTGTTTTTGGAACTCTACTGTATACAATTTCTATGTGATCATCAGTGGCAGCTTGTTTTGCTAAGTTATCAGCCAATTCGTTTTCAGCAACGCCTATGTGTGCTTTGATCCAGCTGAAATGTGCAACCCACTGATATTGTTCAAGGGCGCGTAATGTTTTTAGAATGTTGGCTATGATCCTATTTTGTTTTTTATTGTTCTTTAACAAGCACAGTGTTATGTTACTGTCTGTATAGATTACTGCTCTTTTTTCTACGTGGATTTTGTCTTGTATTGTTTGAAGTTCCTCCAAGGATTTTAAAATGGCTATTTGCTCAGCTTGATTATTGGAACATTTCCCTTCCAGACGGTATTTAAGCTGACAAATTGGAGCTTTTTCCTTGAATATTACAACTGCTGCTCCCACCTTATTTGTTTTGCTACCATCTGTGAATATTCTTATGGGATACGCTCTTACTGCCTCCGATTCTTCTATGGTTACCTCTTCAGCTGGGTGAGGCCAGTTTGAAGGTTCTAGTGGTGCGTCATATTGTTTTTCTGCGTGAATAGCTCTATAAAGTTTTGCTTTTCCGGCAGTTAAGTCTATTGGCTGTATTCCGGCTATAACGCAAGATGCATCATATGATACTGTTCTATAGGCTTTAGTCATTTTAATATTACAGATTCTTTGAACTCTCTGTAATTTTCTTCTGTTCTGACAACTCTTTAATGCTTCTTCCCAAACTGGTGCTCCATATATTAAAATTGGTTCTATTGCTCCTTTATATATAGTCCTTAATGCCTTATTACCAAGTCCCCAGTTGAGCCTTGCAGATTTAGCAAGTGTGTGAATAATACTTATTGATTTGTCTTGTATATGCTGTACATGAGAATGGAAGTTGAATTTTCTGTCGATATTTATTCCTAAGTATTTTATTTCTGTCACCTGTTGAATTAGTTTGCTGTTAAGGTATATATTTATTCTCTCGTTGTGGCTAATTTTCTTTCGTGAGATTAACATGACTTTCGATTTTGTTTCATTAAATCTTAATTTATTATCCTGAGCCCAAATTTCGATTTTTTTATGTCTTGATTTGCATAACTTTCGGCCTCCAAGGCACTGCTGCCCTTCCTCAGTATTAATCCATCATCTGCAAAGGCAATGACTTCGGTTCTGTAGGTAAATTTGAGATTCAACATTGAATTATACAACATATTCCAGAAGCCAGGACCGCAGGCAGACACTTGTGGGCAACCTTTCTTTACTTCTTTCGCAAACTTATATTCATTGATGCAAAGTGTAGCACTTCTGTCCTTCAAATGTTACAACAACTCTCTCCTGAAGGTAAGGCATTCCTGCTTGAGGTCTATAATCGTGTTTGGGTTGACAGTATACTCCCAGAAAATTGGCGGGAGGCCACCGTTATTCCCATCTTGAAGGCTGGGAAGGACCGTCATCTTCCCTCCAGCTATCGTCCTATTTCCCTCACCAGTTGCGTTTGCAAGGTGATGGAACGCATGATCAATGGACGATTGGTATGGTGGTTAGAAAGTCGTAACCTACTGACTAACATCCAGTGTGGTTTTCGACGACGCCGTTCAACTGTTGACCATCTTGTGTCAATATCGACACAGATAATGGACGGCTTTATGAAGAACTGTCAAACCGTTGGCATATTTTTCGACCTTGAGAAGGCTTATGATACGTGCTGGCGAGCAGGGATTCTACGTTCCCTGTATGCCTGGAACATACGTGGACGCCTACCACTTTTCATTCAGGAGTTTATGAAGGACCGCTTTTTCCGAGTAAGGGTCGGCTCGGTTTTTTCTAATTCTTTTGTTCAGGAGGAGGGAGTACCTCAGGGTTCGGTGCTAAGTGTCACGCTCTTTGCTATAGCAATTAACTCCATCTGGAAATGTGTTCCACCTGGAGTTTCGTCATGCCTATTCGTAGACGACTTCGCTGTCTATTGCACTTCTCAGCGCACGACGTTCTTACAACGGCGCCTGCAGCAATGTTTGGACAACCTTAGAGAATGGAGCATGAAAAACGGCTTCCGTTTCTCAACTGAGAAGTCAATCTGCGTTAATTTCTGGCGCCGTAGGAGACGATTACCACCTTCGCTCCGATTTGGTCCAGATTCACTTCCCTTCGCAGAAGAGACGCGCTTCCTGGGTTTGATCTTGGACAGGAAGCTTAGTTCCATCCATGTCGCATATTGCAAGGCTAAGAGCGAGATGTGACCGTTCCCTAAATATTATGCGAGTACTGAATGGCAAATCGTGGGGAGCGGATCGGACAATTTTGTTGCGAATATATCGCGCATTGGTCCGATCCAAGCTAGACTATGGGTGTATTGTTTATTCGTCAGCACGACCATCTGTGCTGAGAAGATTAGACGTGGTCCATAATAGGGGCATCCGCATTGCAACAGGAGCTTTTCCAACAAGCCCAGTGGTGAGCGTTTACGCCGAATCCGCAGAACCTCCTCTGCAATATCGGCGTGAGATTCTCTTGGCAAATTATGGTTGTGCGCTTAGATGTATGCCTAAGCACCCAACGTTCGCTTCTTTTTTCACCACCAAGCTAAGAGAACGATATAGAAATAGCACCATTAATCCTAAGCCTGCGGGGTTCCGTTTCCAAGAGCTCCTAGTGAAGCTTGGAGTGGAACTGCCTGTGATGTTCGCCAAGGGCGAGAGACTTTACCCCCCTTGGCTATCTGGTACGCCCCATGTAGATCTTGGGATGACCGTACACCAGAAGTCCACGATGCCTATTTCAAGTATCCGCACGTGTTTCTTAGAATTTTTGTCAGGCTACACTGACCGTCGATATATTTACACCGATGGGTCAAAGGGCTCCAACGGTGTTGGATGTGCTTATGTTTATGGAACCGAACCATATACATTCGGTTTTCCAAATAGCACCTCCATTTTTACTGCAGAGCTTTATGCAATTTATCGAGCCGTTTTGTATGTTCGCCGTCGTAAATTAGGTGACTGCCTGATTTTGAGCGATTCCCTTAGTGCACTGCAGAGCCTTTGTCAGTTGTATAACCCCCACCCTATTGTACAACGTATCCAGGATGCCCTCCATGTTTTACACGCTTCTGGCGTTGACGTGGTGTGTGCATGGATTCCTGGTCACGTAGGTTTGCCGGGGAATGAAATGGCAGATTTAGCAGCAAAGACGGCAACTACAGAACCCAGTATTACCATCTCACGTGTTACTTCGGAAGACTTTAGGCTTGAAGTGCGGAGAGCGGTGCTGTCGTCCTGGCACGACGAGTGGTCAGCTCTCCGCGGTAATAAGCTTAGAGAAGTGAAAGAACTTCCGATAAACTGGGTAACTTCCTGTCGCACATCTCGTCGCGAGGAGGTTAGTTTGGCTCGATTAAGAATAGGGCACTGCAATTTTTCGCATGGTTACCTATTTAAAAGGGACCCTGCGCCCCTATGTCCGCTGTGTGACAACCTTTTGTCAGTTCGCCACGTGTTGCTAGAGTGTTGCTCTCTAGCGCACCTTCGGGATTCTCTGCAGCTGCCTGCCAGACTTGCAGAGGTCCTAGCGGACGACAAAACAGCGGTTGATAGAGTTTTTAATTTTTTAGCGGAGTGCAATATCAATTTGAGGATTTAAATTTTTTTTTTAATTATCTGTTTCTGGTTTTGGACGCATTTATCCCCTTGTTTCATATCTGGCTATTGCCACTGCCTTTTGCCTTTGTAAACTTTTCTTGTTGCTAGTATTTTTATTTTTTGAATGAAATTTATATCTGGCTATTGCCAGGAATCTTTTAAGGGCGCTGATGACCTAGAAGTTGAGCGCCCTTAAACCAAACCAAACCAAAACTTCTGTCCTTGAAGTATTGTCCAGCTAAAATATATAAGTTCTTGGGGCACTCTAGTTGGCGTAGATTATTGAGGATACTGGGCCACCAGGCTGCGTCAAACGCTCCCTGCACATCTAGGCTTGTAAAAACAAATAACCATGCAATTGCAGATTTTTTTGCACAAACTCCTTCATTGCCATTGCCGCATCAACTGTGCTTCTCTGGGGCATGGATCCGTACTGTTTCTTGTTTAATAAATTCCTCGAATTTATATTACAAAGAATCCTGTTGATCATTAATCTTTCTAAACTTTGCCTGAAGTATTAAGTAGACTGATGGGCCTATATTTTGACACACTGTCGCTTTCTTCTTTACCTGGTTTAATTATTGGTATAATTAACGAATGCTTCCATTGAATAGGAAATATACTCTTTTGTAGACAAATATTATAAACCGCAGTAAAGAATAGAGGGAAGAGCGTAAATGCTTTCAGGAGTATCTCGCTCGTTACTCCGTCTGATCCCGGTGATTTTTTGTGATTAAATCTTCTTATCACTGGTAGAATTTCTTTCTGGGTAAAATCTCTGTGATTTGGAGTGTCCATTGATTTATCAACAATTCTTCTTATTTATGTATTTCATTGTCATCCTGTTCCCCATCTTACGGAGTGAAATAGGCCATAATATATTCTATTGTGCTTGCTGTGTCCGTAGTGAAAGTTCCATCTTCCCTTCTTAATGTAGTGAGTGAACTATTTAGTCTTAATTTTTAGCTGCCATCTTATATACAGCACTCCATGGGTTATATCCTTCTGTTATGTTGCAGAACTGTTTCCAAGAATTGAATTTCTCTGTGTTTATTTTAGCTTGGTACTGGTGACTCCCCTCTAGGTATTTTGTTTTCCTTTCCTGGCGTAAGTTTTTATCATTTTTAGTTCTTTGGTAGCGCCTCCTAAGTGCGTTTACCTTTTTTCGCATTATAGTTAACTCAGGTGTCCACCATGGGACAGTTTTTCGTTTCATGTTTTTTCCATTTCCCTTGCTTATCCGAAAGGAGGTTTTGCATGATTCACTTATGCACTCTTGCAGGTTGTTGAATAATAGTTCTATGTTTTCGTATTGTTTAACAATATCGGATAGTTCTTGATCAAGGTTATCTGGATTTCTTCCACAGTTGAATGTAGTACTGGGATGTGTTGCTAATTCATGTTTGAATTTAGTATATCCTTCATCAGTGGTTAAATACCTCAGTCTCCGGAAAGTTCTAGTCGAGGTTAAACTAGCTTCACCTATCTTGAACGTTATCAACTTGTGATCGGAACAGCTTTCTTCATCACTTATGCTCCAGTCTGTAATGTGTCCCAGGAGTCTATGATTAAAAATTGTTAAATCAATCCAGCTTTTTCCTCTCACTGTCTCGAAAGTAGGTATTTCTTTGTTTTGATTTTTTATATATAGGCTATTGACTATAAGAAAATCCTCCAGTTTCTTTCCACGATCATTATTGATTTCATCGTGCCATAACTTACTCCTTGCGCTCGTGTCAGCAAGAATCAGAAGCCCGTGTCCTTTGGTACTGTTGAGTATAGCGTCCATTTTTTTTAGATCTACCTCTATATTAGAATCTCCGTCAAAATACATACTTGTGCCATAAAATAATTTGGTCTTATAATTGATTTGAGTCACCACGCAGTCCTCGTCTAAAAGTTGGCTTATTGTTGTTGCATCAATGCCTTTATTATTTATAATTATTGCAGCCCTCTTTGTTTTATGACCTCCGGTATACACTCTCATTGATTTAGGTATAGTTCCTAATTTATTATTTATTGTATACGGCTCCTGTATGAAAGCTATGTCAATATCATTATGTATAAGTAGTTGGGTTAGATTGCTGGTCGCTATTCTTGAATGTTGTAAATTTACTTGTATACATTTTAATTTTAGATTATCCATATTAATATTCTGTATTTAGTTGTGATCTCTTAATTCCTGCTTGATAGCAGGGGCAGTTTTTATCTAACGCAGAATGATTTTCATTAACAGTACTGTTTTTGTTGTATTTTTTCTAGTTAATGCAATTTATACACTTATAATTTTCTTTCTGTATTTGACATTCTTTTATTGTGTGATTTCCAGTACAGTTTGGGCAAGTTTTATTTCCTTTGCATTCTTGTGTATGGTGGTTAAACTTTGAACACTTGAACCAACGGGTGACCATGATGTAGTCTTCCCAATTGCACATACTCCAAGCAAGTTTTATTTTTTTTCCTACTATCATTCTTCTTTGCTCGGTACTGATTTCAATAATGAGATTTCTGTTTCTTTTCCGGTCTTGAAATTCCCGGATTGGTCTCAATACAGTATCTGCATTTTCATTTTTAAATTGTTCGTTCTGTGTAGCAAGGGCTTCTGCAGCGTTTTGCAAAGATATTTCTTCAGTGATATTGAAAACGATAATCTTTGGTTTTCTTTTAGTGCTTACATTAGCTTCTAATTTTTTTTTTAATTTATTTATTATTTGAAGTCGCTTCAACATAAAAGTCATATCGCAACTAAACATTGAGGAAAAAAAAGGAGGAAACATATCATGAAGTTTACAATGAGTTTAAATATTAAGTTTGCATGCTTTTATGAACTTGATTATTTTCTTATGATACTGTTGATCACCCAAAGCTAGCTGAAGGTTCACAGGAATTCCATACTGAAGTCGCTGGTGAGTGTATCTTGGGCAAACAGTGAGCAGATGCTGAACGGTAAGAGTAGAATCACACAGAGTACATTTAGGAGGAAGTTCACGGGACAGAATGTAGGAATGAGTAAGCGCAGTGTGGCCAATGCATAATCGGGTTATTAGCACCTGGTCTCGCCGGGTTAGTGTTGTAATTGTTGTGGAGAGGTTAGGTATTGGACAGATATCATGCAGTTTGCTGTTGGATGTAGTTGTCCAATCTGTCTTCCATCGGTGTAGGATAGTTCTTTTAAGATGCCGTAAATAGTCTTCATGAGGTAGCTTAAGATCTGGTAAGCTTGGAGGATGCTTGGTAGCTTCTTTTGCGGCAGTGTCAGCAAGATCATTTCCTGGTATGTTACAGTGAGATGGTATCCATGCCAAGATTAGTTGTTTACCTGATGAAATAAGCTCACTGTATAATTCACGTATCTCCCTTACCAAGGTGTGGCAAGGAGATCGTTGTTGTATAGCCATTAATGCACTAAGGGAATCTGTGTATATAATGAATGATTTGAAGTCTCCATTCTTTGATATATAGTCCATGGCGAAACGTGTAGCAAACAGTTCATTAGAGAAAATGGTGAGAGTGTTTGGTAGACTATACATCATGGTTTGGTTAGGAGCAACCACCGCACAGCCATTATTGTTGTCACACCGGGAACCATCGGTATAAATTGGCTCAAAATTGGCATACGTGTCACACAATTCTTTGAACAGCATGGTAAAACAAGATTTTTGGGTATGAGCCTTCACATATTTTGTCAAAGTGGTGTTGATGACAGGTAATTTTATTCTCCATGGTATATCATTTATGTTGAAGGTACGGGAAATGAAAGAAGGAATAGTCAGATTAAACTCTTCAAGGTATGTAACAATTCTTTGGGAGAAGGTTGGATAGGGAACCCTTTGGATTGAGTATTATCTTGGAGTGATATATGAGCAACTGCACCAGAATTAGGTCTGGTTAAGGTCTTGGTAAAATAAGTAAGACTTAACATTTTACGTCGGAAAGAAAGTGGTGGTTCATCTGCTGCAATTTTTAGACTCTCTGTAGGACTAGTATGGAATGCCCCAAGTGCAATTCTTAGAGCTGTGGTTTGAACAGTGTCCAGCATTTTAAGACTTGATAGTTTGGCGGAGTTATAAACAATAGAACCATAATCCAACTTGGAGAGGATGGTCATTCTGTAAGTGCGAAGTAGAACACTGAGATCGGCTCCCCACCCTTTGGCGGATATGACTTTTAAAAGATTAAGCCGCCTAACACAATCAGCTTTAAGAAGCTTAAGATGGTGTATCCAAGTCAACTTATGATCAAAGTGCATGCCCAGAATACGGACGGTATTTACCACTGGGAGTTGGCAGTTGGTAATGTGTAGTATAGGGTTTGGGCTAGGAGTTTTCAATCTGGAGAAAAGAATAGCTTGACTTTTTTGGGAAGAAAAAATAAGGCCAGTGTTGTGGCTCCAATTTTTAAAATTGTTGAGTGTTGATTGTAGTAGCTCTTGTGTAGTAGTAATATTCTTTCCTTTACAATATATTGTCAGGTCATCAGCAAACAGTACAGCCTTTACTGGAGGTTGAATACATGAAAATACTGAGTTAACAGCCACTAAAAAAAGTGTTACACTCAATACCGAGCCCTGCGGTATACCTTTATCAAGGACAACACTTTGTGACAAGACACCATTGGTTCTCACACACATCCTTCGATCTTGAAGGAAGTTAATAATAAATGCAAGCATATTTCCTTTGACGTTGGCCTTAAGGAGTTCTAGAATGATGTGAGGACGTTTCACCGTATCATAGGCTTTAGAAATGTCGAGACACACAGTAAGCATGTGCTGATGGCTGGCAAAAGCATTGCAAATTTCAGACTGCAGTATCAACAAGGTATCTAGCGTAGATCTGTATTGGCGGAAGCCACTTTGTAAATCGTTGAAGAATTTGTTGTGTTCCAAAAACAATCGCAATCTTCTGTTAATGATCTTCTCTAGCAGTTTACACATGGTGCATGTCAGTGAAATAGGGCGATAGTTGTTAGGATTCGAATGATCCTTGTTTGGCTTAGGTATAGGAATCACAATAGACGATCGCCACTGACTGGGAAAGCGTTGTGCTTTCCAGATGTAATTGAATACCTTCAATAAATACTGTAACCCCCTGTGCGGCAGTTCTTTAAGAAGCGCATAAGGAATGTTGTCAGGTCCAGCGCTTTTGCTCTTACAGTGATGTAATTCAGCAAGCATTTCATCCATTGTAAGGTCTTCGTTGAAGAGCTGACTGAAATCTGTGGAAGCCGAGGAAAGAGTTGTTTGTAAGGGGCAAGGGGTTAGAAAATCTGCCTGGTTATCCTTGGATTCACTGGATACAGAAGAAAAGGTAGATGCAAGAGTATCTGCAATAATCTGTGGTTCAGTCATGGCTTCGCCAGAGGGTGTTCTTCGAAGATGATTGATCGAAGGTTTCCGACGTGTACCACATATAGCTTGGAGTTTATGCCACAGTTCAGTCTGAGAAGTTTTGTTGGTAAGGGATGAGACGTAGGTCAACCAAGATTCCCTTTTACTTCGCTTAATTTCACGTCGTGCAGCAGCTCGAAGTTGCTGGAACTCAGATTTAGTGACTAAGGTAGGGTTTCGTTTGTATTTATAGTATGCCCTGTGTTTTAATTTAATAGCTTCTTGGCATTTTTCATTCCACCATGGAACAGTTCTGTTGTAGTTGCCAGTTCTTGTTGTAGGTATAGAATGTTTTGCCGTCCCAACTAGAGCGGTAGAAAATTTTAAAACAATTTCATCGATATCCATTTGTGGAAACAAGTCAGGAATTGGAAGCTGTTGCAAGGCTTTTAAAAGTAAATCTTTATAAAGATTCCAATCTGCTTTATTAAGATTCCAAGTGGGAAACCGTAATTCAGAAGTAGGTGTAAAATGGTGAGCGGAGATGGTGATCGGAAAGTGATCGCTACCTTGAGGGGTGGAATAGACCGACCACTGGAATAGGTGTGCTATGCTGGAAGAACACATGGTGAGATCAATGCAGCTGTAACTGTTATGGTAGATATCATAATGGGTTGGCATTGGAAGATTAAGGAGTGTTAAATCCGAAGTATGTAATAAAGTTTCAAACATTTTCCCACGTTGATCAAGTTTTTTACTGCCCCATACAGGATTGTGACTGTTAAAGTCACCAAGTAGTACAAATGGTTTAGGCAGTTGAGCAATCAGTGCATAAAGCGTAGATAGATCAACAGTGATACTGTTTGGTAGGTAAAGATTTCAAATACAGATCTCTGTTGTTGAAAAAACAGACACAGCTACAGCCTCCAATGAAGTATTAAGAGGTATTTCTTTATGTGGTAAAATATCTTTAATATAAGTCGCAACACCGCCACTTGCTCTCCAAGCTCCTGTGCGGTTACGATGATATCCAGAATATTGTTTAAGAGGAGCTATATAATTTTCATTGAAGTTGGTCTCTTGTAAACAAAGAATAAGAGGATTGTGGGAATGCAAAAGCAGCTGTAGGTATTCAAGATGTGAGTGATAACTATTGATATTCCATTGTAGTAGGGTAAGTTCGCAGTTCATTATGAAGAGAAAGACCCTTCAGCCTCATCAGCATCCATAGGGGATGATTTTGGTACATCAGTACCGCTCTCTATTAATGCCATTAGTTTCTTTTGCAGTCTGGTTGTGCGATTTTTAATGCTATTGCTTGTAAGATGGGGATATATCTTGCGAAGCATTTCCACTATTCCTTGGAAATCAGTAGTATAGGTTAGGGCTACTTTGGTGAAGTCACTTGACCCGTATGCGTTCTCATAGAAGCTGCAAAGTTGAGTAAAGGTGAAAATAAATTCACTTGGCGCAGCATCCAACATCGGTTTGATGGGCGAAAGTGATTTAGTGACAGATAGCACAGCATCTGAAGGTTTTGGTTTTTTGGCTAGCGGGGTAGATTTGTGCTTTTGGACAATATCATCTACAGATGATTCAGTTTTTGGAGACAGGTGAGAGTGATAGCTGACAGGCCCCTCAGACGATTCTATATCAGCACTATTGGTAGTGGAAAGTGGACGTTTTGTACAAGCGTGAGGTGCCAGAGGCTGGTCGTTAGTTTGTTTCGGAGGAATGTTCACACATTGCAATGCTGTGCTAGAGGAAGCAGCAGGAACAGTATGGTCCAATATTGGAGTCGGAATATGTGGCTCTGTTAGACTGGTTTTAACATTGGCCCCTTCTTTAGGCAAGGGGGGCTCATCAGGTGGCACCATTCTCGGTGAGAGAGGGGGAAAGTCTACAGTGTTAGAGTCGATAGTGGTAGTAGGTATTGGCAGTTCGGTAATTTGTTGAGTGCATTGTTTAGCCAAATGACCCTCCATCTTGCACACAAAGCACGTTGGAGTATCTGAAGATACATATATCCAGTATGCAGTACCCTCATGATGCACCTCAAAACTATCTGGAAGCTTTTCGAAATCCTCAGGTTGAACATAGAGTTGACGTCGGAAGCTCAATATGTGAGTAACCTGGGAGGTTAAATCCTGCTCGAATATGCATTATTGCAGAGGTGGTGTTGATTCCAAAGTTACTTAAAGCATGTTCAAGAACAGAGTTGGGTATAACTGGGCATACGTTTGACAGTATAATTCTACGTTGTTTGGTTAGGAGTGGCCGCAACGTTAATGTAACGTTGTTAACTTTAATTCTAGGATGTTGGTTACATAGAGTTTCAGCCAGTTGTTTACTCGCTAAGTAAATGCAAATTCTGTTATTTGAGATTCTGGATACAAATCGAATTTGAGAAGGATCAGTGAGTTTGCCAATAGCATAAATATATTCTTTAAGAGGGATACCATCATATGCTTCAATTACAATTGCCTGATCTTTAGTCGGTCCACTCTTTGCCATTAAGGAATAACTTTGAGTTGGGTTAGTCAATGGAGAAGACATTTTTAGGTTACCTTAGTTTGCTGCAGATTTTTGTTAAAATCCGAGCGGTCCGAGTCAAAGCCGGATTGGATACGAAGAAATCCTTCAACAAATCTTCTATTTCCACTCGTAGCACAAGAACAGGTGATACACACTGTAAAACTCTTAAATTCTGAGGATTAAACAAAATGTTCAACCATCAAACGAGCTTCTAATTCTTCTCCGCATTTACTATTAATATTCTCACATATGGTTTCTGCTTCAGATTTATTTTGCGACTCTATTAGCAAATGACCATTTCTTAAATTTTTCACTCAGGAAATTCCTACCTTCAGTTCAATTGGGTTTACTTTTGTCTTGAGAAGCGTTCTCATATACTCTGAGCTTTGATTATTCTTGCTCTTAACAATCAGTTTAAATGACTTTTGTGGAGTTATTTTTTGGGCTCCTTTCACCACTGTCGAGTAATCCATCATTTGTGTGGGAGGTAGCGCCGCAACTAATGTCTGCTACAGGATTGACGTAATTCTGGTGGCCACTATGAGACTGTGCTGCTGTTAGAGTCTGAGGTTTCGACGCACTGGCTGGCTGGTGGTGACGTAGGATTTCTATCTCCTTATTTTTAACATCCAGCTCAGTTTTCATCAAAGAGAATGTTTTCCTTAATATACTAACTGCATTCATGATATCGTTCTTCAAGTTCATACGCATACTCTTGCTTCTCTCTGTCACATTTAAAAGCATCTGAAATGCGTCCTCACTTTCGTTTTCCTTTCTATGTCCGATGTCATTTCCAGTTCAGCTAACATGTGTTCTCTAAAAGCACGGAATCAGAAGTTACTCAGAGGTGTGTGCGCGTGTGCGTGTGCGTGTGTGTGCGCGCGCGCGCGTGTGTGTGTGTGTATGTACGACATAGCTCAAAAACCAAAAGTATGTTAAAAACCAAAGTTAGTGTTTAGGTTTAATAACTTTCAACACGAAGATATTTAAGAAAGCTCATCCATCCTAAGCTACCCTTTAAATGTTTGAAAATGCTTTCGAAATGTTTGAATTTCTGAAAAATGGTTCTAAAGATTTTGATTGAAATAACATGTTTAAGATATTTTTATGGGAAATGAAATGTATATTTTGATATTTCTGATTTATTGCATAGGTATTTCATACGAAAACAAACTGTTACAACGTAACTTAATTGACAAATATGTTTAGAGCTATTTCGATTAAAAGTTGTGACTTGTCAATATAATATTGCATTATGTTTAGTGTAGTCACGTTTTTGTTATTTTAAGGACAAAGTTACAAATTTTCTTATAACACAGAATCGTTTAACCTAACAAATGCAGACAACATTTGTAATCTTTTCTATAACAGCCACTAAGAATTTGGAGATAAGTGTAATGAAAATGAAAACATGGCTTTTCTACGTCAGGTATATCTATCCTTCGTCCTTTCCCACCTTTCTTTGCCCTCCCTTACGAGACCACGTTAGACGATAAGAAACTGGGAGATATTCCCAAACAGTGCAGTTCGTTTTGTGTATATGTTGCAAAAAACTAAAGCTTCCTTAAAAGTATGCAAATTATTTGAATGTCTGCCATCAAGGGGGACAACATTTTTAGGTTTTGTGTATTATTATAGCTTGTAAAGTTAAAGAGAAAATTACATTTATTTTACAAGAATATTCAGTATATGTTTAAAAACTCTAGCATATACACGATTTTGCATGATGAATTCTACACCATTTCACAGAAAAATGATTTCTTCTACACAATTTGCAGTTGAAAGATAAGCTTTAGCTGGTCTCTTAAAGGAAGTTTCCCCTACAAATTTGTATTGTCATTAAACAAGAAAGCTGTATGCTGAAATTGTGTTTTTTCGTTGTAAATTCGTTGTAGATGTGAGGTTTAGGATGGTGAAAGCAACTTTTACGAATCAACTGTTCAAAATGATAACTACTAATAACTTTTAAATTAAGAGTACTGAGAAAAAAATAAGTTCTTAATAAACAAACTTTCGAGCGAGTTGGTAGCACGGTAACGTATGAGGATAGCATTAAGGAGGTCCAAGGTTTGATTCCATTCAACTCTGTTTGATCTTGGGTTTTTCCTGGTTTTTCCTGATCGGTAAGAGAATGTCGGTGTGTTTCTAGATGTCGTGGCTTATGACGGTGCCAGACAGATGGCGTGGATACTTACTCAAAGGAAAGAAACACTAGAGGGCTGCTTGGTCAACAGGTCTTTTATCGTCCTGTCTATGAACTATAGTAGTGGGCGGGTCTTGACCCTAAAGGTGACTTCCACGCGCCTCTGTGGCCTGCAGTCTTCTGCGATTCCTTCGCTTCATCCGTTGCTCCTGGGGTATGGTAGCCGCAATGGATTGTGTGCTCCCCTTCGTTGTATAATCTATTACGTATAGCAAACAAATGAAGTGGGTAAATAGGTGATTGAACTTAGAAAATATATACCTACATCTTGTAAAAATTTAATTAGATATGCTAATAACTTAAATAATTATGTGGCATATATTTTTACGTATGTATTTTATTTAAATGTGTAATGTTTACGGTGGCGCCGTGCCGAGCGATGAGAGCTTTCACCTACCACCTAGGTGGCCCGGGTTCGATCCCAGGAACCCGCATGTGTTATTCGTGGGGGACGAAGCGGCGTCAGAGTGGGTTTTCTCCGGATTCTCCGGTTTCCCCGCCACTCATTTCATCAATTGCTCCATTATCACCTTTCCAATCATCCATTTCGCCTGCATTTCATGTCATCCTCTTTATATCATACCTGGTACTTGTCTGACCGCCCGCTTCCAGGTCTTCACTCTGCCCGGTCCATAGGTTCTTGTGCTCCCCTGGGCGTTTGACACTAGGCACAGCTTTGTAAGTCCTAGGGGTGAAATTTCTACGTAAGGGGAGGGTAATCAGGGAAAGAAAAAGAGTAATGTTTGTATGTTCATAAACTTAGCAGATTTAGCATTTATTATATTATATATTTATATTACATATTATTTTTCTATATGTTTAAATATTCTATATTTAATTATTTAGATAGTTGCATAGATTTGGCAGATATAGCATTTATGTTATACGTATCTTGCATTGAAGTATTTAATATTTAAATGTTTTCTTACATTTAGCTGATTTAACGTCTATCGTATTATGCATTACATACTCGTATTTTGTTTTATAGGTTTTTAAAATTTTTATATTCAAATATATAAATATTTTCATCAGTTTAGCAGATTTAGCATTTGTGGAATGGGAATTCCGTTCAGAAGTTGATATCTTGCAAGTAAACTATTGTTCTGGAGCGGCTGTACCAGCTCGACAGGTTTCAAGTGAAACAGTTATTTTTGCAAAACTTTGACATTCTAGGCAACCGCTGTTCTTCAGGTAACTACTTCGCAAGCATTTTCCTGAGCGTGCTGCAAAATCCGATCAGACACCAACTGGTTTTTACGAAGTATGACCTTCATTTATTAAATGAGACCATATATGGAAGAACTGGTAAGCTTTCTTCCCTGCAAAATTCTGCTACCAAGACATAAAACTTCTCCTGCATTAAGTTCGGGCAGCACATATATCAAACGAATTGGTTTGAAGACCTAACAAGTGTTTTAACAAAGTTGCAGTTTGTATTTATAGCAGTGCGGCGGAACCATGAATGCATTGGTACAGAAATGAAGATAAAATGCACAATGAAGCCGTTCTACATAGAAGCTTATGAAGGAAAAACAGCACTGAAATGATTGGGAAAGTGCAGCTGTACTTGACTGTTTCTTTCATTTATCTTTTACTAGCTGAAATACCCGGCGTTGTCCGTGGCTTCGAGAATTATCGCTATAACTTAGGCTTAGCTTGCAGTTGCCCAACAGACATTTAAAACGGCATTACTTAATACTCTTAAGCAAAGACTCGAAACTCTTGGGATACCATAAGGGGAGGTTGCAAGCTTTGAAAGGGTAGAATGAGACCTCATAGCCGGGATATGAACCACGAATCTTCCGGTCCCCGTCCAGCTGCTTTAACCACTTAACTACCATGGCCAACTTGCCGACACGACAGTAAATTCTCCAACTCACCCGCAGTGCGAGTCTTACACACGCCTATTGTGTGGAAAAACAGATAATTGCATAGGCTGAATCAGAAGTATCAATTTTTTTTGCTTATTTTGCAAGTTTAACCCATATTTTATCATACTCTAGTCTTTTAACAACCTACAAGTGCTCCAGAAGTATCTTTAAAGTAAATTTAATAATCCAAGGACGGATTTGAGTAATAAAAATATAATATATTAGTCAGTTTTTTAAAAAATGGAAATAATGTCAATGATTTCTATGTGTAGCAAATTTCACACTTCTAGAATAAATAGTTCCTCTGAAAAGTAGAGTTTAACTTCATAAAATTAATATTGGAAGCATAAAACTTACAACCTCCCCTTAATTTTTATTGACGATTTCTTAAACCTATTTTTCTGCATACATTTCTCCTATCTTTTTCAGGAACCACTTATTCTAGAGTAATTAAACCTGTATTGCTCATTTCTGGGTTATTCGTGGATGAAAAAATAAAATACTCAATTATAATCTTTTTAAAGGTACATTAACAATATATATAAAGGTCTGTATAATTATTGGAAGGCATAGGTTTATATGTGTACCAAATTTTACACTTCTAGAGGAAAAAGTTACTCTGAAAGGTGGAGTTAATTTCTTAAAATTACCATTGCAGAGCTTCTATGCTCCTCTTAAGTCTGCAACCTTTAGGCTTAGGTTGCACTTGTTCCATAGACATTTCATACGGTATTACTTAACACTAAGCAAAGAATTAATTAGTTAGCTCTAGGATACTATAAAGAGTAGAAAATAAATAAAATAAATACCTATATAAATAAAAACACTGGATATACTTAATGCCAAAGCACTGCTGGACAACCACAAATAGCATAGGAAGAAAAGTCAGTAGAGAAACCCATGTGAATGTAATAAGTTGTTGTGTTTCTATGTCACTCATAGAACTTTGTGTGAATGTATGTTGTAGGGTGAGTAGGGGAGGATATGTCAATGTATTACTTAAAAAAAAGCGAGTAGAGAAAGACAGGTGAACGTAATACGTGGCATAGTAAAATGGATAGCATAAAAGCCTTCTCCATAAGAAGCACTTAAATGTGTCAATTTTCATGGTGTTGGAATTACAGCAATAAGGAAGTGGAATAAAATATTTTTACAAACATTAACAGATTAAAGAATAATCGTTAGTAATAATAGTCTGTAGAAGAGTGAGTAGAGAAGGTCTTATGAGTACACACTAGCTGAGACCTTTGCTCTTGTTCTATTTCTAAAGATAGATGGTGTCTTATATGACTTAATGAAAGACAAACGTTGGTATGTCTGAGACGAGCTGTTGCATTCCTTTGCGGTACAAAATAAAAAGGCTGAAACGCACTTTTTTGTATAATAGACAAATAAACTGACATAAAGTGGACCACGTAATAGGATACGTAATCAAACAAGTTTTAAAGCAAGTGTGCATATATAATGCTAACCAAATACTCGTACGAGCATTAAAGCTACCAGTTCAAGGAACCACCAATTTTCTTTCGGCACGTCCCAGGACATCAAGCAGGTTTGTACCTTTCATTAAACCCTTTGGCCACCTCAGGCGCCACCACTAGCCACGTACGATAATTCCATCAGATATAAACATATCTCCAGCTCATTTACTTCTGGCATTTCTACACACTTCTCCTTTCTGAGTCCTTAGTTGAAACTAACATCGCATGCAGAGTATGAGGGACTTCAGATACAAGACTGCTGGTTCTACATTTAATGTATCTGTGCTGAACGATTTTTACAGGAACTGCAAATATTGCTTTCTTTACCACGTATATAGTAAGTAGGTGAAACATTGTATCCCATTTAAAAATTCAGTGTAACTTCAATTCGAAATATATGCCTTGATTTGGTTTGGTTTGCTTTAAGGGCACTCAACTTCTAGCTCATCAGCGCCCTTAAAAGATTCATGTCAATAGCCATATATACATTTCACTCAAAAATAAAAATACTAGCAACAAGAAAAATATACACAAAAAGTAAAAAACAGTGGCAATAGCCAGATATGAAACAAGGTGATAAATATGTCAAAAAGCATAAAGAAATAAATAAAATTTTAAATCATCAAATTGATACTATACTCTATCAACCCTGTTTTGTTGTCCGCTAAGACCTCTGCAAGTCTGGCAGGCAGTATATGTCTTGAGGCCCCCGAATCCAAAAAAGAAAAACCCTTTTTATAAAAAAATCTGTGTTGCACTCACATGACTTTCTCTACTCTTGTACTAAATATTCTTAAAAACTCTTATTCCTCTATCTTATTAATGTTAGTCGAGATAAACATTTTTAGAAATTACCTTATTGCTAATTTTTTTCTACGTGCAAGGGGAAAATGGGAATACAGTGGACTTTGAGCGATAGACAAATATTTTAAAGCTGGTCGCTATATGAGGGCTTTGCAATTCTATTCTCCTTGTTGGTCAAGAGAGAAAAAAGTGATAAACGACTTTCCACTAGAAAAAATTTATGTATTGAAAAATTCACACAAATAATAAGGAATATCTCTTAAATGGTTTATTCCGTAAACAAATGCATTAGGACAACTGGTATATTTTAACGAGATCTACTTTTTTGTATACTAAGATTTGGTCTATCTCTTACGGTATACCAATTACGCAAACATCAAGAATAAACAGACTACATGGGCAGTAGCCAAGAAATTTAAAATATACCTTTCATTTGCCTTAAAATGTCTTAAACATATGACATTTTAATCCAAAATTGTTGAGGCCATTTTTGAGAAAATCAAAATTTTCGACAAACTTTCCATGCAAAGGGTTGTTTAGGGCAATTAAATGTTCTTCAAAATCTTTGTGTCACATCCTTGAAAGATATTAAACACCAACTTCGGTTTTTAACGGACTTTGCGTTTTTTAATTATGCTGTCCACAAACTGACAGAAACACACACGCACAGGGACATTTTTGTTAATGCCTTATTTGGGTTCCAGGGGCCTCAAGACAGACAGAGAAAGAGAGAGATAAACAGGATAACTCAGTGATAAAATGCTGGATAAATATTAATTATTAAATAATAAACATTAATATTTAATCTTGTTCTTTACTTCATCTGGAGCGTAAGTTTCGCACACTCCTAACGCTAATTCACAAAATATACTAGTGTGCAACAGAGCACACAGGTCTGTCAATCGTGATTTCCTTTTAGATTTGACACTCTTCAGTTTAGAAAAAGATTACTCACACATACATATTCACAACTCAATTGGAAATTGTGGTTTTACTGTACAAATGTCCACAGCGAACGGATTTGCAAAATATGGCAAATCATAATTCATTGCTTTGAAGGTAGGAAACATTTGGTCTTCGAACTCTTTTGTAACTTCTTAACAGATCTACGTATTATTTGCGTTTTTATGGTTACTGAAGCAGGGAGGTTTGAAACAAGACGACGTATTGCTTTGCCCCTCACGGTGTTATTACATATCACCAGCAGGTAAAGATTTACCAACCCCTGCGGTACACCATTCGTTATCACGTCCTGCCTTCTGTGCCACTTCCACTTAGAGATATTAACCAACATGAAAACATATTACTTATAATAACAAAAATTCTAAGTGGCAAATGAAACAAATATTGATGTAATATTCATTGCACTGTCATTAATTGCCAATCAAGGTATCTGCCCTTTTACCACTAACACCTTTTATAGGTACACTTCATGGAACAGAACTATATCGTGGATATAGTACACCATAATGGTAGTCATTAAGACGCGATTATGTATTAGGAAACGAGTGAAGCGAGTACACTCACCTACTTATTGCATCAGCTGATGCTTGGACTTCTGCGCAGGTTTCCAGCACGTCACAGCTGCATGGTGGAAACGATAACCTTGGAATGCTACGTAACATTGAAAAATAGAAGACAAACTCAATATATTGGTTTTCAGATGAAACCTTACTTCATTTATGTCATTTATTGTACAATTAGTGAAATTAATTTACAGGACTGTGCTTAGTGCAATATTCTTGGAGTTTGATGCTGTATTGAGGTTAATTGGTGTGTTTTGTGTAAGTCAGGGGAAGACAACTTCGGGCCGTGTGACGTATTTAAACGAAGAGCCAGCTTGTACGTTCGTGTGACGTCAGGCGAGAGCGGTGTATTGCTATGCTGCCTAGATCAGCGGCGCTACTTGCCCGAAACTCGATGAATATGAAAAATGTTACTTGGGTATGTTTACAGCATGCTCGGGCTGTTTAGGGAGAACCCTCTTCAGCCTAGTCTTAGAGTTTTTATTTGTTGTGTGAGGGATCTTAACGGCGTTAGTGCGAATTTTGTTTTTGTTGACGTTGTGTAGTGTTGTGTTTAGTGCTTTTGACTTTGTGTTCAGATCCCCGTGTTTCACACCAGTTTGAGATCAGGCTTCAAGATGTAGAAACATTGTCAACTACGTTTCAGGTCTTTGCGATCCCGTATTCATTGGATGTTAACAGTGTTTCTAGCAGGGAGCAAACTGAATTGATAAATTTACAGTGTGACGATTTGCTGAAGGACAAATATGAACACAAGGAAGACATGGCTGATTTTTATAAGAATGTTCCTCAAACCAGATTTCTGAGGTTGTGTGCCCTTGTTGCATGGATATTATGTATGTTTGGTTCTACGTATGTGTGCAAACAATTCTTTTCTGTTATGAACCTTTCTAAGTCAAAACTGCATAGCTCTCCTCTAGCTCAGGCAACATAGTTATATAATTTCTGTTCCATTTGCGTTATAACACGGCTGTTCACATAAACTAGAATTTATATATAAAGCCGAAATGTAATTATTTATAATCTGTGACTATTGCGTAATTGAAACAGTCACCATTAAAATTACGATGTCCCGCACGCTATTTACTCTGTGACGTCACACGTTCACTGGCTTTCGATGGGAGCATGCGAGCTGAGTGAGTTGACGTCACAGCAGCGATACCTGACTTCCTTTGGTGTAAGTTACCCTCATTGTCAGTAGTGTCCGACGTTTTAGCGTTTTCTAAGCTCGCGCTAGTTGCGTTTCGAGGATTAATCGATATTGCGCTTTGCTGTTGCTGCATGGGAATTCTCTGATTGGTGGAACATCTGTCCTTTAATTAGATTAGATTAGATTTGGTTTAAGGGCGCTCAACTTCTAGGTCATCAGCGCCCTTAACAGACTCATGGCAATAGCCAGATATAAATTTCACTCAAAAAATAAAAATACTAGCAACAAGAAAAATATACAAAGGTAAAAAGCAGTGGCAATAGCCAGATATGAAACAAGGTGATAAATATGTCCAAAATCAGAAACAGATAATTAAAAATTTTAAATCCTCAAATTTATATTGCACTGCGCTAAAAAATTAAAAACTCTATCAACCGCTGTTTTGTCGTCCGCTAGGACCTCTGAAAGTCTGGCAGGCAGCTGCAGAGAATCCCGAAGGTACGCTAGAGAGTAACACTCTAGGAGCGCATGGCGAACCGACAAAACGTTGTCACACAGCGGACATAGAGGCGCAGGGTCCCTTTTAAATAGGTAACCGTGCGAAAAATTGCAGTGCCCTATTCTTAATCGAGCCAAATTAACCTCCTCGCGACGAGATGTGCGACAGGAAGTTACCAGACGCCAGACGCCAGTTCGAGTCGAACGGAGGTGAGGTGAATGTTCCTCCGGTCGAGTGTCTTTACCGCAGTACCTAGCCGTCATACGGCTTTACCTGCGCGATGGTTTTGACGGTGTCACTACAGGGATGTTTTCACTGGGAAATTTGTTGGGACAGGGGTTTTTATAGTAATTGTAGGTAGGGATTGGTTCGCAAGTGAGCTGTGCGCGAATTTTACGCGCTAATTCCTACCAGGGTTCTGGCCGTCAGTCACTCGCTGAGAGGTGAACTGAACTGGTGATTCGCTCTGTTTTGAGTACAGATTGCATTTTCGCCTTTCCCATCTTGGATTAGATCGCCGGACTTAAGATGTCCTTCGGCAATCTTTTGGATGGTAGTCGGCGCGGCTGTCTCTGGTCGTATTGGCCCAGGGTATTCACCAGAGGGTTGGGGTGGTTCTGGAGTTTATTGTACATTGTTCGAGCGCGAGTTTTGATCACGTCGACAATGTACGGGATACCGGAATGTTCGTGTAGGATATGGGCAGGAAATCTTCGGCCTGTATCATAGATCATCCTTAATGCCCGGTTCTGCAACGTCTGGAGTCTGATGAAGGTGGACCTTGCCACCACTCCCCAGATCTCGCATCCGTACAGGACCAGAGGCGGGACGATCGCTCGATACAGCCGAAGCTTCAGGCGTAGGGGCATGGTTTGGGAACTGAGGATGGGGTACAACTGCCGCAGGACAGCGTGGCCTTGAAGTACTTTGCCCCTGACGTGATGTCTATACGTCAGCCGCCGGTCCAGCGTGACCCCGAGATACTTCGCCGTAGTGACCCAGGGGATCCGACGGCGCCGAAGCACGAGGTCCAGCGGGAGCCGGTTGGCTATCGTATTAGCCAGGAGAATCGCAGAGCTTTTCTCCGGGTTAATAGACATACGCCAGTTCTCGCACCATCTATTGATGGCACAGAGGTGGGCTTGTACTTGTCGGTAACTGTAGCGCGGGTTCTTGTTAGTAGCGAAGATCATGAGATCGTCCGCATACTGACAGATGTGTGTGTTGGGGTGCGTCGGGAGATCGACCATGTAAGCTGCGAAGAGTGCCGGTGACAGTACACTGCCCTCGGGGACTCCTGCGCCAATGGGCCTCTCTCTGGAGAATGATCCCTCCACCTTCACCCGGAAGCTACGTTCCTGTAGGAAACTAGCCACCAAGTAAATGTATGGAGGGGGGATTTCTTGCTGTATGAGCTTGTAGACAAGCCCCTCATGCCAAGTGGTAGAAAATGCCTTTTCCACGTCGAGCAACACTGCCACCGTTTTAGCTCTCTCCTGGTAAGCCAGGGAAGCTTTCTCGGCTACACGCAGTAGTTGTTCAGTTGTGGAATGACCAGAACGAAAACCAAACTGGTGTTCCGGTAGGAGACCTTTTTCCTCCAAAAGAGGTCCGAGGCGGGACAGGAACAGTTTCTCGAACACTTTCGAGACAACTGGTAGGAGGCTGATGGAACGGTAACTGGATGGAAAAACCGGATTCTTTCCCTGCTTCAAAACGCATACCACCCGCGCCTGTTTCCAGACAGCTGGAAAGTGGCACATGCTGAGGCATGCGTTGTAAATGCGGGTCAAGTGCATCACGGCTCTATGGGGTAGGTGCTGGAGCATTTCCGCTGTTACACGGTCCTGCCCAGGGGCCTTACTAGGTTTTAGGTGCCGGATGGTGTTAGTTACCTCGCGAGGGGTAACTACCGGGATGTGGAACTCCTCGTGGCCCGCGGGTCGGACTTCTAGGAAGTCTTCTACCGCTTGTTCCACGAGGTCAGTATGGTCATCGTTCTGAGGATCTACCCTAGGCTGGAACTGAGTCTCCAGATAGTCTGCTAGTGCCTCTGCTTTTTCCCTCGGTTCAAAGACAAGTCTTCCCCGAGGGCTGTGCACTGGATGCTGGTGTGCAGATTTGTCTTTCCTCAAGGCTCGGACGATGCGCCACGGTTTCCTCTCTTGGAGGTTTACGCGACGCATGGAAGTTCTTTCACTTCTCTAAGCTTATTACCGCGGAGAGCTGACCACTCGTCGTGCCAGGACGACAGCACCGCTCTCCGCACTTCAAGCCTAAAGTCTTCCGAAGTAACACGTGAGATGATAATTTTGGGTTCTGTAGTTGCCGTCTTTGCTGCTAAATCTGCCATTTCATTCCCAGGCAAACCTACGTGACCAGGAATCCATGCACACACCACATCAACACCAGAAGCGTGTAAAACATGGAGGGCATCCTGCATACGTTGTACAATAGGGTGGGGGTTGTACAACTGACAAAGGCTCTGCAGTGCACTAAGGGAATCGCTCAAAATCAGGCAGTCACCTAATTTACGACGGCGAACATACAAAATGGCTCGATAAATTGCATAAAGCTCTGCAGTAAAAATGGAAGTGCTATTTGGAAAACCGAATGTATATGGTTCGGTTCCATAAACATAAGCACATCCAACACCGTTGGTGTTCTTTGATCCATCGGTGTAAATATATTTACGGTCAGAGTAGCCTGACAAAAATTCTAAGAAACACGTGCGGATACTTGAAATAGGCATCGTGGACTTCTGGTGTATGGTCATCCCAAGATCTACATGGGGCGTACCAGATAGCCAAGGGGGGTAAAGTCTCTCGCCCTTGGCGAACATCACAGGCAGTTCCACTCCAAGCTTCACTAGGAGCTCTTGGAAACGGAACCCCGCAGGCTTTAGACTAAGGGAGCTATTTCTATATCGTTCTCTTAGCGTGGTGGTGAAAAAAGAAGCGAACGTTGGGTGCTTAGGCATACATCTAAGCGCACAACCATAATTTGCCAAGAGAATCTCACGCCGATATTGCAGAGGAGGTTCTGCGGACTCGGCGTAAAGGCTCACCACTGGGCTTGTTGGAAAAGCTCCTGTTGCAATGCGGATGCCCCTATTATGGACCACGTCTAATCTTCTCAGCACAGATGGTCGTGCTGACGAATAAACAATACACCCATAGTCTAGCTTGGATCGGACCAATGCGCGATATATTCGCAACAAAATCGTCCGATCCGCTCCCCACGATTTGCCCTTCAGTACTCGCATAATATTTAGGGAACGGTCACATCTCGCTCTTAGCTGTGCAATATGCGACGACCAACTAAGCTTCCTGTCCAAGATCAAACCCAGGAAGCGCGTCTCTTCTGCGAAGGGAAGTTCATCTGGACCAAAGCGGAGCGAAGGTGGTAATCGTCTCCTACGGCGCCAGAAATTAACGCAGATTGTCTTCTCAGTTGAGAAACGGAAGCCGTTTCTCACGCTCCATTCTCTAAGGTTGTCCAAACATTGCTGCAGGCGCCGTTGTAAGAACGCCGTGCGCTGAGAAGTGCAATAGACAGCGAAGTCGTCTACGAATAGGCATGACGAAACTCCAGGTGGAACACATTTCCAGATGGAGTTAATTGCTATAGCAAAGAGCGTGACGCTTAGCACCGAACCCTGAGGTACTCCCTCCTCCTGAACAAAAGAATTAGAAAAAACCGAGCCGACCCTTACTCGGAAAAAGCGGTCCTTCATAAACTCCTGAATGAAAAGTGGTAGGCGTCCACGTATGTTCCAGGCATACAGGGAACGTAGAATCCCTGCTCGCCAGCACGTATCATAAGCCTTCTCAAGATCGAAAAATATGCCAACGGTTTGACAGTTCTTCATAAAGCCGTCCATTATCTGTGTCGATATTGACACAAGATGGTCAACAGTTGAACGGCGTCGTCGAAAACCACACTGGATGTTAGTCAGTAGGTTACGACTTTCTAACCACCATACCAATCGTCCATTGATCATGCGTTCCATCACCTTGCAAACGCAACTGGTGAGGGAAATAGGACGATAGCTGGAGGGAAGATGACGGTCCTTTCCAGCCTTCAAGATGGGAATAACGGTGGCCTCCCGCCAATTTTCTGGGAGTATACTGTCAACCCAAACACGATTGTAGACCTCGAGCAGGAATGCCTTACCTTCAGGAGAGAGCCGTTGTAACATTTGTACATGAATACCGTCCGGTCCTGGTGCTGAACATCGCGAAGATTTCAGGGAATACTCCAGCTCTGCCATGGTGAAAAGGCGATTGTAATCTTCTACGTTTCTAGAACGAAACGAGAAGCCTTGAGATTCCACCTGAGTTTTAAATGGAAGGAACTCAGGGGAGTAGTTTTCCGAGCTAGACACTTGTGCGAAAGCACTGCCAAAGGTATTAGCCACTTCAAATGAATCAACAACAGCTCCTGTGGCTGTTTTTAGTCCCGCTATTGGCATTTGGGTCGTTTTAGCTGCAACACGCCTTAATCTATCCCACACAACCGAGGAAGGTGTGTGTCGGTTAAATGAAGCTACAAATTTGCTCCATGATGACTTTTTGCTATCCTTAATGACTTGTCTGGACCTGGCGCGCATTTTCTTGTACTCGATTAGGTTTTCCAAAGTAGGGTGACGTTGGAAAACCCTAAGTGCACGCCTTCGAGCACGAATGGCATTCCGACATTCTTCCGTCCACCAGGGGACGGGAAATCGACGGGGGTGTGTAGTCGACCGCGGAATCGATTGTTCAGCAGCAGAGAGAATCGTCTCGGTGAGATGCTGCGCCAAATTATTCACTGAGTCGTGCTCGTTGTACGTAAAGACAGCCAACTGGGTGTAGAGGTTCCAGTTGGCATGGTCCAAACGCCATCTGGGCATACGTGAGGAACATGTAGGTTGCGTCAAGAGACTAATAAGACATGGGAAATGGTCACTAGAGTGTAGGTCAGAGATGACATTCCATTGTAAGGAGACTGCCAATTGAGGTGAACAAATTGAAAGATCAAGGTGTGAAAAACTGTTATGACTGTCAGAAATGAATGTAGGCTCTCCAGTGTTGAGGAGAGCTAGGTTGTGACTGTCTAAGAAATCGGAAATAAGTGTACCTCTCGCACAAGCGCGACTTGAACCCCACAGCGGGTGGTGCGCATTGAAGTCTCCCACCAATAGGAACGGTGTTGGTAACTGGGAAACTAGATCTTCTAACTCATTGTGAGAGAAGTCATGAGACGGAGGCAGATATAGATTACAGATGGTGAAATGGATGTTTGGCAGTTTAATCCGTACAGCAACTGATTGTATATCAGAGTGCAATGGTAGAGTTTGCATATATACGTCATCTCTGACAAGTATCATAGCGCCGCCATGTGCCGGTACACCCTCTTCTGGTGTGACATCACACCGTACTGGGGTGTATCGCCTTAGATGGAAAGCGTCTCGAGGACGCAGCTTAGTCTCTTGCAAACATGCGACCAGAGGTTCGTTTTCTTTGAGCAAGAGCTCAAGTTCTGGCCTTTGAGTTCGAATGCCACGTACGTTCCATTGTAGGATAGTCATATTGCATTGTGTATGGGATAGGTAATTCCAAGGTAACTTTTCATTACTTTGGAGCAGGCGGTTGTCGAACTAATTTAGCCCTTTTCTCTCTTGGGCTGACGTTCTTTTCGGACGCTTTTTCGCGCCTCTTTTCCACTGGGGGTCTCCCAGTGTGGGCAGATTCTAGTTCCATGTCCTCTGCCGAGGACGTGCGTCTTCCCATAGCAAACTTGGGTTCGAGTGTCTCGAACCGGTTGCTAATGGGGACCGGCGAAGATGAAAGACGCCGGTCTGAGTCCACCCCTGAAGATTCTCCAGAAGAGGGTTTTCGAGATCTTCGAGGAGATGATCGGGGGCTCTTATATCCCTTTGATGTACTGGGATCGGACGTACCATTTTCTTTGAGGAAGTCGTTTCTTGTATAAGTCTTCTTGAACTTGATCGGTGAGGCATCATATCTTACGGGCTTGCTTCTTTCTTGTGTTGATCTTGATGATTTTGATGGTGATGTGACGCTGATGTTCTTTACACTTACGGACTTTGTAGACGTTGACGCAGATGTGCGTGCCGATGTTGAGGGCTTTGGAATTGAGCTACGGGCAACAAGTGTCTTTTCAGAAATTGTTGCCCCATTGAAATCGCTGGTCTGCGTTGCGATCTCTCTGCTCGCTACCGCTTTAGCTGCAACAGAGCTATAGGTTCCAGATCTGGGAACAGAGGGTTGGCGTAGACGCAAGATCTTCCGGGCTTCTGAGAAGGGCACCTTCTCTTTAACCCGTATCTCTTGAATCGCTCTTTCCTCTATAAAGCGGGGGCAGTCTCGGGAACTAGATGGATGTTCACCTCTGCAGTTAACACATGAAGGAGCTGTAGTACATGCACCATCGTGGAGTTCATCTCCACATTGAGGGCATGTAGCTTGTCCCTTACAAAGCTCGCTTGTATGTCCAAAGCGCTGGCACTTGAAACACCTGAGTGGGTTCGGAATGAACGGCCTAACTTCGATGGATTCATACCCTGCCTTAATCCTTTGTGGGAGATCTACCCGATCAAAGGTCAGGAACAGGGTACGAGTAGGCTTCAATTCACCGCTTTCTTTGCGATGAACCCGATAAACACAGGTAACACCTTGATCTTCTAGGTTTTCCTTGATCTCTTCAACACTGAGTCCGTCTAATGCGCGGGTATTGACGACACCGCGTGACGAGTTCAACGTCTTATGAAGTTCAAACCGTATTGGATAGCTGGCCAACAGGTTTGCTTTTTGTATTTTAGCTGCCTGTTCTGCTGAATGCGCTTCTACAAGAAGCGTGCCATTACGCGATCTAGTGCAAGACTTCACTGGACCAGCTATCTTATCCAGGCCCTTCTGCCCCTCCGAAGGAGTGTCGCCTTGTCGTGGCGGAGGGGCTCAGTACCTGAGCCAGACGGCCTACTAAGTGTCATTTTGATTACTGGTAGGCAAGAGGTGAGGGGAAGCAAAGAACATTCCAAACGGGTAGATGGGGCTCGTTAGTCTTGGTTGACGACTCATCTAGGAGAAGAGGACTCCGAAATCAAACTCCCCCAGGGGCTCCTACTATGGTAGGTACGGGATTGGCGTACCCGGGGCCCCGAGCCATACTCTCGATTGGGTTCCTCCAAGAGGTGAGAGGGCACATGCCAAACGCCCAATCAACTTTGGTCCACTTTTGTGTTTGACCTCCCACCTGTTACCTCCCTGTACACAGTCTGATGGATAACCTACGCGCGGGTCGTCGGCGGATGGGGTGACGCAAGGGGTGACTGGGTAATCGCGTAAGTCCCAGCCCCTGGTTATCATGTAGGATCTGTGTGCGTATCCGCTGATAAAGGTCAGTCCCGGGGAGGGGCCATTGCATGAGCTGATGCACTCCTGAAGGCGATTGGGTCCCTCTGTCTATACATTGGGAGGTGAGACCCTAGGGTGAGCAAGGTCCAGGCCAGGACTCTCACCTAAGCCGGGGTGGCGCCCAGGAAGTGAGCATGCCATCGGAGACATTTGCAATGGTGGAGGATATCATCGCCATGAGTCCAAAAACTCCAAACAACAAAAAAGCAAGTGGAAAAGAAGTAGTCGAGTGTTGTGGTCCTCGCTACTTAGTTATTACTAGAAAAGAGGAAGGTAAAAAATTCCTATCGGTGAGCCCCTTTACCATTCAAAAGGGTCTGGATAACATTGCTGGTCCAGTAAAGTCATGCACTAGATCTCGCAATGGCACGCTGCTGGTTGAAACACATTCATCCACCCAGGCAGCTAAAATACTGAAGGCGAATATGCTAGCCAGTTATCCTATCAGTGTGGAGATGCACAGAACTTTGAACTCCTCGCGCGGCGTGATAAACACCCGCGCCTTGGATGATCTAAGTAATGAGGAGATTAAAGAAAATCTTTTGGAACAAGGCGTTACTAACGTTTACAGGGTTCAGCGCAAAGAGGGTGGTGAACTAAAGCCAACACGTACCCTGTTCCTGACCTTTGACCGGGTAGATCTCCCGCAGAGGATTAAGGCAGGGTACGAATCCATCGAAGTTCGGCCTTTCATCCCGAACCCGCTGAGATGTTTCAAGTGCCAGCGCTTTGGACATACAAGCGAGCTTTGCAAGGGACAAGCTACATGCCCTCAATGTGGAGATGAATCCCACGATGGTGCATGTACAGCAGCTCCGTCATGTGTGAACTGCAGAGGTGAACATCCATCCAGTTCCCGAGATTGCCCCCGTTTCGTAGAAGAAAGAGCGATTCAAGAGATACGGGTTAAAGAGAAGGTGCCCTTCTCAGAAGCCCGGAAGCTCTTGCGTTTACGCCAACCCTCTGTTCCAAGGTCCGGGACCTATAGCTCAGTTGTAGCTAAACCGGTACCGAGCAGAGAGATCGCAACGCAGACCAGCGATTTTAATGGGGCAACAATATCTGAAAAGACACTTGTAGCCCGTAGCTCTATTCCAAAGCCTTCAACATCAGCGCGCACATCTATGTCAACGTCAACGTCCACAAAATCTTCAAGTGCAAAGAACATCACTGTTACATCACCATCAAGAGCACCAAGATCAGAGCAAAAAACTAGCAAGCCCGTAAGATGTGAAGCCTCACCGATAAAGTTTAGAAAGAATTACACAAGGACCGACTTCCTCAAGGAAAATAGTATGTCTAATCCCAGTACATCGAAGGGATGTAAGAGTCCACGAACATCTCCTCGAAGATCTCGAATATCCTCTTCTGGAGAATCTTCAGGGGTGGACTCTGACCGGCGTCTTTCATCTTCGCCGGTCTCCGTGTCAAATCGGTTCGAAGCTCTCGAACCAAAACTCAGTATCGGAACACGGACGTCCTCGGCAGAGGACATGGAATTGGAATCTGCCCACACTGGGAGACCCCCAGTAGAAAAAAGGCGCGAAAAAGCGCCAGACAAGAATGCCAGCCCCACAGAAAAAAAAAGGGCTAAGTTAGTTCGACAACCGCCTGCTCCAAAGTAATGAAGAGTTACCTTGGAACTATCTGTCCCATACACAATGCAATATGGCTATCCTACAATGGAACATACGTGGAATTCGAACTCAACGGCCAGAACTTGAGCTTTTGCTCAAAGAATACGAACCTCTGGTTGCATGTTTGCAAGAGACTAAGCTGCGTCCTCATGACGCTTTCCATCTAAGGCGATACACCCCAATACGGTGTGATGTTACACCAGAAGAGGGTGTACCAGCACATGGCGGCGCTATGATGCTTGTTAGAGATGACGTGTATATGCAAACTCTACCATTGCATTCTGATATACAATCAGTTGCAATAAGGATTCTACTGCCAGACATCCATTTCACCATCTGTAATATATATTTGCCTCCGTCCCATGACCTCTCGCACATTGATTTGGAAGATCTAGTTTCCCAGTTGCCAACACCGTTTCTGTTGGTGGGAGACTTCAATGCGCACCACCCGCTTTGGGGTTCAAGTCGCGCTTGTGCGAGAGGTACACTCATTTCCGATTTTTTGGACAGTCACAACCTAGCTCTCCTCAACACTGGAGAGCCTACATTCATTTCGGACTCTCACAATAGTTTCTCGCATCTTGACCTTGCAGTTTGTTCACCTCAGTTGGCAGTCTCCTTACAATGGAATGTCATCTCTGATTTACACTCTAGTGACCACTTCCCATGTCTTATTAGTCTCTTGACGCAACATACATTTTCCACTCGTATGCCCAGATGGCGTTTGGACCATGCCAACTGGAACCTTTACACCCAGTTGGCTGTCTTTACCTACAACGAGCATGACTCAGTAAATAATTTGGCGCAGCATCTCACGGAGACGATTCTCTCTGCTGCTGAACAATCGATTCCGCGGTCGACTACACACCCCCGTCGATTTCCCGTTCCCTGGTGGACGGAAGAATGTCGGAATGCCATTCGTGCTCGAAGGCGTGCACTTAGGGTTTTCCAACGTCACCCTACTTTGGAAAACCTAATCGAGTACAAGAAAATGCGCGCCAGGTCCAGACAGGTCATTAAGGATAGCAAAAAGTCATCATGGAGCAAATTTGTAGCTTCATTTAACCGACACACACCTTCCTCGGTTGTGTGGGATAGATTAAGGCGTGTTGCAGCTAAAACGACCCAAATACCAATAGCGGGACTAAAAACAGCCACAGGAGCTGTTGTTGATTCATTTGAAGTGGCCAATACCTTTGGCAGTGCTTTCGCACAAGTGTCTAGCTCGGAAAACTACTCCCCTGAGTTCCTTCCAATTAAAACTCAGGTGGAATCTCAAGGCTTCTCGTTTCGTTCTAGAAACGTAGAAGATTACAATCGCCTTTTCACCATGGCAGAGCTGGAGTATTCCCTGAAATCTTCGCGATGTTCAGCACCAGGACCGGACGGTATTCATGTACAAATGTTACAACAGCTCTCTCCTGAAGGTAAGGCATTCCTGCTTGAGGTCTATAACCGTGTTTGGGTTGACAGTATACTCCCAGAAAATTGGCGGGAGGCCACCGTTATTCCCATCTTGAAGGCTGGGAAGGACCGTCATCTTCCCTCCAGCTATCGTCCTATTTCCCTCACCAGTTGCGTTTGCAAGGTCATGGAACGCATGATCAATGGACGATTGGTATGGTGGTTAGAAAGTCGTAACCTACTGACTAACATCCAGTGTGGTTTTCGACGACGCCGTTCAACTGTTGACCATCTTGTGTCAATATCGACACAGATAATGGACGGCTTTATGAAGAACTGTCAAACAGTTGGCATATTTTTCGATCTTGAGAAGGCTTATGATACGTGCTGGCGAGCAGGGATTCTACGTTCCCTGTATGCCTGGAACATACGTGGACGCCTACCACTTTTCATTCAGGACTTTATGAAGGACCGCTTTTTCCGAGTAAGGGTCGGCTCGGTTTTTTCTAATTCTTTTGTTCAGGAGGAGGGAGTACCTCAGGGTTCGGTGCTAAGTGTCACGCTCTTTGCTATAGCAATTAACTCCATCTGGAAAAGTGTTCCACCTGGAGTTTCGTCATGCCTATTCGTAGACGACTTCGCTGTCTATTGCACTTCTCAGCGCACGGCGTTTTTACAACGGCGCCTGCAGCAATGTTTGGACAACCTTAGAGAATGGAGCGTGAAAAACGGCTTCCGTTTCTCAACTGAGAAGACAATCTGCGTTAATTTCTGGCGCCGTAGGAGACGATTACCACCTTCGCTCCGATTTGGTCCAGATGAACTTCCCTTCGCAGAAGAGACGCGCTTCCTGGGTTTGATCTTAGACAGGAAGCTTAGTTGGTCGTCGCATATTGCACAGCTAAGAGCGAGATGTGACCGTTCCCTAAATATTATGCGAGTACTGAATGGCAAATCGTGGGGAGCGGATCGGACAATTTTGTTGCGAATATATCGCGCATTGGTCCGATCCAAGCTAGACTATGGGTGTATTGTTTATTCGTCAGCACGACCATCTGTGCTGAGAAGATTAGATGTGGTCCATAATAGGGGCATCCGCATTGCAACAGGAGCTTTTCCAACAAGCCCAGTGGTGAGCCTTTACGCCGAGTCCGCAGAAGCTCCTCTGCAATATCGGCGTGAGATTCTCTTGGCAAATTATGGTTGTGCGCTTAGATGTATGCCTAAGCACCCAACGTTCGCTTCTTTTTTCACCACCACGCTAAGAGAACGATATAGAAATAGCACCCTTAATCCAAAGCCTGCGGGTTTCCGTTTCCAAGAGCTCCTAGTGAAGCTTGGAGTGGAACTGCCTGTGATGTTCGCCAAGGGCGAGAGACTTTACCCCCCTTGGCTATCTGGTACGCCCCATGTAGATCTTGGGATGACCATACACCAGAAGTCCACGATGCCTATTTCAAGTATCCGCACGTGTTTCTTAGAATTTTTGTCAGGTTACTCTGACCGTAGATATATTTACACCGATGGATCAAAGAACACCAACGGTGTTGGATGTGCTTATGTTTATGGAACCGAACCATATACATTCGGTTTTCCAAATACCACTTCCATTTTTACTGCAGAGCTTTATGCAATTTATCGAGCCGTTTTGTATGTTCGCCGTCGTAAATTAGGTGACTGCCTGATTTTGAGCGATTCCCTTAGTGCACTGCAGAGCCTTTGTCAGTTGTACAACCCCCACCCTATTGTACAACGTATCCAGGATGCCCTCCATGTTTTACACGCTTCTGGTGTTGATGTGGTGTGTGCATGGATTCCTGGTCATGTAGGTTTGCCTGGGAATGAAATGGCAGATTTAGCAGCAAAGACGGCAACTACAGAACCCAGAATTATCATCTCACGTGTTACTTCGGAAGACTTTAGGCTTGAAGTGCGGAGAGCGGTGCTGTCGTCCTGGCACGACGAGTGGTCAGCTCTCCGCGGTAATAAGCTTAGAGAAGTGAAAGAACTTCCGATAAACTGGGTAACTTCCTGTCGCACATCTCGTCGCGAGGAGGTTAGTTTGGCTCGATTAAGAATAGGGCACTGCAATTTTTCGCATGGTTACCTATTTAAAAGGGACCCTGCGCCTCTATGTCCGCTGTGTGACAACGTTTTGTCGGTTCACCACGTGCTCCTAGAGTGTTACTCTCTAGCGCACCTTCGGGATTCTCTGCAGCTGCCTGCCAGACTTGCAGAGGTCCTAGCGGACGACAAAACAGCGGTTGATAGAGTTTTTAATTTTTTAGCGCAGTGCAATATAAATTTGAGGGTTTAAAATTTTTAATTATCTGTTTCTGATTTTGGACATATTTATCACTTTGTTTCATATCTGGCTATTGCCACTGCTTTTTACCTTTGTATATTTTTCTTGTTGCTAGTATTTTTATTTTTTGAGTGAAATTTATATCTGGCTATTGCCATGAGTCTGTTAAGGGCGCTGATGACCTAGAAGTTGAGCGCCCTTAAACCAAATCCAAATCCAAATCCAGGCCCTTCTGGATTACAAATGGGCTCACCGAAAGAAACTTTTTTCCTTCCTCAGTTCTCGAAATGACTAAGTAGCGAGGACCACAACACTCGACTACTTCCTTTACATAAACTTTTGGTTTGTTTTTGTTTTGAGTTTTGGAACTCATGGCGATGATATCCTCCACCATTGCAGATGTCTCCGATGGCATGCTCACATCCTGGGCGCCACCCCGGCTTAGGTGAGAGTCCTGGCCTGGACCTTGCTCACCCTAGGGTCTCACCTCCCAATGTATAGACAGAGGGACCCAATCGCCTTCAGGAGTGCATCAGCTCATGCAATGGCCCCTCCCCGGGACTGACCTTTATCAGCGGATACGCACACAGATCCTACATGATAACCAGGGGCTGGGACTTACGCGATTACCCAGTCACCCCTCGCGTCACCCCATCCTCCGACGACCCGCGCGTAGGTTATCCGTCAGACTGTGTACAGGGAGGTAACAGGTGGGAGGTCAAACACAAAAGTGGACCAAAGTTGATTGGGCGTTTGGCATGTGCCCTCTCACCTCTTGGAGGAACCCAGTCGAGAGTATGGCTCGGGGCCCCGGGTACGCCAAACCCGTACCTACCATAGTAGGAGCCCCTGGGGGAGTTTGATTTCGGAGTTCTCTTCTCCTAGATGAGTCGTCAACCAAGACTAACGAGCCCCATCTACCCGTTTGGAATGTTCTTAGCTTCCCCTCACCTCTTGCCTACCAGTAGTCAAAATGACACTTAGTAGGCCGTCTGGTTCAGGTACTGAGCCCCTCCGCCACGACAAGGCGACACTCCTTCGGAGGGGCTGTCCTTTAATGAAAATTGAACTGTCCGATTGGATGAAGGCCAGTCATCTAATGAAAGTTTGAACTTAAGGGATTGCTATAAGATTTATAATTAATAAATTTGGATATAGTCGAGTATGAACAGTTTTCTAGCGTGATACACTAGTTTTATTATTTACCAATGAAGAAATATTATTATATTAACAATGAGATCTTCAGAATGAAACACTCAGATCCATTTCCATAGAGGTGTTAGGTTTGAAGCCCATTTGTGAGTGTTGCCTGACGGTTGATAAATTTGAAGGGTTTTGGAATGTAATTTCGAACCCTTGCTGTGATTGATTCAATTCCAACCAAAATTTCTAGGCGGAAGAGTTCTTGATTAATGACGCCAATTTAAAAGGAAAGCGGGTCGAACTTTAACGGCTCATGCATAAAGAAAACGCAAGATTGAAGTATGCAGTTACTTGAATTTCATGTGCTCTGTGGCAAGATGTTAATGTAGTGTATATTAATATCATGCATTAATCTATTAGATGTTTATGAAACATCTTCGTAAAGTGTTATAACATGTTTGTTTATACATTCGTTACGGAACATTTTTTCTTCTTTCCTCGCCAGTGTAACCAACTTTAAAGTTCATTTCTCAGGTATGATGTTTATATCATTTATCCATTTTTACTTTCTCTACTGGTAAGTAGGGGAAGCATTAAATTCGATGGTTTTTGTGTAAATTAAATTTAAAAACTCCACAATTTATTGCAACAAAAAAGGCAAATTTGATTTACACAAAAGCCGTTGAGTATTGAAATACGCCAAAGGAAAAAATTGACATTTATTCAATTTTCTATGAATATAGCCATAAATCAAGAACCTTTTGATAAAAATATTTTTTCTACTGAACTATGAACTTTTCAACATTTTCATATTAGACTTTGTTATTCACATGAGAAATTCGCTGTTAAAGTCTGGCGGATCATTTCAGATCCATTCTGTATATAAAGATGGTTCAGAGAAATGTTTAGAGTGTGGTAAAGGTACACAATAGGTAATAATTTTACAATTTATATTAGTGATGTTAAAAAAAAAAATCATTGCCAATTTTGCACATTCCACCCAACAATTTGATGTCGAGATTTCACCGCAAATATGTTTTAAGGCCCCCTAAATCCAAGAATAAAGCATTTTTAGAAAAAGGTCCGTGAGAATGTGTATGTCTGCGTGTATGCGAGTCAGTCCGTGGACAGGATAACTCGAAAATGAAAAGTGGGTTAAAAAACAAGTTTGGTATTTAAATTTAGTATCTTTCAAGCATGGGATACGAATATTTAGAAGATAAATGCTTCAACCTGAACTACCCTTTATGTGGAAAATTTTCCGAACATTTTGGTCTGCTCAAAAACTGCTCTAACAATTTCGATTAAAATGACATTTTTAAGTTATTTTTATATCAAATGAACTGTATATTTTGAATTTTCTGGCTATAGCCTATGTAGTCCTGTTTACTCTGTATGGGTTTTGAAGAAATAGACAAAGTCTTACTATACAAAAATGTAGAGCCCACTAAAGCACACAACTTATGTCCGAATACATTTTCTGCTGAGTGAACCATTTCGGAGATATTTCTTATTTGTGTCAGTTTCAGAAAACTTAAGCTTTCGTCAAATGCAACATCGTTGTTCATGTTTTATATTAATCGTGCAAAGAGAGCTGTATCTCAAAGGTTTAAAGGGTTTGACTATCGCTCAAAGCCTCTATTCTCCTATTCCCCTTGTACCTACAAGCAAATAAGCAATAAGATAATTTCTGCAAATGTTTGTCTCAACTAACACGAAGATATAGGAATAAGAGTTTGTAAGAATGGTTAGTACAAGATTAGAGAAAGTCATGTGAGCGCAACACATAAGATTTTTTAATTTGTAGCAAACTGTACTAAATACTACAGGTTCAAAATACAGCTAATTGTATTAAGAACAATCATGAAAAAGTGAGCAAACAGTTTCAAGGAAAATGGTAAATACATTAATTCACATGTTTTAAGAGTAAAGTTTATTATTTTTCTGCTGAATGAAATAATTTCTAGATACTCAACTACATAAGCTATCAATGCAAATAACCACTTGACACAATTTTTATGACTTATAGAACAATTTTAAAAAAATTGAGATAAAACCACTTAGAATTTTAAGAACAATGGTAATTTAAGTTAATACTATTTTGTATGTGCTTCTCCCCTTAAGCTTCTCTAACACTTGGTTGACCTCAAATCCTGTTTGTTAAAATATAGAGGAGATTCCAATCTTCTCCCTAAGTTACTACACAAGGATACTAAGAACATCGCCTAAAGCACAGTTGATTTTTGGAACAGAGAAGGAATTAAATTCACCGGTACTTAAGTGGCAATAAACGGATCCAGAAACATGATTCACTTATGGAAATAATTTCTGCAAAAACATTTTAAGACGTATAACTAATGAGATCGTGATTTCAGTTCTTATTCCTTCAAGATGGTATTCCACCGGTATGTGCAAAAACCAGGGAATATAACAAGATATACCTGTTCGAAAATTTTAACGACCCTTAATCACTGTATAAGACTATAAAGAAGGGGTGAAGTTATAAACGAAACCAGACAGATAACTATGTAAATTGATATCCTCCTGGTTTTGCTAACTGTGTGCGTCTGATGTATTAAGCAGCAGAAATGCTTTTTTTGTTTTTCGGAGGTTTTGTTTTCCTGGCATTTCTGCTGTTTGTGGTTCCTCTCATGTCCGTTCCCCGGCAGCCCCTTCTTATAAGGGTTAATTTTAATAAAACGACAGAAACCAGTCCAACTACCAATTAACATACCTTTTAAAATCGAGGACGCAGGATAATCGTATACTTCGTTGGACCGCACGCCGACACCAGCGCTCCCACCAGGCGGTTTCCCATACTAATGGCCACTATGCTTAAAGACAAACGCACGCGCAGTTCGCTTGTTAATTTATGATGTTACCGTGCTTGTGCTTGCCCACATTCTTCGGCACGGGGCAGAGATCCTTCACAGCTCAAATAATAAGACTTGATTAATGCAAGACAACTTGAAAGAAGTTGATACAGGTACGAACACGACTTGGCTTTAATTGTGTAGTTTTGTTCTATTCCAGTTTTCGGCAAAGGTCCACCTGAAGGACATCGCTGATTGGCTACAACGCCTAAGTTGTTCAAAATTCTAAGGAATGCGACTTAGAAAATACCTTAACTGTGTTCTAAACTGCTGTTTCTTTAGTACACAGAACGCATAAGAAAATCCAATTGCAATTCGCGTTTACCTCACATTATTTATCAAAGTCTTGTCCATTTCATTGGTTGCTTTAGGATACAGCGCAAGGATGTGGCACTCCATTCACTAAGTAAACTTAACCTATAACCAAAACAAAGGATACAAAATAGCGTGGTAAACAAATACATGTTTAGGCTCTCGATAGTTCTGGTTAAAGGAGAAAAAGGATAGTGAATGCATACAGTTTTTCATACATGTCTCTTGTGATTGGCAGGCACACCTTATTATTAAAGAACGACACGCCTTGAAAGGGCTAAAACTTAAGGGGAAAGCTTGATGAGTGCTCAGGTTAGCGCAATATATGATGTCTACGTATGAGAAGATTCTCAGGATGCAAATTAAAGCTTGAATGATATTCATTATATGCCAAATGGATCAGAGACATCAATAAACTCAGCTGCATGTTGGAAATATCGACTTGTGTAAACCGCGCTGCAACACGACGTGGGTCTTCTGTGCTAATGCGCTCAATTATTATAGCGCAATATATGATGTCTATGTATGAGAAGATTCTCAGGATGCAAATTAAAGCTTGAATGATATTCATTATATGCCAAATGAATCAGAGACATCAATAAACTCAGCTGCATGTTGGAAATATCGACTTGTGTAAACCGCGCTGCAACACGACGTGGGTCTTCTGTGGTAATGCGCTCAATTATTTTTTCCATGGCCGTACCAAAAATATTTTCTGTTTCAACGCGAGAGAAAGAGAGGGCATAGATCAAATGTATTACATTCACATGACTTTTTCTACATTATTCCGCAAACAATTCTTAAAGCAGCTTGTTCTACTCCAAGTTAATTGACATTATGTTTGTGTAAATGGATTATTGTATATTTCCGTATAGGTACAATGGGAATAGAGAAATACAGTAAGCTTAAGCGACGGTAAAATATTAGGAACTGGCCGCTAAGTGAAGGCTTTAACTTACGTTCTCTTTGCAATATTTCAGAAATTAACTCCATAACCATACAGATCTATATTACATTTTTCGTGAAAATAGCTAGGTATGTGATGATCTGGTCTAATACATATGTAGACTTAAATTCCAATTTCTTTTAGTCTCAAGGCATACACGTATTTGTGGGGAAATCAAAATTTTTGAGTGGAATAGAATAGCTCCTTTGTAAGTATAAATTGGAGGAAATAAAAACAAAAACATACACAATTTCAAAGTTTCATTTATTTTACAATGCCTCACCTAGATCGTAAATAGCTGGAATATGTCTACGACTCTACAAAAAAGTTTGGAGGGGGGCTGAACACCTCGTCCTAAGAAACCTTTTGTGCCAATGCCCCTGATGGGGCGTCCCGGGAAGGAGGGGTGAGGTGAGCACACAAAAGGTGACCGGCGCAGAGCAGAAACGACAACAGAAGGCAGAGTCCTTGACGGCTACAGATTTACTCTTCCCGCTGGCGGCACGTAAACAAAACTAATTTAGTAATATAGTAGTACATATACTGTTTGGGACCATGTCTCAGTTAATTATCACCTTACGGGGTCTTACTGCTAACAGTTGCAATACAGGGTTAGAGGCGTGGCACTGTAATGAAGACAAGCAAATGTGTAAAGGGGAGGGTAAATACACCTGGCTTCGTAAAACAGTCACGATTTAATTTTCCTTAGATTTATCTCAAAACTCTTAAGCCTATTATGGTAAACGTTACAAATATTGCTTGAAACAAGCAGTATTTATTGGGTTAAACTGTTCTACCTTATAAGAAAAGCTTTAGCTCTGTCCTTAGAACCACAAAAACATGTAGAAGCTCTCACCGACACATAGAACCCTGAAAAAATACCAACCAGGTGGAGGGAAATGAGACGTGAGGTGAAATAGACACAGAAATTCGGGGGATATAAATTATTCTTCCCAGTATGCGCCTAGGGACCCGGCGAAATCTCCCAAAAACGCGTGGGTCAGGAAGGGGACTACGGGAATTGAACCCATGACTACAAAATTGGGCACAAACGTTGCCCTCTTTGCCATACTGTTCGGTTACAGCTCAACGCAGTGTTACCCTGTATTTGGGATTTCGTAAGTAACTTGTCACTGTCAATCAAGTTTCTAGCACTATTATTGTGCCAGAGGGAAGGCAGAAAGATGACAGCAGAACTAAATATTTCAGCACTAACTGAACCCCCTTCTGCATAAGCCACACTTTCTGCCCCCAACGTGTGCGATAATCCAGAATAATTACATTGGGTTGATCTCTCTTTTTTAATCGCATTATGCTTGGAGACCAGCTAATGATGATGAAAGAGGTAAAAATCTTCCTCCTTAAAATTATACAAATGCATTGCAAGAGCATATCCGTTAGGTGCGCACTCTGGTAGAATGCCCTTAGTCGCGCGTGGCCTAATAGGCCCTCGCTATATTTTTCTGCTTATACATTTGCATTTATTTTTCTTAATTGTGCTTTTCCTTCATTCCCATATTTAGTTTCATTTAGCTTAAATATGCATAGTTTTTATTAACATTATCTTTCTAGATATATTAAAATAAATAAAATTGAAGTGTAGTGTCAACAACAACAATAATAATAATAGTGGTGGTGGTGGTGGTGGTGGTGGTGGTGGTGGTGGTGGTGGTGGTGGTGGTGGTGGTGGTGGTGGTGGTGGTGGTGGTGGTGGTGGTGGTGGTGGTGGTGGTGGTGGTGGTGGTGGTGGTGGTGGTGGTGGTGGTGGTGGTGGTGGTGGTGGTGGTGGTGGTGGTGGTGGTGGTGGTGGTGGTGGTGGTGGTGGTGGTGGTGGTGGTGGTGGTGGTGGTGGTGGTGGTGGTGGTGGTGGTGGTGGTGGTGGTGGTGGTGGTGGTGGTGGTGGTGGTGGTGGTGGTGGTGGTGGTGGTGGTGGTGGTGGTGGTGGTGGTGGTGGTGGTGGTGGTGGTGGTGGTGGTGGTGGTGGTGGTGGTGGTGGTGGTGGTGGTGGTGGTGGTGGTGGTGGTGGTGGTGGTGGTGGTGGTGGTGGTGGTGGTGGTGGTGGTGGTGGTGGTGGTGGTGGTGGTGGTGGTGGTGGTGGTGGTGGTGGTGGTGGTGGTGGTGGTGGTGGTGGTGGTGGTGGTGGTGGTGGTGGTGGTGGTGGTGGTGGTGGTAATAATAATAATGGTAATAATAGCAATATTATTATTGTTGTTGTTTTCATTCTCTTCTTTATATCCAGTTTCTGAATCTAAAAATTTCATTTCAGTTTATCTTCAGAATTGGAATCATCTGATTCATACAAATTGTTATACACGGATAAGACATCATCATAATAGGTAATGCAAGGAATTTTAGGTGCTGCACCTTAAACTTTTTTTGCTATTATAATGCCCAAATATGCGTATGTTGAAAAGAAAACGTTAAATGAACACATCCGTTTGAGCTTTGGTTGCATCTTTTTCCAATTCCAGCACCTTTTCATATATCATCACCTTTTTGCACTTTTTCCAAACATTTTTTACTCAATTACACAATAACAGCAATTACACTTCAATGCAGTGTTGTTAGTTTGCGCCTCAACACATCAGTTATGCGAAGCTATTGTTTAAGGAAGGGCAATTGTTGAGTGCAGGAAGAAATGTTTCAGTTAAAAGTATTATTTGACTAGTGTAGCCTGCCATTTGCCAGTAAGTTTTGCAGAATGCAAAGTTGTTAAACAGTTTAGTGTAAATGGCATTCAAAATGACGGATCTGTTTTGAGATGCAGTGTTTGTGACACACCAGCGCAATCGTGTTAAGCAGCATATAGGCAGTGCAAAACACAAGAAAAATAAGAAACGAAATTGCAGTAAAGGTGGACGGCGTCAACAGTTCATTGGCGAGGCGCTGGTTTCTTCAAGTTCATTACATAAAAATCAATGTTCATATACAAATGAATTTGTCTTCCACCAAGAAATTGTTGAAAAAGGCTCCAGCTAGGATACAGAAGTACGCAGAAGTTACACGACTTCCTCTTCCAATTTTGCCAATTCTCACTAGGTGGAGTAGTTGCTTGAAGGCTGTATTGTTTGTTTGTAACAATTTTAAGTCTTGTATATGCAGTTTCTTAAGTGAAATACCAGATGATTTTTCTGCTAGCAAGTAAACAGGAGCTGCAAGATGAACTTCTTTCTGTGTATGACTACACTTTTTTGACCATTGCCTGAGAAAGTTTCATAATGGGCAATTTTGATGGACGTAAAGACAGTACTGGAGGGGGTTGGAAAGAAGTTAAACCAGAGATTAGCCAAAAACTCTGATATTGAGGAGTTTGCAACGAACAAGGGTTTTAATTACAGAGTGCTAACAAAATATGCACCACTTGTTTCTGTTGAAGTTCCTTTTCAACATGCCGATACTTAGTGACCGAAGGTGCAGCCTCACTTAGGGGGGTTATAGATATAGAACTGTAAAATATAAACCAATGTTTATGTGGAAAGTTAAAATTGGATTTTTGGGCATAAAAGATTTTTTTTCTTTCGAGGGAAGGTCCTTTTTTCATTTTACTTAAATTTGTTAAGGATTGGAATTAATTGTTGGGGGGGGGGGTGAAGGAAAAAAAAAAACATTGAGCTGTTAAACAGTATCTGCTTCAATAGTTTTCAGGACTTGTGACAATGAATTTGGTGTCCTTGTCCTTAGTTATTTCAGGTAATTGCCTAATTAGATTTGCGTTCAGTGAAAATCAAAATGGAAAATTGGCACCTATTTTTGCACCTTTTTTACCTAAATTAAAGCGCCTTTTTGCACCTTTTTAATCAAAATTTTGCACCTAAAATTCTTAGCTCTAATAATGAGGTAGATGATGTACTTGCTACAAATGCTTAGAATTTTGTAAACCATATATTTTTTTCCTGTTTTTGAGAAGTAGTAACATCTACTTGCAATCACAATTATATATTGCACAACTAAGAAGGAAAAATATTTGTCAGTAACGTGTAATGAGAGTTGGCGTGCAGATTATGGTTGACCTCTGCGAACATAACTGCAGATTATTCATTCTTGGAGCTAAACAAATCAACAGATCAGGTTGTTGCTCTGCCAAACAGTCAAATAAGCTGTAGTATTATATGTCCTAGTCAGACGATTGCATAGGCGCGTTCGTTCGAAAACTAGAACCTTTTAACTAACATAGGGTCTCCCAGGCCCTTAGCGACCACTGGAGAGTTAAGAGTTAAAAAATCTGATGTGTTGCTCTCACATAACTTTCGCTACTCTTGTACTAACCATTCTTACAAACGCTTATTTCTATATTCACTTCGTGTTAGTTAAGATAAACATTTGTACAAATTATTTTATTGCTTATTTCCTTGTAGGTGCAAGGGGAATATTAGAATACAGCAGGCTTTGAGCGATAGTTAAATCTTTTAAAGCTTTGACATCCCGTTCTCTTTGCACACTTAACATACAAAAATAAATCTGATGTGTTGCACTCACATGACTTTGTCTACCCTTGTAGTAACCATTCTTACAGACTCCTATTCCTATATGTTGTTAGTTAAGATAAATATTTGCAAAAATTATTGCTTATTTCCTTGTGGGTGTAAGGGGAATATTAGAATATAGTAAGCTTTGTGCGATAGTCAAATCTTTTAAAGCTTTGAGACTCCGTTCTCTTTGCACACTTAATATATAACAAAATGAACAACGATGTTCCATTTCACCAAAGGATTGTTTTCTGAAACTCACAGATATAACAAGGAATATCTCCGAAATGCTTTACCCTACAAGAAAATTTATTTGGATATAAATTGTGTATTTTAGCAAGATCATACATTTGTTGTATAGTATGATTTGATCAATCTCTAACGGTTTACTAATTATGCAAAAGTCATCCAGAGAAAATACGACTACAGGGGCTATAGCCAGAATATTCAAGATACACTTTTCATTTGCCATAAAAATATCTCAAACATGTGGTATTTTAACGAAAATCGTTTGAGCTATTTTCAAGAGAATAAAAATTTTCTATATAAAGGGTAGTTTAGGGTGGGGTTATTTTCTTCAAAATCTACGTGTCGCATCCTTGAAGGACATTAAACTTAAATACCAACTTTGGCTTTTAACCTACTTTTCGTTTTTGAGTTATGCTTTCCACAGACTGACAGACATACACACATGGAACTTTTTCTAAAAATGCTTTTTTTATTCAGGGGGTGACAAAACATATATTTCCGGTGAAATCTCGTCATCGAATTTTTGGATAGAATGCAATACTTCCCCTACTTACTAGTAGAGAAAGTAAAAATGCGTATTACTATAAGTGAAAATCTAAAAAGCGCGTTATTGACTATCAACAAACGTCAACTCTCGGAGCCCATTAGAGGTCGGAACAAATGAATTAGGAAGCGAAAATAAGAAATGAAATGCTTAAGAGAAAGAAAGAACCGATGCATAACTAGGCCGGGTACTAGATATCATGGTTTTCATTGGGTTGTGTTCAAACGTTAACCCTTAACCGGCGTGGCCAGAAATTTTTACATTTAATGCGTTGCGGAGTCCCTGGGACTCCGAAATAAAAGTTGTTGTTATTCCAATGTTACATATACATTTATTTATTTTTGGATGTATAATTAACTAACAGCATGTAAATAAATAAACTTTTATTTATAATAGAATGAAATACAAACCAAACACAAAAAGAATATGAAACCAATTTTTTGGAACAAAAATTAACTGTGTTTCTTTGATTTTTATATTGAGAAACAAAAACTGATAAATGAGTTCTTTTCTTACCGAAAATATGTTTGGAACCGTCTAAAATACAAAAAATAAAAACACATGAACTTCTAAAATACAATAATAAAAAACTGACAATGCTTCAAGAAAAAACAACACAATGTTTAGGACTCCACATTTTCAGTACATTCAACACAGGTTTTTTTAGAACACTGCATACAAATTGGTCTTCTGCATTGAACACATAAATAAGCAGTCTTTCTCTTCAATTTTGGGTTACATGTAGAACAATATTTCCTCTGATTTCTAGGAAGTTCATCTTGTGCATCAGCTGGTGCCGCAGGCGCTATCTTCAAAATTCTGAACATGCCGCTTTTTAGCTCTCTTGATAAGTTTGTTTTCTGAGCTCTTTCCTGAAGAAGCGGTTCATACAGTTGTTTGGCCAATAATTTAAAAAAAATTATTCTTTGTAGCTTTTCTGAGTTGACACATGACTGATGGATGATGTATGCATTTATTGAAGACATATCCACGAGTCTGTAAATCAGAGCCATAGGCCAGCGTTGTGTTCTTCTACTGGATGAATATTTACTGGATTTTTGATCTACAGTGTCTACTCCAAATTTTGTGTTCTTATAAAATGCATTAATCTCAGGCAGACCATCAACATCGTCTTTGGAGTGATGCATCGATGAAATCAGTATAACAGCTTTGTTTTTCTTTGGCACTCTGGAAATCAATGTTTCATTACTTGTAAAGCCGTACAGTGTGGAACTCACTGGTCTTAATTTGGAATCTATCTTGGCTTGAAAACTCTGAGTCACATTCCTCAATCCATCTTTGAATAGTTTCATCAAAGGTAGGATCCGTAAGTCTAATTCTTTTAGGATTCGCGGACATAGTCGCGGTGTCGGAAGTGTTACACTAAGCGCGTCGCGGAGTCCAACAGACTCTCAGGTTCACTCTTTGCATACTGGCATTGTTGACAGACAGTTGGCGACTGAGCGCATAACAGTTCTCCCTACCGTGGGAAGGTACTGAATAGCACGTGCCATTTGGTGGAAAAACACTGACGTTATTAAATCATTTACTTTTGCCGGAGTCCCAGGGACTCCGCAACGCCAGTTAAGGGTTAAGGTAGGTCAACACTGTTCTGTTGGCAGCCTTGAATAAATGATGCTTCGTTGATTGCGCGGTAATTGTTTTCATCTTTGCCAATAATTGTTTTCAACCCACTGTGATATGGCAGGCTGCAGATGTTATAGGTGGCCGCGTATTGTGGTTCGATTGTGATTTAAATATTATTGAGTAAAAGCAAGATATAAGTTGTTGCTAATACAGTTGTACCCGATGATTGATTCTATCGAGATAAGTTGTCCTGAAGAATCCTTGATCTTGAATTAACTTTGAAAATCAGCAGTGTAACACATTTTCTGGATATACACGTTGCCAATTTCAACTGTTATTTTTATATACTTATTTCAGGTACATTTTTGCCACTATTTTTGACTTCTTACTACGACAACCTATATATTCGCTCATTTGAAATGCCTTTAATTTTCCTAATTTACTGATATCAAAATCATCTTTAGTCAAAACAGTTGATCTGATTACACTGGTCGACAAAATTTTTTTCACAAGAAATCTGAATAGTGAATCTAGTGCATTTTTTCATCCTGAATTCAGATATGTAGTCAGAATTTTCCCATCAGGCATAGTTTTTCTGTGAAAGCTACTTTTCAAAATATGATTTTAGCGTTTTCTTTGACCTGTCATAGGAACCTTTACCTCATATGTAGCTATTTTACTCAAGCCGTATTTATTGAAATTATTTGTAATATCACGCTGAAGCACCACAAAACAAGACTGTGCAGGTTCATTCATGTTTAGACATGCTCAGATCTGTCTGGCATTGTGATGTGTCAGTATTGAGCTGACTGTGACATTGTTCACTAGTGAAATATTTCCTTCCTTTCTGTTTAGAAGTGTATTGTGTATGTTGTGCATGTTGTATTTCAGTGCTTAATGTTTTCATCATGCCAAGAAAGTGTGTAAATCATGCAGATAATTTCTGCTATATTTGTGGTGAGCTGACCTTCAAGTCTCAGAGGCGAAATATGACCCCACTTGTAAAGAAGTGTTATCATCTTTACTTTGGCTGTCAAGTTGGTGATTTTGATAAGAGCTGGGCCCCAAATACATGCTGTGTTTCGTGTGTTAGACTGCTGACTGGGTGGAAAAATGGTACACATCATATGCCATTTGCAATTCCCATGATTTGGAGGGAACCGAAGGATCATTCAACTGACTGTTATTTTTGTTTGACAAATATTAAAGGAATCACATCTAAAACAAAATATACAGTTAAGTATCCGAATTTGCAATCTGCATTGAGACCTGTCTTACACAGTGAAGAGTTCCCCGTACCAGTATATGTAGATACAACCTTAAGTGATAACTCTGATTCTGACCTAACTGAAACTCAAAATGATTCAGATGAAAATAAAAATGATCTTACATATGAAGCCAGTAGCTGTTCATCAGAACCATACTTTCTCAATCAGCAAGACCTTAATGACCTGATTCGGGATTTAAATCTGTCTAAACTGCAAGCTGAAGTTTTAACTTCCAGACTCAAAGGGTGGAATTTACTCCAAAAAGATGTAAGAATAAGTAGTTATCGTAGCCGCCATAGTGTTTTCAAAGAATACTTCTCTGAAGAATATGGTGTTGTGTTTTGTAATAATATTTGTTCACTTATGGAAACTCTTGGGCATCAACACCGACCAGATGAGTGGCGATTGTTCATAGACTCCTCTAAAGTAAGTTTGAAGGCTGTGCTGCTACATATTGGCAATGAACTTCCATCAATACCAGTAGGGCATGCCGCTATGAAAGAGACATATCAAAATATGAAACTAATTTTAGAGAAAATACAATATGGAAAATATGAATGGAATATCTGTGGTGATTTAAAGGTCATTGCTTTATTGCTTGGTTTGCAACTTGGGTTCACCAAATTTTGCTGTTTTTTGTGCGAGTGGGACAGCAGAGATAAGAAGTCTCACTACGTTAGAAAGACATGGCCAAAACGTGAATCTCTTCTCCCTGGCCAGAAAAATGTGGCATGTGTCCCTTTAGTGAATCCTGAAAAAATATTTTTACCTCCATTGCATATTAAGTTAGGAGTTATGAAAAATTTCGTCAAAGCTATGGATAAACTTTCTGATGGATTCTTGTACTTGAAATCGAAATTCCCCAAAGTCAGTGATGCTAAATTGAAAGAAGGAGTTTTATAGGACCACAAATCCGATCATTAATGGCTGATGAACATTTCGAGGGATTGTTAAATCCACTGGAGAGAGCAGCCTGGCAGTCTTTCAAAAGTTTATGTTGCAATTTTCTTGGAAACCATAAAGCAGAAAACTATCGTGACATAGTGGCTGATCTTCTGCATTCTTATAAAGCTATGGGATGCAACATGTCTTTAAAAATTCACTTCTTGGACTCTCACTTGGACTTCTTCCCCGAAAACCTTGGAGCTGTCAGCGATGAACACGGTGAGCGTTTTCATCAGCAAATTTCTACGATAGAGAAGAGGTACCAAGGCAAGTGGAGTTCCAATATGCTGGCTGACTACTGTTGGACTAAAATGAGAGACGTTCCAGATGCAAAATATACCCGAAAATCACTATCTACCACTTTCTAGGTAAGTCAGAATCAGTAGTTATAATTTTGAGTTAGATAGCTAGTTACGGATTTTTTAGAATATTATAAAAATTCAAATGAATATCACACAAAACTCCTGCCCGATGCGGACAAACTGTAATTATATTTGAATTCAGCACAAAAAATACTTGTGAAAGAGAAAAAGTTAATTTTTGTAGACCAGTGTTATGGAATCTGACTCCAAAGACTTGAAGCTTAGCACTTTTCGACTTCTTATAAAAGTACGCCAAAAGAGAATCTTCATTTTCCTGATGAACCGTGAAAATCACCTTCCTCACTCATTTTAATTTTAAATTCACATACAAAACTAGCATTGAAAACAGCAGAATATAACAGCGTTATTGTGTCGTGTCTTTTTCTTTCTAAACTCCATATTACTCTTTCTCTAAACATATTTCTGCAATAAATAAATTTTTTTATATATTACTAAATCGGGCTTGGATTTTTAGGTCGATACCTTGTTTGTGTCCCAATATGAACTAGAAACGGATTTTGCATATTTACACCGACTAAATACTTTAAACTTTATTGCACATAAAATTCATATTTTCTGATGTTTTATGTCAATATTTTCAGATATTCACATAAATTACACAAAAATCGCATAAAGGAAACATTTTAAAAATAATTTTCACTTATTTACATAAAATCACATAAAAGCAGTAGCAGAATTATTTTTATGAATTCACCACCCATTTCTTTAATGCTCAGTTACACAGGCCACATGTCGCAATTTATTATTCATTATTGAAAGATGCCGGCTCAGTTAAAATTCTTCAAGAACTTTTAAGTGACACTGTGTTAAGAAATTACTTGGTATACATTCCTGCAAATCTATGTTTACTCTGTGATTCCTTAAAGAAAGTTAAATCAATAGGAATGCCTTTGAGTGTTCAGAACTGGAGGTTCTTTCTGCTGCTACAGCAACTTAAAAAGAAAATGCAAAAGTGTTCGAAAATAATAGCGGATTCAACATAATGTATGGAATTTCAAATGTGTTGGATGGGCAACATAGAGAAACTATTAATGTGAGTGTGTGTGACCTTTCATTTTATATTATGCTAGACTTACTCCTTGTGACGTGAAGCGACCATTCTCGAAATTCAGGACACTTTCCTGACAATCGTCAATATTTCGGGATGGAAAATTGAAGGATTAATGTAGTCGTATTCTGTTAACTCTACGGTATTTGATGATCCCACTGCCTGGTGAGTGCTATGTACATACATTTATATTAGGTCAGCCATTCAGATCTTAAAGGAATTTTTATTTGCTTTGACACATATTTTCGACATCTTTAATACATAAAAAATAAATATTTACCAAGTTTTAGCACCCAAAAATCCGAGCACTAGTACTAAATATGCAACGTACAGTAAAATGCTCTTATCGTAGATGAAATATTGTGGACAACATGTTACAAAATAGGATTATTAACTGGCAGTTCTTAGAACACTCGCTTCGGTCCTTTTTCCCCATTTATATACTGCCTTTAACACCGAAGGTAATGTCGGCGTCCTTAACCTCTTGGAACAATTGCTCAGGAGGAATGGTGTTCGCTCGCGTAACGGTAATTTTAAACTTTGGATTTCTATTAGTTTTGAATTAATTTTTGCATTAAATTCGCACATGCATTCGCACTTCCAGACTCTGGGGCTCTGCGGAGGATGAGGTATAATTCTAGTTAAGGAAAAATTCCCACCCTTCCGGCCGGGAAAGAGACTGGACCCCTTGCACAGCAAGCTGAAGCTCTATGGCTGAACTATGGGGCCTTCGCTCTTGTGAGTCTCTACTTACTTAACCTCTACTTTGTAACTTGCGCTCAAAATATTTATGTTGAAATCTAGTTATCAAAATTCCCAATGTAAAACTTCCATCTAAAGGGTAAAGGTTACAGACACTTCGCTCACCTCGACCTACACAGATCTATTGTGGCTTCCACCCCTAGGAGGCAAGGATGAAATGAAGTGCCACACAGGGTAGCAGTTAGACAGGCCACAGAGACGCGCGGGAGTCCCTAACAAGTGCTGAGATCTCTGCATCCTGGTGCCAGGCACCGCCAAGCAGCCATCACACAGTGGTTTGGGTGTCGCACTGAGCATTCCGCCCCAACGGAGGACAAGGCCGGCCAAACGCCACCTAGCGCCGAGAATAGCAGTTACCATGCGCAATCATCCGCGCCATCTGCCCGGCACTGCCAACATTACGTCTGGAAGTACAGCTGAAAGATGATAAATGGAATGAAGGGAAATTATAGACCGTGGTATGAAATAACGCACCCCAGCATTCACTTAAGTGTCATGGGAAAACCGCGGAAAAACCCATGTCAGAGTGCGCGGCCACGGGATTGAACCCGCGACCTCCCGAATGCGGGTCACAGACGTTACCGGCCTGAGCCATCCCGCTTGGATAACTTCTATCTAACTAATAGGTAAGCAGTAAGGACTATTAAGAGGTCATCATCATGAACAAGTTCGTTTTAGGCCATGTGGCCTATAACAATAAACCTAGCGAAGATGGTCTTGGTCTTTCAACTGCTGTTTTGACCTTCGTTGGTCCCTGTGATCAGTTGGAGCATACTGGAATGCCAATAATTGTGGGAGCTCAGTTCCCATCAAATGATTTTTCTATTCTCGCTGGTATTTTGGTATCTCCTCAGTCAAACATGGTATTACAAAGTTTTCCCTGATGTCCACAGAGGTATACAACCGAGAATTATGTGATGTTCTAACAATGAAGTGTGTCAAAACCCAACGCTGTTTTGTTTATACATTTATTGTTATCTCTGTGTTCTTAATTTTAATTCAAAGCAATCGGAATATCAATTATCAGGACATCGCTGCTATTTTAATTCATCTCACGTGATAGAGCGCCCTTAGAAGATTTTTACTTTTATATACGGATAAGTTAAGCAGCTTTGGTTGGTACACGAAGCTTGGAATTTTGAAACAGCATATGCTTGTTTTAGTTATTACGTTTTAATTGGTTCAAATTTTCACGAATACTTGGTTTAGAGGGATCATGTTGCAACGTGAGTAATTAATATGGAAATAGTTACGGTTATTATTCATACGATGTATTACGCTGTACATACTTGAGTGTATAGGGCATTTTTATTGCTTACATGCACTTATTAAGAAGAACATTTATGCATTTACATATTTAGATACCTAAGGTAACTCTATCTTAGGTAGCGAAAATAACATAGTTTACAACACTCTGGAACCCTTAACAGCTTAATCTATGTTCATGACATCTCTTCAAGTATTACAAAAGTAGAAAGCTTAGATAAAATGTGTTATTATTTTGGCTATTAAACATTGTGTTAAAACGTTGTTTATATCAGCTTTTCTAGTTTAATGAAAGTAGTAAAAGCTTACTACTCTTTAAAGTAATACCTTTTACTGCTATTACATTCTCATTACTTACTCTACCCAATATATGCTACATTTATGGGACACTGGGAGTGAAATTCGAAAGTTCCACATTTCTTGATAGTTTTTTTTACTCTGTTTGTATTTATATGAGAATAGGATGTACACCAAATTTCATTAAAATTGGATAATTTGTTTGAGATATACATTATTTTATAAATTTAATAGGCACACTTTGAAAATGTGACACGCGTCTACTGACTTTTCAAAATTGGTTTATATTGGAAGAACTGGTACTATAAAACATGGGTAACAATTTTGTGAAGAGACATTTCAAACACGTTTGCTGATTATGCTGTACATGTTTTTTTAATAACAAAGAAAATTTAATCTTAAACATTATTGATTTTTTCATACAAAAAAATGTTTTTGTGGGGGATATGAAAAATGTTAGGTGTGTGGGTGGGGGGGGGGGGGGGGGGGGGCGTGGGCGTGGACGTGTGGGCGAGTGCCTGAACGGCATTAATGAAAAACGAAACATCTGTTAAAAACCAAAGTTCGTATTTCAGTTTAATATGTTTCAGGGCTGCGACACGAAGATTTTGAAGAAAATTGCTTCACCCTAAACTACCCTTTACATAGAAACGTTTTCGAAAATGTTGATCTTCTCGAAAATGGCTATAATGATTTTGATTAAAATGTCATATTATGATGGCAAATGAAATTTCATATTTTGAATTTTCTGGCTATTGTCGATGTAGTCTTGTTTACACTTGATGTGTTTTGCATAGATGGTAAACCGTAAGAAATAGACCAAATTTTACTGTACAGAAAAACGTAGATACCGTCAAAATACAGAGTTTATTTCAAATTCATGTTCCTTCTGTAGTTCACCATTTCGGAGATATTGCTTGTTACTTCTTTCAACTTTCAAGCTCAATACATTTCCCCGGACTTTTAACACTATATTGTTCTGTTTTATCGCCAAATTAAGGGAAGGAGATATAGGTTTAAAACTATATGGTCATCAGTACCCTTAAAAAATAACCCATGGTAAAAGTCAGAAATAACTTCAATATAATAAAATTAACAGTATTAAGAATACACACTCAGGAATAATAATTGACACACATAATGTGTAATTTATGTAAATGTGTGTAAATTGCACTTTTCACGCGCTTCACCCAAGGCATCATGGGAGCTCTCCTCTCCCCAACATTCCTCACCACTCCTGGGCAGATGTTGCCAACATCGGCACTCGACACAGAAGCATGCGCACCATTTTCTGCATATGTCGCTGACATAGTTTCTGCGTTTCATATCTTGGCAATACCACTTTCCCCTCCTTCCCCTACCACACTTATGTAGCTTCTACGCGCCATCGCTATCGGTAGTCTGTTTTCTGTCGAGGTTTGAAAAAAAGTTTTTGGCGTGTTTTAAGAGCTTCAGGAGGCAATATAATAATCTTAAAACAATAATAATACACTGATGTTAATTATCAAGGCATCCAACATTCCCTAGTGTAAGTGTTTGTAAGAAAGTTTGGGTTTTGGTCAATGCTATATATTATACCTTTTCTTTAAGTGAAATAGTTAATTCCTTTTTCTGTGTTTGTTTTTATTTTTTCGTTTCTCCTTTCATCGCAACGCCTGCTATCACGATGGAAACACTTGAACACGGTATAATTAATGTAATTAATGTTATTCCACACAATAGCCGTGTGTAGGACAGGGTTGGAAGGGGCAGAGTACGACTGAAAAATTCAATGTCATGACCGGGATTTGAACCACGGATCTGAGTGAGTTGGGGAGTTCAATGTCATGTCAGCATGTTGACCATGATAGCTTAGAGGTTAGAGCCACCGAACGGTAACGGGTAGATCCGTGGTTCAAATCCCGGTCATGGCACTGAATTTTCCAGTCTCACTCTACCCATTCCAACCTGAGCGCGGTTTTCTCAAGATATAACTATGGTAGTCGCAAAATATAATGGCGGCTGATAGCTGGCTATTATCTACTACTGTTTTTCGTGTTGTGCAAATTAATTTTTTTTGGTGAAAATTGTATTTATGTTGCTGTCTTTACCTACAGCGTGATTTCACAGTGTACATAACCATAGGTACAACACCGCAAGGCCATTAAATTTTGCATCACACATATGACATTTTTGGTTACATTCAATTATCTATTAAAAATCTGCAGTAAGGCAATTGAATATATATTTTAGGAGCTGTGCACCAGTGCATTGAACTTCGGGGAATTACCATTCAAGTAAATACGTAACACTGTTTCGCTTTAACCTTAATTTGTAGTTATTATTTGTCATAATGCTGTTTTAGCTATTCCAACTATTCGTTTACCTTTATGTTCCAAGAATTTTTATAATTGTCTTATAAAAATCGCACTAGCTTTAACTTTAATCTTAGGGAATCCTTTGCAAATTACAGGGCAAAGTGATTGCGGATATTCTTCGCCAAAATCATGATACATTTACTTGATGATATTAAAAATATTCCGTGCACAGGTAACTCGGTGATCGGATTATGTTCATTATCTCTTGGTCATGCAAAGATAACACAAGTTTAAAGGCATCACAAAGCGAACAACTTTAAAACGGCTTAAAGCGTACTTATTCCCACATTCCCCTGGCATCTATAAGAAAATTATTGATAAGTTCTGCAAAAGTTTATCTCGATTAACATAAAATAGAGAAATAAGCGTCTTTAGGAATAGTTTGTACAAAAGTAGAGAAAGTCATGTGAGTGCAACACAAAAGTTTTCATAACTCTTTTACGTATTCCTTTGTCCTGGTGGACTTACAAGTGTCCTAGACTCAGATGCCTATGGAGAAGCAGATAAACTCTGGATCAGAGAGACTAGCCAGGACTGGGTCATTAGACCGAAACTTTGTATGAGAGTAAGGAAGGAGATAATATGAAATGAAAGCAAAATGAATGTACGGAAAGGGATTATGGAGCAGTTGGTTGAATGAATGGCGGGCCAAAGCGGAGAAACCCTATCCAGACACCGCTTCGTTCACTACAAATCTCACATGTCCCTGGAGTCGAACCCGGACTGCCTTGGCTTGGTCTAACCACTCCGTCACGGCATCCCTATCTTTTAATTATATGTCATTTAATTCAAATAGAATTATTTTTGGGGAAATAAAAGTTCGAAAAATGTCCATTTAAAAGGTAGTTTAAAGCAAGTTCACTCGCCCCAAAGTTTTCGTCTCGTGTCTTTGAAAGAGTGAACTTAAATACCGTATTGGCACTTTTCCATTTGGATTTTGAGTTTTTTCTTTTTCCTCTTCTTTGAGTTAAGGATAATATACTGTTCATTTCCGCTTTTATTCTTGGCATGAGTTGTAAATGCTGTGAATCTCTCTAGCGGGTTTTCTTCTTGTTCTTCAAGGATGTTTTTGAGTTAAGTATTTGGATACCTTTTGAGTTCATTTATTCAAAAACACACACACACACACACACACACACACACACACACACACACACACACACACACACACACACACACACACACACACACACGTAACTTGACGTTGTCAAACAACGTTTCTCAATTATAAATTAAACTTTGCACATTTTAACATTAAATTGTTACTAAATTCATTCAAATTAAGTGGAAGTGCATTGTTCATACAATGTTTACGTGATTGGGCCTAGCTGTCGACGGGCCCTTAAACTCCAATCACACACTGGTGTTTGCGCGATAGTGAAATGACTCCAAATATTTTTAACAAATTATTGTTATTATGATTATGATTATTATTATTGTTGTGGTTATTATTATTATTATTATTATTATTATTATTATTATTATTATTATTATTATTATTATTATTATTATTATTATTATTATTATTAGTATTAGTATTAGTATTAGTATTAGTATTAGTATTAGTATTATTAGTATTAGTATTAGTATTAGTATTATTATTATTATTATTATTATTATTATTATTATTATTATTATTATTATTATTATTATTATTATTATTATTATTATTATTATTATTATTATTATTATTATTATTATTATTATTATTATTATTATTATTATTATTATTATTATTATTATTATTATTATTATTATTATTATTATTATATATTTTGCAAAACGGCTCTTTATTGACAATAGCTTTATTGGACATATTTGTTACACTCATCACGTAGAATACTTGGTTAACGTATGGCTGAAGCAAGACCTTTCATCCTGTATAAATATGTCTTTAGTGTGTCATTCTTAGCTCTTTAAGCGCCTTATGTATTTCAGTTAGTATTATTTAAATACGTAAAAATAACACTTTTTAGGGTATACGCAGTCGGAGGAGTGGAAGAAGATAGAAGTGAGAGAAGAAGATAGGGTGTGTAGTGTTGATGATTCTTGATCAACAGTCTCTGTCTCGGTCCAGCACGCTGGAGATTGTCCCAGTCCTGACCTGCGCACTTCTTGATCGTCGTACGATGCACAATTACAAAAAGCCGACAAGAGCAGTGGCCCGAGTGAAACGGTATTCGTCACTTCCTAAAAGCCGCACTGGGAGTAGGTTATGAAGAAAGAAAAAAGAGCAACCGTAACAAAAGACAGATGTGCTACCTCCCAAGAGTCAATCTCAGCTGCCCGACAGGTGATCCGGGGCGCCCGCGGATGCTGTACAAGAATTAAAACCCCATACAAATTAGAACAGATTGAATGATTAGAGACCCGTTGAGCTTCTTGTGATGCTAATGACTCTATGCTACTTATCGACTGTAATGAACGGGATGACCGCGAAAGAAATCAGGAAAAATCAGCGGCAGGAGTTTTTATTTGCGATGCCGCAAGACGTCAGCACTTCTTGGCCAACAGGTGCCCTGTTCGAAATCTGTGCTTGTACCGTTAGGTCCCTAAATAAGTTTTTTTCTTCACTACGGAGGGGTGGAAATGTGTTTGGTTTAAATAAATTAACGCTGCTACGGCGATTTCCCTGTATGGAGCGTGGCTCGAAGGCACCGGAGCATGCGTAAAAGTTGATCGAGAGCTAGAGTGGGGGAAGAGGAAGTGTAAGGTGTTATAACAAAATTGATGGGTCCCAGACCTGAGTTTAAATAATTATATCAAGATATTATCGCCCGGCTGAGACCAGCTTCAGTTAATCACGTTCATTTTCCTAGGAAGGTGTCAACCAACAGTCAACCAAAAAAGGCATAATGATGGTAATGAGAAGGCACGTATTTATTCACAATGAGGCATTACTTTTTGAGTAGTTCTATTTAAAACTACCGAGGCGCAAGTGTGAATCTGTAATCTGAAGTTATTTTAATAGGCAATCTGGACACCACAGGCGGAATTGCAGGTTTCTGTAAAGTGTTAATTTATCGTAAGTTTATGACTTTTAGATTAGGGGTAAAGAAACGCTTGATGAATTACAAACGAGCTTGGAACCTCCCAGCTTATCGAACCGAAAGTCCGCAAAAGAAGATGAGAAATGATATAGCATGCTAACTACATCTAAACAGGTCTTTAAAACAGTTCCTTGATGTCGATAGTGTAGCTCCGAAAGCTGCAAGATTGCTCCAGAAGCTATGGTTGATTCAGATTTTTTTTTCTTTCATGTTTTTGTTCATGGTAATTTTTCAATAAACCAGAGTTAATGTAGGGAGACTGTTGTACCTTGGAGCAACCTTTGTTTCTAAATGTTTCTACTCTCTAATGGGCTTTACCTTGATTATATTATAGAGAATACCGCTAAGTACCACTAACTCTTTGCTTACCACAAATCTTGGCTCTGTTGAGGAAATAATCCTTCAGTGCCTGCTCAGTCAAATATTCTGTTATATGGACACTGTGTATGACTCCATAGTTGTTATTTTTGCTATGTTCGTTGTTTGTTCTTTTGTGACGTGATAATTTAGTATGTTTGTATGTGCCAAGATGCTTCTTTTTACCTTTGTTTCTAAGACAGGATCTCAGTTCCTCGCCTTTCTCTGTTTGTTGTTCCCATTTCTAACTCAGTTGATATTTGTATGAAAACTCTTATCTGCAAGCATTGGCGATGGAATCATCATTGTTATTGTTATTATTGTTACTATTATTGTTATTGTCATTATTATTGGGGGCTCTAATGACCTAGCTGTCAACGGCCCTTAAACTCCTCACTCACTCACTCACTCACTCACTCACTCACTCACTCACTCACTCACTCACTCACTCACTCACTCACTCACTCACTCACTCACTCACTCACTCTTATTATCATCATCATTCTAAGTATTACTATTATTTGACATCAATGATATGACTTAATATTTGTATATCATTGACTTCATTTTCTGATTTGCAATGATTTATAGCACCCTCGAATTTGCAGTTGTGTTGGATATACTAAAATTTATTTTCCTTCGGCCGATTTCAAATACACTATATTCTTTGCGCACTTCCTTCAAAGGTTATTGTTTCATAACATAAGACACCAAATTTACAATAGTTCATTGTTTTCGTAATACAAACCTCATATTACCTTCCAGCTTAATTGACCGAAAACTTTAGGAAATGGCATTCCCAATTATGTATCCCCCTTATATACGTCCATCTGTAAACTTAAAAATTATCCCCACTGTTCTTAAGTAACCTAGCATTGAAATCTTTTGATATGTGTCTTACGCAATCGTTGAACTCTCCAATATTTTTTCCTGTCTGTTGATAAAAGGCTTATGATATGATTCACTACTTATATGATTAGAAATCTGTTGCTGTGGTACGGTTTGAATAATGAGTAGAAGTAGATATTCAAGATGCAGGGAGATTTTGAGAACTGTTTGCTCACAAACACAGATGGGTCCTCCACGTAATTTGCGCTCACAATTCTCTGCTCTGTTCATATTTCGTTAACTAGTGGACATAAATTTATTTCTTCACCATTACTGTCATGTCTAAAAAACTTAAGTTATGTTTATATTTCAGTCACAGGTAATAAGTTTGCTGTTAGAACATTTAAAATAATAATAGTAATAAAACATACATGTGAAGCATTTATGCAGCAACTCATGAGCTGCGTAAAAGATGAAATAAGAATAGAAAAGATTACTTACACCACAACCTTGGCCCTTAAACTGCTACAAAGTATTGAACATGGCATACGCCCACACAAAGCGAGTATTGCCTGTTACGGACCATACAGGGAGAAACATGCTTAACACAGGTTATGCAAAAGGTGAAACAGCTGTCAGCTGCTAATGTTCAACTCCTTGCTTATCATTACTACAAATCAATGTGTCATGTCGTGTCACGCCGACTGAAATCTCAAAGATGCCATTCATGGTATGAACTAATTAAATACAGCTAAAGAACATTTGCAAGTAATGAATATAATAGTAATCTATTAATGGTTACCTTCAGTCTATACGAAACGACACGCAATGTTTGATCATAAAGATAAATACTCTTACCTAGGAGAAATATTTTGTTGTATCAAGGAGTACACATCAACGGTACGAGTTGGTTCTGTTTTTCCCTTTATTTTGCAATACACTTGAGTAATCGTCTTATTCTGATGATTTCAACCACCTAAAAGCTCACGAAGAAATACTTCAAGCTATATACAGAATGCCGCCCCACTTAGTAAGTTGGGTGGGAAACCCCAGTCCAGAAATGCACTTTTTGGACGCTGGAAAGCTTCGAAATTGGAGATGGGCGTACGTTCATATTTCGTCAATAAAGCCAACATAAGTAGCTGTTTACACTACAAACGGGCTTCAAACTGTGTACCTCCTATGTTATTGCAGAGCCTATATCGGCGGTGTTGAACCTCATGCCAATGACCCAATACGTGCGGTTTCCTTTAAAGATTTTCAATCGTTCCATGGACTCAAGTAATAAGGTCCTTCGCTGACGTTACAGGAGTGGCATACACCATACTCTTCATACAACTTAACAGAAAATAGCCGGGAGGTATCAGATCTGGCCATGGAACCTCGATTTGGATATGCGACGCTGAGGTGATTCAGCACATTTACATCAAAGTGTGCTGTGACTCATATCGGTCATTTCAGCAACTGTGTACTGTACGTGTCGCACTGCTGCTAAAGGGTTACTGTATTGGAAACTACACAAGTAACGCAGTAGGAATCGCACCAAGGACTACATGGAGGAATGTAGCGCATCACAGGAATGTTGTTAGGCTCAGGTTGCTCATCCGTAGTACACAGATGGCTAACTTCCATATTAAGATGCAATACGAATTTTAACGAATACCATTTGGAGTAAGAAGAAACTAGTCCAGTACGAACGTGGGATGCAAATTAATATTTAAACATGGAAGTGGCATATCTACAGAGGTGTGAAAATTATTAGACTTAAAGCAAAGTTTGTTGTTTATTGCTCATGGCTGTATCTCCAATATGTTGAAGCCTTAAAGTAGTAAATGTCTTAGATAATTTTCCTCCAATCAGAACTAGATAAGCAGAACAAAAATAGGGCCAAGTCTTATGTGAACGTGTTGAAACCAAGATTTTCCTGCTCCCCTCTCTCCGCTTAGGCAACTGTTGCTTGCCAGCACACTGTAAGAACTCGCTGATGGAACAGTAGAGAAGAACTGAATCGAACTGGAGCCAGTGATCATTTTTCTATATTTACACGAGCGGCGTATTCTGGAAGGTTCAGAAGAGACCAGAAGGGGTGCTTATCTACACCTCGATAAGCTGAGAGCACCTCCCTATTCCTCTCTCCGACCAGCCGAAGCCTACCTAAACCACGTCCTGTTAAAGATGAAGCAATCAGCCAGAGATACTGTCTGGCCACCAGAAAAAGAATAGCTGTGGGAATGTGACACGTAAACTCTTTCTACCGCCCACATCAGTATTTTTGCACACTAGCATACACACAACAATGCGTAATACCTATTGGTGGTTCACATGCACACACTTTGTGGTAACCAAATTGACTTGGAGGACAGATTAGCAGTTTTAGTCCCCTCTCACACCTCAGGGCAGTCTCGCCTTCTTCTCACATCTTAGTGAGACTAAGAGAATATCATCCTCTATGGATCTTTCCTTCCTGAAACCAGTTTGTTCTTCGCCTATCAATGCTTCAGTTATTTTCAATGTTTTATTTACTATTCTAGCATATAATATTCACATTGAATTAAGAAGGTTAATACCCGCATAGTTGTTACACTGTCTTTTGTCACTTTCTTTAAACAGTGATATCACCTCTGCCACTTTCAATCTCTTTAGGACTTCTCTTTTTATCCAACATTTGTTTAGAATGATAATTTCAAAATATTAATATTCCTCCTATCTTTAAAAGCTCTATGTTTATCTTCTTCAGGTGCCTTTCTGTTTTCCACAGCTTCAATTCATATTGCAATTCTTCCAAATCTAGAAATGTTCTATTTATATGTTTTTACAATCATTATGCACAACATACATATGCGAACGAAGAAGTTAATGAAGTAGATATGTATTTTAGACTTATTGGAGAAAGTCATGTAGCCAAGATGGACAACAATTTAATGGACTATAATGACGTATTATTTACTAGGGCCTGCTCTAAAGAACTGGGGCAATTTTTATTTAAATTCAGAAACTGGGCGTGGACTATTGAGCAGATGGATGATGGTTTAAAAATGTGGATCTGTGTGGACAGGTGCTGAGTATGGAATAGAAAGTGGCTACGTGACTATGGCAGCTGAAAATAAGTATAATACAAAATGGCTGGTAAGTAGTTTCATAAAGGTTTATTAGCGCTCTAAACTGTATCTAATGATGGTAATAGGCTCTTCTACAGAAATATTATAGTCGGCAAAAGCAATGTTTGTTCGACAGCCGGGGAAAAAATGAAAATAAATAAAGAACACGAGAAGTGTAGCTGCATACAAGGATACATTATTTCTTCGTCTGACCTTCGAATGTATGACCACCTCTTTCGTTTGAAAGCTTGGGATTTAATATGACAGCAATTTTTACACTCTTTATAACCATGTGCGGTAGAGGAAATATTGTATACCATAACTTAGCGTCCTCTGAATAAATAAAATGATGCTAACGTGTTAAAGGCAAAAATGTAAATGGCACACTTGATTCCTCATATGCTTTCCCTGCAACTTTAGGTGGAATTTCATTAACCATCTCAGCGGCCGCGTACATAGCAGGACGGCGTGTGTGTGAAGCGTTCTGCTTTTATTATTCAAGGTAGCAGTGGTGTATGTTAGGAAAAAGATGACTTAATTTTCGGGAGAAAATAACATTTTTGCGGTTTTACTTTATCTACTGGTAAGTAAAGTATTGTATTCCACCCAAAAATTCGATGTCAAGATTTCACCGGAAATATGTGTTTTGAGACCCCCTCAATTCAAAAGAAGCACTTTTAGAAAAAGGCCTGTGTGTCTGTCCTGTCTGTCTGTCCTGTCTGTCCTGCCTGTGTGTCCTGCCTGTGTGTCCTGTCTGTGTGTCCTGTCTGTCTGTCCTGTCTGTCTGTCCTGTCTGTGTGTCCTGTCTGTCTGTGTGTCTGTGTTTGTGTCTGTGTCTGTGTTTCTGTCTGTGTGTCTGTGTTGTTGTCTGTGTGTCTGTGTTGTTGTCTGTGTGTCTGTTTCTGTCTGTCCTGTCTGTCTGTGTATCTGTGTGTCTGTCTGTCCTGTCTGTCTGTGTGTCTGTGTTGTTGTCTGTGTGTCTGTGTTGTTGTCTGTGTGTCTGTTTCTGTCTGTCCTGTCTGTCTGTATCTGTGTGTCTGTCTGTCCTGTCTGTCTGTGTGTCTGTGTTTCTGTCTGTGTGTCTGTCTCTGTCTGTCCTGTCTGTGTGTCTGTCGTCTCTCTCTCTCTCTCTCTCTGTGTGTGTGTGTGTGTGTGTGTGTGTGTGTGTGTGTGTGTGTGTCTGTGTGTGTGGACAGCATAACTCAAAAACGAGAAGTCGGTTAAAAAGTAAAGATCGTATTTAAGTTTAATGTCTTTCAATTTAAAAAGAAAACAGCGACATGTTTAGATCGCCTGCGCACTCCTTTTAAACGTCGCTTTACCCGCTCACTTCCTCAGTTTTGCAGTTTTGATAATTAAATATATTCTTTAGATTTGTATGGAAATTTCCTTGTGTAATGTTAAACGGGCTGTGTATTTGTGACTGTTTTATTTATTGTCCCACAAAGAATTAACTAATAGCGAAAGAAAAATGAAATTTAACACTAACAACTTCATAAAAACAAAAATGTGATTCTCAGTAAGCAGTAACATCAACTCCAATCAAATATTTTCACTTTTGTGAAGCATCAGAAAACACTTCTCAACTGCGCAAGGCAATTAAAAAAAAAAATGCTGGGAAAAAATCCCCACAATGGTATAGGGAATCGAACCGGATCCTCCGCACCATAGGCAGGCGTGCTATCCTGGTCTAGGGAGGCGGTCTTTTTCCAACGATATTGAGTAATATACATAGTTATTTGGCGTAAATAAAATTATTTAATCTCAGCCGTTTAATATGGTGGTTGCAGTAGCAAAGTCACCAAAATTAAATGTGATGGCGAATTGATAACATTAACCACACCTGGTTGTCCACCTTAAAAATGGTCTGGAAGTTTTGGACCTTTTCAACTGCTGCATGAATTAATTGTAAGTAGATATTTAAAAGCTGGCTAAACTGACATTGCACTGTTAGCGTTTCAACTCCAGTGTCGAATTAATTTCATTTACCACCCTCTTTTTTATACCTCACACCATATAGCAGTCCAGCGAGCAAAGAAAAGCGCCCAAGGTCAGGCTGTCTCGTGCAACTGTAGGTACGTGACTAACAGAGTGGCAGAACCAAAAGGGTTTTCACCAGAGCCTTCGAGAAAGATCTGGCTACGTCATTGCCGGCGTGTTTGAAGGAATTCGCGAAAATTCCATGTGACATCATCCCGCTATATAACGAGGCGAAACAGCACAGTGACAGTTACAGTACTGAGTGTGAGTCTGTAATGGTACAGTCGTCGTGAAGAGTGTCGAGTGATGGTATCGACAGAGAAAGAGAAGAAAGTCAGTGAAAAGACAGAGTCAAGGCTACAAGAAGAAAACAGTTGAGTTGTAATATGGCAAAAATCACAAACGATTGTTTGAAGATCAGTAGAAGAGAAGTGTATTTTTGTGCAAAAGTTTAGAAGAAAAATAAAGTTATAGAAAATAATTGGGCTGATTTGTCACAATTTATCATATTGGTTCAGTGATTTCTAATGTTATTAGAAGATTTTGGCTTCCAGAAACTTCAGTGCGTGTATATAGAAGTAGGATAAGCTTTTGTTATTGTTTCATTGCATACATATCTACAGTATTTGATAAATGGCAAACAAATGAATACGACACGGGATCAATTATTGTCGTCTGTTTGCTGAAGTGTTACATCATGTCCATCTACGTATATCCCTTGCAATAAAACGCAACCGCATTTTGTTAGTATACTCTGCGGTTGAAGCAACTATTTATGTTCTTTGGAGTGCAACAACTATTTTTTCCACTCCATTGCATTCTTAACTAATACTCAAGGCCTTCTTTGCAATCTTGCTTTTTATATAGTTGTAATGTATTTGTTTTTAAGTGCAAGCGCGTTGTAAACCATTTTGATTTTTAAATTTATGAACTTATAAGGTGTTCCAGAACCTCATATCCATCTGAACAAATTGGGTCTTTCACTATCGAAGGAATTATCAGTTATTTAATGGTTTTAAAGCTTACCCTATATGCACAGTGTTTCTATAAATAGTTGAAATACTGGGCTTGCCCCTGGTTTAACGGTTTATCTCTACAAGATTTAAGTTGCACTTTCCTAGTAGCCTTGCATTTCCTTGGAAGCATTTAAACTATTACGCAAGTTACTTAGACATTTAATTAAAACTCGCAGAACACAATAAGGATAACAAAAATATAAAAATACAAATGCTATGCAAAGCCTGTTGAACAACCACAAATACCACAATCTGTAATTATGACTTCTAGTTAATGCTGCTGAGTTGTAATTGGACTACCTTGTCACTATTTATAGAAAAAGTCTCATTGGGAAGGAATACTAGCAGTTTAAGTAACGTCAGTATAGCTTTACTTATTTTCTGTTACATAACAGAAGTATTAAGAAAATGCAAGAAAGATAAAACAAAATAATGATCAAATTTGACTGTTATTATTCCATGATTAATATCGAGGGGAAATCAGCGAATGATATCAAGTCGTTATTCCGTTGTTGGTTTCTGAGGTAGTGAAAACGTAAGTAATTATTCTTATTTTGGCAATGTTCGAGCTATCAGAATTATCGCTGAAGATGCAGATGATCCTGTCAGCTTTCGTAGGCATTACATAAAATTAAATAACTAATCGTATAAATGGAGTGGAATTTCGATTTCTAAGCTATACAGTCATTTCTGACATGTTTTTAGCGGTTAAAAGACTAGGATTTGATTTAAAAAGGGGGCAAAGATTTCAAAATTAGCAAAAGCCCTAAAGGTGATATTTTTCACCTAAACCATCTTACAACCTCCCCTTAAAATATGAAGTAACTAATGACCCAGCTAAAAATGACATGGTGCAATTCAAGCATCATATAATTGTGTGTGTATTTAGGAACGGAGGGGGTCACCTCGTCCCACCACGGTCCTCATATGGATCTTTTGCGGGCTACCACCCCCAGGGGAAGGGATGAGGTGAAATGAGACCTTAGGTTGGTCAGAAAACAGAGCCAGTGAAGTCCAGAGGCGTACACAGGTGCTTAAAAGTTACAGATATTGATACCTGGTGCATAGCCGAAGTGTTTCCTTTACCCAGGAAGATATAGATTTTGTTTAAGGGCACTCAGCTACTTGGTCATCAGCGCCCATAAAAATGATCGTGGCAAATGTCATAGCTAAATTTCAAATAACTTAAAATAACTTAAAATCAAATAAACATAAATATACCAAACAAGGAGGCAAAATCCAGAATCAAAAGAAAGTTCGAAAAAGTATAATATTTCAATGTCTAAAGTTGTAAATCTCAGGTTCATGCTTAACTTGGCTAAAAACGTCAAAACTCTTTCGACCGCTTGTTTATCGTCCGCCAGGACCTCTGCAAGACTGTTAGGCAACTGTAGAGTTTCAAATATGCGCTAGGGAAACAGTCTAGTACCACGTGGGGGCGACGGGGTGACCCTAGCGGCCTAGGCGGTAACTTCCAGGAGCAGCCAGGGAAATCTTTGCAAACATCTGTGCCATCTGTCCGCATCCGCCGGCGTGTGCCGCGCTACTAACCAAACTAAAATATGATACGGGAGGGAAATGAAAAATGAAGGAAAAGGAAACCGCGGAGAAAAGAATTCACCCCAGCATTTGTCTGATGACAAGCGAAACCACGGAAAAGCCCAAGTCAGAGTGGTTGGTCGACTGGGATTGAACCCGGAACCTCTTGATGCGAGTAGCACACGTTGCCATGGCGCCACCTCGCTCGGCAAATGCAACTGTCTTCCATGTCTCAGATATTCCAATATACTATAGAAGATTTAGTATAGTTAATGCACATATCTGCCGTAGGTTAGGTTATCAACACTGAACGCAATAAATTCAAGTTTCTACCATGACCGGATAAAGGGAAAAGGGATCAAATTTATATATTTGTTCAAACATTTGGTGTTTGCAAACGGAACGTCGTCAGCATAGATTTATAAGCATGAAATCCACTCTTCATGAAGGCATACAGATATTGATCTTACTCCAGTGTTTATTATCAATCAATATCAGTGCCGTAACAAATTTTACCGGGTACAGAGCACCCGGCGCTTGAAGCTGTTTGGTAAATAGAGATACGATTTTTATTATGCCGCACGTAACATCAAAGAATCGCCCATTTTGATAGTCATGGGGCTGCAATCAAGAGGTATCTGCAAGTGTTAAGCGCGAGATCAAGTTTCCTTATACACGAAGTCAAGCAGCAACATAAAAACAAGCATTCCAGCAACCAGATTACTTGCGGATCGCCTCATGACATGATGACAGATACATTGGGGCAGGAGTTAAACAAGTCAATCTATCGCCAGTGGGCGTCCTTACGCACAAACGCTGCCGCCTTCATTCTGCAGACAGTGAGTGCGAAATCTTGTTATTCTGCGTTTTCAAATAAAAAGCCTCGTTGAGACCAATTTGGTAGCTTTTATAGCTTTGACGTTTACTGTTTTAGTAGCACCTGCCAATAGCGGTAACACTTCTCCGTAAGGTGTGGTTTATCAAAGAGTATTCCGCGAAATCACGATTTTTCTCTCGCAGCTGCCAGGAGTACTACTGTTTAATTGTTGCGTTTAAGCTTGCTTTTTTTAAAATAATAAATTAACATCAGATATTATTGGCGTAACATGTTCCTGGAACTCCTGTGCATCTGGATTAGCTAACATTTTTCATATTCCTCACTCCATGTGGTCATTACAGCCCTTTAAAATAATGCTCTTCCCTTAATGAACACAGCATGTTCCTATATAAAAGCCTGTTTTTTTCAAAACTATATTTCTATATATTCTAAATGTCTCTGGTTTGCTTCAAATTCAAGGAAAATTTCCAAAAGTATTCATAAATAGCAGCTAAACAATTCTATAAAACAATTCTATTAAATCTTTTTTGTAACTTAAAAGATGTGTACAGCATAATCATCAAACGTATTTGAAATATCTGTTCACACAATTGTTACCCAAGTTTTAGAGTAGAAGTACTACCGATATAAACCAATTTTGAGAAGTCAGTATGCGCCTATCACATCTTGAAAGGGTTCCTAAATAGCATAATTAAATTCATAACATAATTTATATATCATAAACGAATTATCCAATTTAGTGACATTTGGTGTACATCCTATTCTCATATAACTACACATACAGTAAAAATTAAAAAAAAAAAAAAAAAAAAAAAAAATCTATCAAGAAATGTGTATTTTCAAGTTTCACTCAGTGTCCCTTAATATGAGATATTATTGACGTAGGTCGTAAAACCTCTGCTTGAATGGTAATTTTATTAAGTTTAACTGCACTTTTGAGGGAAACTACTTGCTCTGGAGGGATGAATTTTCTGCTCATACAGAGTGGAAATACTGCTTTGGCCCTTCGTTAACGAGGGATTCCACATAAGTGTAAGAAATATATCCAATACAATTATTGTCAACAAAGAGCCGTTTCGCCGAAAAAACATTGTCAAATCCTTAGAGGCATCAGCCTTCTTGAAGCATAAATATTGTTTATTATTTCACTAACTGTCGCAATACATTTCTTCCAATGAATTTACTTACAGCTTAATATTAAAATGCCATGTAAAGTTTAATTTCTAAGCTAGAAATGTATCACAGCATTGTGGACACAAGTTTGCGTGACAGTGCAGTAATAAACAATTTGTATCCATTTTTCGTGATATTAAAACTCAACTGTTTAGTTCTTGTAGGCTTGACTCAGTTCTTTCAGGATCTATCTCTGCCATCTTTATGATCAACTCATGTGACATAGAAACTCAAAAACTAAGTGTAATTCAAGGCTATAATCTCAGCTAGAGGGCAATTGGGTTTATGTTAATAGATTTTCAGTTGTCGATGCTTGTAAGAAATGTGTGAGTAAAATACTCGTAATGCGATCGCTCTTAGCTTAAAATTGCCTTCTGTTTGCACGGCTTGGGCATATAAAACAGAGTAACGACTTTGCATTTGAGAAAACAATTAAGTACTGGCAAATACAAACCAATAACAATAAGCTGTTGACTGAAAGGGGGGAAAAATAGCACAAATTGTATCAGATATACATGATATATGCAGTAAACTTATGTCTATCTCTCCAATTTATCGGTTATGCAAAAGTCATTCATAGATTTAATTTTTCGTGATATCTTAAACTTTTAGGAACATTTTTATTTTCCAAAAATGACTAATGATATTGATTAAATTACTAAATATTGTCTCCAGACAAGAGGGCAGAACAGCTGTGTGTTGCAAGGTCACAAAGAATTGTAGATTGTGTTAACGATGACAAAAAGGACTGTGGTACTTATGACTCAATTTTGAGGGAAATAAAGTGACCACATAAGTAACTGCAACTGTCATTTGTCACAATATTTTAAGTATAAGTATGGCAATTTATCTGCAATTATAGAGAACATTCGGATAGATAAGGTCGCTCAAAAATGTAATTTTTGGCAATTTGTGTCATTTAATCTCCCCTTAAACACCTTAAGTTGAAAAATAAAGAAGCACTGCAGCAATAAGTAGTGTTCTTTCTTATACATATTTTTTACCCTTTCGAGAAAAAACTTTTATCTATATGTAATTGAATTCTGCAGTAAAGTATTTTATGAAAAATTATTAATTGCAAAACGTTATTTTTTATATGCCACATATATTACTGTTACATACGCACGCACTACAGGAGATGCATACTAATTTTCATATGATGCAAGTGTTTGTTATATTAGGGCAATGTACCTGAGTACAATTGCAGTAGTCTTCTGAGATTAAGTTATGAAGCACTCTCTGAAATTACACTTTGGCTTCAGGCAAACACATTATCATCAGGGCAATAGCTACGAAGTGTTGAAGTAATTCTGTAAATGCAGTAGCATATATTACATGTCAAATAGCCTACTTTCTGAAATATTTAACAACTAAGAACAAGACGGCAGCCATAACTAATTGATTATTCTCGATTATGTCAGACAGATGAATGACGCTATGTGTCTTGAAATGAGGAAGGACTAGCTTTTTCATAGAATACTGTGAGACACTCTTTCTGTCACTTTATTTCCCTTAATATTCAATCATAAAAAACTTCTATTTTTATCATCTTTACCACAACCTGCAATTCGACGTGACTTTGCAAGTCACAGCTGTTCTGTCACTGTCTTTCAGTTCTATTCTCTCTGACACAAACTGCTTCCGACGATACACTCAGGACTGACATTTCCTGAAAGAAAACTTCACTACCGTCATTTACTCTTTGTCCTTGAACGTGCAATCGCGCTGTGGAGTGGGGAGCTACTTAGTAGGGTGTAAATAGAGTAACAGCAGCTGTTCAAAATGACTGCCTACATGGCAGTTGTACTGTAGACAGATCCAGTGTTGCTGCAAAATTATATCATATGTTTCTCGAGTCTCAAACACAATTCATTAGCGATATTACTGAAAGTATGATCATAATTACTTTGTTTGCTGAGGTAATGCAACGTATTAGTGATGCTCTTTCGTGAGATATTTATTGTCCCAGAAAAAAAAGTCACTTCTGAAGCAGGGTGTAACACATCAGAGCGAGAGGGATAAACAAGAGGGTGCTAACTATGTCAACCACAAGGTCATAAATAAACTCCTGAGTCAAGTATAGTAACTTGGCCTCGCACTCCGGCCACTCGCGTCTGGGCGGGTTTTCTCCGGGTACTCCGGTTTCCCCCGCCATCTCATTCCACCGGTGCTCCATCTTCATGTATCATCAGTGTCACCGCCTGCGGTGCCGTAGTAGTAAAAGCGGGCGTTAAACACTACTACAACAACTCCGGCCACTCGCCTGATCCCTGGACTCTGGAATCAACCTCCGTGGTTTAAGGATAACAGGCTAGCGTCTTCTTCACGACGATCGATGTATCATTCACGACGACACGCACACCCACAGCTGGTTCTTGCAACGGCGTCTGCAGCATGGTTTGGACAACGTTAGACAATGGAGCTCCAAAAAAACGGCTTCCGTTTCTCAACTGAGAAGTCAATCTGCGTTAATTTGGAGCCGTAGGAGACGATTACCACGTTCGCTCCGTTTCGATCCAGATTTACTTCCCTTCGCAGATGAGACGCGCTTCCTAGGTTTGATCTTGGATAGGAAGCTTAGTTGGTCGTCGCAAATAGCACAGCTAAGAGCACGATGTAACCGTTGCCTAAATATCATGCGGGTACTAAATGGCAAATCGTGGGGAGCGGATCGGATGCTCTCTAGTGCTCTTTCGAGACTCTGTGCAGCTACCTGCCAGACTTGCAGAGGTCTTGGCGGACGACAAAACAGCGGTCGAAAGAGCTTTTAGGTTTTTAGCGGAGTGTAACATGTTTTTCAGGAATTGAAACTTGATATATGTGATTTTTATACTCTTTCGACATATTTATAGCTCTGTTTCAATTTTGGCTTTTGCTGCCGTTTTGTATATTTATATATTTTCTTTTTCTAGTAGTAATTTTATTTTTTATTGAAATTTATATTTGGCTATTGCCTTGAACTGTTTTAAGGGCGCTGATGACGAAGTTGAGCGCCCTTAAACCTACAACACACGCACTTATGACACAGCGTAGACTCATGTGTGTAACCATAAACTGCGTTTCTGCTGCTGCCCCACCTCATTGTTTAGAGGGGATGACGTCACACGAACCTTGCGTGAACTGCTTCATACACGCCGGCTGTGACGAAACCACATCTTTCTCAAATACACTAGAAAAAAAACTTTTCTGTAGGCGCTTCCATTGTTAGACACGTACAGACAACAGTCGCACGAGGGAGCCTGAGCTTGAACGCCTTTGCCCGCTCACCTGGCCGACATGTGGTGTGGAGTAGCTTGGACATGTCCATCCTTTATTGCGCGCCGAGCCCGGCGTCACAATATTCTTCACTGAGCTTAAGAATAAAACGTATTACACCAAGATCTTTTTATTTCTTTTTATGTTGAGTTCTTTTATTATTTTATTTTTACATTAATGTTTACACATATTTATTGATTTTTTACGTTGCATGAAGCGTTTAACCGTCTACCAGAAGGTAGGCAGGCTGTAATTGTTATGTCATAAACTGCCACACCTATGGTTGACTCCAGTGTCTTAATTTCACTTAGCTCACTTGTGTGGCATTACCTCCCAGGACTGGAGTAGATATGCACGATTATGATGACAAAACAATTATGAAAACTTGTTTTTAGTTCTTTTTGGTACTCCAAGTGCAGTAATTTTCTCTGAACACTGGACAGTCGCACTTAATGTCCCTGTAAAGTGAGTTAGTCCTGGCGTCATTTGGTCGTCAGATTGTCATTACACAGATGTGGTACTTTACCTCACACATTGCAGTGGTCCATTCTTGTGCAACATTTCATTAGTGAAGCTTTGCAACTTAAGGCAAGGGATCTGTGAAATTCGAAACCTCCACAGATTCCTTCAAAGAGTTTTGAAAGTTTACCAAATCTTTATCTGCACATTATAAACAAATATACCAAGTTTCAGAACTCAATTATGCGTCGTTAATAGCTTATCATTGAAGCTTTCACGGCAGGCGTTATTAATCAAGGCTTTGCGTATGTCCAGCTCTCTGAAATGTAACATTATACAGTTAGCATTTAAATTTGACACGGTTTACCACCCGGAAGTCTTGATTAATTAATGTTAACGTGAAATTGAGGTTTAATTTTTAACCCCATCTGTGGCCAATGTCTTGCAATATCAGTGTTAATGCCCCATAGAAGTTACAGACTGAACTATAATTTTTAAGTGAAAATACTTCAAAAACAAAAATATCGCATCTCGGCTCTCTCGCCCATTAGGGGAAAATTATCATGTTTTAAGTTATAACGGCTGACTTAGTTCGGCCTTCCGCTCAACGATCAGCTGCGTGGCACGGGGTAATAAAGTTTGCTCCATAAGGACCTACAAGTATATACGCACAAGACTACACTAAAGATTTCAAGATTGCATGTAGTGAAGAGAAAATTGTCTGCAGTTACGTTTCTTTTCTTTTTTTCTTTCTTTCTTTTATTTTTTTGTTATTTTTATTTTGTTATTTATTTATTTATTTTTTTTTATTGTTTCTCCCGAGGTCAAAAAACTGAAGACACAAAAATGGCACGTTTTTCAGTAATATGTAAGGAACTGGATATTATTAGTAAATTAATGCTGTTTTTTTCCTTGTGAAGTTGGACCTACAGGAAAGAAAACTAAAACATGGTTATTTATATTCTTGACCTACATTCGCTAACAAAATCCCAAATCGATCTGCAATATAAATGTGATAATGGCCCCTTGGTAGTATGATATTAGGTTGGTACTTACAAATCAAATGTTTTGAACGCTAATGAAGGCGGCGCCGTGGCCGAGTGGTTAGACCGCTCACCTACCGCCTAGGGGGCCCGGGTTTGATCCCAGGAACCCGCATGTGGTATTCGTAGCGGACGAAGCGGCATCTGGGCTGGATTTCTCCGGGTTTTTCGGTTTCCCCTGCCACTTATTCCACCAATTTGTCCATAATTACTATATGACGTGTTCTGGTAAAGATATAAGGAAGTAATTCTATAAAATTATTATATAAAATAATTGAGAATGTTGAAATTAAAATACAAGTGGAACCTTATTTTTTTCCCCATAAGTAATTTAAGTACCTTTCCATTGATCAATTTCACCTGCATTTAATATATTCTTCACTATCACATCTGGTGTTGGGCTGACTGCCTGCTTCCAGGTCTTCACTCTGTCCGGTCTCTAGGTTCCTCTGCTCCCCGACAGGCGTCGAGGCAGGGTAATCAGAAAAAAATATTAATGCGCTGTTTAAAATGTTTCTTACTATTTCTTATTTAGTTTACGTTCGAAATACACGACTCTACAACGCCTAAGGTGATCAGTCAATCCTATTAATTATGTAATTTTCTTTAATTCATACCTTCCCCCCCCCCCCTTTTTTGTGATGAGAGCTTCAATTGGCAGTCATGTCCATTGTTACTCTATAACCGTTACTATGCATTCGAAGTTGGGTTGGCGATTTCCTGCAAATATATTCTCCAACTCATTATCCTTCTTATATAAACAGCAAATAAATATTGTTTATAATATACACAATTTCATTGTAATAAGACACTTGTCACAGCAGAGGTGTGAATTTTTCCACCTGCTGTTCTCGAGGTCAACAGGAGGTATGTTATCCACCGTTTTTGTGGCCTTTAGCATAAATATTACTGTAATTCGAGAAGACCCGTGTCGAACACTTTCTGGGCGTGTTTGAAATGCAACTAAATGTATTTTATATCTGGACTAACGGGAACTAGCAAATGCCGACTACTGTTTAGAGAATTTTATGACTATAATGCTGCACGCAACCTACATGAAATCAAGGAAAGCTTGAAGCAAATTTAGGCAAAAACTGGCAATATCGCTTCTTCTTGCAACATTTATTGAACTAGTGAACTTCCAGTGAACCAATTTGTATCAACTTGGAGCCAGTTTGAGAGATTATGTAAGCTCATTCCAGGAATAATTTGGCTGACCGTATACGATCTAGCGCAGTTTGATGCGAATTTTAGTATTCGTTTACAAGGATTCAGTTAGATAGCAATGTTCAATTCTTGCAAACTTTTTACCGTGTCTCAACATAGGTGTCTAGTTAGAAATGTTTGTTCACAAGTATGTGTCAGTAAGCATTTTTAATGAAGGCATGATTTCTATGGGCAGAAGGCACCTAAATTGTCCATCTCGAAGTTCTATCAGAATACCGAGATTTTACCTCGCAAGTACTGCTCGTATATAGCTGAAATGCTCATAAAGCCTTGTACTCTGGTATTTGCATTTTCATTTGCTGTGACCTGCATTGAAATTAACTTTTTTATTCATGGACACTCTTTAACTGCTTTGGTTCTCATCGTCCCATTCTATCCCCCAAAGGGCCCTACTACGGTAGGTACGGGTTTGGCGCACCAGGGGCCCAGAGACATACTCTCAATTGGATTCCTCTAAGGGTAAGAGAGTATATGCTAAACTTCACTAATAGGATTTTGCCTGCCAGACTTGCAGAGATCTTGGCGGACGACAAACAAGTTTTTGGTAGAGAGTAACATGAATTTGAGAATTTGAAGCTTTAGATGTCTAATTTTAATACTCTTCCTTGTTACTGGTAATTTTTTTAAATTTATATCTGGCTTGTACCATGAACTGTTTTTTAAGGGCACTGATGACCAAGTAGTTGAGCATCCTTGAACTTATATCTCCTTCCATTCCATACTGGGCATGAAAGACCGCTTAACTCTGCTCAGGCTTGAGGACTATTCCTTTATTGCATGGGAAGTTTCCAAACCGAGCACTTTCGCGCAGAGAGGACCAAAAATGGCCAACACAGTGCGATTCCTTCCTTTGGGGGTTTCTCAAATTGCAGGTTTATGAACACAATCGCCGAACCATACAAGACCAGGCGCACAACTGTGCCAGAATCATCACTAACAGCTTTCGTACAAACCAATCATATCGTTTACTACCTGATGATTTTGTATACTCCTGCGCAGCTAACTCATTAACGCCTGTGAGATAATCTATTTTGTACCTGGGTTGGGGCAGAATCGTTAAATTTTGAAGCAATATATACACCGTGATTTCACGCTGAGTATTCAATAACTTATCATAAGAAAGAAAGTTATGGATTATTAATATCAAAATAGCAATAAATACATATCAGGAATATGCATACGGTTCTTCGATACGTAAAGTACAAGACATTCACCTTTCTGAAGGAAGGAATGTGCCGTAATCGAAACCAGTCCTTCAGAACCACAGGCACGCATGATTTACACATAAACGCGCCCTCGCGTGTAACACGCATTTCCCCATAAAAGATCCATTCAAGTAAATGCACCTCTTGTGTAAAAAAATTCCTTTAATATTTTACAGTATGAACGTTCTTTTTAAGTAACTATTTTGTTTGTATTAATTTCAAAGAAACAATAGAATATATCAATAGCTATAGGACTTGTTTTGTATATGCTACACTTATAGTAGCTGTTCCCTATGTAGGGATAAATAACCCCTTTTAAGAGCATGTAGTACCAAAGGGATATGCTTCACTGGAACCCTACACGAAATTACGCCAGGTTTTAGACAACTGTCTTAATTGAAGCAAAAATGTTCATTTCCTCTATTCTCTTTGGCTACCAGTGGCACACATCTTGCCTAGAACCTTCTATTTGATCCTGTAACGGATCATGGCAAATAGTTTTACAGTTCTATACAAATTAATATTATATTTTTTAATGATTTCTTCTAGTTAATAAACGAACATATATTCGAAATCTTTCGTTCGCCAATCTTTGTGATCCAAAACACGCCGAGTCCAACCCACGCTAGGTATCGGTGTGGACGTCTTTTAATGTACTGTTTCATATACCCCTCAGATCTAATAACACCTTAAGGTACCTGTACGTGAATCAACTTACCCGTAGCTTACACTGTTACTAATCAAGAAGTTGCAATAGAATTTGAGTATATTTTAGGGAGTAATGTCCATTATAGAATACTGTAACATATTACTTCTAACTAAAATTAATTTCCTCCATTTCGGTTTTAGTACGAACAGAATTTTTGTCCAAACTTTATAATTTATTGAAAATAATTATGATAATTACTTTTCTAACAGTAGAGATAGACTTAGATATGTTTATATAAAACATAAAAAACGTAAACTAGCGCCTCAAATTATTTTTTGAAATGCGTATGCCTAAATCAGAAAAACAAGTAAAATTTGTAAGATTTGAATGAATTTATCCGAATAACTCGCCCTAAGCGAGATTCAAGCTCGCGACCTCTTGGACATGAGGCAGATATGCTACCACCACGCTACAAAGGCGGGCGAGTGAATAAGGTTCACGGGCCCGTCAACAACGGGGTCATTTGGGCCCGAAGTCAAAAGCTAAAATGGAAAAACTATGAAGCTCGGAAGCTCCTAAGCTTCACGGATAAAACCAGTTAAGGTAGAGGAAATTAATTACTATAAATGAAGTAAATATTGTGAACTAAATATTCTGAAATTTTCCTTTCAAAACTATCCAACATGATCCGAACTTTTAGTTTACCTGCAGTTTTAATATCAGCACAACTAATGTGCTATTTAGATATATTCAGTACAAGCTGCTGATGTTTCTTAATGTTCTGGAAACTCCTCACCCTCCTCCTATTTGCCTGACCACTGACCTTACTTGATTCACAAGCCTAACTTAAAATTTGGTGTCTGAGTCTCTCAACTGTTGATGTTTGTGGATTGCTCTAAGCAGAAACATACATAGGTAAGCCATAGTGATATTAAATATTCACTCTATGGTTCTCACTAAGTTCAATTTTATGCACCAGAAAGACAAAGAAAAGATGAATTGAGTGTTGAATGAATTCTTGTAGATGCAGCAATATTTATGAATCATCAGTGGAACGTTGAAGCAAGCTGTTTCAGTGAAGGTTGCACATTGGAGAAGAAATGGAGGAATCCTTGAAGATGATGTGGCAGAATTGGGATTTGTAATCATGAATGAAGCCACGCGCCCGCTTGCTATACCGGTTCTAAACTTTCCAAGCAGATATTACAGAATTTTAGCCTCGGTTAATGTAGCTGACAGGTTGTGGTCTGAGCGAAAATTAAACGCCGGTTTTGTGGTTGTTGACTGCCAAATACAGCAGTTGTCTTTCTGGGTCTTCCGCATCCGAACGGGATTCCTGTCATCGCCATTACTGGCCTGGGACGAGTAAAGGTCACGACAGGAAGCGCAAAAACATGTTCACCCGGCGCCTGCCTATACACAAGGAAAAAATGTTCAACACAAAACGTGTTTAAGACAGTACACAGCAACGATCATGTTTCCTCAGCAATCGATAACACCTTTCAGTATAGACATACAGGAGCTTTTAAAATGCTTATTTAAATAAGCCGATATATCATTTTATTTTACATTTCCCTACTACTCACTTTGAGGAAGAATTGCATTTTACCTCCCAAGAAGGTCTATATCCAAACTTCCTGGAACAAAAAAGAAATAAATAAGAGAAACTCTGATGTTGCACTCACATGACTATCTCTACTTTTGTACTATTCTTACAAACGCTTATTCCTCTACCTTTTTTCCTCTTTGGAGCATCTTCGAGACACTCTGCACCTGCCTGCCAGACTTGCAGAGGTCTTGGAGGACGACAAATAAGTGGTCTTTTTGTATTAACGTCCCCCAACATTGTCATATTGGATGGTGAATGAAAGGATGCTCAAATGAGCCCAGGGTCCATGGAGCTTTAAGTCACCCAACATTTGTCTTCTCAGGATAAGGGAAAACCTCGGAAAAAACTTAACCTAAGAGGGATTCGAACTCGTGACCTCTTGAACGTGAGTCAGACGTGCTAATCATCACGCTTCCGAGTGCACATATTTTATTGGCAACTGAGTTAGATGTAACGAACAATATTACAGCAATATTTGCTTTATTTGCGAACTTATGATTTTTCTTATTAAGAGTAGTGTGTTTTCAGGTTCTTTAGGTACTCTAAGTAGACGTGCTATACAAGGCGTGACGTGGAGTGGCTGGTCTCATGATAACGAATGGTGTATCAGAACCGAGTTCCAATGCTTTCTACAAGGCTAATGACCTCAGAATACCTAGACCAGTAGGTCAAGTATTGAAGTGTGAAGAAAAATGGTGAATATGTGTGGTAGACGTTCATTTCACGAGACACTAATGACCATGAAAAAAAAAGTTATTAAACTTAGTGATTGGTTTGTGGGAGAAGTATTAGACAAAAAGAAAGAACTAACACACCGAAGTGAATAAACCTAACAGCCTATATACACACAGGATGTTTAAAAGGGCCACTGGTATTGCAAGAGGAGTTGGGATTGGGTAAACCTGGAATAAATGTTCAAACATGTCAATTGAGATATGAACTATTTTACTATACTATACTTCCCAGCATACGCCTGGTGATCCGGGAAAATTACCGACAAAAACCGATGGATCAGGAAGGTTGGTCGCGGAAATCGAATCCACGACCTCCCGTATGTGAGGCTCACACGCTACGGTTAATTTCTGTTACTTCTCCAGTTTTGACATTAGATGGTGCCTCAGTTAGACACTTGCGTTTTGCTGATAAACATTGTTGTTTCTGTACCAAACACGTGAAACTTATTAGCTTCTCTTTGGATTTTGTGATGAATAATCTCCTGAAAATATTAGGTTAATACAAAAACGTTACTTTTTATTTTATAGTAAGTGTATTCCTTGAACATAAAAAGATGTTCTTCTGAGGCTGCTTCTGACTATCAGATACTATCATATTTGTCATACCGTGGCAATGGGAGAGAGCCAAAAACATTTTAAATACCAATGCTTAAAGGTCAGAGTTAACGTTGTGATTGAGATTTGTGTGTTATAAAGTGAAGACACAAAGAAATGTTGTTTATTTTGACGTTTTTAAAAGGTGCAGGTATTTGAGATGACCTTTAGTAAGGTTAAATGTCTACATTCTGCGTCACCTGTCCAACATGGCGCTATAAGGAAAGGATTGCAACCTTGACCCCTTTCACTGAGGTAATTTTGACATTAATTACTATACAGGCTTGGTCTTTAGAATCTTAGACATGAAACGTATGTTCTATGGATTAATGTTGCGCCTTTACTAACCTTCGGATTATCGCATATGTATAGGGTGTTTCACAGTGACTCCTTAACGAGCTAACCGTGGTACATTTGAAGTCAATTAGATCTATGGTGCAACCGGTAGAAGTGACAATTTTATACACAATGACAATTTTATGCACAATTACAATAAATAATTTACATATGTTAAAAGTCAACACATAATGTAATGTCACCGCGCCCGCGACTGATGACTTACACTAGCAAGCGGACCAAAGTGCGCATCTGCGTTAATGATCCGTTCCCTGATCGAAAAATAGGCCATTGGGAAACAATTTTCATTGTGTGCCGTTCTCAGCTCCAGATGCTTCGTTTTCTGGCATTCGAGAATACGAGTATTTCTTTTCTAGAATTTTTCTCATTGTGTGCAGACACTATAAAAGGGGCTCAGTCGTGCCCGGAGGATAGTCAAGGAGTGAGACAGTTAAACGTTTACGAAGTGTCCAATGGACAGGAACTGTGAATCGTGCCGAATGTAGTTCAGTGTGAGTTGTGATCCGGTAGCGACAGTTCAGTTGTGATTCCATTCGACGGTTAAGTAACGTTGCTCTGAGTTTGAGAGTAACGCTAGTGCTACACACTAACCGATTAGAAGACAAATAAGGTGTGACTACCAATAACTGGTATTCTCTTTCATTACGATAAGAAGTCCGAGTTTCAATTTTGTAAGGAAATAAGAACTCGTTAGCAAATAAAGCTATGTGTTATAAAAAATAAATAGGCTTTAAATCAGAGTAACCAAGGGAATTGGGTATTTCGGTGAAATTAGCCAGCAACATAGTTTTGGGAGGTAGAACGAATTCATGGCCTTTCCGAGTATGTTGAAAATGCAGGTAAACTGCAATTCACTGAGTAAAGCTTGTGTTTCGGGTGTGAATAAGAAGCTCAAGATTTGGCAACGTATACGGAGCAACTTTAATGAGTTAGTAATTATGTAGACAGGACTCTCCTTGATAAAATACTGCTAAAATACATGTAATTGGTGTGTTAGTCTTGCAGCCGATTATCGGCATTCATAGCGCCTAAAGAGCGCGCTCGGGCTGGCACATTTGATGTAACTGCAAGAGGATTTTCTGCTTTGTATTTCCGTGACTCATGGCAACTTAGGTTTCTCGTTGTTATTACAGAAACAGTTATTTTAAACCCTTAGGTTATTTATACTTCAGAAGTCAGTACCTCAATAGTTGCAGCTTGCAGAGCTAAGATTCTGAAACATGTTAATTCTACGTCATCAAACAGTTGGCAATAATTAGCTTCAAACAGCCCATATTTATGAATACTAATACAGCCTCCATAAATGTATTAGCCAACTTAAGTGGTATTGCTTGTTCTCACATTCACCTAAGCATAAAATGCAACACATGGAATTTTACTTTCTCTACTAGTGTAAAGGTGTGTATGTGTGTATGTGCATACAGTTTGTTCACCAAATCATGGTCCCTAGCAGAAATGCGACTCAGTACATTAGTAAATAATTCTAGGTATTCAGCAGTATTTGAAGCTAAACTTGTTCTTCTGGTTCCACTTAATGTAGCTGCAATGAGAAGCATGAGTCCAGCTTCAGATATCGTTGTGTACCTAGAATTATTTATTCATGTATTAACTCGTTGCATTCATGCCAGGGACCATGAACTGGTGAACAAACTCTGTGTGTGTCTGTCTGTGTGTCTGTGTGTCAGTCTGTCTCTGTGTGTCTGTCTCTGTGTGTCTGTCTGTGTGTGTCTGTCTGTGTGTGTATCTGTGTGTGTGTCTGTTTGTTATCTGTGTGTCAGTCTGTGTGTGTCTGTGTGTATCTGTCTGTGTCTGTGTGTGTCTGTGTTTGTGTTTGTGTGTGTGTGTCTGTGTCTGTGTCTGTGTCTGTGTGTGTCTGTGTGTGTCTGTCTGTGTGCGTGTCTGTCTGTGTGCGTGTCTGTCTGTGTGCGTGTCTGTCTGTGTGCGTGTTGTCTGTGTGCGTGTCTGTCTGTGTGCGTGTCTGTCTGTCTGTCTGTCTGTCTGTCTGTGAGTGCGCGTCTGCACTTGGTATTCAAGTTCAGCGTCCTCCAAAGGTACAATACAAACACTAGAACAAAAAATAACACGTCTATCTCAAATTAGCCCTTACTGGAATGTTTTGCAAAAATTTTGATTTCTCCACAACGGTATTAACGATTATGATTAAGCTACCGCATGTCTGAGATATTTTCATGAAAAATTAAATGTATATCTTGAATTTTCTGGGAATATCCTCTGAAGGGTTCTTCATTCCGGACGACTGTTGCATAACACGTAAACGGTTTTAGATGGACAAAATCTCACTTACTAAAAATGTAGATCTCATTTAAGCCAAAATGTCTGTACAATATATTTTTTTAGTTGCTCTACTACTTATAGTACGGAAATGTTGTATTCGACCCAAAATTTCAATGTCGAGATTTCACCGGAAATATGTTTTGAGGACACCGGAATAAAAAAGCAGTTTTAGAAAAAGGTTCATGTGTGCTTGTGTCTATCCCTGAACAGCATAACTTAAAACCGAAAGGTCTGTTAGAAACCTAAGTTCGTATAGTTTAATATATTTCAAGGATGCGATACGAATGTTTTGAAGAAAATTCCTCCACCATAAACTACACTTTACTTGGACATTTTTGAAAATGTTTATATTCCCAAAAAATGGCTCTAACAGCTTAGATTAAAATGACATATGTTTAAGACACCTTTGTGGCAAATGAAATGTATACTTCGAATTTTCTGGCTGTAGCCTTGCAGTCCTGTTTACTCTTGATGACTTTTGCTTGATTGGTAAACCTTAAAAGATGGACCAAATCTTACTATTCAAAACTTGTAGGTCTGTTAAAACACACATTCTATGTCCAAATGTATTTTTGTGAAGTTAACTATTTCGGAGGTATTCGTTGTTATATAGGTGGGTTTTGCAGTGCTTAACATATTCTCAAATGGAAGGTGGTTATTCACTTCTTTTTATCTGCTTAGTGGTGCAAAGAGAACGGAATTACAAAGCTATAAAAGATTTGACTATTGCTCAAAACATGCTGTATTTCCATATTCCCCTTGCATCTATAAGAAAATCAGCAGTAAGGTAATTTTTCAACTGTTTATTTCTACTAACATGAAGAAGATAAAGGAATAAGAGTTTGTAAGAATAGTAAAAGAGTAGAGAATGTTATGTCAGTGCAACACATCAGATTGTCCTCCTGGTCACACAAAAAGAACGAAATCTCAATGCCTTCACCTAGCGACCAGTTCTTAAAAGATTTGGCTATCGCCTGAGCCTATCGTATTCCCATATTCGCAGTCTAGAGAAACAATGGAACAAAATCATTGCTATCAACGACTATCTCGGCTTACATAAGTAGATAGAAGAATAAGCGTTTGTAAGGATAGTTTGTGTAAGCGTTAGAGAAAGTCACGTGACTGCAACATGTCGGATTTTTTTGCTCAGACAACTTAACATGGTGAAGCGAGTTTAACAAAACATTGACATTTCACAGTACTGAATGGTGCCAAGTAAAAGCTTACGCTTTAATTACTTCGAGATTTTACAGTTATTTACAGACTTAGCAGTTTGTTCTGGAATGTAAAGTGTTACCCACATGGCATACTAATGGCTGCTACAAGCAGGTTTTGTGTTATTTTATTTCCTAGGCGCTTGTACCTAATATTTTCGACACCTACTTTAGGATAAATGGTTGATAAATTGTCTTTTTCTTAAAACAAAATAAAAAGTGTGCTGTGAAGCATTTTCATATCACACCTAGGGATCGGTTGTTTCACAGCCGCCTCTATTGGTAGCCCTGGGCGATGATGAGATACAAATGAATCAAGTACTAATTCGGTATACACATTAGGGTAGCACGTGACATGTTAGAAAAAGGAGTTAGCTACTCTTTAAGGAATTAGGTCTTCTTCTATTTCTTCCTCGTTTTATGTATCTTAATATTGTCTGTATTAATGATGGTGCTGTCTGAAAGGTTTGCACAATTATATAATTGCTACCTTGCTTGCAACGACGGAAATGATCAGATAATTCTTTTATTTTCGGTATTTTTGTTGCTTTAATGCTTGTCTACATGTCTATTACTGAATAGACATTTATTAGATAGATCTTCAAAATTTTAGAATATAAGTATGTGTACTGTGTGCAAAACTTTGTAGTTGCAACTAGCGAGTTGGTTTTCTTTACAGTAGCAATGGTTGGCAATTTTTTTTGGTCTTTAAAAGTAGGTAATATTAGCATAGGTTCAAAACATTCTATGTATTGCACTCGCATTACTCTTTCTACTCACTCCAGAAAGATGTAAGTACTGGAAAATTGAAGCAACAATAAGGAATGTTTCAGAAATTATCAACACTACAAAAAGTGATTTGACAATGAGGTCTAAATTTTTTGTGCTGTACATTTTGTCTAACTCTTACGGTTCACCAGTTATGTAAAAGTAATTCAAAATGAACAGGTTATTCGCAGAAAATTCAGGATATACATTTAACTTGTTATTTGCGCGTATCTTAAACGTATTGCAATCTGGGATCGGCACACAACAGAGGACGTACGGGGTCGGGCTGTTACACGCCACGTGCCAGGCTGGCGAGCAGAGGCGCAAGGTGAAGCTCTCCCACATCACTCATACGAGCGAATACGTGACTAACAAGGAAGCGGCTACACAAAAAGGGATTTCCTTTGGAGCCTTCGAGAAAGATCTGGCTGCGCGTTTGTGGAGATCGAGAAAGGTCCGTGTGATGTCACTCGTTCTTGATGAGGAGGCGTGGAAACAGCAGAGGTGGAGTTAAAGTTACAGACATAAGTCGGGCAGTGTGTCAGTGAGTACGAGACAGCAGTGGGATAGGCCGCGTCGTTGTGAAGAAGTTTCAATGAATGTGGAGTGATTGTATAATCAGAGTTAGTGTATGAGAGACAGAGAAAGTGAAGAAAGACAGTGAAAGGAGCGAGTCAAGATCAGGAGAAGAAAGTTAACCACTATGCCCGACTACAAAGGGAAGCCATAAAAATCTACAAACACAAAGAGAACTTTAATCGCAAGGAAGAAATACTTGGTGTACAGAAAGCATGGATACCGGTCTTAGATAATCTTTCAGACACACAGTCGGTCTGGGTGGCTCAGTTGGTTAGACGCTGGCCTACTGATCCCAAGGTCGCGGGTTCAAACCCGGCCCAGGCCAATGGTTTTTAAGTGTGCTTAAAAACGACAGCTCCATGTCAGTAGATTTACTGGCATGTAAAAGAACTCCTGCGGGACAAAATTCCGGCACACCGGCGACGCTGATGTGATCCTGGCAATTGACAGCGTCGTTAAACAACAAAATAATTTAATAATTTCAGACACACAACAGTTGTAATAAAACCCCGCCTACAATCAGCCCGCCAACCAATACGAGCTAATCACCACCGTAGCCAGCACAACAATGCCCTGCGTACCCTCACCATATAAGAAACCCCTAACGGTCATTAACGGTTCTTTCCTTCCACATCTCGCTCTCTGGTTCCACATTCGAACTCTGACCAGTGCAGCCAGCGGGTCGTGTTAGCCTAATGATGCCAAGTGCGGTACTTAGCGAAACGTTGGTATCTACAATGCCTTCTAGCCCGGAAGGCTACCTAATTAGCCCGTGGAGTTGGGAATTTAGCCACTATGATGTATATCACTCTGTGAGAAAGTATGGAGTCGTAGGGTATTTTTTAATATATGCTTTGAATCTCTCGAAAGCCAACAAAAGGCCCTCAATTGCAGTTCTACTATTGCCTTCCTGGAGTGTGGAATATCTGTATCTGAAAATCTTCCTTATATTCAGTTACATGCTGAAGCATGAGCAAATAATCATGATTTAAAGACAGTCTAAGAAGAACTCTGGAAACCCATCGGATTGTCTTGTACGGCTTTTTAAGATAGAGACTTTTATGGAAGAATTCATTTATAGACGTTGAGGAAAGCCAGGTTAGTGTATCAGATTTGTTAAAAAACTCCTAGGTACTGATCAATCTCGAATCCACGACAGCGAACCATGTACTCACGTCCGAAGAAGGCGAGGCAAGTCCAAGGCCAAGTTGACGATCTAATAGATCATGAAGGTGTCCACTGTAAGTACGCTCCTGCAGGCCAAACAATTAATCAGTTGTACCACATCGGTATTCTCCATCAGGGCATGCACACAGTGGCCTTAGCTTTAATCAACCACATTTTTAATGAAAGTAACTTCAGACACCGCGTCTGTGCATCCAGTTTTGTGTTTCTAGCTTATCAGTCATGCATCTTAACTCTACAACGTCCATAATTGCTTAGAATATTGTTGTAAATTTACTGTGGAAGATAATGGACATGGCCTTAAGTTAAATGTTATTGATATTTAACAAGATAATATCAAATTATCTCACGTTTGCTCTGTGCTTGATATAAGAAACATTACTCTTTCGTATTTTATCATAACGAACACCAATGAATGGATTTAAGATATTCAGCAAAGGCCTCAAAATATAAATGTTGAAAGAAAATTTTTGCTGAAGTTGCTCTTTGAGGATCAGTCAGATAGGAAGGTCCCTTCCCAAAAGTAGAGGCATGTTTCTTTTGGGCAACTAAGACGTCATAAAATACAGTGCGTTCGTAGATAGACTCAACCGCGCCGCTGCGGCACCTGACCGAGCGAGGACCGGCACGCCCTCCGCCAAAGTTACACGTAAACGATTGGCAAGTCATGAGTACAGAATACTGCCGTATTACATTAGGCCTACCGGCATCACAGCAGATGTTAAAATTGATGACCTTCAACCTGAACACATTCCCTAAATTTCCGAAAACCATTCTCGTTTACAGAAAATCCCCACATTATGCACGAAATTCTTCGATCCCACATTTTATGACACAACAGTTAATTCAAACGTTTTGCAAGTTGTGTTTAATTCTTTTCCGCAACTAACAAGAAATGAAAGACTAAGGTTGGTTTCAGCAGGAGTCAATTATAGCGCATACTGCTGTAAGTTCTATGCATGAATTGGGAAGTGTTTATGGTGACAGAATAATTAGCTGAGGGTTATGGCCACCTCGTTCCCCTGACCTGCCTCCATGGGATTTTTATTTATGGGGAAGGTTGAAGAATAAAGTATATGCATCAAATTCGCACATGTTACAAAAATTGAAAGACACAACCGCGAGAGAAATACAGGCAATCAGTGAACGTGAACTGAACGTGAACTCTTGCGAGTAAACCAGAAAGGTTTACAGAGATATAGGGAATGTGTTAGCGTTGAAGGCCATCTATTGTGATGCAAGTAAGCCCAATGTAACTTAGTGTACAGTAGTTAATGTTCCATACGCATGACTTTCCGGTCGTTCACGCGTTACTTTGGCGGCAAGTGCGCCGGTTCTCGCCCGATCCGGTGCTGCCGCGGGGCGGTCCGGCCGATCTACGAACGCATTGTATTATAAAAACTGAATTAACTATAAGTTGACAATACATTCATTCAATTATATTTTCACCGTATGAAATATTGCTAAGCAAGGGCTGCGCGTACAAATAATAGAAATGCAGACAGCTTAAGAAAATTGAATAATTAAAGTGCCAATGTCGAAGAGGGGGCCAAACATTATGACACGGTACTACAATGCTAATGTATAACCTTTAGGAGAAATAATGTACTTACAAAAGAATCGCTTAAATAATTATTTTGTATATATCAGAACTGGGATATCTTGAAAATTAGGATTTGAATTTCTTTTTACTATGTGTTTCACAGGATTAGCGCGATATATTTGTGTGCCCTTCCAAAAATCATACAAGCAAACATTTCTTATACGTATACAGCGGGAGAATAAAAACGTACGAACCGGCTGCGCGGTGTTTTGCCTGTCCGCATCCTCGGCGCTCATTGTCGTCTGCAACTATCATAGAAAGGCGCAGACAAATACATATGTTTAAAATTACTTTTAACAGTTTTACTTAGCAACGTTATGAAAAGAGATGCTGAAACTGTCCACCATGGCTTACTGGAACTCTGAGAAATCTTTCTCCACTAATGGTGCAGCATACACCATTTTTTCGTCATGTAGGAATACTTCATGAACAACATTGTGTTCTGAGTTATGGGACCAATTTTTTGAGTCAATAATTGACGTCTTACGCACAATTTTACCCATTTTATAAGAGAATTAAGGCAATTCAACAAGACTCAGTAACAGCTCATACATCCAATCTTTCGTTGAGAACAATTGAAAGTGTGTTTCAAGAGAGTTATTAGTACATATTTGTGACCTCCTTGGTCCCCTGAACTAACCCCCTGGGATTTGTATCTCTGTGGTAATTTAAAAATTAAACTGTACAGGAATAGCCTACACACCCAAGAAGAATTGAGACAAATTATCTACCAAGAAACTGCCAACATTTCTCAACGCGAACTACGGCGAGTGATGGATAGTTTCCTGAAGAGATGCCAAAAGATATGGACGACGGTGGCCAGTTTCAACATCTCCTTTCGTACAGTTGGTAAGTAAAACCTTTAAAAGTATATTTAAATGTTGTATGCTTTCATCCGTGCCTTTCTATCATAGCGACAGACGGCAACTAACGTCGGGGTTGCGTACAGGCAAACACCAAGCAGCCGGTTCCTTACTCGTAGAACGGTGTGTGGGGGACAGGTAGGCTTCGTCTCGTCCCTATAATATACCATGAACAACGTAAAGCAGAGTGCAGAGAAAATGGACATGGCACGTGGTTATAGGTTTCAGCAGGATGGTGACAGTAATCACAAGGTAAGACAAAACATGAATTGACTGGTATGGAATGTACCCAAACTACTGCAAACACATCCTCAGAGTCCAGACTTGAAGCTCGTCGAGCATTTGTGGCTAATTTTGAAGAAACGAGTCCAAAAAAGCAGTGTCACGTCTAAACAAGAGCTTAAATGTATTGTGGAAGAAGAATGGAATAACATCAGCTCAGACGAATGCAAGAACTTAGTTCCTTTTATGAAGAAAAAGTGTGAGGTGGTTACCAAAGCCAAGGGAAATCCAACAATTATCAGTTATTAAACTATTATTTATAATGTACGAAGAGGAAAGTTGTACCAAAATTAGGTTAGTTAGAGGTTAGTTTGGCTCGATTAAGAATAGGGCACTGCAATTTTTCGCATGGTTACCTATCTAAAAGGGACCCTGCGCCTCTATGTCCGCTGTGTGACAACCTTTTGTCAGTGCCACGTGCTGCTAGAGTGTTGCTCTCTAGCGCACCTTCGAGATTCTCTGCAGCTGGCTGCCAGACTTGCAGAGGTCTTAGCGGACGACAAAACAGCGGTTGATAGTTTTTAATTTTTTAGTGCAATATCAATTTGAGTATTTAAAATTTTAGTTATCTGTTTATTCTTTCGGATATACTTATCACCTTGTTTCATATCTGGGTATTGCCACTGTTTTTCACCTTTTGTGTACATTTTTCTTGTTGCTAGTATTTTTATTTTTGAGTAAAATTTACATCTTGCTATTGCCATGAACCTTTTAAGGGCGCAGATGACCTCGAAGTTGAGCGCCCTTAAACCAAACCAAACCAAAATGTACAAAAATTATGTATGTTTTACAATTTAAGTGAATCTGTAACTTCGTAAATTAGTATTTATTTATATCAGAGTACTCCATTGGTTATATTGTACAACGTATACAATATATGTATAAATTAAAATGTATCTTCCTGTAAATATTAAAGTATTTTCTTAGAAAATTGAAGTGTGCGAATAAGACTGTTATATACTATATCTAAAAACTTAACCAGTATACAGGTACCAGAAGTTGTTCTGCGCTGTCAAAACATTATAATTCATTCACCTCCGTTGTTAAACCCAGCAGGATTTTATAAACTACCGATTGCAGTAGAATTATGTCAAGGATCTTGGCCTGAAACACAGTTCAAGGTTCTCTTGAATATGCTGTTGTATTTCCTCGAAATATGTCATCTTGCCCAAACAGTGTTTGACATTGGAGACGTTTATGCGAAGGGACACTGTGGAAATATAAAAATTCAAGGTTGAGAACTCTTGTTTATCATGGCATTTACTTGAGATTCTGACTACTAACATCATAGGAACCTACCTGATTAAGTACTAAAGCAACTATCTAAGCCTATGGAACTGGAAGGTTACAAAAATTGTGTTCCGGGCTGATTTAGTTGATTTTCTTGAGGGGTCTTTCGTTCCACAAAGTACAGGCTTCGGCGACTGCAATCTTTGAAACATAGTTATTGTATCGTTTTAGCTAAAAGAATGCCATTTTTGGGAGCATTAAAGGTCTTAAATTAAAATCAAAGAAGTTGAATAATTTCAGCTGCTCAATTCCTATGTTACAGCTCATTGACAATACAGAAGTATCAAATGTTACCTCGTCAAATGTTAGCTTCTATGTAATATTATAAGATAAAAACTATGCAAATGTTTGCTTACACATTGTTTTGCTTGCGTTAGTGATACTATGGGACTTACAAACGACAATTTTGGAGAAAACGCTGACAGGAGAACTGCAATAACGAGCGGGATGGCTCAGGACTGCATTCGGGTACAGATCCCATCAGCCGACCAATTTGACAATTAGACCAAATTTCCACCTTAAGTCTAAAACAATAGTATGAATGAAACATAGTTGATGATAGTGAATGCTATACCATCAATCCACAGATAATGGGCCTGCCTCTGCATCTCTGCATCATTTCACCCATTTCATTCATTCACCGTCCATGACGGTAAATTGGATGACGTTAACAAAAAATAAATAAATGAATAAATAAATGAATCAATGAATGAATGTATCAATGAATGAATGTATCAATGAATGAATGAATCAATGAATCAATGAATGAATCAATGAATGAATGAATCAATCAATTTATTTGTCCAAGATCATGCATATATAAGAATAGGATATTGTCACATATACATATATAAATTAATATTCAATTGCAAATGAATGAATCAATCAATCAATCAACGAATGAAAGAATGAATCAACGAATGAATGAATCACTAATTAAGTTAATCAATAAATAAGTAAATAAATAAGCAAATAAGTAAATAAGAAAATAAGCAAATAAGCAAATAAGTAAGTAAATAAGTAAATAAATAAGTAAATAAGTAAATAAATAAATTAATAAGTAAATTAATAAGTGAATATTTAAGCGAATAAATATTTAAGCGAATAAATAAGTAAATAATAAGGAAATAAGTAAATAGGTAGGTAAGTAAATAAATAAGAAATAAGTAAATAAATAAGAAATAAGTAAATAAATAAGAAATAAGTAAATAAATAAATAAACAAGTAAACAATAAGTAAATAAAAAGTAAGTAAATAGGTAGGTAAGTAAATAAGTAAACAAGTAAATGATATATAAGTAAATGACAAATAAGTGAATAATAAATGAGGAAATAAGTAAATAATAAATAAGGAAATGAGGAATTAAGTAAATAATAAATGAGTAAATAAGTAAATAATAAATGAGTACATGAGTAAATAAGGAAATAATAAATAAGTAAACTGAGGAAATAATAAGTAAGTAAACAATAAATGAGGAAATCAGTAAGTAAATAGGAGTAAATAAGTAAATAATAAATAAGGAAATATATAAGTAAACAACAAATGAGTAAATAAGTGAATAAAAAAATAATAAATAAGTAAATAAGCAAATAAGTAAGTAAATCAGTAAATAAGTAGGTAGGTAGGTAAGTAAATAAGTAAATAAGTAAATAATAAATAATTAAATAATAAGTAAATATTAAGTAATTAGTATGTAAATAGTAAGTAAATAGTAAGCAAGTAAATAGTATGTAAATAGTAAGTAAATAATCAGTAAGTAAATAGTAAGTAATAAGTAAATAATCAGTAAGTAAATAGTAAGTAATAAGTAAATAATAAGTAATAAGTAAATAATAAGTAGTAAGTAAATAATTAGTAAGTAAGTAATAAATAAGTAAATAAGTAGGTAAATAAGTAAATAATAAATTATTAAATAAGTAAGTAGTAAGTAAATAAGTAAGTAATAAGTGGATAAGAAATAAGGAAATAAATAAGAAATAAGTAGATAAGAAATAACCAAATAAATAAGAAATATGTCAATAACTAAGAAATAACTAAATAAGTAAATAAGCAAATAAGTAAGTAAATAATAAATAAGTAAATAGGTAGGTAAGTAAATAAGTAAACAAGTAAATAGTATATGAGTAAATAAGTAAATAAGTAAATAGTAAATAAGTAAATAGTAAATAAGTAAATAATAAATAAGTATGTAAATAATGAATGAGTAAAGAAGTAAATAAATGAGCACATAAGGAATCAAATAAATAAGTAAACAAGTAAATAAATAAGTAAACAAGTAAATAATAAGTAAAATAAGTAAATAGTAAATAGTAAATGAGTAAATAATGAATAATAAATGAGTAAATAAGTGAATAATAAATGAGCAAATAAGTAAATATTTAAGTAAATAAGTGAAAAAGAAAATGAAAACCACACATGATGGTAGCAGATAGACTGAATGACACCCTAAAGTCATCTGTCCGTCACAGCGGCGGAGGTTCAGTTGTCCTGCTCTGGTCCCTCTGTGGACTCAAGACGAAACAGGGTGATATGGTATAGGGATGATACCTGGCATGATAACTGTAGATATATCTGCAGATAGACTGTATGACACCATAATATCAGAGGCGGAGGTACAGTTGCCCTGCACTGCTCCCCCTATAGACTCGTGTCGAAGGAGCATGGTATAGTCGAAGTACACTTGCTTGTTCAGTCCTCGAAGGCTCTGGGAAACTCTTTGTACTGCGGCTTGATTATTGTAGTCTTGTGTTTGCTCTCGTGAGTCCTGTGGAGAAGCTTGACCTTGTGCCTTTGTTTGCTAGCTGGCGTCGTATGTGATGTGAAGTACCTTGGCCACGACCGTCCTTTGTTGTGCCCCGCGCCCGGCGTCAAACAATAACAATATCATTATACAATATAATAGTAATAATTACAATGATAATAGTTCCTGCATTTGCAAAAGTCACGCCGTTATTTGTAACAATTATTACTTTAATGTTAAATGATTTGTTTAGAAGAGTAAAAATTTCAGTTCGACTTGAACTTCGAAGATTTTATAGTTCCTGCGTTTCCTTCATTGGTTTCCTCTTCACACAGTCATAGATAGGTCTAAAAATAGGTCTCTTTAGACGTAACCGGGTCGTATCTGTCACTATAAATCAATTAAGTTGTAACGGGGAAACAAGGTTGTGGAAACATGCTCAATCACTGTCAACTATTTTTTGTACTCTTGTTTTGGTTTAAATCAGAATGGCTTGGTAACCTTCCGAATAATTGCGGATGGATTCCAGATGATTATGATAATGTTTACGCAAGGTGTAACCTTGGAATGCTCTTGACACCTGCTGGAACAGGAAAGTGAAATATGTTTCAATAAATCAGGCTAACTATGACTGATATAGCCTTAATTCTTACTTCTAAATACCACCAGAAGCTTAGTATAATTACTCCTTATCAGAGATTGAAAACAATTTGCTGAGTATTTTTTTTTCCTTGTTTCTAAAGAGTAAAGGGCCAAAGATATTAAGTTTAGTTTTTTCTTATAATAACGTATCTTTGTATACCAGTTATTCAAGGGCACTAAGCCGAGACATACTCTGGCCCTTTTTTGGTCTTATACTTCTAAAATTTCAGTGCAAAACAAGAGAAGGATCATTTCCAAGCCAGATTTCTCGTGCTTAGTTTCCCAGACCATATACACAAACATATTGTCATGAACTAAAAGAAGGCAGTGCATTTTATATGATGCGGAGATAGTAATTGAGGCTCGAATTGGCTGATTTTGGGGCAGCCGATCTTGACAGTTCAAAAATGCTAACCGTTAGCAGGTTGTCTCACAGCGGACAAAGGGGAGCAGGGCACCATTTAAAAAGGCAACTATGCGTAAAACTTCAGTTTATCGGAAGTTTATTACTTTTTCACTCGCTATAAGAAGGTAATCAACAATGATCTTCGCTTTTTTTTTAATTACTTCAACTAATATATTTATCGGAAGTTCTTTCACTGCTCTTAGCTGACCACTCTTGGTGCCAGAACAACAGCGCCGCTCTCCACACTTCAAGCCTAAAGTTTTCTAAAGTAATGTGAGGGATGGCAATAATGGTTGTCGCCTTTACTGCTAAATCCGCCATTTCATTCCCCGACAAACCTTCGTGACTAGGAATCCGTGCACACACCACGTTAACGCCAGAAGCGTACGAAACATGGAGGGCACCCTTAGTATTGTATAGTAAGATGGTAGTTGTAGCACAACACAAATAGTAATAGGCATCGAATTTCTGAAGTGTGCAGGGATATTTATAGGGCGTGTCTTCTGAAAAGGCTCACGTTACCGTTTTTCCCTTCCAGTTGAGGGAGGTGGCTATACCTATTCGTAATTAGCCAATGAGTTGACAACACCAGCATAGGTATACTCTGTTGATTCGATACAGAACACAAGGCAACCCACCTGCAAGGTGACAGTGTCAGCCAAGAAAATGAACTATAAGGAATGAGATGTCTGCAAGATAGGCGGTGCAATCTGTACAACTCACGAACACCGAAGTGCACTAAGAGAATCGCTCAAAGTCAGGCAGTCACCTAATTTGTGACGGTGCACATATAAAATGACTCACGATATTACACACAGCTCTGCAGTATAAATTAAATTCTATTATGAAAACCGAATGTATGTGGTCTGTTTCATAAACTTAAGCACATCCAACATCTATTTGAAGCGAGGCGCCGGATGTTGGAGAGTAAAATATTAAAGTATTTCTAAATGAAACTCTTAATTATTTAAGTATTTTACACGCTTTGGCAATTATAGGGTTCAAAATAACTGTTTTAGTAATAACGATGAGAAGAGTTAGTTCCTGTAAGTCGCTGAAATGCTAAGCTGAGAATTCTCTTTCGGCAATCGACAAGTATGGATATCTTTAAGGATTGCATTTAGATATTAGATGAACATTTGAATACTTGTGTTTTCAGGATGCTGGAAGATTTATCCGGAATATTTCATATCCTACGGAGACATTTTAGTTTTGTCGAAAAAAACTGGTAACACTGCAGATTGTGTGGGTGTCACTTTGCCTAGCTCAGCATATAAACACCTAGTATTACCATCTCACGTGTTACTTCGGAAGACTTCAGGCTTGAAGTGCGGAGAGCGGTGCTGTCGTCCTGGCACGACGAGTGGTCAGCTCTCCGCGGTAATAAGCTGAGAGAAGTGAAAGAACTTCCGATAAACTGTGTAACTTCCTGTCGCACATCTCGTCGCGAGGAGATTAGTTTGGCTCGATTAAGAATAGGGCACTGCAATTTTTCGCACGGTTACCTATTTAAAAGGGACCCTGCGCCTCTATGTCCGCTGTGTGAAAACGGTTTGTCGGTTCGCCACGTGCTGCTAGAGTGTTACTCTCTAGCGCACCTTCGGGATTCTCTGCAGCTGCCTGCCAGACTTGCAGAGGTCCTAGCGGACGACAAAACAGCGGTTGATAGAGTTTTTAATTTTTTAGCGGAGTGCAATATAAATTTGAGGATTTAAAATTTTTAATTATCTGTTTCTGCTTTTGGACATATTTATCACCTTGTTTCATATCTGGCTATTGCCACTGATTTTTACCTTTGTAAACATTTCTTGTTGCTAGTATTTTTATTTTTTGAATGAAATTTATGTCTGGCTATTGCCAGGAATCTTTTAAGGGCGCTGATGACCCAGAAGTTGAGCGCCCTTAAACCAAACCAAACCAAACCAAACCAAACCAAACCAATCAGCATATAAACAAACAGCATAACAGTGCATTTTGAGAAAATAAACACTCACCTTGCCTTGTCCTTCCGTGTTTACTGTGTGAGTGTAGGCCAATTACAAGTGTTAGCTCCCAGAACGTTACATGCAAGCGAAAGCACCCAACCTGTTTACATCCACAAACCAGTTCAATTCCCTGTCCAACCTCAACGCAACGTTGTCGACTTATTTCACGTCTGAAGAAGCTGCTAGTATTATTCCTTCATGTCTTCTAAGTGATTATTTCCAAACTCTGTATGATGTCCCATAATTACTACCGAAGTTATGTCAGAAGTAAGGTACTCTACGCATCTTACAAGTAACAAACTATTAACTTGAAACATTCTTGTGGAATTAAAAATCCTATATATATAACCTTACATTTAATGAAAATTTTGTTTTATAAAATTATATTTAAGGCTTACATCTACGTTCTTCATAGCGTTTTTTTAATCTTTACGTAAGGAACTGCTGAGATCAGCTAAAGTTTTGCAACACCAATCGAGTTTTCAACTTGGAATCGCTCCAATACCTTTTCCGGAGCGTTTAAGAAGCGTTCTGCAACTATTTATCAATATCAGCTATAGCTTTCAGTTCACTTGCATGCCATCAAATTTTATGCTTTATAATTTATTGCTTCCTACAAATTGTGGCAAATGAGGTATCTCAATGCACAGCAGTTGCCGAGGTACCGTAACTCGCCATCTCAAGGTTGGAACTTTTCCAGTTCCTCTAATTAAAATGACATTTTTCATATACGCCAAATTTTCAGGTCATTTGTAAGCACCTTTCTGAAAATTATTTATTACCTACAACGAGAAATGATATATGGTGAACTTAAACCTCACAATAAATCCAATATCACCCTGAATTTGTACATACAAACCTAATGTCAATGAATGCAATCTTATCAAGCATTTTGCAAAAAATAAAGGTTTAAGTGCATCTATAAATGTGGGACAGAATTTTGACTAAAATACAGGATGGAAGTGAAATGATCCGCCAGACTTTAACAACGAATTTCTCATGTTGTGAATAACTAGAAAATCTAATACCAAAATGTTGAAAAGTTTATAGTTTTTTAGAAAAAAAAATATTTTTATCAAACAGATTTATCATCACGTGGCTGAATTATTATTGATTGAAGGTTCTTGATTTATGGCTATATTCATAGAAAATTGAATAAATAACAAATGTTTCCTTTGGCATATTTCACTAGATTCAACGGTTTTTGTGTAAATTAAATTTAAGGGAACGCACAATTTGTTGCCTTTCTGTTTTAATTGCTGTGTAAGGAGGCGAGGAAATAACAGAGGGAAAAGTTACTTACATGAGTCACTTGGTGGTGGTGGTGTGTGTGTGTGTGTGTGTGTGTGTGTGTGTGTGTGTGTGTGTGTGTGTGTGTGTGTGTGTGTGTGTGTGTGTGGGTGTGTGTGTGTGGGGGGGGGGGTACTATCGTGAAATCAACAAAAGTAATATAAATTCGAACTACTGATAAACTAACATTTCATATTGGACTCTGAATCAGCTAAAATTAGATTACTTTCAGTAACAAATAAAAGAATACCAGCCGTCATGACACATGCGCTTACCGCTGCTGCATTTGCACTGCTCGTGTCGTCTCTTCACGGAGTACTCCGTCAATGTTTACCCACTCATACGTCATAAGTCCCATACTTACCAACCGCTGCTATAAAGCAATGCAAATCTGAATAAAGAGGATAAAAAACTCAATATCATTCTATACAAGATATTAGCTTTTCCTTCGCCACAATCTTCAGATATTTTCATGTAAAAACAGAATGAGTTAGACCAGTAACAACAAGCAGCAAAAAGGAGATAAACCTTAGAAACAAAAGTAAAAAAGAAACATATTACCACATACAAATATATTACATTATTACGTCACAAAAGAATATACAACGAACATACAAAACAAACTAAGGAGCAATAGATAACTTCAAAGCTTATAAGACCAATTTGCCTGCGTAGCGCAGTGGTAGCGCACGTGGCGCGGAGGAACACGGGTTCGATCTCCGGTAGCGGCGCGGGGAGTTTCCCCCCGCTGGGAGATCTTGCACTGGGTGCACTCAGCCTCATTAGGTCCCGGAGGGGCCAATTGAAGAGTTACTTAATTGACAGGTAGCAACACATGGTCGAGAAGACCGCATAACCGGCCGGGAGGGCGCTAACTACGTCCCACCTCCAGTACTGCACCCCACTCATGGCGCCTGTGGTGGGCAGCGATCAGGGGTAGGCCTTGGCCCAGATGGGTTATTGTGCCACGGGGGTGGGTATGGGGTTATCAGACTAATTTGCACAATGGTGGCAAAGTGATCGTTGTAATTGTAAAATATGTTTCCGCGCTCTTCAAAGCGCCATATGATTAATGTCTTAAAAGAACTTCTCTACTTTCAAACTTAGCTTTAGAATCAATACCTCCTGGTGTGAGACTCACTCTTGGAGTGGCCTACGCGAGACTTTTACTTCTCTGCATATCAATTCAACACAAATTTATTCCGGTCTCTATGGTTTTGCTTTCTTGTCTCAAACAACTGATTATAGATATCTTGTTTGGATTATTTTGACAAGAATAAAGTTGTTTAACCTTCTTTTGATGCTAATTAGATGTGGTAGCTTGGCACCAGTTGAAATGTCATAACCAGTCATTAATTACTCACAGTTGGTCAGTTCTTAATGCAGTAACTTCACATCTAGACAATCTTCTTAAGACGTAAAATATATTAAGTTAACTGAACACAATTGTCTTTTTGTTAATATAACGTATATGGACATATACAAGGCTAAATTGGGTGCAAAAAAGTGGGAGAGAGGAAAAAAGTACGTCCTTGGAGGAAGGAAAAGATGTTACATTCGCAGCAGCTGTATTTAACAACGCAAATGACAAAAGAAACACCGCCCTAGCGACCACATCCGGTCTGCATTAGTTAATGTGGTGCTTAGATGATTTCATTATAATACTTGAAAAAGTAGTAAGGTGGTATTCGCAAGTCGCTCTGCATAGCAATACGATTATGTGTGCTTCTGTTGTAAAAGTGCTTAAATTAGCATTCAGTCAAAGCTCCATGATATCAAATCTTATGTGTTGCACTCACATGAATTTCTCTACTCTTGTATTAACTATTCTTACAAACTCTTATTCCTCTATCTTCATTTTAGTTGAGATAAACATTTGTAGAAATTATCTTATTGCTAATTTTCTTGTAAGGGAACCTGGGAATACAGTAATGATAGACCTTTTAAAGCTTTGAAATTCCGTTATCTTTGCACGCCAAAATATTAAAGTGAAATAACAAGGGACATATCCGGAATAGTTGATTCCATTAACAAATTTATTTGGACATAACTTGTGTGTTTTAAGGAGATCCACATTTTTTGTATAACACTTTGTCTACCTTTTAGGCTCACAAGCTTCGCAGAAGTCATAAAGAGTAAACAAGACTATATGCTATAGTCAGAAATGTCATTTGTCATAAAACATATCCTGAGAATATGGAATTTTAATTAAAATCGTGGAGCAATTTTCGAGAAATTAAAATTTTCCACGTAAACTGTAGTTTAGAGTGAAGGAATGATCTTCGTGTCGCATATTTGAAAGAAGTTAAACTTAAATATCAGTTTTATCTCTTAACAGAGCTTTCGTTTTAACTTTCTCTACTACTTATATTAAAGTAGAGGAAGTGTTGTATTCCACCCAAAAGTTTGACGTCGGGATTTCACCGAAAATATGTTTTGAGGCCGCTGAATGCATGTGTGGACAGCATAACTCAAAAACGGAAAGTCGGTTAACCTTGGTATTTAAGTTTAATGTATTTCAAGGATGCGACACGAAGATTTTGAATAAAATTCCTCCACCCTAAGCTATCTTTTACATTGAAAATGTTTCGAACATTTTAATGTCCTTGAAAATGGATGTAACGATTTTGGTTAAAATGCAATTTATTTGAGACATTTTTATGACAAATGAAATGTACAGCTTGAATTCTCTGACTAGAGCCCATGAAGTCCTATTTACTCTGAATCACTGGTAAACCGTAAGACATAGACCAAATATTACTATACAAAAAATGTAGATTTTGCCATTGTGAACCATTTCGGAGATATTCTTTGTTATTTGTTTGAGTTGTGGATAACTTATGCTTCTGTCAAATACAACATAGTTATTCATTTTTATATGTTAACCGTGCAAAAGAGAACGGAATTTAAAGGCTTTTAAAAGATTTGACTATCGCTCAAAGCCTACTGTATAGTAATATTCCCCTTGTACTTACAGGGAAATAAGTAATAAGATAATTTCTACAAATATTTATCTCAACTAACACGAAGATGATATAGGAATAAGAGTTTATAAGAATGGTTAGTACAAGAACAGAGAAGGTCATGTGAGTGCAACACATCAGATTTTGTTGTTCACAGACAGACACAGACACACCTGAACTTTTTTCTAAAAATGCTTGTTTGGAATAAGAGAGCCTCTAAACATATGTTTTCGTTGAAATCTCGGCATAGAATTTTTGAATGGATTGCAATACTTCCCCTACCTGCTATACATAGTAGAGAAAGTAAAAAGGATACTCTGTACTTAACGTGGAAAATCGTACTGGGAAATGAATTTAATCTGACTTTTGCATAGAATTTTTTGGATGTCCCTCATGTTACAAGGTGAGAAGAGGTTTTGTTAACGTAGGATCTCCTGTTTCTGGAGGAAGCAAACAGTTAAAATTCATCACATGGTTTCACACTAGAACATGACAGCCAGGGTAATATTGCGAGCAGTATCACTTCTCACCTCATACATCACCCAACTCACCAACACCTGATATCACTATCCAGGCCTTGTCACGTATAAGATGTTCTTTATACCCTTACATGTTTACCGTATACTGTAATACAGAAACGCCATGCAAACGGAATGTTGTTATGACTAGACACCAAAATAAGTCCATGCAAATGCATGCTTCTATAGCAGCATATAACAAAACCTGAAACTTATCACACATCAAATTTCTTTCTGGTTCCAAATATACTTAATATATTATTACTTTCTCCATTCTAGCACATCTTAGACTCTGTAGCTACCTGCCAGAGTTGCAGACGTTTTGGTGGACGACAAACAAGCGGAGAGTAACATGAGTTTGAGGATTTGAAACCTTAAATACACTTTATACTCTTTTGACATATTTATCACTTGGTTTTAATTTTGGGTTTTGCCACTCTGCTTTGTACATTTGTGTAAGTTTATTTTCCTTTTTAATGGTAATTTTATTTTTGATTGAAGTTTATATCTGGCTTTTGCCATCAAATGCTTTTGAAGGGTGCTGGACCATGAAGTTGAGCGCCCTTAAACCTGAAAAATAATTCTACTACGTATAGTAAGTTGGAGAAGTATTGTATTCGACCCAAAATTTCGATGTCGAGATTTCACTGGAGGTATATTTTTTGAGGCCTCCTGAATCCACAAAAAGCAGTTTTAGAAAAATGTCCCCGCGCGCGCGCCTGTGTGTGTGTGTGTGTGTTTGTTTGTGTGTGTGTGTGTTTGTTTGTGTGTTTGTGTGTTTGTTTGTGTGTTTGTTTGTTTGTGTGTTTGTTTGTGTGTTTGTTTGTCTGTGTGTTTGTTTGTCTGTGTGTTTGTTTGTCTGTGTGTTTGTTTGTCTGTGTGTGTTTGTGTGTGTGTTTGTTTGTTTGTGTGTGTGTTTGTGTGTGTTTGTTTGTGTCTTTGTGTTTGTGTACATAGCATAACCGCAAAACGAAAAGTCATTAAAAACCAAAGTGAGTATTTAAGTTCAATGTCTTTCAGGAACGCAACATGAAGATTTTAAACAAAAAGCAACCTCTACATGGAAAATGTTTCGAGGATTCTGATATTTTCAAAAACAGCTCTTAACGACTTTCATTTAAATACCATAGGTATATTTAAGACATTTTAATGGGAAATTGAATGTGTATTTTGAATTCTCTTGCTATGACCGATGTAGTTCTTTGATATATTTTGCATAACTGGTAAGTCGTGAGTGATAGACCAAATCTTACTATACAGCTATACAAAAATATAGATCTCGTTAAAACATACAAATTACGTCCCAATGCATTTTTTCTGGAACGAACCATTTCGGAGATATTCCTTATTTGTGCATGTTTCACAATACTTAAACTTTTCTAAAATGAAAGGTCGTTATTCACCCTTTTACCTCTTGGCCGTGCAAAGATAACGGAATATCAAAGCCTTCATATAGCGATAAGCTGTAAAAGATTTGGTTATCGCTCGAAGCCCACTGTATTCCAAAATTCTCCTTACATCTACAAGAAAATTACCAATGAATTAATTTCTAAAACTGTGTAGTTCGACTAATATGAAGACGATAGAGGAATAAGCATTTGTAAGAATAGTTTATACAGTAGAAAGTCATGTAGTACAACACATTTTTTTTTTTCTGTAAAGAAAGCCATAACTTATAGCTGTTTCCTTAGAATCTAGATGGAGGAATACTGGAACGAGACCATACGATTGTAACTTGTTTTGAAAAACAATGGCACTTGCCATGCAAATGCATATAAATGTTTAGGATGTTATAATAGTAACCACGATCTTTGGACAAATCACTTCATTTTGTTCGTGAAATAATGCTACTCTTGATTTCCAAATCACGAAGAGGCTCGAGAATTTATGCAGAGTTGGTGGCAACTGTCAATGGTTCACATGGAACCCTTAGGGTATAAGTAACTCCAGAAATTAAAATTATATATCAGTGTCAAAATTCCAAGGTCTTACACTTACCTCTCCTTTATTTGCGCCTATAATTATTAGTTATGTTTTGTTGGTTTAAGCTGAGCATATTTAAATTCTTTCAGTTTCATTGCTCGGACTGTGTGTATAATTTTTCTCATTAACGCTCGTCCGCTAAGAACATCTTCATTAAATTGAAGTGCTTCTGCTTGAAGCAACAGCTAGGTTCACTATCATTATCACCTAATGGTTGATTGGCCAAAGGGTGTGAAGGAAAATGATCCAGACGTACTTATATGGCGAGGTGAAATTACACATGCACCGCTCCATAGCCCCAAATGACTTAATTCACGAAGGGGCCTTTGATGAGAATTTGCTCATCTTCTTACATTAGCGTCTGATGTATACACACGCTGGAGTACGGTGAGAGTAGATAAATAAACCATTAGAGCAGTCAAGGAAGCCATAATGGAGGTTTTGAGTCTACCTTCCAAAATATCCCAGTACTCTCTTGCTATTCTTGAGATTGAGCATTTTGGTGTAGGTTTACGAATTGTAAAGAAAATGGGGAAATAAGCTTTACTCTTTTTAAATTGTCAAATAGGCATTAGTGGTAATGTTGAAGGTGGTAAAGCGAGTGGTTGTGAGTTTAGGGTAATTGTTTCCCCGATGCATAGATACTGCGAAAAAAAACGACAAGAATCCAGAACAGTTTTTAATTTTCTCACTCTATTTTCTTCCGAAATGTTTGCACAAATACACATTTGTCTTTTACTAACGTTTAACCTCGTCTACAGTCTCTAGTGATATTGCAGGTTACAACTGATTTCTTCTCGTATCCACACAACATTTTCTGTTTACTTTTTGTCTCTCAAACAGCTGACTGGCAATACGATCACTCAACACTCATTAACTGGTTCCTATCTTCAATCCGAAGCGATGGTTCTCTCACGACACACACACACACACACACACACACACGCACGCACGCACGCACGCACGCACGCACGCACGCACACACACACACACACACACACACACACACTAAAACCGATTCCACGACTCATGTCCGTGACTAACTGCTCTGGTATTTGCCTCGTCTGCTTACATAGCGAGAATGACGTAACACGCACTTTTCTTCAATTTTATCCTTCAGGAATTTCTGAAAACAACACACTTCTCGAATTATCTGGAAAACCCCTTTGACTTGCCGTGCTCATTAATGTTACGCGTTTGCTGTGTGAGTGATGTGGGGAAGCTTGGCCGTCCTTTGTTGTACGCCGCACAACTTTACCATTTCAGAACTTAAAATTCTTATGACATTGGTTGTTTGGGTGTCATTATGAGCTTAAATAAGGGAAGTAATATGTAAATTGTTTGTATCTATCCATGCACTATATGGCAGATCCACGTTTTCAATGTTACATTAAATTACACACAAATTAGCAAGTTGCAGTGGCAGCAGCGTGTGGTTATGGTTTGTTATCAGATCAAGATACAAATTCAAAACAAATGTAACCTTGTCCCCGCTTTAGAAACATATATCACTTTCATGTCTTTCCCTGCTTACCTTACACAAGCGATTCTTACAAAATCCTGTTATTTTAGCCAGGTCTAGATAATCTACACACAAGCTTTCAATTCATATTTACATATTTCATTGTAGGTTACAGAAGGTAAAATAAAAATCAGATTTTTAAAAAGTTATTCAGAATAAAGGTACTTAAGAGCCTGTTTATAGAAAATTGAGATATATTAAAATATTTTAAATCAAGATGAGTTATGCATAATAAAATTTTCTAACTTTTTTGTACGTAGATAGTCGTATGGGCTATTTTATTGAAAATCTTCGTGTTGTATCCTTGGAAAATGCCGAAGCTCCTACCATGTTTGGTATTTAACTGACGTTTCGTTTTTGAGTTCTTCTGTTCACAGGCGCACGTGCGCATATACGAATTCACACGCACCTTCTTCTTGAAAGGAGCCTCAGAACGTGATTTTGGTGCAATGTCTATTGAATGTTTACTTTCTCTACTACGTATAGGAGAGAGAGGCTTAAGGTTTAAGGGTACTCAACCATGAGGCTATCACTGCCCTTATCACGGCCAGATATAAATTTAACTATAAAATAAACATACTGTATGTTTATTTTATATATTCCACCCAAAAATTCGAAGTCGAGGTGTCACGGGAAATATGTTTTGAAACCCCCTGAATCCAAAAAAAAGCATTTTTAGAAAAAAGGTCCGCGCGCGTTTGTGTGTGTGTGTGTGTGTGTGTGTGTGTGTGTGTGTGTGTTTGTCTATCTGTCTGTTTGTCTCTGTGTCTGTGTGTCTGTCTGTCTGTCTGTGTATGTGTCTGTGTGTCTCTTTGTCTGCCAGTTTGTCTGTCAGTCTGTGGACAGCATAACTCAAAAACGAAAACTCGGTTAAAAACCAAAGTTTAATGTTTAATGTTTAATGTTTTTCATGGTTGCGACACGAAGATTTTGAAGAAAACAGCCCCACCCTAAACTACCCTTCACAAGGAAAATTGTTCTAACTTTTTTATTTTCTTGAAAACGGCTCTATTTTGATTAAAATGCCATATGTTTAAGATATTTGTATGACAAATGAAATTTATGTTTTGAATTTTCTGGCTATAGCCTCTGTAGTCCTATTTACTCTGGATGACTTGAATAACTGGTAAACCTTAAGAGATAGACCAAATCGACTATACAAAAATGTAGATCTTGCTAAAACACACAAGTTATGTCTGAATACATTCTTTTTTGTAGAGTAAACCATTTCGGAGATATTCCTTGTTATTTGCGTCACTTTCGGAAAACTTAAAACTTTCGTGAAATGGAACATCGTTGTTCATTTTTTTATATGTTAACCGTGCAAAGGGAACGAGATCTTGAAGCTTTAAAAGATTTGACTATCGCTCAAAACCTACTGTATTCTAGTATTCCCCTTGTACTTCCAAGGAAATAAGCAATAAGATAATTTGTACAAATGTTTATCTCACATAAGAAGGAGATATAGCAATAAGAGTTTGTAAGAATGGTTAGTACAAGAATACGCAAGTCATGTGAGTAAAACAGATCATATTTTTTATTCGGTAACCTTTTATCTTTGTTTTATTATTTAACATTTATGCAAAATCACCAGAATGAAGAAGTCTTCTGAGAACATTCCCAGAACATTTGAAGTATGACTTAGAAACTGCCATGGAATCACCTGTTTGTGTGCGTCGCTGGATACTGCTCCTGGAATTGAAAATAATGAATATAATTTAAAAAATTATTCAAAACAAAAAAAACTGGATACAGCATGTTAAAAGGATGAGTGAGGGAAGATTACCGAGCATAGTAAGAGTTTTAACAGAGCCATTAGAGAAATGGCATTTAGCAAGACCAGGACATACATGGATAGACGAGTTTGATTAATGGGGTAAGGAATAGGTCGTGCACGAACCTTGAAGAAGACGATGATGTATGTAGCCAATCATTATAGTTACCTCCACCATTGTTTCACTGCCGCTATTGACGTTGAGTGACCCTTCTACATTTACGTATACTTTTCACTTTCTCTACTACGTATACGAAAGTAGAGGAAGCATTGTCTTCCACCCAAAAATTCGATGTCGAGATTTCACCAGAAATATGTTTTGAGGACCCTGAATCCAAAAACAGCATATTTAGAAAAAGATCCGTGTGTGTCTGTGTGCCTGTGTGTATATCATCCTGTGGTCATATAACACAAAAACGAAAAGTCAGTTAAAAAAAAAAAGTTGGTATTCAAGTTTATTGTCTTTCAAAGATGCGACACGAAGGTCTTGAAGAAAATTGCTTCCCCCTAAACCACTCTTTATCTAGAAAATTTTTATAAAAATGTTGATTTTTTTGAAAATATCTAACAATTTTGATTAAAATTTCATATGTTTGAGATATATTTGACAAATGAAATGTTTATCTTGAATTTTCTAACTAGTAGTCGTATTTACTCTGGACGACTTTTGCATAATTGGTAAACCGTAAGAGATAGAGCAAATCTTACTCTAGAAAAAAAATGTAGAAATTGCTAAAGTACACAATTTACGTTTGAGTAAATTCTTCATTTTTACTTTCTCTACTGAATCCAACAAAAGCATTCTTAGAAAAAGGTCCGTGCGTGTGTGTCTGTCAGTCTGTGGACAGCATAACTCAAAAACGAAAAGTTGGTTAAAAGCCAAAGTTGGTATTTAAGCTTAATGTCTTTCAAGGATGCAACACGAAAATTTTGAAGAAAATAGTCCCACCCTAAACAACATGAAAAATGGAACATTTTTCGAAAATTTTTATTTCCTTGAAAAGGGCTCTAACTATTTTGATTAAAATGCATTAAAATTTTTAAGATATTTGTGTGACAAATTAAATGTATATTTTGAATTTTCTGGCTATAGCCTCTGTAGTCCTATTTACTTTGGATGACTTTTGAATAACTCGTAAACCGTGAGAGATAAACAATATCTTACGAAAACTTCAAAAAAAAAAAAAAAAAAAAAAAAAGTAGATCTTGCTAAAACACACAATTTATATCCATATAAATTTTTTGTAGAGTGAACCATTTCGGAGATATTCCTTGTTATTTGTGTCAGTTTCGGAAAACTTGAAACTTTCGTGAAATGGAACATCGTTGTTCATTTTTTTTATATGTTAAGCGTTCAAAGAGAACGGAATCTCAAAGCTTTAAAAGATTTGACTATCGCCCAAGGTCTACCGTGTTCTAATATTCCCCTTGTACCTACAAGGAAATAAGCAATAACATAATTTGTTTATCTCAACTAACACAAAGAAGATATAGGAAGTTAGGAACAACAGTTTGTAGGAATGGTTAGTACAAGAGTAGAGAAAGCCATGTGAGTGCAACACATCAGATGTTTGAGTTATGCTGTTCATAAACAAAAAGGAAACAATAGCAACAGGAAAACATAGTTTTGTAAAATTCATTTAATAGTAGCTAAACTTCAGTGGTTTTAGTTTTAACTATTATTATATTAAAGTGCATAAACTTACTTATTAGTCAAAAGTAAATTTTTTCTTGTACCTTTGTTCTTGAAGATTTTGGTTATGTAGATTTCAAACTTTCGTTACACGCTTTCTGTAACTTTTGTATTGTTAACCGGTACATATACTCTCCCGCCGGTACCCGGCGGCAGTTTATAGTTGTTTTTAATAACTGGGCACCAGTTTATTTGTAATTTGTGTTGTAGTTATAGGTGTAATAATTTTAATAATAATTATAATAAATAAATGAATTAGTTATATAGTAATATTAATTTTAACCACAATAACAAAATTAATAATTTTAATAGCATTAAATATAATATTTCATATGACAATAGCATACTAACGATGACATTTTATGATTGTGTATATTTATACTTAATAACTTAAACTTATATATTTGTTCGTTGTTGTTTAGTAGTAGTTGTAGTTTTGCAAGAGTGATGCGAGTACGTAGGAAACTTTTTATATTGTTGTAGTGAGGAGGTAAATTTGTTTAATTTTACTTTTATCCTACAAATTATTATATGTTGTATCAAACGTGTTTTAATTTATACATTGGTCTATAAATTATGTTTTATTATGATTGTGTTGAATGAATTGTTGTTCAGTAGTTTTGAGAATGATGTTAGTAATGTGAAGTGTTGTAATTTTTTTTTTTTTTTTTTTTTTTTTTTTTTTCCATTAAGGCGATAAGGTAAAATGTGTAAATTATGTTGTGCGTATGAATGTATAGAATGAATAAATGTTAAAAACCTAGCATATTAGCCCCGATTTAAGTGTTTCGGTGCCAGGGATATACAGATCTTAATTTTATTTTGTTCACAAACAGGAATAAAGAGAAACAAACACACAGACATGCAAACACTTGCGCGGACCATTTTGTTTGCGCGCGCGTGTGTATGTGTGTTTGAACAGCATAACTCAAAAACAAAAATTGGGTTCAATACGAAACTTGGTATTTAAGCGTTCAATCTTCCAAAGATGCGATACGGAAAGTCCCGCTTTACATTTTATATTTTAAGGAAGCGTAGGTTTTCCCAAAACCACTTTGATTACATTCTCAATTATTTAGATATTGTTCATGAGAAATAAAATGCATGCATAACCTGAATTTCCTGGGAAGGTCTTCTTCGTTCTTAAATCATACCAGATAGACCAAATCTTACAACACAAAAATGCAAACATTTTTAAACCTCGCCATTTATTACACATTTGTTTATATAATTAAACATTTCGGAGATCTTGCTTGTTATTGATTTAAATTTTCCAAATGGTAAATAATTCTTATTTTTCTTATTTCGTGGTCATAAAAAGGGAATGTAATATCAAGACCATCACATAGTGACTAAGTTTGTTAAATTCACAATTGCTGAAGCTTGCGTATTCCCATTAACCTATTTTACCCATAAGAAAATACCTAATAAAACAATTTCTAGAACTGTCTCTCGATTCACGTGAATAGATAAGAATTTTTTAAAGAAGAGTTGGTATTGCCATGTGAAAATAACACACTTGGATGTGTTATATAACCTCCAAATATAGTTATAACCTCCAAAAGAAGGCTGTTTTAAGATATATGGCTTCTAAAGTACCGGATTACTTTGAGAACCCATTACTATGATTTCAAGGGCAGTAACTTGCCACCCGTTGCCTTCTTGTACCTGATGGTTCACACGCCTGCTTTCATTTTAAGTTATTAGTACCAGCGCGCCAATTTATGCGTGATACGGGTGTGCTTGACCCCTCACGCTCGGGTTTGACTGCAGCAGTATATTACAAACCGAAATAAAATGGAGAAACCAACTCTATCCCAAATGCTGCTCACACAAGGTGGTGAGCAGTGTATTGTCAGTAAAATTAAACACATAATCATGCATGTGATAACCAATGTTGAATTAAATACTGTACTAAAGACCTTGAACGCACTGTTTTTATTAAAGACTAGTGCTACAAGCATTGATATCGGGTGATTCCAAATCACACTGATTTTAACACAACAAACTTCATTTTTCAAATGGAAAATTATGCTGAAGGTATGATTTTCAACTTAGGTTTCGTCGCATGCTTCATTCGAGGTTACAGTGAAGTCTTCACGTTTTCTCTAGATATTTTTGGAATCTTTACATTAGCCCACGCTTTTTAAAACGTTTAACAACTCTATTCATACTTGATGCATTTTTAGGGACAGAAGTTTACGAACATACTGTAAAATTCACTTGCTTTTTGGAATAGATGACAATTTAACAACCAAAAACATTTATATTGGTCTTCAGATACTGCAATCCTCATGTATGATTCGTTTCATAGAAGAAAACCCTTAATAGTTTAACCAGTTTACTAGGTAATAATTGGTAGAACCGTTCTGTGTGTTGCTGGATTTCTTATTTAAAAATAAAATACTACGTTTATTTTGGGAATACAGTGAAATAGATAAAATAGTAGCAGAGCTAAATCTGTCACCAAAATTAGACAGTGTAGCAAGACTATGTGCATGTCAAAACTTGTGAACTTTAAAATTAATTGTTTTAAATGGATTAAATATTGTGACAAAGCAGCCACGAATATTGCCCAAGTTTGGGGAGGTCTTCGCCTTGGAAAGATAAACAGAGATAAGTAGCCTAACAGCTGAAACACGAAAACCCTATTTTGAAATAAGCAGAATCTTGTAGAAGTCTCCTTCCTCGAATGTGCTGGAGCATTACCAACGACTATGTGTCAGATATAGCGGAATGAACTGGTAAGCGTGTTACTACTGTGATATCAAGACGGTTCCTCAAGCGAGATCGTGACTACTGACGCGGGAGCTAAGAGACGTCCTGTGGGCGATTCCTCCCGAGTGAGTAGCACCGAAGATAAAGCTACTTCGTGCATAATTCGTTAAGCGGCTGTGAAGTGAAGTCACAGTGGAAGCTGACCTAAAACACATTGGTGAACGGACAGCGTAAACTAAGTGATCAGACAGTGGAGGTTGAACTGATGGTAATAGTGACGTGGCGTGACAGCGAAATTTGGACAATCAAAATACTTAATTTTAGTATGCACATTAATGAGTTGAAAACTTTTTAAAATAAGACGTGTCACATTGCACTTAATATCTGAAAATGAAATTACTGAAGAGCAGAGTGGCTTTAGAAAAGGAAGGCCATGTGTTGATCTTGTATTTGTCCTAAAGGAAATGTTTGAAATTGAAGACTCACCTTGCCTTCATGGACTTTGAGAAAGCCTTTGACCGATTAGACCAGAATAAATTATGGCACATTAAAAACAAAAGGTTACTTAGAGCATCTGATTAAAATCGTGCAAAGTTCATGTGAAGATAATACAATGGTTATTGAAATAAATGGAACATTAAGAGAATAAATTAAAATAAATCAGGGACTCAAAAAACGATGCAGTTTATCACCCATTTTATTTAATATATATTTAGGTGATTATCTATATGAAGGAAACTTAAAGTAGACAACGATATTAATATATTGCTTGCTGATGAAGAAATTTTAATTTCTGATAATATGAATAAGCTGCAAAAGCGATGTTTCAATTAATAAAAACAGTAAAGTATATAATATGAAAATTTCAAAAAAAAAAAAAAAAAAAAAAACACACACACACAAGGTAAATACCCAGTAAGAACAGAAGTCATAATTGAGAATATTGTTATTGAACGAGTGCCAGACAAGTATCTTAAGTGCAACTTGAGATCTGAAGTAGATCAAGATATAAATCAGAAAATTGGTAAGTTTCAAGCAATAATGACACAATTAAAAGAACATTACGAGTTAAAGCAGAAGAGATGCACAATGAACATTTTTTCCCTGCCATAGCACTTCTTGTCTTGCTACACATATTTGTTTGTTTGTTTGTTTGTTTGTTTGTTTGTTTGTTTGTTTGAATGTTTGTTTGTTTGTTTGTTTGTTTGTTTGTTTGTTTGTTTGTTTGTTTGTTTGTTTGTTTGTTTGTTTGTTTGTTTGTTTGTTTGTTTGTTTGTTTGTTTGTTTGTTTGTTTGTTTGTTTGTTTGTTTGTTTGTTTGTTTGTTTGTTTGTTTGTTTGTTTGTTTGTTTGTTTGTTTGTTTGTTTGTTTGTTTGTTTGTTTGTTTGTTTGTTTGTTTGTTTGTTTGTTTGTTTGTTTGTTTGTTTGTTTGTTTGTTCGTTTGTTCGTTCGTTCATTGATTGATTGATTGATTCATTGATTCATAGATTGATTGATTCATTGATTCATTGATTCATTGATTGATTCATTGATTCATTATTTATTTATAAGTGATGATTTAAGTAAAATACAAGCAGCAGAAATGAGATATTTCAAAGGATGTAATAGAGAAGACCAATTTAGAAATGAAGACATTAGAAGTGAATTAAACATTGATTCTGTTTCAACAAATAAAGAAAATTGGTTTCAACATTTAGAAATAACTCCAGAGAGAATCCCCAAATAAATAATAGGATATAAAACCAACAAGATGAAGGCCAATAGGAGCACCTAGGATCGACGTTAGACCACGATTGTAGAAGAAGAAAAAGAAGAAGGACATACTGTAGTTAAATATAAAGATAGTTCTGGGACACAAAAGATATTTTAGTACTGGATGTTGTGTTTTGCACGCCCATCCCATCAATGTCTCTCAAATTCGGCATTGTCTAACGCTTATTTAGGTTTCGATGTATCCATTTAAAGATAGTAAGTTACTGAAGTGTAAGGTGAACTATAACTACCTGACAGAGCGCATATATTTTGTTTTAACGTCAGTTTTCCCCCTTTGTTTACAAGTAAAACAATTATGGCTTAACAAATCATGAGGGGCCCTTATTCAGTATTGTACTCCTTTCGAGCTACGGCATTTTATGATCTTTAACATCCAATCTCTTTTTGTTATTGACAGTTACACATAAAGTGTATCACGATTACTTGTACACAGATGTTATTGACAAGCGACCTAGTGTTATCATGATAGAATCGACTTTCATAATCCTTTTGAGTATGCTTTTAAAGCACTTGCCGAACTGGGCTACATCCAGTCCTCACCCGTGTTGCTGACAGAATAGATTTACCGTCAGCAGATAGGCACCAGAAAACAATTATATTTGTGACAGCGCTATATAATAGTGGATGAAAGAATCAGCGAGGTGAACAGTATGTGTATCTCTGCAACCTAAAAGTTACAGTCTTTCTCGAAAACATCGTCCCCTTTTGTCAAGGAAAACTATAATGCATTTTAATGCATTCGTGGCTGTTGCCAAGTAGCGACGTGTTCATACTACTATGATAAATTATAAAATTAGTCCGGTTACTTTTCTATCACTTTTTCTTCTAAAACTTTTGCATAAAAACACAGTTCCTTTCTACTGACACTAACACAGTCTACAGCCTTTTGTGACATTACAACTCACAAATGTTTTCTTCCCGTTGCCTTGAATCAGTCTTTTCACTGCCTCTCTTCACTTTCTCTGTGTGTTGTGCACTGATTCCGACGATACATTCACTCGATGCTCGTTAAAACTGCTTCACGACACAACACATGCACCGCTGTCTCGCATTCACTGACAGACTCTCTAGCGCACCTTCGGGATTCTCTGCAGCTGCCTGACAGACTTGCAGAGGTCTTAGCGGACGACAAAATAGTGGTTGATAGAGTTTTTAAGTTTTTAACGGAGTGCAATATCAATTTGAGAATTTAAAATTCTAGTTATCTGTTTATGCTTTTTGACATATTTATCACCTTGTTTCATATCTGGCTATTGCCAGTGTTTTTTACCTTTTGTGTATATTTTTCTTGTTGCTAGTATTTTTATTTTTGAGTGAAATTTATATGTGGCTATTGCCATGACTCTGATGACCTCGCAGTTGAGCGCCCTTAAACCAAACCAAACCAAACCAAACCAAACTGACACACTGACCGACTCATGTTTCTAACTGCAGCTCTCTCTTTTGAGTTGCCTCGCCTCATTATAGCGAGTATGTCACATGCATCTTTCGCAAACTGCTCCAGACAAGCCGGCCCCCCGGACACTTCTCGAAAGATCTGGATAAATCCTCTTTTGTTGTGGTCACTATCATTGTTTTCAGGTGTTTGCTCGCGTGAGTGGCGTGGGGAAGCTTTACCGTGAGCACCTTTGATACGCCCCACCTATTGTTGCTAGTCACGTATACACAAACAGTCGCGCGAGGCAGCCTGACCTTAGGTGAAAACTTGATACACAGTTTTGGGTTGGAATACAATACTTCCTCTGCTTACTGTAGGTAAACAAAGTAATCTTACTATGATATAGTCCCTGCTGTAAGATGTTTAATTTGAAGTTGAATTGATTAACCCAAAGATGATTTTATCACCTGTTGTGATTATAGGATAAATAAGCTTGGGTTACCAATAAAGTCTTGAGTATTGCTAAAGTAAGACAAGGGCAGAGTAGAAGGTTTTCACGTATTTAGTACGCCAATATGCAGAAATATAATGAAGACTGCTTAAGCCTATATCAAATTAAGTGCAGTTCGTGTAAGTCTTTCTGGATAGTACACCTAAGAAGATCGTCGTCGTTGTCAGTCTGGGTGGCTCAGTTGAATAGATGCTGGCCCACTGTTCCCAAGGTCGCGGATTCAAATTCGGCCCAGAACAATGGTATTTAAGTGTGCTTAAAAACGACAGCTCCATGTCAGTAGATTTACTGGCATGTAAAAGATCTCCTGCGGGACGAAATTCCGGCACACCGGTGACGCTGATATAACCATGGCAATTGACAGCGTCGTTAAACAACAAAATAAAAGAATTTTCAGCACCACCATCATTGTATAAGCTTTGTGGCTTCTTTCATCTTCGAAGAAACTGGTCTGCGGTCTGCCGGCTCGGTTGCTGCTGGAGTGTTGCTCTCTATCGCACCTTCGAGATTCTCTGCAGCTGTCTGCCAGACTTGCAGAGGTCCTAGCGGACGACAAAACAGCGGTTGATAGAGTTTTTAATTTTTAGCGGCATATTTTTGTGACATATTTATCACCTTGTTTCATATCTGGCTATTGCCACTGTTTTTTACCTTTTGTATATATTTTTCTTGTTGCTAGTAATTTTATTTTTGAGTGAAATTTATATCTGGCTATTGCCATGAATCTTTTAAGGGCGCTGATGACCTCGAAGTTGAGCGCCCTTAAACCAAACCAACCAACCAGCCGGCTCGGCACTCCTATATATTGGTTTATAATTTTTAAATTATTTTTGGCGTTCGATCTTCATTCATTCTGTTTAGCTTGCCATTTTATTCCCTGTATTTCAGCATTATTTCGACTCTGCGTCTCCAATTTTCTTATATATTTTTTTTTTCTTAGCTCAGAGGATATTTTATTTACTAAAATTATTCAAGGAAATGGAAATGATCAGAACAAATTGGTGTCTATACAGCTGTCCTTAAATTGTCATCACATCATACGGAGACGTTCTTAAATATATATCCTAGGTGACATCTTAGACCGCATTGTGGTAACTCTTCGCCATTACCAAAAAGTTTGTAGGAAGATACAGTTGTGCAATGAAGTTGTAATAAGAGACAGCGAATGAAACCACTTTGCCAAGAACCACAATTCTTACGCACGAGCGCTCCTCCACATGGATGACATTCGAAACAGAATTACCAAACAGTTTAACGACCATCCTTGAGGCTTTCAATGGAAAATGTAAATATATCACCCCGCCATAGAATTCCAGTTCCAATAGACTTCGCAAATCGGAATGCAGAGACAGAGTATTGTTTCAGTTGTGATATCTTGAAAAACTATGTAGAATAACAAGCCCAAACATTTTTGGAAAAAAGACAGGTTTATATTATTCCCCTTGTTTGCGTGTATTCGAAACTGCAATACCAAGTTTGGCATGTATTTACAGTTATTCCCAAAATGCTTTTAGGTATCCCAACAAGTATTTCTTGTAAATCTTTTTATCAACTTTTTGGTTTGAATGTATGTACCACAGATTATAAAACTATGTTTAAAAACTGTTACCAGGATATTTTGTAAGCATAATACTTCTAATACCCGTAACTGTTTTTATTTACAGTATTTCAATAGGATGGCTATATTAAAAGTTCAAACTCACTTTGTTTGCGGTTATTAAAGGCCGGAGGCGTGTGCGTGGTGCACTGCACATGGACTTTACTGTTATCACTCGCGCATGTAAACAATTGCAGGTAGGCACAGCCTGACCATGTAAACCGCCTCATTGCAGCACAATCTACAAGCATCATTCTGGAATTACACTTAAACGGTTATTTTATTGAAGCAAATCAACAACATTTGGGTTGCCAAATTGACAATATAAACAAAATACATATAACAACAATAATAATAGTAATAATAATAGTAATAATAGTAATAATAGTAATAATACTAATAATACTAATAATAGTAGTAATAGTAGTAGTAATAATAGTAGTAATAATAGTAGTAATAGTAGTAGTAATAATAGAAATAGTAATCATAGTAATAATAGTAGGTCATTAGACAAACGTTAAGTTTAGGTTTAACGGTGGTATAATGTGGTGTTAGAATTAACAATAGCCATAGCCATAAGCCATATAAGCATGAGTATGAGCATTAATAGCGAGCATTAGTTGTGCAAGTAATTGGTTGCTACTATAAGGCGTACGGTATTAGAAGGCACAAGAGGCGGAGTTCGAGAGGGCTCCCCTAGAGAGACTGTCCTATCATAGTCGAGATCTAAATTTTTCATCGTATAAGATTTGATCTTTCTCTTACGGTTTACTAGTTATGCAAAAGTCATCAAGAATCAACATGGGCTATAGCCAGAAAGTTATGTTTCATTTGCCATAAAATATCTTAAACATATGGTATTTTAGTCAATATCGCTAGAGCCATTTCTGAGAAAATCAACATTTTTCATGTAAAGGGTAGTTTAGGGTGGAGAAATTTCAATCGAATTCTTTGTGTGGCATCCTTGAAAGATATTAAACTTAAATATCAAGTTTGTGTCTTAACACAATGCTGTTCAGAGACAGACACACACACGGACCTCCTCCTCCTCGTTGTTGTTGTTGTTGTTCTTCTTCTTCTTCTTCTTCTTCTTCTTCTTCTTCTTCTTCTTCTTCTTCTTCACCACTTCATGGCATAGGCAATCAAAGCCCTCTAGTCATCGTTTCCTGGGTCTGCCAACCGATCTCCTGCCTTTAGGATGATGTATTATTTGTTTAGGAAGTGTAACTTCTGGCATTCCTTCAGCATGTCCCTCCACTTTTGTTTGAACTCTTCTGACCGTCGTTTATGTTAGAAGTTCCTAGCTCTTCTCCTATACTTTCATTTGTTATTAGGTCTCTGTTTGTACATCCCTTCACACTTCTTAAGAATTTCATTTCTGAAGCCACCGACCATTTTCTAAAAATTTTTTCTTTGGATTCAGGAGTCTCAATACATATTTTTCCAGTGAAATATCGACATGGAAATTTTAGGTCGAATGCAGTACTTCCCTATTTACGTAGTAGAGAAAATGAAAAATCTGATGTGTTGCAGTCACATGACTTTCTGTACTCTTGTACTAACCATTCCTACAAACTCTTACTCCTATATCTTCTTCGTGTTAAGATAAAGATTTGTACAAATTATTTTATTGCGTATTTCCTTGTAGGTGCAAGGGGAATGTTAGAATACAGTAGGCTTTGAACGATAGTCTAAGCTTTTAAAGCTTTGAGATTCCCTTCTCTTTGCCCACTTCATATGCAAAACAAATGAACAACGATGTTCCATTTCACTAAAGTTTTAAGTTTTCCGAAACTCACACACATAACAAGGAATGTATCCGAAATGGTTCACCCTGCAAGAAAATTTATTTAGAAATAAATTGCGTATTTTAGCAAGATCTACATTCTTCGTACAGTATGATTTGATCTATCTCTAACGGTTTACCAATTATGCAAAAGTCGTCCAGAGTAAATACGACTATATTTACATACTTACTGACAGACATACTTTACGATAACTGGGCATTCTAATTTTCAGAATGCATCTGAAGCATACCTAGTCGTTTTAATGGATTTAAGTAAATTCGTTTGTATCAAGAAAAGATGCAATTAAACATTTACCTATTGGTACATATTTAAGCAGAGCATTACATAAGTAGTACAGGGGCTATAGCTCGAAAATTCAAGATATACATTTCATTTTTCATAAAAATATCTCAAACATATGACATTTTAATCAAAGTCGTTAGAGCCATTTTCAAGAAAATCAAAATTTTCGAAAACTTTTCCATGTGGAGGGTAGTTTAGGGTGGGACTATTTTCTTCAAAATCTTCGTGTCGCATTCTTGAAAGACATTAAACTTAAATACCAACTTTGGTTTTTAACAGACTTTTCGTTTTTGAGTTATGCTGTCCACAGACTGACACACAGACACACACGAACCTTTTTCTAAAAATGCTTTTTTTTTTTTTTTCCTTTCTTGATTCATGGGGTCTCAAAACACATATTTCCGGTGAAATCTCGACTTAGAATTTTTGGGTGGAATACAATACTTCCCCTACTTATCAGTAGAGAAAGTAAAAAAAGCAATCGCTGCATATCTGCTGAAATAGCCCCCTTTGTTTGTTACGGACACCGAACAAATGAAATGTTACGCACTGGGTTTTCACATTGGAAATTTATTAAGTCTTATTATGCAAGCGGAAATGGTTTGCGAGAATAACGATGCCTGCCGCGTGCCAAGACAATTAGAATGAGCCAGCAGCGGCTGTATGGCATTAAGGCGGCGCCGGATAGACAACTCTGGCGCTGGTAGGCAGGTGTTTGAGGCACGCGTCGCAGGGCCTTGGCACTGAAATGTCACATTTTCATCTCCCTACCCGCAACAACAGTGATTAAATTTCCATACCGCAACACATTTCCAGTCCTGCAAAAACAAACCATTCTTTTTCCTCCTTCAACGACCAAAATCACTGAATAGTCGAGTGCAATGAATCTTGCCGATGCTTGGGGTTTCTAATGGTTTTCTCTTTAGTTTTGGCAGAACCTCCTTATTATTTTAAACTTTGTATATGCTAGATACGTTTGACTTTGTCTGCTACGTAAAGTAAAGTAGAGGAAGTATGTTATTCCACCCAAACATTCGATGTCAAGATTTCACCGCAAATGTGTTTTGAGGCCTATTAATTAAAAAGAAGCATTTTTAGAAAAAAGTGTGTGTGTGTGTGTGTGTGTGTGTGTGTGTGTGTGTGTGTGTGTGTGTGTGTGTGTGTGTGTGTGTGTGTGTGTGTGTGTGTGTGTGTGTGTGTGTCAGTCATTCTGTGGACAGCATAACTCAAAAACGAAAAGTCGTTTAAAAACCAAAGTTATTTAAGTTTGCCTTTCAAGGACGATACATGATGGTTTTGAAGAAAATTGCTTCACCTAAACTACTCTTTACCTGGAACATTTTTCGAAAATTTTTATTTTCTTGAAAATGGCTGTAATGATTTTGATTAAACTACCATATTTTTTTAGATATTTTTATGTCAAATGAAATTTGTATCTTGAATTTTCCGGCTATAGCCCATATGGTCCTGTCAACTTTGAATAACCTTTCTATAACTGGCAAACTCTAAGAGATAGACAAAATCTTACTCGACATAAAATGTATATCTTGCTAAAACACACATTTATATATAAATAAAACTTTTTGTGGAGTGAACTATTTCGGAGCTACTCCTTGTTATTTGTCTGAGTTTTGGAGAACTTGGTCAAATAGAACGTCGTTATTCATTTTTTATGTTAACTGTGTAAGAGAACGGAGTTTGAATGCATTAATATCTGCAAATGTTTATCTCAACTATAACGAAGATGTAGGAATAAGAGTTTTTAAGAATGGTTACTACAAGAGTGAGAAAGTCATATAAGTGCAATAAATCGGATTTTTTTGTGTGTCGTAATAAGTGGCCAAAATCAGTCGTTACTTTTCTATCGCTTTATTTTGCACAAAAACACAGTTCTCTTCTACCGACGTCAAAAGAGTCTACAGTCTTTCGTGATATTACAGCTCCCAACTGTTTTCTTCTCGTAGTCTTGACTCAGTTCTTTCACTGTATTTGTTCACTTTGTCTCTCATACACTAGCTGCGAAGATACAATCACTCGACGCTCGTTAAGACTTCACTTCGACGCAACGTACGTTTCACGGTGACAATATCGCACATACACAGCTGTCTGGCACTCATTGACATACTGACCCACTCATGTCTGTAACTCTCACTCACTGCTGTTCCTTTGTCTCCTTATATGGTGAAGACAACATATCATTGACCTTTCTCGACTTCCACAAACGCGCCGGCCACCGGATGCCCCTCGAAGTTTCCAGCAATCCTATGATACGCTCCGCGCTCATTGTTCTCAGTCACATACACACAAACAGTCGCGCAAAGCAGCTGACCTTGGGCGCCTTTGTTTGTTCGCCGGCCTGGTGTGTGGTGTGAAGTAGCTTAGCCTCACCGTCCTTTGTTGTAGGCCGCGCCCAGCGTCACAGTATATTCGTGGTTTACCTTTTCGTGGCGTAATGATTTAGTGTGCTTGCATTGTTCTTTTCATAAAATGTTTCCTGTGTTTACCTTTATTTATAAGGCAGGATTTCAGTTCCTTGCCTTTTTGGTGCTTCTTGTTCCCGGTTCTAACTTGGTTGATATTTGCATGAAAACTTCTATCTGCAAGCGTTGACCATAAAGAAGCTACTCTTACGTTATATACAGTGACAAAATAACCTTGTATACCTATGACCCTTTATCTTTCTTACTCTGAGCTATAATGATTTACAACCTCTGGATAGATTACAATTTACTCTTATGTTGATTTCAGGTACATTACAGTTAATTTGCACTTTTTCGAGGCGCAGTAATATTTGTGACTTTGAGATTACTACATGAATGAGTTTGTGGGTAGCTTACTCTTAGAGCATGTTCAATTTTAAAGTAACTTTAATGTACTTGTGCGGTGCGTGTTCGTGGGGACAGATAGGGCCAGGGACCTTATCCGCTGATACCATAAAGAACGGTAGGTTTAATATACCTAATAAATAATAAGTATTCCTTCACTGAATTAACAATCGTTTATCTTTCTTTTTGATTGATTGAATTTCTTGCATAAAATTTGGAAAATGAATTTATAAAATGCTAGTAATTGTATGACTTTCACTTCCTCCCTACCAGAATCGCCTCTGGTTTACTGGGACCGTCTGTTTTCCCGTTCACTTTTTGTCAGTAATATAAAATACCAACTAAAGTTTTACATTGCTTTAGTTCGAATCTTATTCCTTGTTATCTTGTAGAATTGAACTAAGAGTCAGGTTTTACCGTGTTTAGTTCATATACCTACCGCCATGACACACTCCAGCATATCTCAGTAATAAAGCATGAAAGACAATTAGAAGTCCTTAGTGGCATGCAGCATTCACGTGTGTGTAATTAATTTTCCTCCTGCATTTTCCTTCTTATAAACTGTCCACGCTGTAACGCCCGCATCTAAATTGCCTTCAAGAAATCTTGCAGCCACTATATGGAAATTTAATTACTGTTTGTGGTCAACAATTAAAATGGCGCGTGCCTAGCCATGTAATTGACGTTAAGGAACCCTTTGAAAAATTAGCTAACACGTGTTACTAATTACCTTATGGTAACCAACCAGCTGTATAAGGTAGAAATACTTGGAATTTGATGCAGATTTTATTTTCCGCCGATTCTGGAAAATTTGATCTAGGTTCCAACGTTGGTTGACTATTGAAGTCCTTGCAGTATTCTTTCCACGGCTGCTAAATTAGAGCTAATGAGCTTTATTCTCAGGGTTTGCATGGGTTTGTCGAAAAATGTCAACAAGAATATTTTTCTTGAGTTTTAATACTTGAAACAAACTCGATGGCAGTAAATTGTTGACCTCAGTTGCGCTAACCGCCAAGTGATCTCATAAGTGACCTCCCAGTGAAATTCGAAAAGAAAACCGTTGGTCTGTACGCGTCAGACTGACGAAGTCGAACAAGTGTCTACATCGACCACTAGTATCAACTGAATTTCCTTATCAACTTGTGTTGGAGGTCTCCTTTAATCGAGCAATTTGACCAAGACTTTTCTCTGTTTCCTTAACCCGGAAAGAAGCTACGCTCTGTTCTCGGCATATGGGCGTCACTGTGGCCTCTTGTTCCCGCAGGAAGTGCCGATTTTGAAACCAGTGAGGAACCTGACGTCGAGATGAATCTTCAGCTAGCTTGCATTCTCATCTCCCGGGATCTGACTGGGTTGCAAGAACGCAATTTACAGGTTTCATTTGTATCTGAAATGACTTGCAACAAAAATAAAAATATAAATATAAAAATAAAAATCTGCATACTGGACCCCGGCACCTAATTTCTTAAAGCGGGGTCAATATTCAGATTTTTATTATTTTATTACAAATATAAAACAAATATACACTTCAAAAAAAAATACAGATTAATAAAATAAAAAGAAAAAATTTAAATCACAATTTTAACATCCTAAAACCACACCTCTTCTAACTAAAATTAAAAGGAAAAAAAATTCCAAAATAAATTACAAAACATTCTATCTCATCCCTAATCATACCTATTCAAAACTTTTATAAATATAATACAAAATCTATAAACTTATAAGAACTCTATCTTTCAAAATCAAAATGTATAAAAAAACAAAAAAACTTTAAATAAAACTATTACTGGTATCTAGTAATAAAATAAATAACTGGTAACCAGTTACCACTAAATCTAAAAATATCAAAAATCCATAACAAAACAAAATAAGACCGCAGGAATCCGGCGGTCATCTTGGTACTGGTACCCAGCACCAACACACTCCTAGCTTCCTTTACTCCACACTACAGCTCAAATACACTCATGCATAATTATATAAAATACAATATGCAAAATAACAATTAAACATAAACAAAACTACACATATTTGAAACAATACACATAAAAATATTACACAAACAATGCAAAATTTAAAATGACTTGCAATACCGATCTAGAGCGCTATTGTACTGTTAATGGATTCTTTAAAATATAGATCAAATCTTGGACCTATAAGCAGCTAGTGAGTTGCTGCCATTAATGTTTTCATCATATTGTAACAAATGACTAAAATCCGTCCAGTTACTTTTCTATCGCTTTATCATCTTCTAAAATTTTACCACAAATACAAGGTTTTTTTCTCGTTCACAATCCTCACTTTCGTGCTAACACAACTCAAAATTTTTACTTCTCATAATTTTGCTCAGTTCTTTTAGTGTCTTTCGTCACTTCCTCTCTCTCACACGACGTTACATCACTCGCGATGTTCCTCACTGAATGTTCTTACAATGTACCAACATGCAATTATACTACTTTTATACATCATATTTCTGCTATATTATGGAAGTCTTCAATGCATAAATGCATACATATTAGAGATCATTGGGACAAAAAATTCCTGTCCCCGGTAATAAGGGCCACTGGGAAAAAATACAAAATATGGCTACATGAAGAGAGGTAATCTTAGATCTGATAACTTCATTTTATGGGAGCTGGAACTTTAGTACTTTAATTCCTGCAGCAATATACCTCTTTAAGGGTAAAGTTGACCAAAATACTTAAATCAATCGAGTTTTGCATGTTGTGCTTATAATTTTATTATCTTTGAACATTGTAGTATCATAATATGCACATGTTATCATTCAAAGGTCCGTAAACTTGGTGTCATGTGACTTTTCAAATATCCTTGTGCATATAGATAAAAAGCCCTTTTAAATTTTAAAGCTTTACTCTTTTTACATTTTTGATTATTCAAAATCCCCCACACGTTCCAATTTTAATCAATTTGCTTCAAGACTTTAAGAAAAAATCTATAAAAGGTAAATATTTTGGAGGTGATTTTTCGGAAATGTTTATATTTATAAGCGTATTGTGACGTGGCACTGTCCCACCCTACTGATGCGGTGCATAGCAAGACGTTCAAGGTCAAGCTTCCCCACGCAAGTCATGTGAGCAAATATGTAACAAGAATCAAGTGGCAACACAAAGGGTTTTTCAGAGAATTCTAGGAGTGTCGGCTTATTTGTAGGCGTTCGAAAAAGATCTGGCTACGTCATCGCAGGGCAATTTTGAGTTGGTCAGTGCGTGCGATAGTTCTAATGAGGTTGAGTGATTGTATCGAGTTAATGTATGAGAGACAGAGAAAGTGATGAAAGGACTGAGTCAAGGCTACGAGAAGAAAACATTTGGTGTTGTAATATGACGAAAGACTAGACTGTTAGTGTCAATAGAAGTGCACTGATTTTTTCGTTTTGTCACCCTGGTGTCAGCAGTGGGATTTGTCGAATTGCCATTTTGTTTTAATACATTACTCACACCACCTATTCCGCTTAACATTACTATACTTCTTTTTACACGACTATTACATGGAAATATGAACAATTTCAGCAACTATATTCTGAGAATGCTATACTATCCACATGGATATTTACAGCTCACATTTTTCTACACGTGGCACAAAGTGAAATCGACCAGAAGCTTCATATGGTGTGCTTTTCTCTTTTGTGTGCTCATGACATGAAATTTAAATAACAACCTTGTAAAATCAATGGAAGGATATGCCAAATGTCTGCCCGCATGCTCCTGTCAGATACTTTAAATCAATAGCAGTAATAAATAAACGAATATAATGCAGTAATATAATGGATTGGTGATGAGCCTTTATCACTTCATATGTAAATGTTTTGAGGTGCACAGGCGTAGTAAACCGCCGTCTATGATATATGGTAGTCCGTTTAAGGACTTCTTCACGATTGTCTCGCCGGGCCATGACCACGGGGTGCAAGGTTGCCGTGATATTGCGCAACACATATCTCTTTTCGGTAGTCTCCATTACAGATGCTGCAAATTGTACGCTCGTAAACCATGCTTCGTAAATACAAGGCTGAAGTGCATAAACACTAAGTTCTCTATAGCTTATACATACATTCCCGCAATAAAAGGTCAGGCATCAAGAACATAATTTTCTGCTTCAGGATAAGACATCGTAATGTTTTGCTTAACAAGTAACTGTTTTTGCTTCACTGATGTTCATATAGAAAACACTGAATTGCTGTGTTTCGTGGCATGTAAGATTGCTGGTTTGAGTCTCGCCTCTGGCATGGGTGTCTGTGTGAACATAAATGTATGTGTATGTGACATAAAAGAGTAAACAATCCCAAAAAAGAACAAACGGGTGAGCTAAATACACACACACACACGACATGGGTTTGCATCTAGAGAAGACCATGGTTTATTTCGGGGGGAGGGGGGGGGGCGGTTCTCGGGTCACCAGGCAAATACTGGGAAGGATAGTTACATTTCCCATCCCTCTATTTCATTTCATCTTCATTTCAACCCGGTCTTTCAGGGTCGAAAGTTTTGGCGATGAGCGAGTTTAGCGTTGCTGTGTGAGGGCTTTGCGATTGTAACTGCTGTTCTTGGACGGGTGGCGTTGTAGTCACTGAACTGCTGGGGTGGGATCTCTTGGCGAACCATGGTCCGAGATGAATGTCCAACATGCATTAGGGACTGGAATTCTGCAATCCTCTTGTCAGATACACAAGGAATAAGAGAAGTAGACGAAATAAGCATTGAACCCGAAGAAAGTATATCTCGAAGATCAAGTAGAACCGTCCATCCTTGGACAGTTGTTCAACATCAAGACTTGAGATTGCTAGAAGTGGGACAACAAACGGTGCCCGAGAAGATGGAACATCTCGAGTGGGTAGGAGAATACTAGAAGCTTAGATGCAGCAAGAAGAAGTGAGACTCGAGTTTGATTTCAAGAATCAACATAGCTTAATGTAAATGAGCAATAATTACCTAGGTTTAATGTTTGTTTTGTTTAGCTATTTTCCTAATCTAATGACTATTTGATCTACAAAAGTACTCATATGTATACAAATGAAAATAAATTGAATACAAATAAATATAAACAATATGTCCTGGTGTGACTCTAGATGCCAGGATTATAGATATGCAATTTTATTTTAATTTTAATTTTTTTTTAAATTTTTTTTTCGGATAAACAAATAGACTGTATCCAACAGACGATTACATATGGCACAGGGACTATCAATAACTGAGTTCGATGTTGGAAATATCCACTTGTGTAAACCACGCTGCAACACGACGTGAGACTCCAAAATATTCTACTCTCCTAAAGCGCTCAATATTTTTCTATGGCTGTACAAGCAGCAGGTGCTCTAGTGGTTAGTCAGTTTTATTTCTTGTGACACAAATAACTGTGTATTGACAGGTTAAAAGTGGCCTCTAGAATTGACATTGACATTGCTTGCTTTTCTCTCTGTGTTGCCTTTAAAACCGGTAAATTACCATCTACAGAGAAACAATGATCTAAGTCTAGTGTTGGTTTTTGTGAATCTCTCTGGTATTTTTATAGAAACACCCATCTTGTTAGGATGGATGACTTCGATCTTGAAACACAAGGTAACTGCAAGTTACAGCTACAATTAGTGTCGAGCAGTGATAAATCAAGAATAGAACTAGGAATTAAAAAATAAACCAGGAGATGCTGCAGTCCCAGACACATATTCCTCAAGGTGGACTGCACCACTCCCCCCGGCAGCAGTATCGAACACCCTGATGCATCACGTTGTCGATGCAAGTTCCTGTTGCTGCATAAACAATAAGGTCACTCTTATTCAGGGGCGGTACCTGCTAAGAAGCAACTGAATACAGAACCTCAAGGCATGCTGAAATATTTAATAAGTTTGCATTAGCCGCAGCTTTAAGGCTGCTCATTTAGTAGAAATTTAGTAGAAATAAACTTAAAAACAAGTTTTCGTCCCGAAAATAATGTTACAAAACGACAGAAGTCCAGTCCAGCTACTTTGTTTTCTCGCTTTATTTTCCTCCAAAAATGTTGCACAACACAGTTCCCTTTTACTGACGTCAACACAAGCTACAGTCCTTCGTGATATTACAACTCACAACTGTTTTGTTATTGTAACCTTGACTCACTCCTTTCTATCTTTCTTTACTTTTTCTGTCTCTCAAACACCAACTTTCACGATACGACCGCTCAACACTCATTAACTGCATCGCTATCTCCCTCCACGTTACACCGGTTCTTTCATGACGAGCGTACTTACGCAGCTGACACACGCACACCCTCTCTTTCTTTCTAGAACTAAAAACTCTCTCCCACTTCTAGTTGCCTCGACTCCTTATAGTGATGATGATGTAACACCGACCTTTCTCGAAGTTCACTTATTTCTAGAATCTCTACAAATGCGTCAATCGCTGGATACTTCTTGAATAATCTCGAAAACCCCTTTGACATGCCGCACTCCTAATGTATTTGAGGCAGCCTGACCTTGTGTGTCTTTTATGCACGTATCGCTTGTGGTGTAAGGCAGCCCAACCCCGAGCCTTTGTTGTGTTGCTGCCGCCGGCTGGCGTCACAATACTTTTAACCTTCAGAGACCTTCACAGTCTGCATTCGTGAGGTCCGTGGTTGATATCCTTTCAGGACCGTTGTCCATGACACGTTTTTTCTAGGTTTTTCTCAGTCAACACTGGCAAATATCGATGTTTTCTTACAAAAATTTATTTCATTGCATATATCATCACTGTTACCGCATCGGGTCCTTTATGTAGCAAGAACAGTGTCAGATACTGGCAGATGTCTTCTTCATTTACAACAAAAGCATTTGTACACATAAAATCATAAGGCAGAAAGAATTACAATAGAAGTTACAAGTTGTGATAACAAAGTAGAAGGGAAAGAACCACACATAACAAAACACTCAGGAAGGAGGCGTAGGTTTGAACCATATCCATTTAAAAAAGAAACAGGGATCGACGCCTCTGGAGACTCCTCCACCTCATGTCACGTTGAATGGACGCTGGGTGTCCTTCCAAGGGTGGCCGGGAGTGTGGTGAAGGATAAATAGACATGTAACTCTGGTCTAAAGAAGTTTTATTCTATTTAACTGAAGTTTACTAATCCATATTACCATGTGTGAAACGGAAAGGGTGGTCAGCTAGTGACAGGGACTTGCTTTCCTGATGTCCTAAGTCCCATCCTGGAGGAAACTTTTAAGGATCACAGTGTTGTACGTCTCAATGCAAAAATAGTGAAGATATTGAAAACATTTATTAACAAATTATGTCAAAATCTTGCAGTTTATGTCCACTTTAGTGAATCTAACAGTTTAAAAGCTTGAAGTATTAATACCAATATTTTGATTCAGTTTACATCATATTGCAAGAAATTATGCGAAAATTTAAAAAATATGGTATTAGTCCTTACCTTTACAGTAATATCTAAGAGACGGATATTTAAGGGTTATAAGATACTATAATTGGTGTCATCCGTTCTATGCATATCCTGGGAGACAAATCTTAGTGCTCTATCGGTGGCAAGCGACTGAATCAAAGGACATTATTAGGCGGCGTTAGGTATTGTTGCTTCAGACTGTTTTATCAACGTGTGACCTACAAAATTAATTTGGCTTCAAAATTGTTGCATCGACTGCTGCTTCAAATGAGTGGCATATTTGCTTCTTGACCACGCGCCCAGTGCCACTAGTGATATACTAGAGCCGCCACTGTTCTTATTGAAGTTGTGTATAAACTCAAGTCGCGTCCGACACTAGGAGCTTGCGGGCGGAAGGCTGGTCATGCGCGCCGTCTACTTCCTCGAATCATTCATCCGGCGCAGGTGAGATGAGGAAGGCGACCCTGATCGCTGGCTGGTCGGCCGGCCGGCGAGAGTTTGCGCACACGCGCACGTTCCACCTGTCCCACATCTTTTCCAACATTCTTCGCAGTAGACTGTGGATATCAGACGATGACAAAACTGGATAGGCGTGTGCGGTAGATCCACAGATGTAGCTTCCCACTGTCTCTGAGTACAGGGTGTTTCAAAGTGAACCTCCTCAATGACGCAACCTAGATCAGGGGCATCATAAAACTTGAAATACAGGATGGTTGCTCTTACGTCACACGACCTTGGTCATCTTATTCTCTTCCTCCTCCACTTTATCGCATGGGCATAATCCCCATTCTGTCCCATAGTGTCCTTCCTGTTCCCTGAATTGTTGAAGGAACACTTCAACATTATATCCACCTCTTCATAACGGTACTATTTTCCAACATTCAAAGGTGTACCTGTTTATAACGACACTGCCAAGCATAATCAAAGGTGCACCAGTTCTTAATTACACTGCTAATCCACCAACCAAAGGTGAAGCTATTGATAACGACACTGCTAACCACCAATCAAAAGATTAGCAATCAATCCATAGTAGTATTGTCACATTCCCACGCAGCTGAAAGCGAAACTATCAATTCCCATAGGTATATCAAATAAAGCTGCTCTGCGTATTCAGTAATTGGTGTTAATGTTGTAAATAACATTGTAATAAATTCAATTTGTCTTCCTGTTTCGTTTACTTTTCCTTATTGTGTCAAGGCCAACATAATACAAGCTGAAGGTGCAACTATGTCACAGTTCTCAATGCCAATTCTCCCCAACTTTGTAGTGTTGATTCCAAATATGTTACCAGTTTTCTTCTATTACGTACAGTTCTTTTTTTTTAAAAAAAAAAATTAAAACTAAAGTTTCAAGTCAACTCATTGATATTTTCGGTATGCATTTATAGCCCTCTACAGTCTAAAAGTTCTCAGATCCGCCAACTTCTTAAACAATTGATAACAACAAATTGTCTTCGTTTTACCAGTAAAAATCGTAAAAAAGTATTGTATATCTTCTCTAACTTCAATGTGTGGATGTAACCTTTTGTCACGTGGCGCTTGTGTAGGGCCTTTAAAAATGGTCGCACATGAGTAATTACGCCACCACCTGGTGGAGGTAATTGGGTATGACCTTACAACAGATTCCGAATTTGCAATATTTGTTAAAAGTTCAGTAGAGCTCCCTTAAAATATACCAAAACAGCAGCAGATTGGAAGGAATAAGGGGCTTGATGCTATCATAATACACACACAGACACACACAAACACACATACCCATCGCATGCTTTAAACCATTTAAGCGAAGTACAGAATTATTCCAAGATTTAAGTCCTTGTAAATGAATTTACCATGAGAATTAGAGTCTAATATGTGGGCTGATTTATGAAGCGAACCTTGAGATCGTTTCTTACCATCTCGAAGGCCACAGCAAATGCAACACAAAAAGTCATGTTTTCGTGCATGCATTTCTGACCCACAAACAGAACTGCAATGGAATTTTGTCGTGTTTCCAAAGAAAAGAAGAAGGAGTGGGTACCTCTTGGCAGTCACGAAGTGTCTGTCTGACTGGAAATAATCATGATTACACACTGCGAAATGATTCCCTTCATGTAATGTCATGCAATGTACTGTAATGTCTGTTCGGCTTCTTTTAACTTTCACTGTTGCGTGTGGTAATAGGGGAAGTATTGTATTCCACTAAATAATTTGATATTGAGAGTTCACTGCAAACATACATTTTGAGATTTCCTGATTCAAAAAAGAAAATGTGTGTGTGTGTGACTGTGTGTGTCTTTGTGTGTTGTGTCTTTGTGTGTCTGTGTCTGTGTATTGTGTCTGTGTGTCTGTGTGTGTTGTGTCTGTGTGTTGTGTCTTTGTGTGTTGTGTCTGTGTGTCTGTGTCTGTGTATTGTGTCTGTGTGTCTGTGTGTCTTTGTGTGCTGTGTCTTTGTGTGCTGTGTCTTTGTGTGTTGTGTCTTTGTGTGTTGTGTCTTTGTGTTTGTGTGTCTGTGTGTGTTGTGTCTGTGTGTTGTGTTGTGTGTCTGTGTATGTTGTCTGTGTGTGTTGTCTGTGTGTTTTGTGTCTGTGTGTGTTGTGTCTGTGTGTTGTCTGTGTGTGTTGTGTCTGTGTCTGTTGGTATCTGTGTTTTTGTGTTGTGTCTGGTCTGCCTGTGCCTGTGTATATGTTTACTGCACAAAATATTTTAGTCACCTTAATGCAGAAATTTATATTAAATAAACATTTTATTAGAGTTAACTATTTGCAAGTTATTGTTCATCATTGGTTTCAATTTTCAAAACTTATGTATACTTCTTTCAAACCATAAGTCGTTACTTTTCGTGGTCGTACAAAGATTATGGAATTTCAAAGCCATCACATAGATAGTGACCTACCTACTCTTAAAAGTTCCTTGTCAATCCTACAAAAAGGGGCGTAAATTTGAATTAAAAATTTACCCGAAAGTAGCAAGAATAATAAACCTTTGTAACAGTAGTTTGTAGAAGGATAAGTAGAGAAGGCTATGCGAATGCAACAAGTCGTGGTTTCTCTCAGTCATTAGTTAACATTGGACTGGAAATCGTAACAAAAGAAGGAACTGTTAAATATGGCCATCTGTAGGGCACACACGGACTCGTGTACAACAAAGAAATTCAGTCGCGATACTGTTACGTAAGTAAGAAATCACTTTGTAAACAACAGCAACTTCATTCAAAATCCACGTACAGGAAAAATTAGCAGCTACAGTAAAAGCAGTGTATAACATCAAAAACATCACCACACTGAAATTAGAAACAGCTGTGAAACTGTTAGAAACAATAGCGCCAATCGTCACATATATGGGATGGAAATCTACTGGGAGAAACTAAAAACCAGTGACATAGAAAAAATTCAATGTGTAAAAGCAAGATACATAAAAAGATCACTAGGAACTAGTAAATACGCACCCAACGGAATGGCATATGCAATCGCCCGGGAAACATTCTTCCTAGAAGATATAAGGAACAAAATGTTACTACCAAACACAGACGCTTACAAAGAAGGAATAGCAAGAAAGCAGCAGAAGGAAAAGGAGACAAACATCGAATTATTTGGAACGGACGCCATGATAAACAGACAATGGATGGAAAGCAATCAACCACAGACACGCCATAGTAGCTGTAGCAATATATGGATTTCAACATCTACTGTGTACAACCGAGAAAGTCCATCAAGCGAACAAGCAGTGTCTATGCAAATCGTGTGAAAAATGTGCGAGCTCTACCGAAACCTACACCAAGTACGAAAAAAGGCCATGCTCCCTAAATGAACTTATAAAAGACAACAGATAGACCAAAGAATTAAATGCTCATTCGAGTATGACTTTCATTTTTATTATTATTATTATTATTATTATTATTATTATTATTATTATTATTATTATTATTATTATTGTTATTGTTATTGTTATTGTTATTGTTATTGTTATTGTTATTGTTATTGTTATTGTTATTGTTATTGTTATTGTTATTGTTATTGTTGTTATTGTTATTGCTGTTATTGTTATTGCTGTTATTGTTATTGCTGTTATTGTTATTGCTGTTATTGTTATTGCTGTTATTGTTATTGCTGTTATTGTTATTGCTGTTATTGTTATTGCTGTTATTGTTATTGCTGTTATTGTTATTGCTGTTATTGTTGTTATTGCTGTTATTGTTATTGTTATTAGTATTGTTATTATTGTAGTATTAGTATTGTTATTACTATTATTAGTATTGTTATTACTATTATTAGTATTGTTATTACTATTATTAGTATTGTTATTACTATTATTAGTATTGTTATTACTATTATTAGTATTGTTATTATTGTAGTATTAGTATTGTTATTATTGTAGTATTAGTATTGTTATCACTATTATTAGTATTGTTATTATTATTATTAAAGTAAGAAAAAAGGAAATCTGTATTTTCTATGCAGACGCTTAGTGTCAACTTAGAAGTATTCCAGTTCTTAAATCAAATATAACATCTTAGGCAATGTGTCTGCTAAAATGTCTAAATTTTCATTTAAGTGTTCAAAAAATTCAATTAGATGAACATAGTGGTGCAATAAAGGATGTAAATAAATATTTCATGAGCCTCCGTGTTAGGTATACTTGTTGATAGGGGTGCAAGTGCACATTTTTGTGCTGGCAATTAAGGACACTGCAACAAACAGTATTACATCATTTGATTCATTTGCGAACTTACAATTTTACTTATTAAGAGTAATATGTTTTTAGGTTGGTAAATATCTTCGAGTAGGTGTGCCGCAGAAAACCCGACGCAGAGTGGACGAGTGGCAGGTCAAATGCCTTCTACAACACCAATGACGTCACATTATCTAAGCCAGTGGGTCACGCATTGTGGTGAGGGTGGTCGTTGTTCATTTCGCAGTTATCACCATGCACAAAATATAAGGTAGTAAATTATGTGATTGGTTTTGGTGTGTGTGTTTGCTACACAAACCCTTTGTTTATTAGCGACAAATACAAATCTGAGTGGTGACTCAAGATATAGCCTATCGAACACAGAATCTCCCGAACACGAGGCTCCCAAGTTACCGCGGAGCTATCTCGCTCTGTTATATGCACTATAAGACATCTAATACATTTATCACAACCTGGAATAAATTCATTCCTTATGTGCATATATTGGGCCACCGATGTCCAACGTTTGGGAAAGAGGAACCATTTTATGCGGATGTTACTACTCTTTTAACACTCATACGTGCATTATGTTGCAGTGGCAGTTTGGTTATATTTGCGTTGTGCTTGATTTACGACAGCACTTTCAAATCTTATCGATAAACAACTTGGAGAAACGCTGTACGCAAATATATTTAGAACTACACTCATCCTTAAAGCTAAACTAAACCCTAGCCATGAAGGACCAAGGCTTGCCGCCCAGCCGCTGTCTCCCAACTCTGCCCACTACAGGCGTCATTGGTGGGGTGTAGTACTGGAGGGTGGCACGTGGTCAGCGTCTCGAGCCCTCCCGGCCAGTTATGCGGCCTTCTCGTCCTGGGGCCGCTACTTCTCCAAGTAGCTACTCAATTAGTCCCCACGGGGCCTAACAAGGCTGAGTGCACCCCGTGCCAGACCTGCCAGAGGGGATAAATTCCCCATGCTGGTACCAGGGATCGAACCCGCATTTCCATAAAGGACCCTATTGCCAATTTTTTTGTAGGTGCAAGGAGAATATGGGAATACAATACGCGTTCAGCAATAGTGAAATGTTTTAAGATCTGATTGCTATGCAATTTCTTTGAAGGAGGAGGTGTTGTGGAAACATTCTCAGGAAATTCAAGTAATGACTCAGAAAATGCAATGGAATCGCCTGTTTGTGTCCGTCAATGTACACTGGCCGTGATGTACCTACACGTTACAGGCACTAGTTGACTCACCCTCCGACTGAAGGAAGGAAGTGGGGAAATAGCCGCTAATTACGTAAGCGTCTCCAAAGGGACATGGCTATGTTTATCACGTAAATATGCAAAAACCTGAGCTCTAGTCATGAACTATAGTAAGCATATCTTATTGAGATACCCAAAAAACAACCTTGACATTCCCCCCCCCCTCCCCCCCTCCCCCCCCCCATTGTGGTGCAGTCTGGTTATATTTGGTGATATTCCATCCGTTAACTTGCATTAGTGCCGCCAAGTGTTCATAACATATAAGCAATGGCAAAGCTATGGTCATAGCTGGTGTTACAGCGTCTGTTATGTTGCCACAGAAGCCCTTGTTTATCAACCCGTTGCAGAGAGGTCAACAAATAGATTTTACAAGATTCTGTTTAGAATTAATTAATTAATGTGTGGACGTACTGCTTGTGTTTGCGTGATTTTGTATTGAATTATTTTCGAACAGTAGATGCAGTTATAGTTACTGTTGTTATTTTGTGCTCGTTACAGAGTAGTGCATTAAATATATATTATGATATTTAGCTTTGGGAAGTGATGAAAGCATGATACTTTAACCCTGTGATAGTTGAGGTCAGAAATGCCTTTATTATGTACGTTGGCAGGACTGCGTTTTGGGAAACTTTTGTCTGCAGTTTAGTGAAATGTTGACAATGTTGAACTCTTGGGTACTGTGTCCATTACCTATAACTGATGTCTCATGGTGCTCTTCTCTCTCTCTCTCCCCCTCTCTCTGTCTGTCTCCTGGATCTTACAAATCTTCTTATAATGGCCAGATTACTAATCCTTATTTCGGAGAACACTTAAAATATAATAACACTGAACAGTTTTGACGTACATAAGCCTAGAAAACCGTCGTGTGTGTGCATCTAGATGGTAACCATTTGCATATCTAATTGTTAAGTCGTTTTGTCGGTCACGGCTTAACTGTATATCATTCTGAACCCACATGCGGGGCAATACATACAAGAAAACAAAAACGTCTGAATCACGTTATATGAGCATGATGTTATGAAGGAATCACGAGAAGTTGTTGCGTTGCTAATGAAGTCTTTCTGAGGTTGAAACGACACGCGACATGATAAAGATACGGACCAGAAGCACTGGAGGCAAGCTTTTTCGTTTCAAACGATTACTTCCTGAATTCGAGCTAGCCTCCGGGTGTTTGATCAAATGAGCTGTAAAAACAGGCAGGTTTTTCATGCGTGATATGCCACTAATAAAAACAAAATGAAGTGTATACTCATCGACGCTGCACAGATTTGATGTCTCCATAATGGAGTGGAAAGACTAGTTTGCCAAAACTTGTTTTTTCAAGAATTACCACAAATGAGTTAAAATGGACAAATAAAATAAGAATTTTAAATGAAGCAATTGACAACTGCTTTAAGGGGTCACTCAGTAGTTGAACAATTGCTATGGCCTCATTTAACACAAATTATCTAAGATGCACACAAACTCCTTTTGTGATCAACTTTCTCAAACCAGCCTTAAAAACTCGCAAAGTTCCTCTCTGTCTCCTTGGCAAGGTGACGTCATGCCAAGAAGCACTCAAATTTGGATGCTTTTTCAGGGAAGCTCAGACAAATAATGGACAAATAAAATAAGCATTTTAAATGAAGTAATTGACAACTGCTTTAAGGGGTCACTCAGTAGTTAAATGATCAACTACCATGGCCTCATTTAACACAAATTATCATAACATACACACAAACTCCTTTTGTGATCAACTTTCTCAAACCAGCCTTCAAAACTCACAAAGTTGCTCTCTGTCTCCTTGGCAAGGTAACGTCATGTCAAGAAGCACTCAAATGCGGATGCTTTTTCAGGGAAGCTCGGACAAACAGGGAAGCTCGGACCAATGTCACACTGCTCCCCCAGCTATCAATTTCCTTCAGGGCAGCCCCTGGATGCGGTAGACTGCATCACCGATCATCTCATCCTCCGAGTGCGAGCCTTCCTGCGTCCAACAGCTTTCACGACCACTGACCTCACCTAGTGCACCTTCGTGATCATCTTGCCTTCAGTAAAATATATTTTTTGTGACGTTGAACAGGCTATTCATATAGGGCATCTACTGTTTGGTTTCTGCTGTTGTTTAGGGAATATCGCTTCCACGTAGTTCAGAGCTGTGAAAGAAAATTCCACAATCAAGCTTAAGCACTGCATGTCAAAAAAAATCTGATGTTGCACTCACATGACTTTCTCTAATCTTGTACTAACCATTCTTACAAACTCTTATTCCTATATCTTCTTCGTGTTAGTTAAGATAGACATTTGTGCAAAATATCTTATTGCTTATTTCCTTGTAGGTGCAAGGAGAATGTTAGAATACAGTAGACTTTGTGCGATAGTCAAATGTTTTAAAGCTTTGAGATTCTGTTCTCTTTGCACACTTAACATATAAACAAATGAACAACGATAATCCATTTCACGAAAGTTCTGTTTTGCCAAACTCGCACACATAACAAGGAATATCTACGAAATGGTTCACCCTACAAGAACATTTATTCGGACGTAAATTGTGTATTTTAGCAAGATCTACATTTTCTGTAAAGTATGATTTGGTCTATCCCTAACGGTTTACCAGTTATGCCAAAGTCGTCCAGAGTAAATACGACTATAGGGGCTATAGCCAGAAAATTCAAGATATACATTTCATTTGTCACAAATGACATTTTAGTGAAAATCGTTAGAGCCATTTTCAAAATCAAAATTTTCCATGTAAGGGTAGTTTAGGGTGGGAATATTTTCTTCAAAATCTTCGTGTCGCATCCTTGAATGACATTAAACTTAAATACCAACCTGGATTTTTAACTTCGTTTTTGAGTTATGCTGTCCACAGACACACAGACACACACACAGACCATTTTCTAAAAATTCTTATTTTTTTTGGATTCAGGGGTCTCAAAACATATATTTCTGGTGAAATCTCGACATCGAATTTTTGGATGGAATACAATTACTTCTACTTACTAGTAGAGAAAGTAAAAAAGCAGTGAAATTAGTGATCTCCTTAACGTTTTTCCTATACCTTTGTTAGATCCTGAAGAAATAGATGGCCGTTTTTTTTAAAGATTTTTGTGCCCGAATGCCAAATGACAAACGAGTTGAAGCTTCTTGTGACGTGTTATATAGATGGAGACAGTACCTTCATCCAGAAATGTGGGCACAGTTTCGTCCACACTATAAATTTGAAGCGTTCCGTGCTAAATTGAATGTACTATTTTATCATCCACACCCACACATTTCAGTTATTTCAGTTAATTGAAGCTCTAAAGAACATTCGAAGTGACATATATTTCAATGAGATCAAAATTTTAAAAATCTTACACGTTGCTCTCACATCTTCTACTATCTTTACAAACTGATATTCCTTTATCTTCTTCATGTTAGTTGAGAACGTTTCCAGAAATTCGGTTGCTGCTGATTTTCTTATAGATTCAAGGGGAATATGGGAATACAGTAGACTTTCAGCGATAGTCAAATCTTTTAAAACTTTGAAATTACACTGTCTTTGCAAGGCCAAACAGATCAAAAAGTGAATGACGAACTTCTATTTGAGAAGCGTGCAAGTGCTGCAAAACTCATCTGCGAAATGGTTCACTCTACAAAAAATGCATAAATACATAACTAGTGTGTTTTAAGGAGATCTACAGTTTTATATATGTTTTAAACAAATGGCATTTTAATCAGTCATTAGAGTAGAAAATCAAAATTTTTGAAAAATGTTCCATGTAATGGGTAGTTTAGGGTTTAGAAATTTTCTTCAAAATCTTCGTGGTGCTTTCTTGAAAGATATTAATCTTAAATACCAACTTTAGTTTTTAATCGACGTATCGTTTTTTAGTTTTGCTGTTCACAGACGTACAGACACAAACAAACACAGAGAGACACACGCGCTCGCACGTGCAAGGACCTTTTTCTATAAATGCTTTGTTTGGATTTAGGGGCCTCAAAACATATATTTCCGGTGAAACCTCCAAATCGAACTTTGGGTCGAATACAATGCTTTCGCTAATTACTATCGCAGTAGATAAGGCAAGAAATGAAGCCATAAAAGCCATGAAGAGGAAAATGTTTACCTCTACATATAAGGGGCCAGTTAATGTACATAAAGGTATAGATTGGCAAGCTCATGTATAAAAGGCATTATAGCGACCGACTTCATGAACCCATGATAGATAATGCCCAGAGCACGCTTGAACGCGATCCGAGGCCCGGCAACATAAAATACGCACTGTGGTTGTTAATGTGTATATAAACTTATGTTTGCCCTAGAAGGGCAAAAGGAATTTTCCGCTGAAACAGTTATAATCTTCTGCACGTAAAATCCATAACTTCAAAAAAGTTCTGCTTCAAGAAAGACGGCATCTCCCGCCGCGGTGCTAAAACAGCTGAAGATCAATTAGGATCAATTGCAACAATGTCAAGGTGAGTTAAATATCACGGAGTGCTTTATGTCTATGTACCGTACATGTAGCAAGCATTAAATGAGAGTTTAATGAAATACCCGAACGCACACAAGAATTGCTCTTACTTGTACTGCATACGGATTAGATGGAAGAGGAATCTCTCCTGGCGCATCCGATCAGAGCATAGAAAACTACCTAGACGTGCATGAAAGGTGATTTTACTAGGATAGGATAGGATAGGATTTGATATATGACCAGAAAATCAACGTTAATATCGACATCATAAACACACGCTTCCATTTTAGGATTCCGTACCACAATAAGAAATAACATATTGCCATGTAAGGATAGTAAGCGATTTTTGTTGGACCGAGGAAAAGTTTTTCAGTTTCCGAGGATTAATAAAGACACAACGCATGTGTATTACATACAATTTTTAGGGAAAAAAATGATTAATTTAATACGGTGTATGAATGAAACGTGAAATGCTAACCTTGAAACTCAGCATTCATCTTTCCATGGTGTCAGCAATACACACACGTGAGCGCCAGTGCCTTGGCCTGGGTTCAACTCTAAAGTCAATCTTAGGCGAGAGCTGTAAAAACAGGGTTTGTTGCCAATATTTGGTTCGGTAAGCAGGTTGAACTTGTAGTTTATTTCATGGCTTTATTTCAGACTTTTACGATGTTATATCTCGTTTTCACGTTTTTAGCAGCTTACCTTTTAGATCAGTTTCTACGTTTTAACTTTTGTGTGTTTGAAACTTCCCGTTTTAACTTTAAATTCTGAGTGTTAAGCGGTGATGGGTTTCCCTGCGGTTTCTCGTATTTTTGACTTGGGATCCTGATAACCTAGCCGTCGACTGGCCCTTAAACCTCATTCAGTCACTCAGTCACTCACTCAGTCAGTCACTCACTCAGTCAGTCACTCAGTCACTCAGTCACTCAGTCACTCAGTCACTCACTCACACAGTCACCCACTCACACAGTCACCCACTCACACAATCACCCACTCACCCACTCACCCAGTCACCCACTCACTCAGTCACCCACTCACTCAGTCACTCGCCCACTCAGTCACTCACTCAATAGTTCTTGTTTATATTACATTGGACTTATTTATAAGCATTGAAATCAGTCCAACTTTCGTTGTAATGACGATCGGAGATATTATGCAGAGAATCTCTGAATCTTAATACACGTTCCACGAGATAAACAGAGTAGGCCGTGCTCAAATCAATAATTACCCTTAGTAATAATTATAGCTAACTTGAACGAATGTACTGAGATCGAAGAAAATTGAAAAATAGGTCGTACCCTCTCTCATACCTGAAAAATCTAAAGTGATATACGAAAGATATTATTAATATACAGCGTGTCCCCCGCCCCCCTTCCCAAAGTGAAGTGCTGAGAGCGGTGCTGTCGTCCTGGCACGACGAGTGGTCAGCTCTCCGCGGTGATAAGCTTAGAGAAGTGAAAGAACTTCCGATAAACTGGGTAACTTCCTGTCGCACATCTCGTCGCGAGGAGGTTAGTTTGGTTCGATTAAGAATAGGGCACTGCAATTTTTCGCATGGTTACCTATTTAAAAGGGACCCTGCTCCTATATGTCCGCTGTGTGACAACCTTTTGTCGGTTCGCCACGTGCTGCTGCAGTATTGCTCTCTAGCGCACCTTCGGGATTCTCTGCAGCTGCCTGCCAGACTTGCAGAGGTCCTAGCGGACGACAAAACAGCGGTTGATAGAGTTTTTAAGTTTGTAATATCAATTTGAGGATTTAAAATCTTAGATATTTTTTTATGCCTTTTGACCTATTTATTACATTGTTTTATATCCGCCTTTTGCCGCTGTTTTTACGTTTGTGTATTTTTTCTTTGATACTGGCATTTTATTTTTGATTCAAGTTTATATCTGGCTATTGCCATGAACTTTAGAAGGGCTCTAATGACCCAGAAGTTGAGTGCCCTTAAACCCACAAATTATCATCCCCCCCCCCAAAAAAAAAAAAAAAAAAAAAAAAAACCACGATAGATAACGCTTAGTATGTTGTACGGGATGGCAAACTGATTGGTTTTCAAAGAGGAAGCCTTGTCCGGAAATGCACGACGTAATGCATTTTACAGTGCATGAAAAGGGGAAACACGAATCAGAGATTCGCAGTCATAGAGCCATGGCTTATCACGATTGAAGGGGATTTAAACTAACAGTCTTGGATCTTCAAACCAGGAACTGTTAGGGACTTCCTGATCTCTCCCTGGCCTATGTGCCTGTGACTTGATGATCCCTCCACTTCTTCCCTTCCTTCTGGAGGATATTAGTCGCAATAGATCTGACGTAGGACGCAGTGGACGAGGTGTTCCCCTTTGTGTATAGCCCTTATCCTATGTGCTGTTGTTAACGGAGGGAAGTGCATCTGCTCGCAAGACTCGTGTGTGGCTTTGCCAAAAAAGGAAACGTTTTGGTGCTACCACTAACGAAGTAACATTGAGCAAGAAGTACTAAATCTGAAATCGCGTTTGCACAAGAAGAAAAGGAAATTGTGGCTTGTACATGAAGATATAACGAGAACAAAACAGAAAAAGAACAATGAACGCCTGATGTCGAAGATAACATTAGGAAGTCTCTATTTATTTGGCATTTGAGAGAACTTCGTCTGTCGTGAAGGACAGGTAAATGTCACTGGCACATTCTTCAAACAACAATGAGGAAATCCGTTAGACTGCTGTCCCTGACCACAGAAGATGAAGCTGGCAGATTATAACGTTGAAATTCCCTTAATGATAACAATAAACTAGTATGTACTTGTACATAGTATCTGATTTAAGATCCCTTATCCGGCCTCCAATGGCAACGTGTTTCGACTGAGAATGTGTTCCTTACATTCGAAGTCACAACTTCGGAGTTTTGTTTTAACAGTAAACAATGACATAAAAATCCCATTTGTTTACTTTCACGTAAGTTTCTGTACTTACTCTTGAAGAAACTATTTTTATAAAACCGTGTTCCTCGATGTACTACATGTTAATCGAAACAGCTATTCGTAAAATGTCATTCAAATGGGTTCAATGTGTACCAATAGGGAACTATGGTAGGCTTATGGATAAACAAACTTTTTAAGAGCTGCTACTATGTGGCGGTTTTCACATTCCATTCTTTTTAAATGATTAGGATATAGAAAGTTCTGATGTGTTCCATTCAAATGGCTTCTTGAGCAAAGATCACACAAAAAAAAAAAAAAAAAAAAAAAAAGAAAAAAAAGAGAGAGAGAGAGAGAGAAAGAATTTTGTATTGCTTTCTGGGGCGACTGCTACAGTGTCAAATATAGGGAAAACCTTTTACGGTTTATCAGCTATGCAAAAGTCGTTAGTATTGAACAGATCTTCAAAGCCTATCCCTGAAATATCAAGATGGTTATATCTATTTCATTTATCACAAAACTATCCAAAACTGTGATTTAATCAAAATCATTACAGCTATTTTTGAGAAAATCTACATTTTTAAAGCATTTCCATGTGAAGAGTAGCTTTGATTGGGGAAGATACTGAATTTAATTTTGGTATTTAACCAACTTTTCGTTTTTTAGTTTTACTGTTCACAAGCATATACACATTCACACTTACCGCATATGTTTTTATACAGATCCTGGTTTTGGATTCAGGTTATTCCGGTGATATCTTGGTATCAAATTTTTGGGTGGAATACCCTACGTATGTAAGAGTGTATGTTTTAACGAGATCTACAACTTTGTATAGTAAGATTTGGTCTATCTGTTATGGTTTACCAGTTATACAAAAGTGTTCAAGTAAACAGGACTACATGGGCTATAGCCAAATAATTCAGTATACAGTTAATTCTCTACTACGTATAGCAGGTAGAGGAAGTATTGTATTCCACCCAAAAATTCGATGTCGAGATTTCACGGGAAATATGTTTCGAGACCCCTGAGTCCAAAAAGGGCAGGTACTTTTAGAAAAAGGCCCGCGTTATTGTTTTCGTGTCTGTCTTTCAGTCTGTCAGTTAGTCTGTTAGTATGTCTGTCTGTCTGTCAGTCAGTGGACGCCATAACTCAAAAAATACTAGTCGGTTAGGCAATTGTTCCACCTTAAACTACACTTTACCTACATGGAAAATTTTTCGAACATTTTTATTTTCTTAAAAATGGCTCTAACGATTTTGATTAAAATAACATGTTTAAGATATCTTTATGACAAATGAAATGTATATTTGGAATTTTCTGGCTATAGCCTGTGTATTTCTGTTTAATCCGGATGACTTTTGGATAGCTGGTAAACCGTAAAAGATACATCAAATTTTAGTATACAAAACATGTAGATCTGGCTGAAACATTATCTATGTTCAAACACATTTTTTGTAGAGTGAACCATTTCGGAGATGTAATGTGTGTGTGTTTGTTTCGGAAACTTAAAAAAATTTAGTCAAATACAACATCGCTGTTCATTTTATATATATTAGCCGCGCAAAGAGAACGGAATTTGAAAGCTTTAAAACATTTGAATATCGCTCAGAGCCTACTGTATTCGCATATTCCCCTTGCACCTACAAGGAAATTCCACATGACCTACCTGTCGACGGGCCCTTAAACTCTATCCATCCTACAAGGAAATAAGCAATAAGACAATTTCTGCAAATGTTAATCTCAACTAACATAAAAAAGATATAGGAATAAGAGTTTGTGAGAATGGTTGGTACAAGAGTAGAAAAAGTAATGTGATTGCAACACATCAGATTTTTATATACTTTCCGGATATTAATAAAGGCGATAATACATTACTAATCCGTTTTGCACCGCCGCCATTAATTCTAATTGAAACAAGGTCTTGTGCATATGTGTGCTGACAGCTCACTGAAAATAAATTAGAGGAACTGGGGCCCAGAAAACGAGTTCAGCCATATGATTAACTGGTCAGAAACATACAGATTCATGTAACCTTTGTTTATTGCTATCTATAACGTAGTTATTTATTTTATACATTTATTGCGCAATCCTTCTGTAGAATTTAATGAGCTATAAAATGATAAATCTATTTAGATATGGTTATGTAGGTATACTTCGAATTGAGGATAACTCCAGGGCCAGGCCTATAACCTAAGTCTAGGAGTACAAGCTGGAATGGAAAATTACATTTGGGGTACGTGGAGAAAAAAGGTTAAATACCACTGCTATAGATCATATTTTTCCATGTATGGCGAGTGCCAGGTTTCTGCCGCTTAGATTGTTACAAGTGGTAACATAGCATCTCAAATATGGTTAATAAGTTAATCGAATGGACTACCCAGGTCGTCAAAACAAGTTCTTTTTCTCCTAATAAGATTTTCTTCCGCAATCCATAATATTCCCATATCTGGGCTCTAATTTGCAGCTCCTGTAAGTTCATTTCTTATGTCTGACATCCTACTCACGTTATAAATTTGAAATTTTAATACGCATTCTTCTATTCTTGAAAACCAACCGGTTTTCATCATCTACCTTGAAGGTAAGTTTTTCTCAGATGATCTGAGGTCAAGCAGGTTTTCATTTCTTTGGTACATTTAAAGTTGCTGTGGTTCTGGAAAGCTAGGGATGTAGAAATTTGTGAAGAAGAGGCGATAAGCCAGTGAAAAAGTATGTCAACTCTTCTTAACTTCTATGCCTTTAAAACTATATTGTGGTCTAAGGAGAAATATTAAGTCATTATGGCATATGATTCGGTAGGAACAATCAGGGAATCTGAACACAAAGAATAGTCAATTTTGAATGGAGTTCTCTAGGAAGAGGTGCAGTCAAATCAGGAATATTGTGGTAATTCAGGATGCAATAATTAGGCGGTAAAGTGTTCATTATTATCTACTTATGCCAACAAACTTACTGCTGGTGTTTTTAAACACACGAGCCTTGTGTGGGCAATGTTTAAGAGGTTGTAAGTCGCCCTTGGGGTATTTATCTCTGATGTGAGATTCCCTTGTGGTCTAACCGGGAAAAAGTACGAATCAGCTGGGGAGTTTGATGTCGTACTGGTAAGTTGGCCATGGTAGCTTAGTGGTTCAGATCCCGGCTATGGCATTGAATTTTTCAGTCCGAATTAATGGTGGTTTGTAAAGATTTTAAATTATGTATGTTAGCATGTTGACCTCCGTAGCATAGTTGGTAGCGTGGGTTCGATCCCCGGTACAGCACGGGGATTTTATCCCCTCTGGGAGGTCTGGCACGGGATGCACTCAGCCTCGTTAGGTCTCGGGGGGGACCAATTGAGGAGCTACTTGATAGAATAGTAGCGGCCCCAGGCGTGAACACCACATAACTGGCCAGGAGGGATTGGGACGCTGACCACCTACCACATTCCAATACTGCACCCAACCAATGACGCCTGTACTAGGCAGAGGTGAGGGACGCAGCGGCTGGGTGGTAAGGCTTGGGTCTCCATGGGCTGTAGTTTGCAAGTTGAACTAGTTTTATTCATTTTCCTATTCGCCTATGCAATTTTACATTCTTATTCCCTAATACACGTATTAAAAACAGAGGAGTTAAATGTATCAGAATTTTCAAGGAGATTAGTCTCTTATTTCCATTAGAATAAGAGGAAATTTTATATGGGCATCAAAATTAAGGTAAGATTTGACAGCTAATGGGATGGCCTGCATTAGTCAGGGAAATAGACGGAGGAAGATTAAGAACCACTTTTCGGATATTGATATGCAGCACAAATTTACGCAATGCGCAGATCTTATTTCATTGAATGTACAGTCAGAACTAAAATCGCTGCAGGGTACGGATCCTACGCTATGTAGGATGGGAAGTACTGCTTTGGCCAAACAACCAGAAATTCTATACGAGTGTAACAATTATGTCCAATTCAGGTATTATACATAAAAATCCGTTTTACCGAAACAGAATAATCTATGTCAAACATTTGCAGCCATGTTGTTTCTCGATGAACATATATAAATGATGTACTGTCATTTGGCAAAGAAAAATATCTTGTTTCTTCACGACAATGCTCGGCCCATCATTCAGTCATTGCAATGGGGAAAAAATGTGCGAATTAAAGTTCGAACTGTTTGAACATTCACCAGATCTAGCATCCACCTGTTGACAAACCTCAAACAATTTCTTGGAGGACAAAGATTTCACAGCAACGGGGAGGTCATTGATGTGATAAAGATCTATTTTGAGGACCATGATAAATCACACTGCAAGGATGGTTTAATTAAATTAGAACACCGATATGACAAATGTATTAGCCTTTCTGGAGATTATGTTGAGAAATAAAGAAAAATTGAGAAATTATTGTGAGGCCCGGGTATGTTAAATGTCAATTGGCATCACGAGACTTAGTGCACCCCAGACCAAATCTCCTAGAAGCCCATGTAGGTACGGGGTATTGAATCCGGGTCGCCTGTGCCAGAGACAGAGGCGTCCCTACTGAAAAATAGATGAGATTAATGTTTAGGCATTTCTTGAGAACAAACTTCAATCTAGACTAACACACTGCTAAATAGTGAACTTAACATTTCCAAAGCAAACTGTTGGAACCAGCATTTAGATGGGAATAATCATATGTCTAAATCTTGCACTTTTGCAATTTTGTCACAGTAATCAAGATTGCACACAACACCGATACCATAATTTTGTGCAAAATAAAAATCCTGCCAAATTATTTAAATATTAATAATAGAACTGGTATATATTTCTCTCTCCTGGTTCTTTCAAAAAACATTTTTAAATTTTAAATATAATTTTTGTAATCATTTACCATAAAATATATGCAAACCCATATTGCAGTTTTAAGTCATTCTTTTAGAGTTTCTGCGAAAACATTAAGAGTATTGGTTTCGAATTTATGGAACGTTTTGGATTTTATGACAAATGAAGTAGAGTAAAGCACATAAATAAATGTAGGTCATTTGGACGTATGCTTTTAGGCATTTACATGGTCATGTATTGAAGGAGTAATAAGGCATTTTGATCTTAAACGTTTTTGAAAGTTTTAACTGAATTTCAGCAATAGATAAGATGTTAAACCATTTTATATGCTTCACGAGAAATTGTAGTATTATACAAAATTGCACAACCATTAGACGCATTTATAGTTTTGTGCGCACGTTTGAGCTCCAGCTTCTTGTGGAAGCTGCGCATGAACTAGAATAGACGGTAGGGGGGAGGGAGGAGCAGGATTCCAGCCAATAACGAGATCCACTTCAAACTTCAGGTCCCAATTACAATTCCAGCATGAGACGCATAACGCATGTCGAATAGCGCAAACTTTGAAAACAGCGTGCTAAGAATTGGCATCTGGTTTCTTGTTTGTGTGTAAGAGGAAAATGAATTGCTTACAATGAAACAGACAATGTTAATTAGAGCAAAAGAGCCTATAATCAACATAACTGTGTAGATCAGTTGTAGAACGTGTTTCTTATTATGAATGAACCGCGAAACGGCTTCTTTGTGAAGCTCTACTTGGTAACAGAGTAATAGGTTAATTTAACGTAAAGCATCTGTGCAATTTGGAAAATCCACAGTATCCATATAGCAGATCTTGTTGAAATTTATGCCAGTTATTGCTTACACTCATTGCAGAACTATGGTTCAAAATTATACCTTATAAGGTTATTTAAATACCAATTTTAATGCATAAATGCATTATTCTAATAGAGCAGTTCCAGACGATGAATTTTTAAAAGTATGTTTGTGTTTACTTCACGTGGATAAGAATATTAATTGGCTTATTAATGATGTTCCTCCTCTCTTAGTTTGTTTCAGGACCATTAGCGACCAGATGAAGAACCATCAAGATAAATATGAATAAATTATATTGTGTTCCAACCACCCTCCCTATCCCCCCCCCCCCCCCCCCACCGCGACTTTGTGTTTCAGGACCATCAGCGATCAGCTGAAGCACTATGAAGTTCAACTCCCTCTCCGGTTGAAGCCTCAAGATACAGATAAGTACCTATGTTTTTCTCATTAGCATGACACCTCGACACCGCTCCTTCTGCATGAGCACGAAATACCACCACTAACAATAGGTCCCTGATCTGGGTTCCAGTCAAGATCAGTACCTAATCCCCACTCTGCCTGCACACTCCCTTGTATGCAGGTGCCTTTTTAGAAATCACCCGCTAACATTCGGTTTGCTCGGCGGTACCGGACACCAATTATCATTTTTCCTACCCTTCACTGTAGCGTAGCTTAGTGCATGGTAGGGGAGGCGATGTATATCCCTTTCGGATGATCGTCACCAGGTGTGGCGGAGGTGGGGCCACACCTAAAAAAATAAATCTTAAAAAAAACCACGAAGAGTGGTCAACTCTCCGCGGTAATAGACTTAGAGAAGTGAAAGAACTTCCCAAAACTGGGTAACCTCCTCTCGCATATCTCGTCGCGAGGAAGATAATTTGGTTTCATTGCAAATTGGCCACTGCAGTTTCTCGCATGGTTACTTCTTAAACGGGACCCTGCTCCTCTTTGTAGCTTTTGACAATCCTCCTCGTGCTGCTAGTGTTTCTCGCTAGCGAACCTCTGAAACTCTCTGCAGTTGCCTGAGGACCTTGCAGAGATCCTGGCGGACGGAAAGCAAGGTTAGAAAGTTTTTTTTTTTTTTTTTTTTGTTTTTTTTTTTTTAATTTTTAGCGGAGATTAATATATGCTTGGGAATTTCAAACCTTAGATATCTATTTCTTTTTTTCCTCGTCTGACATCTTTGTCACTTTTTGGTTCTGCGTATATTGTGTATATTGTGTGTATATATGTTGTTTTTTACTAGTAATTTTATTTGATATTGAAGTTCATATCTGACTTTTGCCATGAATTGTCTTTTAAGGGCGCTGCTGACCACGAAGTTGAGCGCCCTTAAACCTGCTGTCACTTTACTAATGTGAACTGGTTCCAACTTCACCTCGCAACGTAGTGAAATCGAAGCACGGCGTGACCTCTTCCGGGCAGTTCACCAGCTGGGGAGTTGAACACAAGACGTCTCTAATCTCTTGTAGTAACAGCATAACCTGAATGTCTTCACGGTAGTCACAAACTCACTCGGAGAACAGCGCATTTCGTCACACCAGAAGGGTTTCGCAACACTGCCTCAACTTGCTAGAGGGCTCTCTGATATAACCACAAGAAATTTTCACACGTTACAGAACACTGCAGATCGTGAAACTTCTATAAGATAAGCTTATCTAGCGATAATGCTTCCGATATTTATCTGGTTGAGCGCGCAGCTTATTTGTTTATGTTCCAACTGTTGTGCACGATCTCATAAATTTGGTTCATAGACGCTGTATCACTGTATGTATATGCCAATGTGGTGCTATTTTACAGGTAGGTCGCATCCAAAAATTATATTCCTGTTTACCTCTTACGAAAAACCTATGTTAAGTCCGTTTAGCACTCGTAATTATAGTTATATTCACGTAAATTCTCTTCGTTAAAAGGATAATGAACGTGCGAGAACGGCTCTTATAACTGGAGAAAAATTTTGACGTTATAACTGACGAACGTGCCATTTAGGTGGTCAGTTATGAATTGATGAATTTATATGCTTTCAATACAAGCTACGCAGCCTTATGATGTCATATATTGCAGGTGTATTCAATAATAGTGTGTTAACCCGTAACTGGTACATCTGGGTCCTAGGGGCCTGGAAATTTCTTTTTATCAGTGCCACAGTATGTATGGGAGCACTGGCGTGCCCCTTCTGGTATTTTCCTAGCTTTGTGTTGACTATCAGCCCACAGCATTATTGCTTCTATAAAAGGATTGGATACCAAGGACCCTGGTGTACCTTTGGTGATTTTTTTCATAACATAACTCATTATTTTGATATTTGCTCTTCAAAATTAGATCGACAATGGCTGATGTCTTTGCGAGAGTACGGCAGATGCACTCTTTGTGTCAATCGCAATGGGCGTGCGTTCCAACATTTATTTTGAATGGTAAAGCTGGGATTAACTATAAACAATGAGATGTTTGTATTTTGTTTATGTGTTCTGTGTTTTTTTTTTCTGTATTAAGACTGTGTGCCTTACTAAGATAAATGCAATACTGATTTACATTGTTGATTTTGCCGTAAATAGTGAAACTGGGTCGGAGGCAGTAATCTATGACATTAACTCGTCTAGTGCTTAAACGAAGCACCGCAGCAAAAAACTTTCCTTAACAAAACGTGTTTAAAATAGTGTTATCTATCAGCTCTCAAAGTTTGTTGATCTAATTTTGGGACACCCTGTATACTAAGATACTTCAGCATAAGAGTACTGTAGAGGACACATTATAAACTTAGGATTAGTAACTGGCTCTTGGAACACTCCCTTCGGCCTGAGTCTCTCATCACTAAACCTCTACTTTTGTAACTAGTACTCTAATGTTCATTAGTATTAAGAAACAGTTGTTTACAGCACAATTTTAAAATTAAAAATTAAAACAAAAAGTTTACTCTAACTCCAGGTTTATGCATTCCACTCTGATACGTATTTACATATAGGCACGCTTCAAACTGGAGTGATTACATGTTTGTCATTAATATGCGAGATTTAATTTCATTTTTAAGTAGTATGTAAGTTAAATAAAAAATAAGAGGAACTGGAGCGTTAGGCAGCTGAAGTGAAGAAAACCAGTTTTAAAGCCACACGTTAATGGAGAAGAAAACCCAACTTCTGGGTCCAGCTCAGTGGTTCGTGTTGCATAATGCACTGTTACGGTACACCCTAATCTCAAGTTCATGGCAAGCGTGTATCAGGTATAACGAGGATCAAAAGTATGTTACCCATAGCGGATATTATATATATTTTAATATAAATACATACCTAGGTTCCATCCGCGTTAGAGGAAATCCAGTAATTAGAAAACTATCTTATTTTAGGTTTGCAATGAAGACACAGATTGCTAATAAATCTGCAGGAAAAGATAGTTTTAAGTATGAATAATAAAGAATGAAACAAATTAATACTTTTATTGCAGCTAAACAGCCATAGATAAACATTAAAATACATTTGCATTGTTACATATTCTGTGACAGAACTATGAAGTAAAAGGCTACTAAGTGGTAGCGTTCACAAATCTATCCACATAGTTTACATATGAAAAGCTTTGTTGTTACATATCCTATGGTGAAAACCATGTACTGCCGTTCTTGTTAGCACTTGCCTCATATCGAAGTTGGCTGTTGTCCACGTCCGGTCTATCACTGGATAGAAGAAAAAGAAAAATTCTATGTCGTATTTATAGACTTCACCAAGGCATTCGATCTAAGAAACCCTAGGCAGAGACAACAAATGGACACAAATTATAAAAGTAATACTCCAATGGAACAAAGTAATCATATCAGACAACCTCTCCCCCTCGGAACCGATACTCCAAACAGAGTACTACAAGGTGATCCATTAAGTCCTATACTTTCCACCCTGGCAGCAGAAGAAATAATGAGAATAGCTCAAAAGTAAGGCATAGTAGTATACACGTATGCCGACGATATAGCTGTGGGTTCAAAAGACTTCAAAACGTAATAAACGATATGCTACAGTGGTGCCACAAGCACAAATTTGAAATAAACACATCAAAGACGGAAATGATGCTGTATAGACAAGGACGGAGGGCTCCTGCTTCGGCAGAAATCTTTATCAAAGGAAGGAAAATAGCCATCGCAAAAGAGTTCAAATATCTGGGAATCACATCGCAAACAATTGCCAAATGTTATACAAAGTACGTGACAGAGAAAGCAGGGCAAGCTATAAGGGCGATGCACGAAATCAGCTACGTTAAAAGTCTCAGCTAAGAGACAACAATGACGCTATTCAGAACAAAAATCATGCCATCCTAACGTATGGGATAGAAGTCATATGACCTTAGCAAGAAGAATCTATCTGTACTAGAACGAGTAAAAGCTCTTTATATCAAAAGGGAGTATAAAAAAACTACCAGGTCCAGACTCGTCTACCTCCTCGCAAGAGAAACATTCCTCATTACGAGCCTCAAAATCTTATTACCTCTACAGAATACAGGATGAAACAGATGTATAGTGTAAAGGTATGTAACAGATTTTAATAATATACAACGTTATAAAATTTTGAAATAGGACATCTAGCAATTTTAGAGCTATTTATTTAATTTAATGTAGTATATAAATGTGTGTACAAAGTGTGGGGCCTATGACATGAAATGTATAAATATTTCATTAGTAGCTATCTATAAAACTAAAGATATAAAAATATCTAAAATATCTAAAAAACACACAACGCCTTTTTGTAATAAAATTTATTATTTTGTTAATATAAATTAATTTTTATTTTAAAATTATTACAAAATTTTGAAATATAATGAACCTTATAGAACAAACTCTTCACACTAAAGGATTACTTTCTACCTTTTAGCTCAGGTTGTTATAAAAGCGTGTCTTTTTTTAGTTTTTTAAAACTATAATTCATTCCGTATATATTTGATATTTCAGTACTAAGCGAGAGATCAACTTGGGATAAGCAGTGATTAGAGATATCAATTATACACATTGCAGATTTTTGTTTGAAAACAATCGGAATATGCAAATTCGAAGAGAAATTTTCTAAATTTTCAAAAACAAAAGGATGAAGCAATTCGTTTTGTCACTAACATGAAGTTAATTGCCATATAGATGTGGGCATTTGGAACATCAGCACACGCCTGTTTTGTATTGCATCATTTTCTTTCGTTTCTGCTTCTGGGGATATAGCTAAATTACCCTGGAGGTTAAAGCACTGTGAAAGTTCTGGCGCCCGTATCATAACATCACCTTAGCTACAGCATGATGAAAGACTGGACCTTGATCCAACATCAGGAAATTCCAATACTACATAATGCTGGGTTAGTGTGCTTCTTCATGAAAGAATATACCTCCGTGCCGAATTTCCAGGTGGTCGGTCAAGTGGTTTCAGAAATTGGCCCTTACATACTTATATACACACATCCAATTTTACTTTTTCTCTACTACTTACAGTAAGCAGAGGAATTGGTGTATTCCACCCAAAATTTGGATGCCGAGATTTCACCGGCACTCGGAATAATAACAAGCAGTTTTAGAAAAAGGTAGCACGCGCGCGTGTGTATGTGTCTGTGAACAGCGTAACTTAAAACCGAAGAGTCGGTTAAAAACCAGTTGGTATTTAAGTTTAATATCTTATAAGGATGCCATATGAAGATTTTGAAGAAAATTTCTCCACACTAAACTATCCCTGAGATGGAAAAGTTGCCAAAAATTTTGATTTTCTCAAAACTGGCTCTAACAATGTTGATTAAAGTGCCTTATGTTTAAGATACTTTTATGGCGAATTAATTGTAAGTATATTTTCAATTTTCTGGCCATGACCCATGTAGGCCTGCTTACTTTTGGTGACTTGTAAAACTGGTAAACCGTAAGAGATAACACCAAATCTTACCCTACAAAAATGTAGTTCTCGTTAAAACACACAACACATGCCTTAATGCTTTTATTGTGCAGTGAACCATTTCGGAGATATTCCTTGTTATTTGTGTAGGTTTTGCAGTACTTAAACCTTTCTAAAATGGAAGGTCGTTATTCATTTTTACTTTCCCTATTACGTATAGTAAGTAGAGGAAGTATTTAATTCCATCCAAAAATTAGGCAACTACAGAACCCAGTATTACCATCTCACGTGTTACTTCGGAAGACTTCAGGCTTGAAGTGCGGAGAGCGGTGCTGTCGTCCTGGCACGACGAGTGGTCAACTCTCCGCGGTAATAAGCTTAGAGAAGTGAAAGAACTTCCGATAAACTGGGTAACTTTTTCTCCCATATCTGTCCCGAGGAGGTTAGATTGGCTCGGTTGTGAATTGGCCACCGCAGTTTTTCGCATGGTTGCCTATTTAAAAGGGACCCTGCCCCTCTATGTCCGCTGTGTGACAATCTTTTGTCTGTCCGTCACGTACTGCTAGACTGTTCCTGTCTAGAGCACCTAGGAGATTCTTTGCAGCTGCCTGGCAGACTTACAGAGGTCTTAGCGGAAGACAAAAAAGCGATTTATAGAGTTTTTAAGATTGTAATATCAGTTTGAGGATTTAAATTTTTAGATATTTGTTTATCCTTTCTGACATATCTATTGCCTTGTTTTATATCCGGCTATTGCCACTGTATTTTACGTTTGTGTGTATATTTTCATTGTTACCGGTGATTTTATTTTTGATTGAAATTTATATCGGGCTATTGCCATGAATTTTATAAGGGCGCTGATGACCTAGAAGTTGAGCGCCCTTAAACCCACAAATCCACATTTTTGGAGACTCTCTGTAGCTGCCTGCCAGACTTGCGGAGGTCTTGGCGGATGACAAAGCAGCGGTTAATAGAGTTTTTAAGTTTTTAGTGGAGTGTAGTATCAACTTGAGGTTTTAAAATTTTAGATATCTCTTTTTATGGTTTTTGACATATTTATTACCTTGTTTCATATCTGGCGATTGCCACTGTTTTTGACGTTTATGTCCGCAGTTTCTTTGTTGTTGCTAGTAATTTTATTTTTGATTCAAATAATATCTGGCTATTGTCATGAATAGTGGTGTGGTTTTAGGATGTTAAAATGTGTTTTAAATTATTTTATTTTTATTTTATTTTGTTAAACTGTAAATTTTGTAAAGTGTATATTTGTTTTATATTTGTAATAAAATAATAAAGATCTGAATATTGACCCCGGTTTAAGAAATTAGGTGCCGGGGTCCAGTATGCAGATTATTATTTTTATTTTTTATATTGTCATGAATATTTTAAGGACGCTGATGACCTCGAAGTTGAGCGTCCTTAAACCAAACCTTCCTCCTCCTTTCGACTCTTGCTTCTAGTGACAGTTGTTTACATATATTTTGATGGCCGTGCTGTATTTCTGACGTCATTCATACTCTCCTAACCTGTATAAGATGCGACCCTTTAGTGATAAGTAAGGACAAATTGTAAGCAATTGTAGATCTTTATTTAAGTCTCTCCAAATACTTTATCTATCCATGCAAACATCCATCCGTCCGTGCGCCCCTCAATGTCAATGCAACAATGGAAGTGTTTATTAGACAAGTCTAGGGAATATCGTAAGACATTCCTTGCCCCAGTGGTGTAAAAACATGACTGTCTCACGCTTACAAATAGGATACACTGTAATTTTACACCGGCTTATGATTAAGACCGTAGCAAAAAATTAATAAAACATCTTATGCTGAGATATTCAGACACACTAAATAATGAATTGCCCAGCAAGAAAGAACGAAAATGATGAGTAAAAATATAAAAAATGTCGTAATAATCCTTAGCCACTCTTGTTTTAAGTTCCCCAGAACGCTAATTTGCTCCAGGATAATAATTTAGCCTCGACTCGGAAAGCAAATAAATTTATCAAAATTAATCAAGAAACGCATCTCCATTAGTTAACAGGGAGTCCGTCATTTCGAAGAGTGGCAGGTTATGCTCCTGTGAGGTCTGCTTTAGACTAATGTCTGTGTGATGATACAGCGGCGAATTAACAAGACCACCAACCTAACTCTAGCACTGACCTAAACAATTAACCTTACTCTCAGGGTCACTCCCACTTTGTCTTTGTCTTAAATAGCCCCCGCTACCTCGGGGGGCTAATGCTTGGAAAAATACACTCTGCTTCTAATCTAATCAGAGGGAGAGAAGTATGATGTTTTGCTTTGTACGCATGAAGAGAAAGAAATAAGGGGACACATCTATTATTCATAGATTTAGAAAACGCCTTTGATAGAGTAAATAGAAAACTACTATGGAATACCCCGGAAAACAAAGGTATCCCTAATCAAATAATAGAAACTGTGAGACAAATGTGTGTATAGACCCGCTGCTAACTAGAAACAGTAAAATGTTTTTCAAAATAAACCAAGGAGTGAGACAAGGGTGTACTTTATCACCTATTATATTTAATATCTATATTGACGACATTCTAATTGAATGGAAAATACATTTAAATAAGGAAGGACTCTTAATTGACACTAAGGATAGAATAAATGCCCTGTTATTCGCAGATGATGCGTTACTAATGGCAGAATCCGAGAGAGATATACAAATGTTAGCTTATAAGTTCCAAGTGGTGGCCAATAGATAACTGCAAAATATTAGTAAGTAAGTCAAAAGCAATGGCATTCATAGGTAAATACGGAATAAGAACTAAAATTGTTTTGGAAAATAAAATAGTGGAACAAGTAACACACTTTAAGTATTTGGGTTGCGATATTACATACAAAGAAGATAGAGATAAAGAAAACAAAATTTATAAATTCCAGGCTATATGTGGAACCATTAAAAGAACTTGAGGTGGGAAAACAAGAAAAGACTCTAAACTTAAATTATATAAAACATTGGCTGTTCCTTCCTTGCTATATGGAAGCGAAAGTTGGATAATAAAATCAAAGGATACTGGTAGAATACAGGCAGCGGAAATGTTACTTCTGTGGATTGTGAAAGGATGCACAAGAGCAGCTAGAATACAAAATGAGTCAATAAGAGAAGAACTAAATATGTATAAATTAGAAGACAAAATTCAAACAAATAACAAGAAATGGACAGAATATTTAATGAGGATGTGTGAAGAAAGGACACCTAAGAGGACCTTTCTATATAACCCAAGAGGAGCACGAGACATTGGCCGACCTCGCAGAAGATGGACTCCACTGATGACTTCGCCGTAACGGGTTGCATAGCCTAAACCATGAAATTGTACGCCAAAGAGGCATTCCAATTCATTTGAAATTGCTCATTTCCTTGTAGGTGCAAGGGGAACATGGGAATACAGTAGCCTTTGAGCGGTAATCAAACCTTTTAAAGCTGGTGGCTATATGAATGCTTTGAAATTCCGTTATCTTTGCACGGTTAAGAGATAAAAAGGTAATACGACATTCCATTTGAGAAAAGTTTTAGTATTGCAAAACTCACACTGATAACAAGGAATAGCTCCCTAATGGCTCACTTCACAAAACATACATTTGGATATAACTTGTGTGTTTTAAGGGGATATTGGACCCTTCAAGAATAGTTAGTACAAGAGTAGAGAAAGTCATATGAGTACATAACGTCAGATTTTTTTTTTAAGTATGCAAAAGTAAGCCACCCTTCTGAAAACTGCAGGCACAAAATTACATGAAATAAATACCTTCTTCGGACCAGCAATTAGAGATAAAACCCTTAAAGCTACAAAGTAATGGTTGCCTTAAACGTACGTTCTGAATTCGAATTCCAGAGTTCAACAACAGCACACTAACCAGAGGAATCAAATACCTAACAAGCCTAAGCTTTACGAGGCAAAACAGCTGGAAGAAGGTATCAAAAACAGGTTTAAATCCTCAAATTGAAAGATGTACTTCAGAGATCACCGAAATAACTGGCTTACAAATATCAAAAGTCTAGACATATCTTATTTAGCTTTGCTATTGAGTGGAGAGATGCCTGCGTGTCTTCAACCAAGTGACATGGTGGCAGTAAAATATTGCCCAATTACGGTCTACAATGTGGACTTGGCAGTCCTAACAACTGGTAGTTCAAACCAAGCACTTAGTACCCTGTTCTAAATACAGGTGGCGCATGGAATGTCATAACATTTAATTACAGCTTCTACCCAAAGTTTAAGGACACCTACATATTTCTCCGAAATACACTGTCCTTAATCTACTTATACTTTTCTCAAATGGAAGATCGTTATTCACTTTTTATTCCTTGCGTGTGCAAAAGGAACGGAATTTCATATAGAGACCAGCTTTAAAATATTTTACTATCGCTCAAAGCCTACTGTGTTCCCCTTTCACCTACAAGGACATAAACAATAATATAATTTCAGCAAATGTTTATATTGACTAACATGAAGATACAGGAATTGGAGTTTGTAATAATGGTAGAAGAGTAGCGAAAGTCACGTGAGTGCAACACATCAGATTTTTTCTACCACGTCAGGTTTTTGAAAATATCAAGCTTTCTTATTCATAATATTGGGCATCATGAGTCAGTTTGAATATACCCTAAACAAGGACAGTGAGTATTTTGAAGACACACATAGTGTTTGTCACACAATGACCGTAAATGAGCTAAAAGCTGTTGTTTTTACGGGATTTCAATAAGGAAACTAAGCTAGAGCCCAATTTTGGACACAATGAGCCAAACAGAAAAGTAAGTCTGGCATAGCTCCAAAGATGTGAAGCATATAAATGCCCTAAGAAACAGAAGCACTCCGGATTGCGATATCATTGTCAACTCCATGTTGGAAACGTTGAGAAAACAAGGTTGTAACATTAGTTTGAAGTTAGGCTTCCCACGCCACCCACTCTATTTTGCTTTCTCTTTGTTTCTAAAAAACCCCATCCACCGGATTAGCAAAGTGAAAGTCGCGCATTCAGTGGTAAAAGATAAGGCTGGTTCGCAGAGCGTTGGAGACAAGCTTGGCCAAGGCCCAGCTTGTCCCCTAGCGGAGTCCTGGCTGGTTTTGGTACGATTCATTTGTGATTGTTGTCAGGAATCAGGGTGCTATGTTGCTTGGCGTCTGGTTCGTGCACCTCAATAGTCTGGGAGCGTGTGGATACCCTGCATGCTGCATCCCTGAAACAATGTAAATAATATGCACATACACTAGGCATAAGAAAGTACATACAATTAGTCTAATCCTTAAATTTAGTGATTCGCGCGCCAGTGGCGTTGTCAGTCTACGGTACATATTGTTATTACCCTCCGCTATAAGGCGTCGTCTGCAACTAAATACCTAGAGTATTGTTTGTACCATTCGGCATCGTCAATTTGGTGAAAAAAGTGTTGCATGTCCATAATATCGCCTGGTCGTCTAGAGTGCACATTTGGCGGGCACCAGCCTGAAATGCAAGTGAGAGCCAGTGCCACTCCCGAGGGAGCCCTCATCCCCCTGGAGCCGCCTGTCATCTAACTGAAGTAATGTATGTTATGCTATGTTATGTTATGGTTTATGTTTGTTTTTTATGTTTTTTTGTATTTTTTGTTTTTTTAATGTTTTTTGTTTTTATGTTTTTATGTTCTTTGTTTTTTGTTTCTCATGTTTTTTTTTGTTTTTTAATGTTTTTATGGTTTTTTATATATATTTTTTGTTTTTGTTTGTTATGTTTTTAATGTTTTTGTTGTTTTTATGTGGTTTTTGTATGTTTTTTGTTTCTTTGTTTTTTTATGGTTTTTTGTGGTTTGTTTATGTTTCTGTTTTTTGTTTTTTTATGTTTTTATGTGTTTTGTTTTTTATGTATTTTTTATGTTTTTATGCTTTTTTGTTTTTTAGGCGTTTTCTTTTTTTGTTTCTTTGTTTTTAAATGGTTTTTTGTTGTTTACAATTTTTTATAATTCTTTTTTATAACTTTTATAGTATTTTTTATAATTTTTTAATATTTTTTAATATTTTTTTAATGTTTGTTGTCCTTTTTAATGTTTTTTAAAATCTTCTTTCTTATCTTTTTTATGTTTTTTATGTTATGTGTGTGTGTGAGAAAGATGCACAGTTCACATTGAATAACATCGGGGTAGTTGACTAGATTGTCCAGGTATTGTTGCATGTCAACATCTGGCTCCCCAAGACCAATTGTCCTCCGGAATAGAGATAGTGACCTTGCATGTTTATCGTAGGTTATATCATAATTTCCTAGAGTTTGAATTAGTTCGTTGTGGTTTTTGTTTTTCTTCTCAAGTACGTTAAAACTGAGCCTTTTGATGAACTGTTCAATGGAATGCATTTTTAGCTCCTCATGTAATTGGAGTGCTGGTGCCACTCAGGTAGTCTCGCGATTATCCGGACTACCCTATTCTGCATCGATTGCAGTCTTTTTATATGGGTTTTCGCTGCATGTCCCCATACGGGTGCAGCGTGTTTTATAAAGTGTTCTTCCCATCTCTAACTTTAGTGTACTGTTTGTATTTATTATGGGGCATAGTTTATTAAGTTGGGCATTTGCTTTGGCTCTTACGGTGTCGATGTGTTGTTTACACGTAAGGCCCTGGTCCATCGTTACACCTAAGTAGGTGATGGTGCTGTCTTGGATTTTATGGTCAGGAACAAGGTAAAAGTTTTCATCAAGATTTGAAACACAGTGAAAGAAGACAAGGTTGGTACCAGGAAAGGGAAAGTAGTCTCATGCTTAGGGAAGAATTGCGAAAAGAAGAAAATTTCTTCCTGTAGAATATCAGTTATATCAATTTTGGTGGTTCTTGTGAAATTCTAATATACACCACGTACTTAAGCACGACAATTACCTTGTAGAAGGGTGTAAGCATACATCAATAATGAGTTAATACGACAATTCTGTTTTTATTCTTTACAAAATCTTACGACATGAAAGAGCACTGGTAACATCTGGAATCAGCATCCCAAAGTTATAGCAAATACGCATTCAATACTAAAACAGAATTTTTTACTTTCTCTACTGCGTAGCCAAAAATTCGATGTCGAAATTTCAGCGGAAATATGTTACGAGGGCCCCTGAATAACAAAAACATTTTTAGAAGAAGGTCCGTGTGTGTGTGTGTGTGTGTGTGTGTGTGTGTGTGTGTGTGTGTGTGTGTGTGTGTGTGTGTGTGTGTGTGTGTGTGTGTGTATGCAGCATAACTCCGAAACAAAAAGTCAATTAAAAACTAAAATTGGTATTTAAGTTTAATGTCTTTTAAGCATGTGACACGAGGGTTATAAAGAAAACTTCACCACTCTAACTACCCTTTACATTGAAAATTTTGATTTTCTTGTAAATGGGTCTAACGATTTTGATTAAAATGTCATATGTTTCAGACATTTTTATGGTAAATGAAATGTGGATGTTGAATTTTCCAGCTATAGCTCATGTAGTCCTATTTAATCTGGATGACTTTTGCATAACTAGTAAACCGTAAGAGATAGAGCGAATCTTACTGTACAAAAAAAAAAAAAAATCTTCCTAAAGCACACAATTTATGTCTGAATATTTTTTTAGAGTGAACTATTTCGGAGATATTCCTTGTTATTTGTGAGTTTTGGAGAACTTACACTTCTATCAGATGGAACATCATTTTTTATGTGCTAACCGTACAAAGGGAACGGAATTAGAAAGCTTTAAAAGATTTTACTATCGCTCAAAGTCTAATATATTCCCATATTCTCCTTGTACCCACAAGAAGATAAACAATAATTTCTGAAAATGTTTATCTCAATTAACATGAAGAATATATAGGAAAAAGATTTTGTAAGAAAGATTAGCACAAGAGTAGAGAAAATCACGTGAGTGCAACACATCAGATTTTTTAAAATGCAGAGCAGTGTTATGAAGGTAATTTGAAAAGAAATGTCAAAAGCAGAGTATCTTATGATTGAAGGAGATGGAGAAGAGGTTTAATATTTGTACTCCATTAACAGAAAACCTGCCACTTCCAAGTAAGATATGAAATACCATGTGTATCAGGCAAACGGGAACATTCGTGCATTAAATTGAGTTTTCTGGAGTAGAAAGTATCCCCATTTATGGGGCAGTAGCGGCGCCGTTAATGCAGAGATAAAAAAAGTTAAATCCAGCACATTCTATTAGCAGAATTTTGCACAAGCCTTTTCGTATTTTACAAAAATGTTCATTTTAATTTGCGCACTTTTGCAACTTTGTTTTATTTTCTAGCTTAAACGGACAAAGCAGTCTGAACATACAGAAATTACTACCGCTCCTGAATTTCTCAAGATTTCCTAAATTTTTATGAGTTATTCTATAAATCATGAAAATTACTAAAAGTGACTACTTCCAATCATATCTTACATATTTTATTATTTATAAAATTTATTTCACCCAGCAGAAAAATAATAAAATTTACTCCTAAAAACATCTAAATTTGTGTACTATTTTCTGCGAAAATACTTGCAAAGCATAATCACACTTTGGCATGCTTATTTTTAATATAATTGGCTATCTTCCGAAATTCAATTATTCATTTGTGTATATTAGTTAACTAGAAATTTAAAAAACAGTTGCAAAGTAAAACACAAACTGTGGAAAATTTGCAATGTTTTCTTAATATCACTATAAAATTATTACGGTGGTTCGGGAAGTTCAACGTGTATTGTATACATGTACTGAAAACCTCAGTTCTACACCTTTCATATTTTCTGAGAATAAGCTATATGAATTCACTTGTTTTAAGATAAATTTTTTATTATTTTTCTGCTGGATAAAATAATTCTTATAGACCCAACCACATAAGCTATCAATGCAAATAGCCACTTGAAATGACTGCAGGCTCGGGGAAGAGGGGTAGTAGGAATACATAGAATATTTACCTCACCACTTACACCATGACCAAATGCAGACCACCCCTCCTTTCCCGGTTCTGTGTTTTACGGATACACACGTCTTTATAAACAACGTCGTTTCAAAACCTGTAGAGGGGGAAACGAATAAAAACATGATGTATTGGTTTTGTGATTAGGTACAAAAGTACTTATGTTCCCACTTGCTTTAAAGCATTTTTCTGACCTTGTTTAGATTCCACCACTGACACAATTTTAGGGACTGACCGGTTCTCTAAGTTGAATAACAGCGGAGGTGTGGCTTGATAGCTAACCTGTGTGTAGCAGGGTGAACGGGGTTAAAAATCTTCATAGGGGAAATGACACATGTGTCAGTTCTGGCTATCTATGATTTATAAAATAATTCATCAAAGTTTCGGGAAAAATAATTGAAAACTTTAAGAACAGTGATAATTTAGGTCACTATAAGTTCAGACTATCTTTTCCCTTTAAACCTGGTTTGTTGAAGTTAATTAAAATAATGGATAGAGAAACTGGTGTGAATGTGTTACATCGGATTTGTTGTCAATTATTCCACCCTAACAGTTAACTCATTGCAATAGGGAATGTTTTTTCCTTTTATGAGCCTCCAGTTCAACATTCCCAAGGCTGGTAACATACATAGGCGCCAAAGATTCCCAAGCTCATTTGTCCCATCATTAATTATTTTTTCCATATAACCATATTTGCGGGTCGTTAAAAGCTAGTAAAGGGAACCCAAGCCGTAGCGAATGCAATAGAAAAAAAACAAACAATCCATTCATATAGCAACTCATTTGCCTGTCACCAAGAGTGGATATTAATTCACGGTTCTGGCCGAAGAAAACAGAAGTTTTGCCGCTTCAGCAAGGTAGAAGCTAAGACCTCCTGCCGATAAGGAAATTAAATTTAATTCCGTGTTGTGGGTGTGTGTCAGGCGGCAGCTGCCGTCTTGGCTATTCCCATCGCGTAAGAGGCAGGTGTAATGGAAGGTTCCGTATATGCGAAATTCCACTGCAAGGTTTGTCGCGTGCCAAGACCGGCATCCATTAAACACAGTCGTGCCGTGGAATGCAAATATCTCGGACCGCAACCATTAGAACCTGGCTCTGCTCATTGTTGGCCGATTTCAACCAATATAGATTGAGTTTTTTAAACACGACATTTAAGAACAAAACTTCCGGTAAGAACAGAATAACAGGAGATAAAACGATGGGGCCGGTAAAATATTTAAATATTTCGTGGTCTATGTTCCGTATAAAAACAGCGAGATGGCTCCGCGGTAGCGTATGAGGCTCGCATTCAGGAGGTCATGGGCAAATTCTGGTAAGGACAATTACATCCCCCGAATTTAGTGTCCCTGCATTTCATTTCAATCAGCACTTCCAGGTTCGGAAGTGTTGGCGATGGGTAAGTTTGGCGCTGCTGTGCGGGGACTTAGTTAACTGTAACTGCTGTTCTCGGAGGCTGTAGTCACCTGACCAGTGGCTGATTGGCCAACTCTAGTGTCTAGATCTCCACTACACTTTAGGGACCCCTCACGCTCGCTCGTATATCTTGAATTTTCTGGTTATAGCCCATGCAGTCCTGGATGGCTTTTGCATAACTGTAAACCGTAACAGATAGTCGAAATCTTACTCTACAAAAACTGTAGATTTCGTTAAAACACACAATTGTTTTATGCAGTGAACCATTTCGGAAATATTCTTTGTTATGCGTGTGAGCTTTTCAGTACTTAAACCTTTCTCAAACAGAAGGCAGCAATGCACTGTTTATATCTTAGCCGTGCAAACAGAGAGGAATCAAAAGACATGACTATCCCTCAAAGGCTACTGCATTCTGATATTCCCCTTGCAGCTACAAGGAAATAAGCAATAAGATAATTTGTACAAATGTTTATTTCAACTTACACGAAGAAGATACAGGTACAGGAGTAGAGAAAGTCATGTGAGTGCAACACATCAGATTTTTTTAAGTGGAGTCAATTATGCGTGTTTTAATCGTATACCAAACTGCAAACAAGTGGCCCTGGATTCGGAGGTTAGCCGGCCTCGCTAAGGCGCTAACCCCGTGCGAATGATAAAAATATTCTGAAAACCTGATATCTGCAAATATAAAACTTAAATCATATGTTGTTTATTGGAAAACCAAGTCAATAAATCAAACTGAACTTATGGTAAGTGTATTGCTTTCTATTTTACAGAGCTTTAACGTATTTAACTATTTTTATTTGAACCCAAATAACGGTGTATTAAAATCCGCCTCAATAAGCAGATAATTTCAGTAATTTAGCTTTGATAGCTTGCCGTCTACCCTATAATTATGCCCTCACTTCCTACTTCCTGCGAAAGGAAAATAAATACAATTTTCTGTTGTTTTCCTTTGTGTTTTAAACCTTCACGGAACCCATATCTTTGGGCAACAAATACCGTTAGTCAGGCAAATTGAAAGGCCTCGCAAAACTTTTATTTTTATTATTGAAATCACAGAAAATTTATTACTGTCAGGATTACGAGGGGAAAATATTTACTCAAGGGCAACCAGGTTGGTGCACATTTTTTTGAGAAACCACGCAACGCAATTTACAGGCTTGATTCGCAAGAAGCAAGAAACTCTAGAATTAACTATCTGTTCAGAGAGATTTTGCTGAGAAAGGTCGCCATGCATGATTCAAGGACACAGCTGTGGTGGTTGCAATTTTTATCTTTAGATTAAAGAAATACATCACCTTTTTGCTTCACGTGGGTTTATTTTTGTTCCATACGTAATTAATAAAAGCTTTTCTTGACAGAATAAAGCTGTTTGGGAAATTTCATGTTACTAAGTTAATGTATTGCAGATAGAAATCCGACCTCTAAAAACCAGTCTGGATTTAGTGCTTATGCTGAGAACGAAGATGAAAATGTAAATGCGGGAAACCTTAGCCATTCTAGATCAAAATGCAAATTTTTATGTCTCTTACACCATTTCTTTAGCGCGCATACCAAGCAGGAGGCCTGGGTTCAATTCCCGATATCAGCGTGGTGATTTTCTACCGTTGAAAGCTTGGTCCGGGGTGCACTCAGCCGCGTTAGGTCCTTGAGGGGACAAGTGAGGAGCTACTGGATTGAAAAGTTCATCTTTGTTTACGTGTCCTCTTGCACTCAGCTGGGAAACGACTGACAATCGACCAACAGAGCGGCAACACTGTATATTTTGCACGTGGTGCAGCGGGAACGCACATGTCAGGAAAGAAACTTTCAGGATATTCAAATTAAATTAATTCAACTCCAGGGGTATTAGTGTGCAGATTTTACTAATGGTGGACCCGAATAGTAATGTCCAACAAGGAAGCATCTATCACTAAATGTAAAAGAAATAACTGAACTTCGAATACATTATCTGCACTCTAGCAACATAAGACTAAAGAAGCGAATGTTTTGTTTACTAATGCGCCTTCTGCTGCTATACTACGAAGGTACAAGCTTGGCCAGATATAGAGATCAAATATCATCACGTAACTGTGTGTTTGTCAGCAACAAGCAAGGATTGGTTTTCTTTCAAGCTTTCCGAGCAAGTAGTTTTTACTCTCAAAATCCCTGACCTTGCAGTCGACCGCACGCGCGCTTGTTGCCAAGCACTGTTCCCAAATTTGCTCCAAAGGACACACTGGAATCTAGAGTTTGAGGCTAAACGACTTCTTATCCAAGGGCAGAGCTTTTATGCATTTGTTTCAACACATGGAAACTAACAAATGGAGCACATTAGTTAGGGCGGTCAAGGCTGGAAACGGTTGTAGGACCAACAAAAGAAGGAAGTAATTTCTTGCCAATTATCATTTTTACTTTCTGTAATGCGTATAGTAAGTAGGGGAAGTATTATATTCCACCAAAAATTTCGATGTAGAGATTTCACCGGCAATCTGTTATGAGGCGCTCTGAATCCGAAAAAAGCATTTTCAGAAAAAGCTCTCTCTCTGTCTCTCTCTGTCTCTCTGTGTCTCTCTCTCTGTCTCTCTGTGTCTCTCTCTCTGTCTCTCTGTGTCTCTCTCTCTGTCTCTCTGTGTCTCTGTCTCTGTGTCTCTGTCTCTGTCGCTCTCTCTGTCTCGCTGTCTCTCTCTGTCTCTCTGTGTCTCTCTGTGTCTCTCTCTGTGTCTCTTTCTGTGTATCTCTCTCTGTGTGTCTCTCTCTGTGTGTCCCTCTCTGTGTCCCTCTCTGTGTGTCCCTCTCTGTGTGTCCCTCTCTGTGTGTCCCTCTCTGTGTCTCTCTCTCTCTCCCCGTGTCTCTCTCTCTGTGTGTGTGTCTCTCTGTGTGTGTCTCTCTGTCTCTCTGTCTCTCTGTCTCTGTGTGTGTCTCTCTCTGTGTGTCTCTCTCTCTGTGTCTCTCTCTCGGTGTCTCTCTCTCTGTGTCTCTCTCTCTCTGTGTCTCTCTCTCTCTGTGTCTCTCTCTGTGTGTGTCTCTCTCTGTGTGTCTCTCTCTGTGTCTCTCTCTCTCTGTGTCTCTCTCTCTGTGTCTCTCTCTCTGTGTCTCTCTCTCTGTGTCTCTCTCTCTGTGTCTCTCTCTGTCTCTCTCTGTCTCTCTCTGTGTCTCTCTCTCTGTGTCTCTCTCTCTCTGTGTCTCTCTCTGTGTGTGTCTCTCTCTGTGTGTGTCTCTCTGTCTCTCTGTCTCTCTCTGTCTCTGTGTGTGTGTCTCTCTCTGTGTCTCTCTCTGTGTCTCTCTCTCTCTCTGTGTCTCTCTCTCTGTCTCTCTCTGTCTGTGTGTGTGTCTCTCTCTGTGTCTCTCTCTCTCTGTGTCTCTCTCTGTGTGTGTCTCTCTCTGTGTGTCTCTCTCTGTGTCTCTCTCTCTGTGTGTGTCTCTCTCTGTGTCTCTCTCTGTGTCTCTCTGTCTCTCTGTCTCTCTCTGTCTCTGTGTGTGTGTCTCTCTCTGTGTCTCTCTCTCTGTGTGTGTCTCTCTCTGTGTCTCTCTGTATCTCTGTCTACCTGTCTCTGTCTATCTGTCTCTGTCTCTGTCTCTCTGTCTGTCTCTGTCTCTCTGTCTGCCTGTCTGTCTCTGTCTCTCTGCCTCTCTTTGTCTCTCTGTGTATTTGTGTGTGTGCGCGTGCGTGCGCGTGCGCGCGCCTGTCTCTGCCTGTCTGTGAACAGCATAACTCAAAACCGAAAATTCAGTTAAACACCAGAGTTTGTATTAAGCCTTAATACATTTCAAGGATCCCACAGGGATGCATTTTAGTTTAGACTAATGTTCTCATTATGTGGTTAAATATTCACAGTAATAGGCTGATTATTAAAGAAGTTGGAACCTTCAGTGTGGCCTTACAGGACTCAAAGACCAACTGCACGTGCCCCTTTAAATAGTAATATAGCTACCTATTTCTACACACCCTAAGCTACCAAAAATTTTAAGCATTCTGGTCAAATTTCCAATATATATTTGGATTAAACGCACTAAATGTCCTCACAAAGCTGCAAAGAAAACACACATTAGATTATATATTCCAGTTCAGATTTGTTGACTTGAAGCAGGTTTGACAAGCACATTAAGCGGTTTCCTATTACGTTATTATATACTACACATTTAGCACATTACCCACAACTACTTGGCTAAAACATGAATGTGTTGTTAGAAATTATAAACGCGAAATCATTTCAAAATAATAACATAACAAGCATTTATGTGTTACGGTAACACGGTCCGTCACTACTCCAAGGCAACATTAGTTATTTGGATCTGTGTAAGCTTGACTTTGCTTCATATTTATAAGGATTTAATTTGAGAGGAGGATACTATTTGTCTAGAAGGGACAATTTTTGTAAATAATGTATACGTGGTAAGAAAAACGAGTTATCACCTACGATTCTTGTTACTACCTAATCGTTATTCTATAGCGGTTTAGTTATTATGTGATCACGTTCTGTAAAACAGGTTACTGAGTATACTACGTGACGAAAATGATTTCAGATATTTAAATCAACAATACGTGAATGTAGAGAAGTTTAAAAAACCTTCAATAGTATCCATATACAGCAGCACTGTTGGTTTCACAAATATTTAAATATTACACGGACTAGTGGAAGAAAACGTCGTAGGGTGAGAATTTTACTATAAAAATCTGATGTGTTGCTCTCACATGACCTTCTCTACTCTTGTACTAACCATTCTTGCAAACTCTCATCTTCTTCGTGTTAATAACATTTGTACTAATTGGTTTATTGCTTCTTTTCTTGTTGGTGCAAGGGGAATATTAGAATATAGTAATGCTAGTCTAAAGTTCTTCACAACTTATAGTTTCTACTTGTCATAACCTTGCTCAGTTCCTTTAGTGCTTTTCTTCACTTTGTCTGTCTCTCATATCCTGCGACGTTACAATCACTCGGTGAATCTTGACAAGACGTACTAAAACAACGACACACACACACAGACAGAGACAGGGAGACAGAGGGGGAGAGAGAGACAGAGGGGGAGAGAGAGACAGAGGGGGAGAGAGACAGAGGGGGAGAGAGACAGAGGGGGAGAGAGACAGAGCGGAAGAGAGACAGAGGGGAAGAGAGACAGATGGAAGAGAGACGGGGAGGGAGAGAGACAGGGTGGGAGAGAGACAGGGAGGGGGAGACAGGGAGGGGGAGAGACAGGGAGGCACACAGAGAGACGGGGAGGCGGAGATACAGTGAGACACAGAGAGACAGAGAGACACATAGAGAGACAGGGAGACACAGAGAGAGAGAGAGAGAGAGAGAGAGAGAGAGAGAGACACAGAGACGGAGACACATAGAGACACAACCACAACCACAACCACAAAATGCAACTGAAACAATATCACAATACGGAGAGCTTAATCTAAGTGAGCAGTCAATAGTTCCTAAATTTATCACTAGGAACAGAAGAAACATCAGAAATTTGGTGGCGGAAGTCAACACTGAAGCATGGAGATTGTTAGTAAACAACAGAAAGTTGAAATTAGGTTGGAATATATGTACTGTGGAAGACTATGTAAACATGAGTCGATGTTTTAAGTGTAATAAATTCAACCATAAAGCAACAGAATGTCGAGGAGACGAAAAGTGCCCTCTTTCTGCAGGGAAGCATAAATTGAAAGAATGTAAAGCATCAGTAACTGTATAAATTATGTGTGTAACAAAATCATTAAAGTAGATGAAAATCATTCTTCTCTGGACAAAAATAAATGCCCATGTTTACAAGCTGCTATTAGAAGGAATAGACAAAATACACAATATTAAAATGGCTACCATTGAAGCACTAAGTGATAGACGAATTTACAACAATAAATTTCAGAATAGTAATGTCCATCTTAAGATAATACAAATAAACTTACAGCATTCTAGAATAGCTACAGACAATTAAATGCAAGTAATAAATCAAAATAAAACGGATATTGTACTTATGCAAGAGCCATATATTCTTCGGAACACAATAGCTGGGATCAATAAAAGCTACAAAACTTTTACTTTTGGGGACAATAAAATTAGAACTGCTGTATTGATCGTCAACAAACACGTTGATGCTATCCTCATATCTCAGCTATCAGATGGAGATGTCACAGTTGTAGAAGTAATTCACCAAAATACAAGGTTCTACATAGCTAGTGTGTATCTGGATATTGAGGATGACATTAATGTTGATCTGTATAAAATAGATAAGATAACATCTTATATCAAAGGAACGGGTCTGTTAATCGCTATGGATAGTAATGCTAGATCAACAATATGGCATGATGTAATTACAAATACCAGAAGAATAATAATGGAGGAATATTTAAATTCAAAACAATTATATATTATAAACGAAGAAAGTGAAAACACAACATTTGAAAGTACTAATGGAAGAAGTAGTATTGATCTCACTATCACTAACAGTGAGCTGTTGTCACGAATTGCAGATTGGGAATGCGGCAAAGACGAAAGTTGTTCTGATCATAGAATTATAAGTTATACAGTAAGTCAAAGAGGAAATCATAAAACGGAATATAACTTCCACGTCCCAAAATATGTAGTTGATGATAACAAATTAGGAGTATTTGGCAAAGTACTAAAAACAATAGGAGTTCAGAATTTATCGTTTAGAAGAAGCAATTTAGAAGATGTAGATGAAGAAGTTAGCAAATTGGTGAACATGGAAGATGACGTCGATAAAATAATGAAGCAGTTTGAAGAACATTTAACTGCAGCATGTAATAAATGCTTTAGGAAATGTAATTCATTAAAGAAAACAAACGAAACAAAATCTATACCCTGGTGGACAAATGAACTAACCATAATGAGGAAAAGAGCTAATGCACTAAGAAAACGATATCAAAAGACAAAACAAGATGGTGTCTTAAGAGAAGAACGAAAAGTGTTGTATATAAAGCAAAAAAGGGAGTATGAAAGAACTATAAGAAAAGAGAAATTAGATCCCTGGAAAAATTATTGCAGTCTAACTCCATCTAACAATCCATGGAATGCAGTATGTAGAATAGCTACTGGCAAAATAAGAAAAAATTCACCATTAACAACTCTTACGAAACAGGACGGTTCAATCACAACAGATTTAAGAGACACTAGAATACATGCTGAATCATTTTGTACCAGAAGACAATGAAGATGACAATTATCACAAAAATATTAGTGAATTAATTAACAGACCAATCACAACACAGAATGACAAAGATTTTACTCGGAGAGAAATAAAAGATATTTTAAGTAGAATGGATGCAAGTAAAACTCCTGGAGAAGATGGAATTACAAGTAAAATATTACTTAAGATCTTCAATGTGTTTCCAAAATATATGACAGCCATCTACAACAATTGTGTAACGAAAGGAAACATTCCTAAGCAATGGAAGAAAGCCAAATTAATACCTATTGTTAAACCAGGAAAGGAAAAGAGTTCAGAAGTAACAAAATTATTCTGACCAATCAGTTTACTGAATGTAGGAGGGAAACTACTAGAAAAACTTTTAATCGACAGAGTAATGTACCATGCACATTCACAAAACTTAATGAATAACAACCAATTTGGTTTCACTCCACAAACAAGCACACTAGATGCTGCAATGACAGTTAAGAAATACAAGATAAAGAAAATCCTGGAAGATGGCCAGATGGTAATTTTAACCAGCCTGGATGTTCAGGGAGCTTTTGACGCAGCCTGGTGGCCGAGTATATTGTATACATTAGGGAATTTAACTGCCCGAGTAACTTATACCACCTTGCTAAAAGTTATTTCAGTCATAGAAGTGCAATATTGACAGTTAATAATGTAAAACTTGAAAGAAAATGTAAGCAAGGGATGTCCACAAGGATCTTGCTGCGGACCAGGCTTTTGGAATTTGCAATATAATTCGCTCTTGAATATTGATTACTCGAGCCATACAGAGGTAGCGGCATTTGCGGATGATTTATTAATAATAACTAGAGGTAAAACCAACTTGGAAACCGAAAATTACAATAATGTAGACCTGAAAAAGATTGAAACGTGGGCTAACAATAATAAAATTATTTCTAATGAGCAAAAGCCGAAAACAATCCTAATAACACGCAAACGTAGAGTGGAAAGGGATGTAAGCATCTTTATCAATAACATACAAATGAAACAAGTAGAAAACGTCAAATATTTGGGAATAATCATTAATAAAAATTTCACCTTTAACGATCACATTCAGTATTTAACAGAGAGCCAATAAATTGATACACATTTTATCTAAATCAGCAAAACTAGATTGGGGACTGAAATACCAGGCTTTAAAGACTATGTACAACGGTGCAATTCTACCATTACTATCTTATGCAGCTCCAGTATGGATAGAAGCCATTGACAGGAAATATAATGCAAATAAGTTTAGAAGAGTGCAAAGACAAATATCAAAATTGCTAAAGCATTCCGGACCACATCTACCGAAGCACTATCCATTATAACGGGACTTACACCCATTGCAATTAAACTTCAGGAAATCGCCAATGAATATACAATATTGAAACAAAACTCTGAGAACAAATAGACAAACCTCTAGAATATACAAATGGTGTCATCCAGCCGATATACTAATAATAAAAGAAATAAATCAGAATAAAACGTATGCACTGGAAATTTACACAGATGGCAGTAAAACAGGAGGAGGAGTTGGTTCTGGAGTAGCAATTTATCATCAAAACGAACTGAAATATCAGCTACAATATGTTAGACAAACAGTGCTCCAATAACCAAGCTTAACAATTTGCAGTGTTGAAAGCATTAGAAACTGTTAAAAATATTCACTTAACTGAAGAAGATAACAAAACTGCAGCGATATACACGGACAGTAGAGTCACATTACAATCATTGCAGAACTATAAAATTCACAGTTACCTAACAGAAGTAATTAGAACAGAGTTAAAAATTTTTGAAAAACAAAACTGGAATATAGAAATTGGGTGGGTCAAAGCACACATAGGGATACAAGGTAATGAAAATGCAGACCAACTAGCAAAGAGAGCAATTACAAACGAAGAGGAATGCAGCTATAATAAGACTTCCAAAGAGTTTTGTTAGAAGAACGGTAAGACAAAGTCTAAAACATTGGGAAAGTCAATGGCAAGAAACAACTAAAGGTCAGGAAACAAAGGAATACTTTCCTACTGTAGCAGACAGAATGAAGTTAAGGATAAATCTAACGGCAAACCTTACAACACTACTGACAGGACACAAGCCATACTACTATAGGTTCCACATCACAGATGACCCAAGTTGTTCCTGCAATGGAGGAGAGCAAACATCAGATCATATATTATATGATTGCAGAAATCTAGAGGAACAAAGACAAACATTCAGAAGAAAAATAATTCAAAGAACAGGAAAATGGCCACCACCTATAGCAGAAATTGTTAAAAGTTATTTTAAAGAATATGTTCAGTACGCAAATTCAGTTGATCTAACGAAAAATAATTGAATTGTATAAGTCTATATAATTATTAATGTTAATTAATATTTGTAAATAAATACAACATGTAGTATTACGTATTGTAATAGAACATGTACAACAATAAAGAATCTTTAAAAAAAAAAAAAAAACAAACACACACACACGCACACGCACACGCACACGCACACGCACACGCACAGCGACAGCGAGAAACAGAGACACAGAAGCACACAGACTCAGAGACAAGGAGACACACAGTGACAGAGAGACACAGACAGAGAGAGACACAGACACAGACACAGACACACAGACAGACACAGAGAGAGACACAGACACACAGACAGACACAGACAGACACAGACAGACACAGACACAGAGACAGAGACAGAGAGATACAGACACACACAGACACAGACACACACAGACACAGAGAGACACAGACACACAGAGACAGACACAGACACAGAGACAGAGACACAGACACAGAGACAGAGACACAGACACACACAGACACAGAGAGACACAGACACAGAGACAGAGAGACACAGACACAGACACACACAGAGACATAGACACACACAGACACAGAGACATAGACACACACAGACACAGAGACAGAGACAGACACAGAGACAGAGAGACACAGACACACACACACACACAGAGACAGACACACACAGAGACAGAGAGATACAGACACAGACACAGAGACAGACACAGACACAGACACAGACACACAGACAGAGAGATACAGACACACACAGACACAGACACACGCAGAGACACAGACACACAGACACAGAGACAGAGACACAGACACAGACACAGACACACACAGACACAGAGAGACACAGACACAGACAGACACACACACAGACACACACAGACACACACAGACACAGAGAGACACAGACACACACAGGCACAGAGACAGACACACACAGAGACAGAGAGACACAGACACACACAGAGACAGAGAGACACAGACACACACAGACACACACAGACACAGAGAGACACAGACACAGACACAGAGACAGAGACACAGACACAGACACACACAGAGACAGAGACATAGACATAGACAAACACAGACACAGAGACAGGGACAGAGACAGACACAGACACAGAGACAGAGACATAGACACAGACACACACAGACACAGAGACAGAGAGACACAGAGACACAGACACACAGACACACAGAGACAGAGAGACACAGACACACACAGAGACAGAGACACAGACACACACAGACACAGACACACACAGACAGAGACACACAGAGAGACAGAGAGACAGTCACACACAGAGATAGACACACAGAGACACAGAGAGACACAGAGACACAGACACACACACAGAGACAGAGAGACATAGACAGACACAGAGAGAGACACAGGCACAGACAGATACAGAGACACACACAGAGACAGACACACACAGAGACAGAGAGACACAGACACACACAGAGACAGACACACACAGAGACAGAGACAGATACACACAGAGACAGACACACACAGAGACAGAGACAGATACACACAGAGACAGACACACACAGAGACAGACACACACAGAGACAGACACAGATACACACAGAGACACAGACACACACAGAGACAGACACACACAGAGACAGAGACAGATACACACAGAGACAGAGAGACAGACACACACACACAGAGACAGAGAGAGAGAGACACAGACAGACAGAGACAGACACACAGAGACAGAGGCAGAGAGACACACAGAGACAGAGACACACAGAGACACATAGAGACAGATACACACAGAGACAGATACAGACACCAATCTGTGACCGTAATTCAATTTTAAAACTCATTGTTATTCTTAGACCTTCTTATATTCTGAGGATGACGTCACACGGGCCTTTCGCAACTTCTACATGCACCTAGAGAAGCGACCCAGCTATATGTCTCGACCGCTTTTGTTTACGCCGCTTCCATTGTTAAAAAGATACGTAGGCATAGCAGACTCACGAAGCAGTCTGATCCCTATGTGTGTAACAGCTCAGCCCTGTCCGAACATTGTTGTGTGCCGTTTTATACCAATTTAATATTATTTCAATAACAGCAATAATTCGCATTTGCCTCTGGACCCTGCCCTCTGTCTTTGCCTCTGGACTCTGCTTCTGTACTTTGTCTTTTCCTCTGGATTCCGATTCCGCTATTGGACTCTGGAATTGAGCTGACGGCGGCGTTATTTTTTATTCCTTTTTTTTTCTTCTTTTTTTTTTTAAACTTTCGCAGTGCCTGGGATCGAACTCGGGGCCTCTCGCTCCACAGTCGGTCACGCTTCCACTACGCTGCGCCGGGGATACAAACATTGCAACTTTAACGCTAGGCTTGTCGAGGGGATGTTGTTGCGTGCGAGGCGATTACGTCACAGGCCGGCCGCTATCTCGCGACAACAAAATTTGCCTTACCATGTTCTGACAGACGAGCAATATATGCAGCACCGGAGCAGCGTAGTGGAACCGTGACCGACTGTGGAGCTAGAGGACCGGAGTTCGAGCCCAGGCGCTGCGAAAGTAAAAAGGAATAAAAAAGAAATCTGATGTGTTGCACTCGCATGACTTTCTCTACTTTTGTACTAACCATCCTTACAGACTCTTATTGCTATATCTTTTTTCTTGTTAGTTGAGACAAAGATTTGTACAAATTATCTTATTGCTTATTTCCTTGTAGGTGCAAAGGTAATGTTAGAATACAGTAGCCTTTGTGCTATAGTCAAATGTTTGAGATTCCCTTGCCTTTGCACACTTGACATTTAAAAAATGAACAACGATTATCCTTTTCACGAAAGTTCCATGTTTTCCGAAACTCACACACATAACAAGGAATATCTCCGAAATGGTTCACCCTACAAGAAAATTTAGTTGGACATAAATTGTGTATTTTAGCAAGATCTACATTTATTGTATAGTATGATTTGGTCTATCTCTAACGGTTTACCAGTTACGCAAAAGTCGTCCAGAGTAAATACGACTACAGGGGGTATAGCCAGAAAATTCAAGATACGCATTTCATTTGTCATAAAAATATCTCAAAGATATCACATTTTAATCAAAATCGTTAGAGCCATTTTCAAGAAAATCAAAATTTTCGAAAAATTTTCCTTGTAAAGGGTAGTTTAGGGTGGAGCTATTTTCTTCAAAATATTCGTGTCGCATCCTTGAAAGACATTATTAAAAACCAAAGTTGGTATTTAAGTTTAGACTTTTCGTTTTTGAGTTATGCTGTTCACAGCCTCACAGACTGACACACACACACACACGGACCTTTTTCTAAAAATGCCTTTTTGGATTCAGGGGCCTCTAAACATGTATTTTCGGTAAAATCTCGACATCGAATTTTTGGGTGGAATACAACACTTTCTCTACTGGTAAGTAGGGGAAGTAAAAATGCCACCACCAGCCCGAGTCCAGAGGCAGAGGCCAAGGCAAGTGACAGAGGCCGAGTCGTTTCCTTTGGTTTAACTTCGCGGTCATCAGCACTTTCATAGCAATAGCCAGATATAAATTTCACTCAAAAATAAAAATAATAGCAACAAGAAAAATACTTATAAAAGCTAAAACGCAGTTACAATAGCCAGATATGAAACAAGGTGACAAATATGTCCAAAAGCCTAAACTGATAACTAAAATTTTAAATCCTCAAATTTATATTGCACTCCGCAAAAAAATTAAAAACTCTATCAACCGCTATCTTGATGTCCGCTAGGACCTCTGCAAGTCTGGCAGGCAGCTGCAGAGAATCTCGAAGGTGCGCTAGAGAGCAACACGAGGTCGAGTCAAGGGGCAACTATCACTGTAAATTTATGCATCACCGGCGTAGCCTAGTGGAAGCGTGAGCGACTGTGGGGCGAGAGGACCCGAGTTCGAGCCCAGGCGCTGTGAAAGTAATAAAAAAGTCCACCACCGACAGAGGGCGAGTCAAGGGGCAGCTTTCACTGTAAATTTATGCATCACCGGCGTAGACTAGTGGAAGCGTGAGCGACTGTGGAGCGAGAGGACCCGAGTTCGAGCCCAGGCGCTGTTAAAGTAATAAAAAAACCACCACCAACGGAGGTCGAGTCAAGGGGCAGCTTTCACTGTAAATTTATGCATCACCGGCGTAGCCTAGTGGAAGCGTGAGCGACTGTGGAGCGAGAGGACCCGAGTTCGAGCCCAGGCGCTGTGAAAGTAATAAAAAAACCACCACCAACGGAGGTCGAGTCAAGGGGCAGCTTTCACTGTAAATTTATGCATCACCGGCGTAGCCTAGTGGAAGCGTGAGCGACTGTGGGGCGAGAGGACCCGAGTTCGAGCCCAGGCGCTGCAAAAGTAATAAAAAAGTCCACCACCGACAGAGGGCGAGTCAAGGGGCAGCTTTCACTGTAAATTTATGCATCACCGGCGTAGCCTAGTGAAAGCGTGAGCGACTGTGGAGCGAGAGGACCCGAGTTCGAGCCCAGGCGCTGCAAAAGTAATAAAAAAGTCCACCACCGACAGAGGGCGAGTCAAGGGGCAGCTTTCACTGTAAGTTTATGCATCACCGGCGTAGCCTAGTGGAAGCGTGAGCGACTGTGGGGCGAGAGGACCCGAGTTCGAGCCCAGGCGCTGCAAAAGTAATAAAAAAGTCCACCACCGACAGAGGGCGAGTCAAGGGGCAGCTTTCACTGTAAATTTATGCATCACCGGCGTAGCCTAGTGAAAGCGTGAGCGACTGTGGAGCGAGAGGACCCGAGTTCGAGCCCAGGCGCTGTGAAAGTAATAAAAAAAACCACCACCAACGGAGGTCGAGTCAAGGGGCAGCTTTCACTGTAAAGTTATGCATCACCGGCGTAGCCTAGTGGAAGCGCGAGCGACTGTGGGGCGAGAGGACCCGAGTTCGAGCCCAGGCGCTGCAAAAGTAATAAAAAAGTACACCACCGACAGAGGGCGAGTCAAGGGGCAGCTTTCACTGTAAATTTATGCATCACCGGCGTAGCCTAGTGGAAGCGTGAGCGACTGTGGGGCGAGAGGACCCGAGTTCGAGCCCAGGCGCTGCAAAAGTAATAAAAAAGTCCACCACCGACAGAGTGCGAGTCAAGGGGCAGCTTTCACTGTAAATTTATGCATCACCGGCGTAGCCTAGTGGAAGCGTGAGCGACTGTGGAGCGAGAGGACCCGAGTTCGAGCCCAGGCGCTGTGAAAGTAATAAAAAAAACCACCACCAACGGAGGTTGAGTCAAGGGGCAGCTTTCACTGTAAATTTATGCATCACCGGCGTAGCCTAGTGGAAGCGTGAGCGACTGTGGAGCGGAAGGACCCGAGTTCGAGCCCAGGCACTGTGAAAGGAAGAAAAAAAAAAAAGATTAAAAAAATCCACCACCAACAGAGGCCGAGTCAAGGGGCAGCTTTCACCGTCAATATGTGCAGCAGCGGAGCAGTCTAGTGGAAGCGTGTCCAACTGTGGAGCGGAAGGACCCGAGTTCGAGCCCAGGCACTGTGAAAGGAAGAAAAAAAAAAGATTAAAAAAATCCACCACCAACAGAGGCCGAGTCAAGGGGCAGCTTTCACCGTCAATATGTGTAGCAGCGGAGCAGCCTAGTGGAAGCGTGTCCGACTGTGGAGCGGAAGGACCCGAGTTCGAGCCCAGGCACTGTGAAAGGAAGAAAAAAAAAAGATTAAAAAAATCCACCACCAACAGAGGCCGAGTCAAGGGGCAGCTTTCACCGTCAATATGTGCAGCAGCGGAGCAGTCTAGTGGAAGCGTGTCCGACTGTGGAGCGGAAGGACCCGAGTTCGAGCCCAGGCACTGTGAAAGGAAGAGAAAAAAAAGATTAAAAAAATCCACCACCAACAGAGGCCGAGTCAAGGGGCAGCTTTCACCGTCAATATGTGCAGCAGCGGAGCAGCCTAGTGGAAGCGTGTCCGACTGTGGAGCGGAAGGACCCGAGTTCGAGCCCAGTCACTGTGAAAGGAAGAAGAAAAAAAAAAGACTAAAAAAATTCACCACCAACGGAGGCCGAGTCAAGGGGCAGCTTTCACCGTCAATATGTGCAGGAGCGGAGCAGCCTAGTGGAAGCGTGTCCGACTGTGGAGCGGAAGGACCCAAATTCGAGCCCATGCGCTGTGGAAGAAGAAAAAAAGGATTAAAAAAAGTCCACCACTTGGAAGGAAAAAAAAAAAGAAAAAAAAAAAACCACCAACAGCGGTCGAAAATTGGAGAAGGACAGAGGCCGAGTCCAGAATCAGAGGTAGAGAAAGAGGCCAAGTTAAGAAGAGGAATTAGAGAATAAGTAGGAGTAGGAGTCCGAGGCAAGAAGTAGAAAAAAGGAGAAGTCCGGAAGACCAGGGCAGAAGCAGAGAAAGAGGCCAAGTCAAGAAGCTGAGTTAGAGGAAAAGGAGGAGTCCTAATCCAGAAGTAGAGGCCGAGTCAAGAGCAAAATAGATATGTGGCCAAGAAGGAGCAATTGAAAAAATAGATGTAAAGAAGAAGCAGTAGACCGAGTTAATAGTTGCGCCAGAAGCAGATTTCAAGAAAGAGTTCAACACAAGAAGCAGTATCAGAAACAAAGGTAGAACATGAGCACAGTTGCAAAAAGAGAGAAAGATGTGAAACCCGGAATCACAAGCAGCAGATGTACAATGTTAGGTGTTAAGAGAAAGGCAAAATAAAGAAGCAGAAATGCAGGTAAGCAGCGTAGTTGTAATTCAAACACAGCGTCTTGGCTCTGCCTCTTTCTCTGGAGACGGCCTATATCTCTTGGCTCGGCTTCGCGCCTTAGGACTTCTCTTCTTTACCTCTAGACCGTATTTTTTATATTTCTCTAATTCGGTACTTGGCCACTGAACTTTTGGTTATTCTACTTATGTTGTACTGGACTTTGCCTATTCTTTTCTAAGTGTCTTTCTGTACTTGCCTTCTGCATTTGTCCTTTTTCACTTACTTTACTTCCTATTTGTTTTACTCGCAGTACTTCTCTTCTCCCTCTTCTTCTTGTTTCGGGTTCTTTCTAGAGATCTGTTTCTGAGCCTACCCCTCTGGATTTCTCTTTTTTCTCTACTTTTATTTATTGCCTACTCCTTTTTCTTTAACTCTACTTCTTCACCTCTGCTTCTGGTTTCGTGCTCCTGCTTTCTCTCTACTCTCTGGACGCGACCTCTGTTGTTCTCCAATTTTGGGATTATCCCTTTTTTATTTTATTCCTTCTTACTTTCACAGCGCCTGGGCTCGAACTCTGGTCCTTCCGCTCCACAGTCGGACACGCTTCCCCTAGGCTGCTCCGCTGCTGCACATATTGACGGTGAAAGCTGTCCCTTGACTAGGCCTCTGTTGGTGGTGGATTTTTCTAATCTTTTTTTTTCTTCCTTTCACAGTGCCTGGGCTCGAACTCGGGTCCTTCCGCTCCACAGTCGCACACGCTTCCACTAGGCTGCTCCGCTGCTGCGCATATTGACGGTGAAAGCTGCCCCTTGACTCGGCCTCTGTTGGTGGTGGATTTTTTTAATCTTTTTTTTTTTTCTTTCTTCCTTTCACAGTGCCTGGGCTCGAACTCGGGTCCTTCCGCTCCACAGTCGGACACGCTTCCACTAGGCTGCTCCGCTGCTGCACATATTGACGGTGAAAGCTGCCCCTTGACTCGGCCTCTGTTGGTGGTGGATTTTTTTATCTTTTTTTTTTTTCTTCCTTTCACAGTGCCTGGGCTCGAACTCGGGTCCTTCCGCTCCACAGTCACACACGCTTCCACTAGGCTGCTCCGCTGCTGCACATATTGACGGTGAAAGCTGCCCCTTGGCTCGGCCTCTGTTGGTGGTGGATTTTTTAAATCTTTTTTTTTTCTTCCTTTCACAGTGCCTGGGCTCGAACTCGGGTCCTTCCGCTCCACAGTCGCACACGCTTCCACTAGGCTACTCCGCTGCTGCACATATTGACGGTGAAAGCTGCCCCTTGACTCGGCCTCTGTTGGTGGTGGATTTTTTTAATCTTTTTTTTCTTCCTTTCACAGTGCCTGGGCTCGAACTCGGGTCCTTCCGCTCCACAGTCGCTCACGCTTCCACTAGGCTACGCCGGTGATGCATAAAGTTACAGTGAAAGCTGCCCCTTGACTCGACCTCCGTTGGTGGTGGTCTTTTTTATTACTTTCACAGCGCCTGGGCTCGAACTCGGGTGCTTTCGCTCCACAGTCGCTCACGCTTCCACTAGGCTACGCCGGTGATGCATAAATTTACAGTGAAAGCTGCCCCTTGACTCGACCTCCGTTGGTGGTGGTTTTTTTTATTACTTTCACAGCGCCTGGGCTCGAACTCGGGTCCTCTCGCTCCACAGTCGCTCACGCTTCCACTAGGCTACGCCGGTGATGCATAAATTTACAGTGAAAGCTGCCCCTTGACTCGACCTCCGTTGGTGGTGGTTTTTTTATTACTTTCACAGCGCCTGGGCTCGAACTCGGGTCCTCTCGCTCCACAGTCGCTCACGCTTCCACTAGGCTACGCCGGTGATGCATAAATTTGCAGTGAAAGCTGCCCCTTGACTCGACCTCCGTGGGTGGTGGTTTTTTTATTACTTTCACAGCGCCTGGGCTCGAACTCGGGTCCTCTCGCTCCACAGTCGCTCACGCTTCCACTAGGCTACGCCGGTGATGCATAAATTTGCAGTGAAAGCTGCCCCTTGACTCGACCTCCGTGGGTGGTGGTTTTTTTATTACTTTCACAGCGCCTGGGCTCGAACTCGGGTCCTCTCGCTCCACAGTCGCTCACGCTTCCACTAGGCTACGCTGGTGATGCATAAATTTGCAGTGAAAGCTGCCCCTTGACTCGACCTCCGTGGGTGGTGGTTTTTTTATTACTTTCACAGCGCCTGGGCTCGAACTCGGGTGCTTTCGCTCCACAGTCGCTCACGCTTCCACTAGGCTACGCCGGTGATGCATAAAGTTACAGTGAAAGCTGCCCCTTGACTCGACCTCCGTTGGTGGTGGTCTTTTTTATTACTTTCACAGCGCCTGGGCTCGAACTCGGGTGCTTTCGCTCCACAGTCGCTCACGCTTCCACTAGGCTACGCCGGTGATGCATAAATTTACAGTGAAAGCTGCCCCTTGACTCGCACTCTGTCGGTGGTGGACTTTTTTATTACTTTTGCAGCGCCTGGGCTCGAACTCGGGTCCTCTCGCCCCACAGTCGCTCACGCTTCCACTAGGCTACGCCGGTGATGCATAAAGTTACAGTGAAAGCTGCCCCTTGACTCGACCTCCGTTGGTGGTGGTCTTTTTTATTACTTTCACAGCGCCTGGGCTCGAACTCGGGTGCTTTCGCTCCACAGTCGCTCACGCTTCCACTAGGCTACGCCGGTGATGCATAAATTTACAGTGAAAGCTGCCCCTTGACTCGACCTCCGTTGGTGGTGGTTTTTTTATTACTTTCACAGCGCCTGGGCTCGAACTCGGGTCCTCTCGCTCCACAGTCGCTCACGCTTCCACTAGGCTACGCCGGTGATGCATAAATTTACAGTGAAAGCTGCCCCTTGACTCGACCTCCGTTGCTGGTGGTTTTTTTATTACTTTCACAGCGCCTGGGCTCGAAGTCGGGTCCTCTCGCTCCACAGTCGCTCACGCTTCCACTAGGCTACGCCGGTGATGCATAAATTTTCAGTGAAAGCTGACCCTTGACTCGACCTCTGTCATCCGCATCTCTCTCTTTCTCTTGACACGGCCCCTGTCTCTGCCTCTTGACTCGGCCTCTACCGCTGCGTCTTGGCTCGGCCTCTGCCTCTTTCTCTTTCTCTGGACACGGCCTCTCTCTCTTGACTCGGCCTCTACCTCTTCCTGTCTCTGGACACGGCCTCTGTCTCTTGGCTCGGCCTCTACTTCGGGGCTCGGCCTCTACCTCTTCCTCTGGACACGGCCTCTCTCTCTTGGCTCGGCCTCTACCGCGGCCTCTGCCTCTTGACTCGGCCTTACCTCTTCCTCTGTCTCTGGACATGGCCTCTACCTCTGGACTCGGCATGATTCTCTTGACCGGCCTTTACCTCTGCCTCTGGAAACGGCCTCTGCCTCTTGACTCGGCCTCTGTTCACGGCCTCTCTCACATGACTCGGCCTTTACCTCTTCCTCTGTCTCTGGACATGGCCTCTACCGCTGCCTCTTGACTCGGCCTCTGATTCTGGACTCGGCTTCTACCACTGCCTCTTGGCTCGGGCTCTACCTCTACATGGCCGTTGCCTCTTGACTCGGCCTGTTTCTCTTGACCGGCCTTTACCTCTGCCTCTGTCTCTGGACACGGCCTCTCTCTCTTGGCTCGGCCTCTACCTCTTCCTCTGTCTCTGGACACGGCCTCTGTCTCTTGGCTCGTCCTCTACTTCTGGGCTCGGCCTCTCTCTTGACTCGGCCTCTACCTCTTTCTCTGGACACGGCCTCTGTCCCTTGGCTAGGCCTCTATCTCGGCCTCTGCTTCTGGACTCGGTCTCTATCTCTTCCTCTTTCTTTGAACACGGCCTCTCTCTCTCTTGACTCGGGCTGGTGCTGGGCTCGAACTCCGGTTCTCTCTCTCTCCACAGTCGATCACGCTTCCACTAGGCTGCGACGGTGATGCAGACGTTGCAAGTTTAACGCTAGGCTTGTCGAGGGAGATGTTGATGCGCGCGAGAAGGTTAGTGTCACAGGTCGACCGCTATCTCGCGACAACAAAATTTGCCTTGCCATGTTGTGACAGACAAGCAATGTGTACATCACCTGATCAGCGTAGTGGCAGCGTGAGCGACTGTGAAGCGAGAGGACCAGAGTTCGCGCCCAGGCACTGCAAAAGTAATAAGGAATATAAAAAGCTGCTGCCGCCGCCACCACGAGCACCAGCAAACCAGGCCGAAGAGGAGAAAGAGACACTTATTCATATCAGTTTCGGAAAACGTGAAACTGTTGTGAATTGGAACGTTGGTGTTCATGTTTTATGTGAGAGATAGTCAAATCTTCTAACGTACAAAGTGAACGGGATCTCAATGCTTTAGAAGATTTGACAAGGCGTACTGTATTCCCATATTTCTCTTGCACTTACAAGGAGATCAACATTTGTACAAATTATCTTAGCTGCTTATCTCAACTAACACGAAAATATAGGTACAAGGATTTGTAGAGAATGTCATGTGACTGCAACACATCAGGTGGTTTTTTTTTTTTTTTTTTTTTCTCCCGTTTCTCCTTTCACCGCAGGGCCTTGTTACCACGATAGAAACAAGCAGGGTATAACTGAACGTTTTTGTTATATTTAGTTATGAATGTGACAAATCTGTACCAAGACAAATATATTTTGGAAGTTTTCCACCAAGACATTGATATTTAACCAAATACGTAAGAGCGTTTCATGTTAAACTTAATGTGTGGTTGTTATAATGCTGTTCTCGGTTGTTTCTACTATTCGTTCTCTTTTGTGTTCCATAACCTTTCATAATACTTTATACAAAATAAAGCATCTAAAACTTTAATCTTAGGAAATCCTTGCAGCGAAAATGGTGAATGTGAATGCGGGTTCTCTTAGCCCAGGTAATTATATATTTGGTGTTATTAGAAACGCGCAGTGCACAGGTAACTCAGTGATGGTATCCTGCCTGTTAACTCAACGTAATGGAAAGATAATATAATTTAAAAATTATCACACTCAGGTGAATGCAACACATTCGTTTCGTGGAGGCAGCTCCTCCGTTCCGCTATCCTACGCGGACTGCTGCTTTCTGGAGATTTCTGCTCCGACTGCTCTGGCATGTGATTTTAACCTCAGGGTATGCGTGGGTGTTTTCGAATAAAAACCAAAACTCTCGGTTAAACACTTATTCTCACCAAAATATGAATGCGTGAGATTTGCCGATCGCTATTATCTACGTTAAGTCGTTACTGTGTCTTCACTAAGACCGAATATTACTATTAAATATCTGTCCTCACACTCGAGGATCCGGAATGCAAGTCCCGTGACTGAAGTGCTCGTTTGGACATCTGGTCGACAAGTGTAGTGACCCGTTCCGCCCAGGTTCTGGAGGGCAAGTCTAAACGACCCTTTCTCTCCGGGTTCTCGCAGGCAAGTCTCTGTGCGTCATCGTCGCGAGGAGGTTAGTTTGGCTCGATTAAGAATAGACCACTGCAATTTTTCGCACGGTTACCTATTTAAAAGGGACCCTGCGCCTCTATGTCCGCTGTGTGACAACGTTTTGTCGGTTCGCCACGTGCTGTTAGAGTGTTGCTCTCTAGCGCACCTTCGGGATTCTCTGCAGCTGCCTGCCAGACTTGCAGAGGTCCTAGCGATGGACAAAACAGCGGTTGATAGAGTTTTTAATTTTTTAGCTGAGTGCAATATCAATTTGAGGATTTAAAATTTTTTAATTATCTGCTTCTACTTTTGGATATATTTATCACCTTGTTTCATATCTGGCTATTGCCACTGCTTTTTACCTCTGTATATTTTTCTTGTTGCTAGTATCTTTATTTTTTGAGTGAAATTTATATCTGGCTATTGCCATGAATCTTTTAAGGGCGCTGATGACCTAGAAGTTGAGCGCCCTTAAACCACACCAAACCAAATCTGTGCGTCATGATGCTCTCTATACCTTTCACTTCCTAATTAGCAACAGGGTTTCGAAGAAACGACCATCCCTTGTTTTCCGGCTCAACACCGGCATTGAGCGATTTTCAGGAAAACTGGTCTTACCAGTTCTCGCTTGACTACCTTAAGCTCGCCCCTAATGACTTGTCTGTACCTCTTCGTGACTTTTGACAATTTTAGCCACAACTAATCTCCCAGATTCTGTAGCTTTATACATATAAGGATTTTAACATTTTCTGATTATTTAATTCCGCCATGTGATGCAGTATTATATCCATAATTATGGCGTTCACAACCGCAGGCTAGAGGGCTCCTGTATCTTTTTAGTTCGGTGTATTTTTATATTCCGAACTATTTGCGCGTCTTTATTGGTTCCTCAATTACAATGCTGCAATAATTTAACAATTTGCTGCAATATGATAGGAAGGAATGAATATACTAATACATACATAATGTCTACACATGTTATCCATCCCCCCCCCCCCCCCCCCCACATAGTTTCATATTTATTCCACAATTTCAGTGCTACATACAGTTTTAAATATGCAATATAATTACATTACCAATTTATATATTAAGAATATATAACCTAATTACATTTTACATAACTTATATCTTATCCCATTTATATAGCTACATGTTATGCCCCAGTTGATTTATCTTTATTCTGTTTTCAATTGTGGTATTGTTTAAGACACAGTATATTAATCTAAACTAATGTTTAACGTACGTCCTAACTAAGCTTATAACTACGAATGTCATGTCCAGTAGATCCAATCAGTTTAATGTCAAATCCAGTGTTGTCTTCTCTGTGGTCATGGATTTCTTCTAAATTTGACTGCCTCTCTTGTGGAAACGGAGTTCGCTAGTTTATCTAGCCACGTCCACAGTCTTCGCCGACGTACCACCGAGTAGATAGTTCTGTCCTGTAGGTATGAGAGGGCCGTAGGTCTTGGTAGAAGAGTACGGACCGACCTATCTACCTACCTACCTACCTACCTATCTACCTACCTAAGATTGAGGCAGGGGAGGGATTTTCTCCTCGCCAATTTGGTTTTCGGCAAGGATTGTCTACCATAGATGCCATTCACGCTGTACAAACATTTGTAAGCGATGCACAGACTGCTTCCCCTAGGTACGTCGTCCTGGTGACACTGGATGTTAAGAATGCCTTTAATTCAGCACCGTGGAAAGGCATCATTGCTGAACTTAGGCGGCGTCAAGTCGCCCCTTACTTAACCAGGCTTATTTGTAGTTATCTCCACAACCGGAAAATTCTGGTGGGTGACACCAAGAAACTGGATATGACGTGTGGTGTGCCACAAGGTTTGGGTTTGGGACCCACTCTGTGGAACATTTATTACGATGATGTCCTCCGAGTGCAGTTGCCATCGGGAGTTACCTCTCTTGCATACGCCGATGATTTAGCCCTTCTTGTATCCGGAGAATCCCGCGAAGAGGTGGAGGATAAGATATAATGGGCTACACACCAAATTGAAATGTGGATGTTGGCTTCTCAGAAGACCGAGCTTGTTATTCTGGAAGGGAGAAATAAAATAAATAAATACATAAATAAAATCTGAAAACTTCCATCCCGGTACCTAATTCCTTACACCGGGACGTAGCTTCCAAATTCCATACATTTGTTAATAAACTATAAAAAAAATATACAAATCTACAAACAATTTTTCAGATAAGAAAATTAAAATAAAATATTAAAGAAAAGTAAAAATAAAATAAGCTACCAATTCAATTACATAATAAATATACAAATAATACTGGTATCCAGTTAAACCTCTACTAAAATAAAATAAAAAAAATTTAATTCGTAAACCTACAAATCTATAATACAAAATAACGGTAAACGATATTACAAATACTGGTATCCAATATTTAAAAAAGAATAATTTTACAACTAATTAAATCAATTAAAATATACAAATACAAAAATTACACAACACTCCATAAAAATTTCAAGTTTTCTCTAACTTCACAAAATTAACCAACCACTACTTTCAACTCGCTAACAATTTTCAAAACAAAATTTACATTTCTTTCTAATTCTTAAAAGCCATAAGCTAAAATTTAAATTATACTACATTTAAATTTAAATTTTGAAATTTTAAAAACCAAAATTTAATACTATAAATATATAACAAAAACATTTAAATGTTAACATATAAAAACTATTACTACACAATTAATAACAATAAATATCAACATTGTTAATTTTTAAACTTAATTTAAAATATTTAATAATATAAAATTTCAAATTTTAAATTAAAAATAAAATTATAAATTTTAATATTTCAAACTTTTCTTATTACTACAAAAACTCAATAAATTCAATACCTACATAACAATTTCAAACTATTTCTAAACATTTCTCTAAATTCATAAAATTAACCAACCACTAATTTCAACTCACTAACAATTTTCGCAACAAAATTTACTATTCTTTAAAATTCTTAAAAACCATAAACTAAAAATTTAAATTATACAAAATTTAAATTTAAGTTTTAAACTTTTAAGATTTAAAATGTTGGGTTTTTTAAAACGATAAATATATAACAAAAATATTTAAATATTAACTAAAATATAAAGATTATTAATATACAATTAAAAACAGAAATAATATCAAAAAATATCAACATTAATTTTTAAACTTAATAATTTAAAAAGATTCAATAATATAAAATATTTAAATTTTAAATTAAGAAAAATTAACTTTAAAATTTTAATACTTCATTATTTTTAAAATTACCACAAAAACTCAAATAACAATTTATATTCAATACCTAAATTACAACACTAAATTAATTTTTTTAACAAAATATATAAAATTATATAATTTAAACCTATTACCAAATTTCCAAAACCAAATTCACTATTCCTTCTCTTATTATTTTTAAGCGATAAAATTAAAACAAAACAATTTCAAAAATTTAAAATCAAGTACTAATTTCAAATCTTAAATTTAAATAAATTCACTCAATTTATAATATATAAAAACACAAACTTATATAATTTAAACTCAGATCCAAAACTTCAAATACATTTCACAATTTCCTCTTAAAAAATTGCAACAAAATAAAACACACACACATATAATATTCTTTACTCAATATAAATCATATACCTTTTACATCCTTTCACATCACATAAAATACCTCCACTTCTCCAATCCACTTTTTATCTAAAAAATAAAAAAAAAAAAAAAAAATTCTCTCAAACACCTAAACATAATCACTAATACACACAACAAAACATTCACATAAACTAAAAATTTACAAAACCCCTTATCTAAATCACCAATCACAATATCCTCTCATCAAGACGAAACTCCTAATCACACATATAAAATCTCAATTAAACCACTATACCATTCTCCAATTTTATTTATAAATTATAAATGAGGAGGGGGAAAGTCCCTCCTCTCACTTCACTACACTCACTCGCTCATTTGGGGCAATTACACCACCTCTCGGACCCATGAATTTGCAAAATAGTGGGCTCCTCCTTCCACTGCGACGTCTCTTCAAATTTGTTATCACCCGGGTCCACCATTGCCTGGCCGTAACTGTTTCTGTAAGACTGCAACTCTTCGCCGTCTGCTCCATCATTGCTGTCGTAAGAACTCCAATAAGTCCTCTTCATCCTCGGAACTAGATTGTTGTGCATCTGTCTCCTCTCCCCCATTGTTATTATTGTTATTACTATTATATAGGTTCTGTCTGGCCACATTTGATTCTTCAAGTTAATAAGATAACTTATTCTTTCCGATCTTCTAAATGCTGGAGTATGTAATGTGTGTGGTCTTATAATATCGTTACTTATTTTGACTTCCCAGGCTATGTCACTGATCTCATTTGCTAACTTGGCAAGCATATTATATAAATAGTTTTCCCTTAAAATTTGCATTAAAGTATATCCCCTTGGTGGATATCTTCCTTCAATAATTTTTCTATCGTACTTGGTGCATTCAAAAAGCACATGTTCTGGATTGTCAACTACTTTACATACGCCACAAATAGAGTTATTAGTTTTATTTATTCTCTGCCAATAAGTTCCAACTTTGACAAAATATGTGAAGGCTCATACCCAAAAATCTTGTTTTACCATGCTGTTCAAAGAATTGTGTGACACGTATGCCAATTTTGAGCCAACTTATACCGATGGTTCCCGGTGTGACAACAATAATGGCTGTGCGGTGGTTGCTCCTAACCAAACCATGATGTATAGTCTACCAAACATTCTCACCATTTTCTCTAGTGAACTGTTTGCTATACGTTTCGCCATGGACTATATATCAAAGAATGGAGACTTCAAATCATTCATTATATACACAGATTCCCTTAGTGCATTAATGGCTATACAACAACGATCTCCTTGCCACACCTTGGTAAGGGAGATACGTGAATTATACAGTGAGCTTATTTCATCAGGTAAACAACTAATCTTGGCATGGATACCATCTCACTGTAACATATCAGGAAATGATCTTGCTGACACTGCCGCAAAAGAAGCTACCAAGCATCCTCCAAGCTTACCAGATCTTAAGCTACCTCATGAAGACTATTTACGGCATCTTAAAAGAACTATCCTACACCGATGGAAGACAGATAGGACAACTACATCCAACAGCAAACTGCATGATATCTGTCCAATACCTAACCTCTCCACAACAATTACAACACTAACCCGGCGAGACCAGGTGCTATTAACCCGATTATGCATTGGCCACACTGCGCTTACTCACTCCTACATTCTGTCCCGTGAACTTCCTCCTAAATGTACTCTGTGTGATTCTACTCTTACCGTTCAGCATCTGCTCACTGTTTGCCCAAGATACACTCACCATCGACTTCAGTATGGAGTTCCTGAGAACCTTCAGCTAGCTTTGGGTGATCAACAATATCACAAGAAAATCATCAAGTTCATCAAAGCTTGCAAAGTTAATATTTAAACTCATTGTAAACTTCATGATATGTTTCCTCCTTTTTTTCCTCAATGTTTAGTCGCGATATGACTTTTATGTTGAAGCGACTTCAAATAATAAATAAATTAAAAAAAAAGATAAGTTCCATATGGTCTGTGTCCGTGTGTCCGGATAAAAAAAGCGTGTTTGAGCTTTAATCTTTCGTAGACAGACGGAAAAAAATTCATAAGTTCTTCTTCCTTCATTAACAGAATCCCATTCCTCTTGCCATTACGTAAGTAGAGATCTTTTGATGTCCTGCTTGTTCACACATCTAGCAGCTATTTCATGTACTTTGTACTTGTACTTTGTTCCAATTTTGCTTCATCATCCAAAACGTGGCAGCTTTTAGTCTAAGTAAAAGATCAATTGGCCATATGCCCGTAATAATCAATAAAGCCATAGTTGGGGTGGTGCAGAGAGCCCCTGTGTTTATTCGTCAGCACGACCATCTGTGCTGAGAAGATTAGACGTGGTCCACAATCGGGGCATCCGCATTGCAACAGGAGCTTTTCCAACAAGCCCAGTGGTGAGCCTTTACGCCGAGTCCGCAGAAGCTCCTCTGCAATATCGGCGTGAGATTCTCTTGGCAAATTATGGTTGTGCGCTTAGATGTATGGCTAAGCACCCAACGTTCGCTTCTTTTTTCACCACCACGCTAAGAGAACGATATAGAAATAGCTCCCTTAGTCCAAAGCCTGCGGGGTTCCGTTTCCAAGAGCTCCTAGTGAAGCTTGGAGTGGAACTGCCTGTGATGTTCGCCAAGGGTGAGAGACTTTACCCCCCTTGGCTATCTGGTACGCCCCATGTAGATCTTGGGATGACCATACACCAGAAGTCCACGATGCCTATTTCAAGTATCCGCACGTGTTTCTTAGAATTTTTGTCAGGTTACTCTGACCGTAGGCATATTTACACCGATGGATCAAAGAACACCAACGGTGTTGGATGTGCTTATGTTTATGGAACCGAACCATATACATTCGGTTTTCCAAATAGCACTTCCATTTTTACTGCAGAGCTTTATGCAATTTATCGAGCCGTTTTGTATGTTCGCCGTCGTAAATTAGGTGACTGCCTGATTTTGAGCGATTCCCTTAGTGCACTGCAGAGCCTTTGTCAGTTGTACAACCCCCACCCTATTGTACAACGTATCCAGGATGCCCTCCATGTTTTACACGCTTCTGGTGTTGATGTGGTGTGTGCATGGATTCCTGGTCACGTAGGTTTGCCTGGGAATGAAATGGCAGATTTAGCAGCAAAGACGGCAACTACAGAACCCAGAATTATCATCTCACGTGTTACTTCGGAAGACTTTAGGCTTGAAGTGCGGAGAGCGGTGCTGTCGTCCTGGCACGACGAGTGGTCAGCTCTCCGCGGTAATAAGCTTAGAGAAGTGAAAGAACTTCCGATAAACTGGGTAACTTCCTGTCGCACATCTCGTCGCGAGGAGGTTAGTTTGGCTCGATTAAGAATAGGGCACTGCAATTTTTCGCATGGTTACCTATTTAAAAGGGACCCTGCGCCTCTATGTCCGCTGTGTGACAACGTTTTGTCGGTTCGCCACGTGCTCCTAGAGTGTTACTCTCTAGCGCACCTTCGGGATTCTCTGCAGCTGCCTGCCAGACTTGCAGAGGTCTTAGCGGACGACAAAACAGCGGTTGATAGAGTTTTTAATTTTTTAGCGCAGTGCAATATAAATTTGAGGATTTAAAATTTTTAATTATCTGTTTCTGATTTTGGACATATTTATCACTTTGTTTCATATCTGGCTATTGCCACTGCTTTTTACCTTTGTATATTTTTCTTGTTGCTAGTATTTTTATTTTTTGAGTGAAATTTATATCTGGCTATTGCCATGAGTCTCTTAAGGGCGCTAATGACCTAGAAGTTGAGCGCCCTTAAACCAAATCCAAATCCCGAGCCCCTGTGTGCCTTAAAAGGATTTTTCTTTGAGAACTTCTAAGTTTTCTTTTCAATGTAATTCTTGTCATTTTATCTGCCCAAACCCCTGCAGCATAAGTGATTATCGATCCAAAAATGCAATCATGTTAGGTAATGATATTATTTAGAGATATTTTAAATTTCATGTTCACAATTCTTGACATAATTATTTCGGCCTTATTTCTCACATATTGTGTGTTTAATATAATTTAATTTTTTATCTAGCATAACACCCAAATATTTTGTTGCATTACACCGTTTAATGGCTTGATTTTTATATTTTATAATTGGATTCCTTTTAAAGTTTCCTTTCAGCAACATAAAGTTCGATTTGTGTGGAGCAATTTCGAGTTTCGCATTTTTACACCAAGTTGCCAATTTATCAGTAAGAAATCTTGCTTTAGTTTCTAACTGAACTCTCGAATCTCCGTCTATTAGAAAAATTACGTCATCAGCATATGCTGTGACATTATTAATTTCAGGATCTTTATCAAATTCTTCCAATAAAGATTTCATAACTATATTCCAAAACGTCGGCCCGAGTACCGAACCTTGTGGGCATCCTTGGGTAATTCCTTTCCATATTTTGTGTCCTATACCTTGAAAGAATACTCTCTTGTTGTCACAGTAGCTCTTCAAAATATTGTATAAGGTTTTGGGATAATTTTGTTGTCTTAGACTTCCGAAGAAAAAGGGCCACCATAAATTATCAAATGCTCCAGAAATATCAAAAAAGATACCAATTATATATTTTTTATCAGTCTGATTAATATTTTCCATGACGTTATATACTGCATCTTCGGTAGATCGTCCTTTCCTGAGCCCATATTGTCTGTCATTTGTGCCTATCATAAGTCTATATTCATTTATTCTTTTATTGATTAAATGTTCAAAAAACTTTCCAATTGAATTAAGAAGACAGATAGGTTGATAGGACTTAGGTTTTACTGGGTGCTTATCTACTCCTTTTTTCAGAATAAGAACACGTGCTACTTTCCAGCATGCTGGAAAACTGCCCTTACACAGACAATCGTTAAGAAGTAAACACAAGTAAGGAATTAAGGTATCTTGGAGGCCTATGAAAACTTCATTTGGAATATTATCTGGTCCACAGGATTTCTTTTTCTTTAATTTTCTAAATAGCTGTTTAATTTCAGAAATATCAAAAGGCAATATAACGTTATTATTATAAATCGTATTCATTTCTATTATTTTAACTGTATTTTCCGTAATATCCGAGGATATATTGTCATCCGGTAATAATGTTTTCAATAAAAGTTTGGATGTATCCTCCCAGTTTGACGTCATCCTGCCGTCTTCTTTTTTCAATGTGTTTAAAATTTCAGGTTTTTTTAATTTTGTCCATTATGATTTTATATGGTATACCCCAAGTGTTATTCTCGAGATGGCTTTCCACGAAATTTTTCCAGGACTTATTTCTAGTTTCATGTAACAATTTCTTAAACTTGTCTTTGGCATGCTTGTATCGATTTAAATTATTTTGTTTCTCAGCTTCAATAATAGATTTTTGATATATCTTTCGTAATTTCCTCATTTTCCTTCTTGCAGTTTCTAGAGCATCGTTCCAAATATTGTCCGAAAATTTCTTATTTTTAGAATTTGGTACAGACTTATTAATAGCATATGTTATAGCTTTAGTTAAATTTTGTGCGTCTGCTTCCACGGAGGAGCCAAGGTATGTTACCGATTTATTGAAAATTTCCTTCATCGAATCCAGTTTGCTTGTGAAAAATTTTTCTTCTGCTCCATTTTATTGTTAGTATCTGGTAACGCTTCACCTATTCTGCAATTGTAATAAATAAGTCTGTGGTCGCTAGAAGTGAAATCCTGCCCAACATTCCATCCATAGATCTTATTAATTATTTTATGATTGCCTAAAGTTGTCTATATTAGACGTTGCCCCAGCGCGGTTTTCAAAATTAGGTGGATTTAATGGTTGGTTTATTATATATAAATTTAGTTCAGAAATTAATTCTTCCATTTTTCTCCCCTGTCGTCCCTAAAATTATTGAACTACCAAGTAGACTTGGCATTTGCATCCATAGTGTGAAGAATTTCTTGATGCCGAAAATGGTTTTGTATATTTCTAATTTTGTTTAGATAAACAAATGTCTCTGGAAGGGAGACGTTCCTTACGAGAAGTGACTCAATATTAGTGGAATGTCACTGAGGTCTAAAAGACAATTGCGCTATCTGGGTCTTCAGTTTGGCCATAATATCAACATGCGTGCACACCTTAAATATGTGGTTGGCAGGGCAGAAAAGACGATCGCTGCTCTGAGACGCTTAATGCCCAATGTCGGTGGTCCCAAACCAGGTACCAGAAAACTCCTTGGTAGCATAGTTAATTCCATCCTCCTTTATGGTGCGCCTGCTTGGAAGGACTGTATATGTGATAAGGCAATATACCGAACTTGGCTAGAGCGGGTACAGCGGAAGGTTGCACTACGTATATGTAGTGCCTACAGACACAAGACACAAGATCTTGGTCCGAGAACAGACCCTTCGACAGTGGCAGATGGAGTGGACACAGGAAGTAAGAACGGCTCAATGGACTAAGTTGCCGATTCCTGAGATCGTAGCCTGGACATCTTGGAGGCATGGAGATGTCGGATATTATGTGACACAATTTTTGACCAGCCATGGCCGTTTTAAATCTTACCTGCACCGCATGGGGCTTGTCGATAGACATCTGCTCATACTGTACACAAACTGACACTCCGGAAATTACGATTTTACATGGCTCCAAATGGATTGCTGTACGCCATCGGTCTTACAATCTGGCCTAGTTGGGCATAACCTTAAACAACATTTTACCTCTTCTACTAGAGTCCCAGGAAAATTGGCGCACAATTGACCACATGAAGGAGCAAGATGAACGTGCCAACCAACCTTGACGTGGCCTGTGCTGCACAACATGTGATGGCTACACTAGTATATCAGTATGCTGACCATCTTTCAGGCATTTTTTCCTGAAGTAATACCGCTTGGTGGTTCCAAGAAGAACTTTTCATGACCTATAGACTATGTACTTTCTCAATTGTATAATAGCCTGAATGAGAAAATTGTAATATAATTTTGAGAGAGAGAAAAAAAAAAAAAAAAAAAAAACACCTACCTACCCAAGAAAACACGAAAATCCCATTATCTGTATGAGCAGTTACCGAAAATCGAACCCGGGAGCTCCCGAATGTGAGTCTCAAACATTACCACTCAGCGATCTAATTCGGTATTTATTAGTTAACACTTCTGCTACCATTTTCCTAGATGGCTTCCATCACCGTTATTTTCCAAATATTTGCACACTGAAATCTCTTCCCTTCCCATTTCGCTTTTGTTTTGCGTGATGATAAAATAAAGAACGGTATTACCCTATGAGTATAGTGTCCCTCACATAAATCGCTCTTTTAGCTTTCTCGATCATGAAACCTATGTGACACATTATTTTTTATTTTTCTCTTCAAATATTCAAACCTTGTTTCTAACTCATCGTAAAGTTATGAACTTTACTGCACACGGAAGCAGTCACTTCGAAGCGTTTGAAACTTAACAATATTTTATATGTTGAATCTATAATTTTGAATTTCAATATAATCTTAATACGAACACATGGCAAATGGCCAAGATAAGCTTCCTTGGATCATGGCATTTGCACATAACAGTTACAGCTGTTGATGTAACCTGCAGTTGTTGCCAAGACACTAAATTATGTGCTTGATTTAACTCGAAAATTATAGGTTCGATTCCTGCTTACAACAGTAAATCTCTGAAAATATTATCTCTGTAGATTTCTAGGTGTGTTTATGGCTAAAAATAAAGGAAAAAGCATAACTGTATGACTTGAACATGATGTGGCTATGGTTAAAGAACGCCAGCTCCAGACTTAACCTTTAAGGGTACCTATGTCATTTGTGAACAAGGTGAATGTCAAGGCAAAGGGCGTCCGCACCAAAGGGTGAAAGAGCAGAAGGGTCAGCTCTGGGGGTTACTTACTAAGGGCGTTTGGCAATTCTGTATACCCTACAGAAACAGACCTGTCAGTCTGGAATAAAGAAGTTTTAATGAGTATAAATAAAGTTCTGAACTACATTACCACGTGAGAGGATTTCAAAGTTTGTTCAGTATAGAACAGTTGACTTTATCTTTACAGAGATTCCGGGCGTCCCAATTGCATCTTTAAACATAAATGTCATGGGCTTCTCTCAGCACGCGAAATTGTCTCCCCATTAGGTCTAATTTTAGGGGCTTTAAAATAGCTGACAAGGAAGCAGCGACTTCTCGTTAACGACGAGACCTGAAACGGGAGGTTCGTGTTCCTAAATGTTCTGCATCAAAGGAGAAGGTTTATTAGGAAGTGAAAGACCTACAGCCGTATTGTAAATGTCGCATACCACTGAAGCTTGCTAACGTCCTAAATCGAATAGAATAGTATGGAATACTATGCTTAATTAATGTGTGTTCATAAAACAAAGAGCATTTATTATATGAAAGCTGTAGATTGAGCTGCGAATTTTTAGTGAAAATAAATTTATAAAAATACAGAAATATCTGTAGCTCAGCTTTCTCTAATGTGCAGTCCCTGATCGATGAGAGAGACAGGACAGTAATATTTGCCCCCCCCCCCCTAATTAGGCTATAACTATCTGTGCGCAAGATTGTACCAAAAATAACAAACCAACATTGCATGTAGCGAAGAGAAAATCGACCACAGTTGCCCTCCAGTGATGCTTACCTCCAAATGGTGTTATTTATGGACGCTTTTTAGCCACTGATTCTCAGTGAATATTGTTCATAAAATATCACATAATTTTGCTCACAGTTGTTAAGTTTGAGACACTTTCACGTGCCGTAAATCTACGACACAGAACGCCTAAAGAGAAGTTATAGGTCTCCGCTGTGTTTCAATATACGACCTTAGGAACCAGAGGCTAGTATTTTAACCTTAAGCGATGGAGGACGTCAGCTGACAAAAAAGAAAGAAAAAAAGCTGATGGAAATACATGTAACACATTTTTGTAACTTCTCTAGTTCAATACTTTCTAAACCGTATACAGAAAATGAATTGGATGTTATTATTCAATAATTCTAATTCGTAAATAACTTTTCCTTATCAAACTTGAGCTTCACGGACAGAAAGCTGAGACGCAAATATTCTTTTTTATTTTGGGTCTTGTTTATACATCTGCTTTAGAAACATATATTCTTCTAAAATATATTTTCTGGGAAGGGTTCAATGAAACTCAGATCAGAGATACATTGCTAAAGAATTTTGATTGAAACATAACAGCTCCTCTGGATGGCGTAAGTATTGTGACGCCGGGCGCAACGCACAACGAAGGACAGGCTGGGTTAAGCTACTTCACACCACATGCTGGGCCAGCGAGAGAGGCAAAGGCGTTCAAGGTCACGCTGTCTTGCACAATGGTTTGTGTACGTGATTAACAACAATGGAAGATCTTTCGGGAAGGATCTGGTCACGTGATCGCCGGCGTGTGTGTAGAAGTGTAGAAGCGCCCGTGTGATGTCATTCCCCTCCACATAAGCAGGCGAGAAAACAGCAGAGGCAACGTCAGAGTTACGGACATGAGTCGGTCAATTTGTCACTGAGTGCGAGGCAGCTGTGCGTGCATGCGTCGTTGCGAAAGATACGTCGGTCGTCGTTAAAAATATTCTTACGGGCATCGAGTGATTGCGTCGTCGTAGTCAGTGTATGAGAAAGTGAAGAAAGGCACTGAAAGGACAGAGAAAGCTTACGGAGGTAAAAGTTACGAGTTGTGCTAGCAAGAAAGACTGTAGACTGTGTTAATGACGAGAAGAAAATTGTGTTTGTGATAATATTTTCGAAAACAAAAATGTGATAGAAAAGTAATCGGAATGATTTTGCAATTAAACCATAGTATGTTGTGAGGGATGTTAATGTGAAGTAAGGGAAATAAAAATACAAAGAGGCATATTCATTCATTTCACGAAACTATGCATAGGTTAAGTCTGTCAAAGTTTGACTTACACTACTGTGGTATGCACAGCTGCAATGGTTTGGATAGACAGTGGTGTTAGTGTTTGTTTTGGGGAAGGGGCAGGTTTACGTGTACCAACACTTCACAGGAGAATTGGTTTCAAAAGTTGAGATATTGCTATCAAACTTCTGTCCACTAAAGCGCAAGTTGAAACTCCCTGACCCGTTCTAGCAGATCTGTTTCCATTCATTCATATATATAATTATTTCAGGGACTTGGCAAGTAAAGTCATAATGCTCTCTTCCACTATCAAGTGAGGAAGGTTTTCAATATCCCCTCTCGTATCATCTAAGCCAAGCCTCTCAGGGTGCGTGCAAGGTGCTAGGTGCAAGGTGCAAAATGCGACTACGAAAAGTTGACCTATGTGCATATTATATCCTGTCATATTTATAAAGGTAATATTTAACATTGTTTAACTATTCCTTTTTACGTAAATAACATACCTGCCTGGCAGTACCACCTTGACATTCATTGTTTTACAAAAGGATCAACAATGAAGATTTTGAAATAATTACGCAGTTGAGTAGTAAAAACAGTGATTGACAACAACTAACTCGATGCCCTCAAGCAAATAATTAAAAGACAGAATTTAAAAAATTACAGAAGGTGGGCATAAAATACCACCCTTGGTTTTGAATGATTTTTATTGGTTGATTTCCTACAGTCACTGTATGCTTGTATTCTCCTAAATGTGCGTCACTGGTTGAGAGACTGTGTAGCAGTCTGGAACGACGGATACCACTTGCAAATCGGTTACTTTCATCCGACGCACTACTGTTCCAGCTACTACTTGATGCACCTCCTTTATCTGGCTGTTCCAGACGAATAGGAGATGCATTTCTACGAATAGTCTCCTCCATTAGCTGTTTGGCATAGCTATAAATATTCCTCGTGCAGCTATTCTGTAGACTTGAAGAAATTCACATCCTTTTAGATAATTTTGCAGATATTTGTTAGTGGCTCGTTACTAATAGACGCTATAGATAAAACAAACGACTGCGAAACGATCATTGTAATCTCACTTCTGGAAGCTTCCAACCCCACACTCACAGAGTAAGTATATTCAGTTCCAGTTGGCTGTGGAATTAGTTACTCATTTCTTCTGTCCTTGCTTCAATTTTTTCCCAAGTCTATAAATATTCCTCGTGCAGCTATTCTGCAGACTTGAAGAAATTCAGATCCTTTTAGATAATTTTGCAGATAATGCTTAAAGCAAATAGAAATCGCCAGGATAAGAATTTGCTTACTAATTACTAGAAGGCAAATTGAATAATGAAAAAGATTCGGGTCAGAGAGACTTAAAATTATATGCAATATTGAGCTAATGTACTATATTTAGATGAAAATTAACCAAGACAAGAGGAAAGAGTTTAGAAAGTTGGTCTTTGGTCAGAAAACTTGTTTACTGTGGAGTGATTGATGTAAGTAGCCAATTAGTCACAAAATAATAAAACAAATTAATATTTTAATTTATGAAATCTTTATAAATAAGCTTTTCGCAATGATTAAAATTTGGACATATGATTTAAGAGACTAGCACATGTTCAACAATATATAAGCATCCATTATAAAAGCTAATCTGCATTTCAAAGCCTCCTTTGGTCGTGATACTTTCATCATGTGTTGCGTTTTTTATCGCTAGCTAAAAAACGCGTTTGTTTGTTCCAGTAGTTGAGCAACCTTGGCCGCAAAGAAGAAAATTACCATGATGATTAATGCGACCAAATCTTTTACGCGATAGAAATTCTGTTGCCATAGGTTTGATGAAAGTATCTCGGTATCTTCAAGATGGTATCGACGGCTTGCATATGGAGGTGAAAGCGAGAGATAAATACATCTGCTCAAAAATAAAAACGCCTCCAGATGAGACAGATGTGAAAGAAACAAACAAAGGCGTAGCTGGGAACCTGCCCGTATCAAATTAGAATCTATTTTCTGTGTGCTTAATTAAGCTATTGCTGTTGGTTTTAATTTATCATACGACAGTGTTAAGTACAATGATTTAAAAAGCAACAAATGCAAAATTAGCGTAAACATTAATATTTTAAGGTACATTTTCTTCAAGAATTAACATAAACTTTATTTCTATGAACTAACTGGCTTACCCAAAGTGTATGGTTAGCTCTTTAAACTCCAGTGATGAATTTATTTCGTTTACCTTCCACGATTTTTATGGCGAGTTATCTAATTGAAACCGGAATTTCTTGTAAGGAATTTCTTGTACTTTGTAAAGAAAAGTAGCAAGATAAGTAATTGATCGGCAACATTTTGGGCCCTGATGAAATAATACTTAAGTGGTTATTGTATACTTACCTACTCTCAATCCAAGACCTGTAAAGAAATCTCTCCATCACCCACGGTTTTCAAAGCTAGAGCTAAAATATCGGTTTTAGCATTAAAAGAGCCCGGAGTTACATTTTTTGCTTAATTTCTTGGTATTTTGTGTTATATGGCCATAGAAGAATACTACAATGTATGTCTTTGTTTCTTAGTGAAGTTATTTACATATTTGAAGTTATAAAATTGTGACAATCTGTGAATACGGAGGGCTGCACGGATGGTAGGTACTAGGTCTAACGGGAGTGTGGTGAAATGGAAACCAATTCGGTACCCATTCTTATTCACAGTGGTCTGAAATAACATTTTGAAACAGTGTTAATTCAGAGGCTCATGCAGGTCAATTACAGTGTCCTTTCAGTAAGTGTACATATGTTTAGTGAAGAGAACTGATCCAAATATGGTGAATAAGTTGCTTTTAGTGTAATTACAGACATGCAAAATATTGAACAATGGTTGTAACTTGAAATAAAACATCATACATCTTATAAGAATCATATTTGGGGTAGGGAATTTTGATACAGCGCTTATCAGGCTAGTTGTAATAGGAATTTGAAAATAGTAGCATTCTCCCCATATCATGGGAAAGTGTGAAGAATAAAGAATAATATACGTTTGTGAAATTGGTTTGTAATCCAGGTTTGAAAGCTCATTTTAATATAATATATAATTAACCGTTGAAATAGCCTAATAACTTGACAATATCAAATTGGAATAATCGCTGTAAAAGTAAAGTTTCACAAAATTCTGAACGTTTTAAGCAATCAAGTGACATACATAATTAAAAAATAAGAAGGTTGTCATCTCAGCCTGCATAGTGTGTGGCTTCTTTTGAAGCAACTAATCCAGTCTTCGCTTTCATTGCTTTCTGTAAAACTTTATCACAGAACGAGAAATTTTCCTTGTCTTCTGACAAATTTTCAACCGAATCTTTAAGCTGAACAATGGAATCCGAAGTGTCGGTTACAAGTAGAAGTTGCCTTTGTGCTGTGGCACCTGTAATCACCAGGAAGTTCCTTATTTACCGTTCTTTTTCTGGGCATTGATGACTGCCATCTTCGTTCAGCTTCCTTCTTGTTCCTAACTTTTAGCTTGTGTGTAGATGAGATACTGTTCTGGAGCTGCCATTGCCTGATTTAGGTATCAATGAAGACACTGGACTCGCATCCGCTGCTCGAGCAAGTGGAACCGATTCAAAAGAAGTATGAACTAAATCACTTCTCTTAGGTGTTCCTGGCTGAGTGCTGCCATTTGTTGAACTGACGATTTAGGTGTATTGTAATGAGAAAAGTCATGTTGCTTGGAGACATTCCTAACGCACGGATAGAACCCTTATTTTATTTTCTAATCCCTCAAAGCACTTTCTACCGTAGGTTCTCTGGCATAGGCTTTCCCAAGCAATTCTGAAACCTGATAGTCTTTCTCGAAATGATCTTCTTCTTGAGCAATCTGGAATAATATACATATATGCCTAGATTTCTTAAATTTTACCGTAATTCAAAACCCGTTCCACACTGTAAGGAAATAGTGTTTCTAATATGGAGAGCCCCATATTCGGCATAGCACAACTTCCCCATATTAGGATGACACTAGCGTTCGTTTACAAAAATGTGTATCTGTTTTGTTAAGATGTGCACAAATTAAATAAGACATCGGATGAAAACTCAACTACAACTGATTCTAATACAATATTCAGTTCATTAGTGAAGTTTCCATTTCTTCAATAATGTATGAGAGAACTGAAAAACTTCTGGAATACGTACAAATACAAACAACTGTCTGACGCGAAGAAGGCACCTCCTTAGCACACATTCCATCCTTCCCCTATTTGGAACACTTCCCATATTAGGCTCACTTTCCTATAGCAGTCCTTTTTAATTGCATTTGTTGCGTGTGCTAATTAGCACAATGTCCCGATCGTGTCGTAATATGCCAAATCTGTTCTGCTGCATATGCATATGGAAGTTTTACCAAAAAATACCTCTATCCCTTCTTGTAAAGAAAGCTTACAATCTGTACTTCCTGGCTGGTTTCTGCTGGACACTAATACTAGAGACACCACCCATGCAGTATAAGAAAATGAACAACAAAAACAATTTTTTTTTTTTTTTTTTTTTTTACTCTTTTTTTTTTTGGACTGGCCCCACCTCCGCCAGCCCAGGTGACGATCATCCGAAAGGGATATACATCGCCTCCCCTACCATGCACTACGTCTACTCTACGAGGATGGAAGGGAAAGTCGGGTGCTGTTATGTCAGGTACCGCCGAAGCAAACCTGATGTTAGTGGGTAACTCTAAAAGGGCACCTGCATACAAGAGAGTATGCAGGCAGAGTGGGGTTAGGTACAGGTCTTGGCACTAGACCCAGGCCTGGAACCTAAGTGTTAGTAGAGGGTTATCATGCTGAAGGCAGGAATTGGGATAAGGTGTCGTGCTAAGAAAAATTGAGGTGTACGTACCTGAATCGTGGCTGCAGCCGGAGAGGGAGCTGCTTGGAGCAAATGTTGCAAGGCATCGTTTTATCTATAAATGTCTTTTCGGTCTTTCCTTGTGATTTTGAATGAAAATTGACCTTGGTCAATTTGACTGTTCCTGACTCTATTTTCGAACACTTCTAAAATTTAAGCCCCCTTCTTTGTTGAAGGAATTCACTTCTATAGTTGGAAGCTTCTAGAAATAGTATTTGAGCTGTGCTTGGATGAGTAGCCCAATTAGCATTATAACAATCTCAACACCCCCAAACATTGTGGGCTATGGAAACGTTGTTATTCAGGATGACTATATCTGCAGGGGGAAAAAAACTTCTTTTTGCACCCAGGTATAATTATAATGAATACTTTAATATACCTTCCGTATGATAAAATCGAAGCATAATGTAAAAAGTAAAAGTTGTAATTTTATTAGTTACAAGAACTAACTTGCAAGTTTCGTGTTAAGGAAAAGCAATTGGTGTTCCAATGAACTGGCAAAAAATCCAAAAAACCACTCACTCAAGGTTCTGGTAAACACAAATCTGAAAGTTGCAAATTCACATTACAGATTTGAAAGGATACATGTCCTAAAAGACTCTTTATATATTTTAAATAATCACTTGTATTCAATGTGTTAACTGTTATCTTCTTGTTATAATCTTTTAATGTTTTAGATATTTTGAATATTAATTTTAATCATTTTTTTTTTCTTCTTCTTAAAATTGACTTTGTCATATATCTCTGTATTCTGGATCTCTATGGTTACCTGCAATGTCAGGCAGATGTCACAATTTTTGTTTGTGAAATATATATAGCGAGTCCCAGAGTAAAATTTGCATTTCGTATGCGACTAATCAGGTTAAAATTTGTAACATATAAGGGTCACACGTAAGTGTTTCACCGTAACTATCTATAAGGTCAATTAATTAATAATTGATTTTTTAATATACACAAGACGTGCAAGGACGAAGCTTGAGAGACAGTATCAGAATAGAGAAATTTAGTGTCCTAGACGGGATTTGAACACCGGTTGTTCCGCTCTAAGCACAGCTATTGCAATGACTGAATTATCATGCAACGTGCCTGCAGGACATTAAATTCAATCCAGGCACTTGAACTATATGTGGTTATGTCACCCGTAGCGTATGTAATCTCATATTTGAGAATCCCTTGCGATTTACCGGGAAAATACGAATCAGTTGAGGAACATGTCATAGTACAATAATCTGTTTACGAAGTCGGAAACTTCTAGTCCGTGGTTTTACTTCGCCTTTACGATAAACTGAATGAATCTGAAGGCCATATACTTTTACTTTCTCTACTACATATAGTAAGTAGGGGAAGTATAGTATTCGATCCCGAGATTTCACCGGACATATGTTTTGAGGTGCCCTGAATTAAAAAAGAACAGTTTTAGAAAAGTTGTTCGTTTGTGTGTGCGTGTGTGCGTGTGTGCGTGTGTGTGTGTGTGTGCGTGTGTGCGTGTGTGCGTGTGTGTCCGTAAACAGCATAACTCAGAAAACGAAACTCGGTTAAAAACCAAAGTCGATATTTAAGTTTAACATGCTTTAAGGATGCCAGAAAAATATTTTCAAGAAAACCCCTCCACCTAGACTACTCTTTGCATGAAAAATAATTTGAAAAAGTTTGTTTTCTCAGAAATGGATCTAAAGATTTTGATTAAAATGTCATATGTTTAAGATATTCTTATGCTTACTCTTGACGACCTTTGCATAACTGGTAAACCGTAAGAGACGGCCCAAATCTTACTGTACAAAAAATGTAGTTCTTGTTAAAACGCACAGGTTATGTACGAATGATTTTGTTGGTACAATAAACCATTTCGGAGAAATTCCCTGTTGTTTGTGAGCTTTGCAACACATACTTTTATCAAATGGAAGGTTGTTATTCACTTTTTATCCCTTAACCGTGTAAAGAGAACGGAAGCTCAAAGCTTTCGCTTAGCCTACACCAGGTTTTAAAGATTTGACTATCGCTGAAACACTACTTAATTCCCATATTCCCCTTGCACCTTCAAGAAAATTAATAAGGTAATTTCTGAAAATCTTTATCTCGACTAACATGAATAAGATAGAGGAGTAAGGGTTTGTAAGAACAGTTAGTACAAGAATAGAGAAATTCATGTGAGTGCAACACACTTTTCTTCTCTTCTTCTTCTTTTGGGAAGAACATCGCAAACTATTCTTTTGATAGTATTCAAAATCTACAATATTGTAATAATTATCTACTACCAGCATTACAAATACACAAATATGTGAAGATATCGAATTGAGTGTAAAGTAGATTTTATTTTTGGTCGCTTACGACATCTGTACGATTTTTGCCACGAAATTAGAGGATCCACATAAGGGATGTAGTTTTGTAGGCTAGATTATCTACTCTTATTTCTAACACGAGTTGAGATGTAGGTACGATTTCGTTCTGTTCATGGGCCGTCTATTTTAAGGCTGGCTATGAAACAGTTCTTTCCTGACAAAATGTCCATGAAAGTGACTTAACAACGACTGGTGCTGTATTTCGCCTGTTATACGGTAATACAGTATGCCTAGATGATGAAGGGATAGCAGAATCACTATACGTACTACTATGCTCACCTTTTTATTTTCTAACTACATAAAGTAGGTAGGGGAAGTATAATTTTTCAACCCAAAAATTCGATGTGGAGATTTTACCGGAAAAAGGAACTTTAGAAAATGTACGCGCGCGTATGTATGTGTGTGTGTATGTGTGTGTGTGCGCGTGCGCGTGTGCACAGCGTAACTCAAAAATGAAAAGTTGGATTCCTTTAAGTGTAATATCTTTCAAGGATGCCACACGAAGAGTTTGAAGAAAATTCCTCCACTTAAACTACCCTTTAAATGGAAAATTTTAAACATTTTGACTGTCTTAAAATTGGCGGACGATTTTGATTAAAAGGTTTAACATATTTTTATGACGAATGTATATTTTGAATTTTCTGGAGATGGATGAAATCTTACTGTACAAAAAATGTAGATCTCAATACAACACAATTTATGTTGAATGTTTATTGTGGAGTGAATCATTTCAGTGGCATTCCTCGTTATTTGTTAGAATTTTAGAGTACATCTAGATTTTCTCAAAGGGGAGGTTATTATTCATTTCTTTATTTGTTGGTAGTGCAAAGCGAACAGAATTTCAGTCAAAACATTTGACTCTCGCACAAAACCTGGTGTGTCCCCTGGCACCTACAAGAAAATTAGCGGTAGATTAAGGAATAAGTGTTCGTAATAATAGTTACACAAGAATGGAGGAAGCCACGAGAGTGCAACAGATATTTTTACAACGCTAATATTTAACTTATTTAAAAGGTAAGTTTAGTAGAATAAATAACAATATAAACTCAAATAACGTGGTTTCTGCTTAGAATGGGGCGTGTCATATATGCACTCGCAAGGCATTTACATTTTAAAATGAAATTAAAAGTAGAAAACAAAACGTCCTTGGGGAATGAGCACATTATCTGATCTAGCAATAAAAATGTATGAAAAAACATCAGTTTTGGACAAAATTTGTCCACTTTTCTCCTTACCAGAATAAGAAACTAGCTTACAACGCCTGCATGTTTGACATCATTTCGGGTTTACAGTTGCATCAGCCTTAAGATATATTTTTCTTTTGGGAACAACATCCACAGATATTTCATTTATATGATTCAGGATCTATAATTTCGTAATAATTACCTACTACCAGCATTAGTAATAAATGGTAGAGTATGTGTAGGTATTGAAGTGAATGTGAAGTAAATATTATTTTAGTCGATTACGAGTTTGAATGATTTACTGTCAAATGTTTTACTACTGTGGCCCTATAAATCACAGAATTCACAGAAGAGATTTAACTATGTAGGTTAGGTTCCCTACTCATATTTGGAATAACAGTTAGGGATATGCTTGTCATTTCATTCTGTACACGTCCAGTCCACTTTAAGACTGGTTATAAAACAGTTCTTCCTTCGGGACAAAATGTCGTTCATGTAAGTGACTTTGACAACGGCTTATCAAATCAGTAATTTGTAATGTGAGCTAGGTTTAATCGCCAGCAGTTAAACTACAGAAACTAGCTTGCATTTGCATGCCAGTCACGTTCGTTTACACGACGCAGCCAAAGGTCGGATGTTCAGAAAAGGTAACTGGTCGTTCGCGGCAATTTTATTTTCAACTGTTGTTTTAGAAGCCAAAGAAGTCGCTTATCGCCCTCACTGTCAACATCTTCATGGAGGTTTTGTTTCAGAGAGTGTTCAAAATTTGACACTACTAGCAGAAGAGAAAATAATCTTGTTCTGCTACGAATTACTCTCCTGATAGGACTTAAATTCCCAAGGGCTCACAAGTCAATGCTTTGGGGACCACAGGACCCAGCATTACCATCTATCCTATTACCTCGGAAGACTTTAGGCTTGAAGTGCGGCGAGTGATGCTGTCGTGCTGGCACGAAGAGTGGTCAACTCTCCGCGGTAATAAGCTTAGAGAAGTGAAAGAACTTCCGATAAACTGGGTAACTTCTTGTCGCACATCTCGTCGTGAGGAGGTTAGTTTGGCTCGATTAAGAATAGGGCACTGCAATTTTTCGCATGGTTACCTATCTAAAAGGGACCCTGCGCCTCTATGTCCGCTGTGTGACAACCTTTTGTCAGTTCGCCACGTGTTGCTAGAGTGTTGCTCTCTAGCGCACCTTCGGGATTCTCTGCAGCTGCCTGCCAGACTTGCAGAGGTCCTAGCGGACGACAAAACAGCGGTTGATAGAGTTTTTAATTTTTTAGCGGAGTGCAATATCAATTTGAGGATTTAATTTTTTTTAATTATCTGTTTCTGCTTTTGGACGTATTTATCACCTTGTTTCATATCTGGCTATTGCCACTGCCTTTTGCCTTTGTATATTTTTCTTGTTGCTAGTATTTTTATTTTTTGAGTGAAATTTATATCTGGCTATTGCCATGAATCTTTTAAGGGCGCTGATGACCTAGAAGTTGAGCGCCCTTAAACCAAACCAAAAAAAAAAAAAAGAAGAGTGGTCAGCACTCTGCGGTAATAACCTTGGAGAAGTGAAACAACAATGGGTAACTTCCTCTCGCATATTTCGTCGCGAGAAGATGATTTTGGCTCGGTAACACATTGGACATTGTAATTCTTTTGCATGTGTATTAATTTTTTAACAGGATCCTGCCCCTCCTTGTCCGCTGTATGAAAACTTTTTATAGGTCCGTCACGTGCTGCTAGAGTGGTTTCCCTAGCACACCTTCGAGACTCTCTACAACTGCAGAGTCAGACTTGCAGAGGTTGTGGCGGACGACAACAAGCGGTCGAAAGAGTTTTGAAGTTTATCTCAATGGTAGATGTGAAACTAAGAATTTAGAACTTTTTATATCAAACTTCTTTCTTATATTTGTTTTTACTAGTATTTTTCCCGTGTGGGGTTGCTGATCCCCCATCGGGCGCCTCCCTAGGTGGTGGATAAGGGAACGCCTCCTAGATATAGGTGGTACCAAGGAAATTAAATACTCGGGGCGAACCAAAATCAGCATCAGCGTCTGTACCCAGATAAGGCGGCTGCAAATGGGCAGGTAGAACTCGTAGCCAAAGAGAAGCCTGTCTACCTAAGGGAAGGCACCCTAATACAAAGCTGATGCAGGTTAGGAAGCTGTAAGGTGGCAGCTCCACCACCTAACTATATCTGCACAGCCCTCGTAAGGCGGTCAGATGAAAATTAAATTACTGGCAAGCGAAGTCAAAAGCCGGATGCACATACTGATGACGGAGAAGACACGAGAAAAAGGAAAATGAAGCAAAATGCGCTATTGATCACCTGGAACATTTGAGGGTTAAATAACAAAGAAACAGAAATATTAAATGAGATGAAAAAGAAAAAGGCAAACATAATGGTCTTAACAGAAACTAAGAAAAAGTGGAAAGGAACACAAGATATAGATGATTATCTACTAATCTATCAAGGAGTAGAAAGACACCAAAGACATCAATTGGAGTAGCTATTATGGTAGACAGTACATGGAGGAGGAAGACACATAGTTACACCTTTCTATCAAAAAGAATAATTATATCACGTTTTAAAATACGAGGATAATATGACTGTATAGGTGTATATGCACCGGAACAAGGAAGGAACGAACATACAGAGAGATTTTATAGAGATTTACAAAATGTTATAAATAAAATAAATAGAAATGACCATACAGTGATAGGAGGTGATTTTAATGCAAGAATTGGTTGTCCACCTGTAACCAACATAATTGGCACACAAGGAGGAACACTAAAAAATGAAAATGGTAAAGAGCTTCGACAATTCACAATATTTAACGAATATAGAATCACTAATAGTTATTTTAGAAATAAAGACATTTATAAGTATACTTGGTCTGACAGAGGTTCCAAATCAATTATAGATTATTTTCTAGTGATTAAAAATTAATACCGTGGGTTACCAAAGTAAGAGTATATAGAGATTTTGATGTTGGACCATTTCCTCTTAACATGTAATATTAAACTATTAGAAAGATGAAGAAAAACAACCATGAAAAAGGTTCACAATGAAGAAACAAAGTCCAGCTATTACAAGAAGAAGGTATACGAAATCTGTACAACATTAGATTATCTCAATATATTTTACAAAACGAAATAAGCACGGATATTGAAGAAGAATGGAATAACAGTGTGTGCAATAAAGAAACCAGCATATGATGTATTAGGAAGAATAAAAAAAAAATCATCAGAAGATGAAATTAAAACGGCCATAGAAAAAAAGAAGAAGGCTTACTTAAAATACCTGCAAATGAAAACAGATGAATAAAAAATATATAATGAAAAAAGGAAAGAAGTTAAAAATATGGTAAGAAAAGCCAATCAAGACAGCTGGGACCGGTACGTATCTAATTTAGAACACGGTTTACATGGTCGCCAATGAACAGCATATAGAATAATAAAACATGCATATTAACATCAATTACAGAGGAGCAATGGATTGGACATTTTAGGAAGCTATGGTACAATGAAAATGCAAAAGAAGAACCAAGCCATCAAAATTTAAACGTAGACAAACTCCAAATCGTAGAACTAGAAGAATCCCTAAAATGCACAAATAATAGAAGAGCTAGTGGCCCAGATGGGATAAACTCTGAATTAATTAAATATGCTGATATGTTTTCTAAATTAAGATATTCACACCTTCTTAGTATGCGCTGGGAAAAACACAGCATACCAACTACATGGCGACAAGAAGTCAAACTAATTTAAAAGAGAGAGAGAGAGAGACCGAAATCAACCATCAAATTATAGAGGTATTACCCTTCTAAATAGTGTGTATAAAATATATACCAGAATAATAGCCAGAAGAATACAAAAAATAATTGAAAATAAATTAGGAGAAGAGCAGAACGGGTGCCGCAAAGGGATATCTTGTACATATGGAGTGTTTTCTATAAAACTGATCATAGAAAAAAAGAAGAGAAAGAAATAAAGAGACATCTATTATTCATAGATTTAGAAAACGCGTTTGATAGAGTAAATAGAAAACTTCTATGGAATACCCTGGAAAACAAAGGTATTCCTAATCAAATAATAAAAACTGTTAAGAGCTTACACTATGAGCCAAATGTGTGTATAGACCCGTTGCTAACTAGAAACAGTAAAACGTTTTTGAAAATAAACCAAGCAGTGAGACAAGGGTGTGCTTTATTGCCCATTTTATTTAATATCTATATTGACGACATTCTAATTGAATGGGAAAAAACATTTTAAGAAGGAAGGAATCCTAATTGACAATAAGGGTAGAATAAATGTCCTGTTATTCGCAGATGATGCGTTACTAATCTCTGAAAGAGATCTACAAATGTTAGCTTAGAAGTTCCAAGTGGTGGCCAATAGATATATCTGCAAAATATTAGTAAGTCAAAAGCAATGGCATTCATAGGTAAATATGCAATAAGAACTAAAATTGTTTTGGAAAATAAAACAGTGGAACAAGTAACACACTTTATTTAAATATTTAAATATTTATTTACTTACTTACTAACTTAGTTACTTACTAACTTAGTTACTTACTTACTAACTTAGTTACTTACTTACTAACTTAGTTACTTACTTACTAACTTAGTTACTTACTTACTAACTTAGTTACTTACTTACTAACTTAGTTACTTACTTACTAACTTAGTTACTTACTAACTTACTTAGTTACTTACTAACTTACTTAGTTACTTACTAACTTACTTAGTTACTTACTAACTTACTTAGTTACTTACTAACTTACTTAGTTACTTACTAACTTACTTAGTTACTTACTAACTTACTTAGTTATTTACTAACTTAGTTATGTACTAACTTAGTTATTTACTAACTTACTTACTTAGTTATTTACTAACTTACTTAGTTATTTACTAACTTACTAACTTATTTAGTTCCTTACTTTATTACTTACACATATTTACTTATTACTTATTAAATTATTTACTCATTGTTATTTACTTAATTTATTTACTTTATTTATTGATGTAAGTGCGATATTACATACAAAGAAGAAAAATATATGGAAAACAAAATTTATTAATTACAAGCTATATGTGGAACTTTTAAAATAACTTCAGGTCGGAAAACAAGAAAAGACCTAAACTTAAATTATATAGAACACTGGCTGTTCCTTCCTTGCTATATGGAAGCGAAAGTTGGGTAATAAAATCAAAGGATAGTAGTAGAATACAGACAGCGGAAATGTTATTTCTGCGGAATGTGAAAGGTTGCACAAGAGCAGATAGAATACAAAATGAATCAATAAGAGAAGAACTAAATATTCATACACTAGAAGACAAAATTAAAACAAATAAGAAATGGACAGAGCATTAAATGAGGATGAGTGAAGAAAGGATACCTAAGAGGACCTTTCTATATAACCCAAGAGGAGCAGGAGATATTGGCCGACTTCGCAGAAGATGGACTTCGCTGCAACGGGCTGCATAGCCTAAACCAAGAAAAAGAAGAAAAAGAAAAAGAAGATGAAGAAGAAGAAGAAGAAGAAGGACTAGTATTTTTATTCCATGTTGAAGTTTATATCTGGCTTTAGCCACGATTCGTGTTGTAAGGGCGCTGATGACCTAGTAGTTGAACGACCTTATACCTAAACCCAATTGCTTCAGGGGAATTTTACTAATTTTACCAGCCGGCCCGTACATAGCAGGGAGCAGGGTGTATAGAGAGTTGTCTTTGCTGTCCCACCAAGCAGTAGTATATGTTAGAAACCCTAGGATTAAACTTTTAAAAGACATTTTCAGTTTTTGAATTCTGTCATATATTCTTTAAGTAGCTGTGAATGATTTTGGCCAAACATATTTCTTCACCCACCATGTTTAAAAAAGTGCAGCGTCATGTTAGTCACCTGTGCGCTTTATTTTAATATCTGTATGTGTCTGTCCTTGGCTTCTTTAACCTGCAATATAGATTTACATAGGGATTTTACAATGGGCCATGTTTCTCGACTTTCCATGATCTTATCTCCCAGATTATTAGCTGTTAACTGGAACCGTAATTTCCGTTGGGCTTCATTTCTCTGCAAGTCCCATTGTTTACAGTAGAATATGGTGTGTTCTACAGTGTCCACTTGTGTATAATATTTACATAAGTCATCTTCGGATTTCCCCATCCTCTTGGCATAATATCTGAATCTCCCATGTCCCGTCAAGACCTGCGTCAGGAAATAATCCATCTGTCGATGTTTACAATAATTTAGCCATTGAATGATTTTCTTTGTCCACTGCCCTACTAATGTAGTCTCTTGCCATCTTCTTAGGCACTTCTCAATTATTCGCAGTCTGATGTTCATCTTCTCATGATTAGAGAGTAGGCCACCTGCCTCATGTATAACTATTCTTTCTTCCACTTTTAAATCTATAGGGATAGACCCAGTTATAAACTGTAAGGCTCTAGTTGATATAGTCCTATACCCAAAGGCTATTCTCAGAAGCATCTTTCTTTGTACCTTGTCCATGAGGTTCTTATAAATGCCTTTTTGAAGCACAGGACACCACAGAGGTGCCGCATACAGCAGCACTGAATATACTGCACTGCATAGCAACTGCCTTTTCAGGGTACTCGGACCTCCAATGTTTGGCATCAGCCTACACAATGCTCATGCTTTCTGCTCGGCCTTTTTGGTAATTGTCCTAATATGTTCTCCAAAATTTCCACCGTCACCTAACATTACACCAAAATAACATACTGCTTTACTGGGTGTAATCGCGGTACCTCCAATAGTGAAGAACACTTCCTTGCGCTTCCTGGGACCTTTTAGTATCACAGCGTCAGTTTTTTGTCCTGCCAAATCTAGTCTATTGGTCTTCATCCATGTCTGTATGCCTCTCAAGGACTCGTTTGCTCTAAACATCAACTCTTCTTCCTCAATTGCAGTTACAACGAGCGCCAGATCATCAGCAAAGCTTATAGTATAGGCTCCCGTCGTCAATTTGAGCCGCAGTACCCCATCATATAAAATATTCCATAATGTGGGTCCCAATACTGAGCCCTGTAGTACTCCCGCCGTTACCTGCATTTTGTCCTTCTGATCTAGCTGAATATATCTTTTATCAAAATACTGTCTTATTATATTAATAAGATATGATATTTTTCTTCGCTGCAATTCAGTGATTATTATACTCCAAGTTGCAGTATTAAATGCGTTTTCTCACATTAGTGTAATTACGCAGACCCATTTATCTTCTGTCTCATTTTTTATTTTAATTATTGATTCCTTTGCTTGGATAGTGGACTTTCCTTTTCTGAAGCCATATTGATGACAGGATAAACCCTCCCCCTCGTCAATCTCCTTGTAAAAGCTGATGGATCTTGGGGCATCTTTCCTCCTTTTAATAGGAGGACGAGCTTTGCCACTTTCCATTCATCTGGAAACTTCTGATTACTTAGTGAAGTGTTTAAGACACTTAAAACCCATTCCGGAGCTATTTCTACCGTAAGCTTCTGGGGGAATACCATCCAGGCCTGGTGCTTTCATCTCTTTTGCTGCATTCTGCAATTCTTCCATAGTAAATGGCATTACCTCATTACTCCTTATACTATTCCCCAATTTATCCTCCCTACTCGGAAATAAATGCTCAGCCACTGTTCTTCTCCTTTCTCTTGTTAATTCAATTGGCATCCTGTAACCAATTTGTAACCTGATCCCCAAATGTCTTGGTCAAGTTCGTTACACAATTTCTACCAATGTTTGTTTTTGGCTTCTTTAATGAGCTTACCTAATACATCTCTACTTTCTCTAATTTTACTCTCAGTTCCTCTGCGTCTTGTCCTCCACAGAGCCTTCTGTTGAGTCTTGTCAGCTTACGCCTACTCTAAATACATTTCTTTCTCCGTTCATCAATCTGACGGTTCCACCAGTATGGGATTTGCTATCTTCCCTTCCTATCCTTACTTATTTGACTACCCATTGTTATTTATTGAAGTGTCTTTATCATTCTATCCTGATCGATTTCATCCTTACTGACATCACCATTTTCTAACCTCCACTTCAGGATTAATTTAACACCTCCCAGTTGTATTCTTGCTTAGTTTTTTTTCTATATTTCTATCCCTTCGTCTTATTGTTTCCTTTATTTCGGAATAACTTAGGCTAAGGTCACTAAGTGGCTCTTCATCCAGCACATCCCAATTTATGATTTTTTCTACTACTTTCTGGGTTGAGCATGAAATGTCTATGTACGACCCACAGGCTCCTCTCACAAAGGCTCGTTTATTCCCTCCATTATGCACTACCAAGTCCAAAGTTGCCATCCACTCCACGAAGTAATCACCTCTGCGATCAACAACAGGAGATCCCCATTGGGGTGACTTAATATTTAAGTCTCCAATAATAATACTCTCTCCTCCTGATAATTTAACATCTTCCATTATCGAGTCCACTTCTCTCTTGAAGTCAACCAGAGGGACGTTAGGTGAGCTGTAACAGACATAGATCTTAAAATGTTTAAAAACAATACATACGCAACCTTCTCCCAACCTCAGATCTATTACCTCAACCTTCTTATTAAAAAAATAGACTGCAACGTCCTTTCGCTTGTCCTCAATCCAGTCACTGCTGGACACATAGTGACTTTTTGGTTGGGTGTAAAGTAAAGAAGACAGATGTAGTCGGGATAAAGATGCACTTTTATTTCCGTAAACAGTAACTTTTTACACTCGTTGCAACAGCAAGAAAGTCTTTTCCGATTCACTCACAGCACGGCTCCAAATTCGTCACAAAAAGAACTGTCCCTTCTCCGTCGGCACGACTACTCAACGCTTCACATACGTCTGACTCCCCTCCTGTCGCACTTTACCGCTATTTATATCTCCCAGGCACTATTCTGGAAAGTTCAGTTATTGCGGTGAAATACAAAGCAGATGATTCTCGAAGTCTCTATCCTTTTCTCTCTTTCGGCAAGCGCCCCAACAATGCGGCCATTCTCTGTCTCTTTCCTTCGGCTCCTTTGTGGTAGTGCAGACAATAATGCGATGGGTGACACTGCTGTTGTCGGCAATTAGATGCGGCGGGCGCGGTGACAATATTTTAAGTTTGGTTCACATACAAACATACCATCTAACATCTTTTCCTTTGCAACTGCAATTGCCATATCATGACTAAGTTGCGATCTCATCAAATTGACTTGCAATCTATGCATATCTATTGTATTCATTTGGACTAGTTTAGCCTTCTTCGTCTAGCGTCTAAGATCAGATTCCTGTATATCGAATATCTCATCTGATCCGTTCTATGTCCACTTTCCTTACATTCCATACAGAAAGGGGTACTTTTGCACTCTTTGGCTATGTATCTCTCCACAATTTAGGCAGTTTCCTGTCCTATCTTCTCTTTACATTGTGCTGCTCTGTGTACAAATCCTAGGCACTTATAGCACCGTGTTATAGTTACCCTTTCCCTCACCTGGCATTGTAGCCATCCAATTCTAAATTGCCCTTTTTTTAGTAGCAATTTCCCAGGGTCAGCAGGCAAATTTAGAGTTGCGTTTTGGTTTCCATATCTACCCGGTAACTTCCTTTCTTATGATCCCAGCTTCCACTTCCTTAATATTTGTTGAAATCTCTTCTTTCAGGGCTTTAGCTTTCTCCGCCCCCTCTACTATGAGAACTAAATCTTCTCTTTCGGTCTTTCTAATACTTTTTATTCTCACGTCAAGCTTGCCTATATCAACATATTGCTTCACGGTTTTCAATAGATCTGCATAAGTTTTATCCTTAGCTTTAATCACAACCATTTCCTCAGCTCCCTCTTGTGCTAATACTTTGAGTGGAGTAAAATAGTTTACTGCAGTTCCACTTCCTCGAAACATCCACTCCAGTGTTCTTCTTGTGTATTCTCTATCCAATCCTTCTGGTGTAGCTAATGCTACTTGTCTAGTTGCATGAACTTCCATTATTTGTTTCCACTGGAGAAGAGTGGAGTGGAATATTTTCAGATCATTTATCCCTTCTTTGTCGACCAAGTACGGTATCAGGTACAGGTAATGCGCCATTTCCTTATCTCCACCGCTACTAGTGAATATTTTAATCCTTCTTTGCAAATATTCCACACTATCTCCTAAGTTTTCCTCCTCCACCACCACCACCACCACCACCACCACCACCACCACCACCACCACCACCACCACCACCACCACCACCACCACCACCACCACCACCACCACCACCACCACCACCACCACCACCACCACCACCACCACCACCACCACCACCACCACCACCACCACCACCACCACCACCACCACCACCACCACCACCACCACCACCACCACCACCACCACCACCACCACCACCACCACCACCACCACCACCACCACCACCACCACCACCACCACCACCACCACCACCACCACCACCACCACCACCACCACCACCACCACCACCCCCACCACCACCACATAACCGTGTGCAGATTCTGCTCTTGTTTATAGGTTTTGCATTGTACGAGTATTTAAGTAAGCAAGCAGACAGGCCAGCAGGCCAGTAAACGAGTACGTGAGTGAGTGAACGAACCAAGCAACAAACAAACAAACAAACAAACAGTCATACAGACAGAAAAACGAACAGACAAACAAACAGATAAACAAACAGAGAGACAGACAAACAAACAGACAGACAGACAGAGACGAACAGACAAACAGACAGATAGACAGATAGACAGACAGATAGGCAGACAAACAGACAAAGAAACAGACAAACAAACAAACAAATAAATAAAATAACGTCCCTTGAAAGCCAAGGATAAGAAAAGAAGGGAGATAAATGTATCTGCCACACTAAGCATTTCAGAGTACAGAGCCCCAACATAGGCCACAAAAATGGAGAAAAACAAAATACTTGGTGGCCTGCTCCAGTGAAATTGTACTGTATACATTGGGGTGTGACAAAGTAAGGTATAAATATAATTCTTCTTTCTCCTTTTCTCCCCCTCACATCTCTCTTACAGTCACGAGCTGAGATCTCCTTAATGGACTTCTTGGTTCTCACGAGAGCTTATCTTAAAAGCTGGTAATATATACACAAACGCGAAAAGAATTGCTTTCTTGGTTAATGAAAGGAACATAAATTGTACCTTAATATGGAGATAAATGTCGGATTTGTGCGAGTTGGAATAAGGTCACGAAATAAAGTTATCTGAATTTTGGGGCTAGAAGTTTTGACACTTAGCTTTCGTAATCTGAGTAGAAACCAGTTGCGAGTTTTCTTGAAATAGACCAAGATTGCTGAATATTTTATTCATTTTATTAAAGCACGTATTTAAGAAAGGGATTTGTAGCGTGAGGAATTTAGAATGAGCTATTACTTTATTAATATTTGTAATTTAAGAATATTAAACGATATTCAGAAAGATACTATCAAAGATTCTTTAAAACTCCTGCATCCCCATTTATATTTTGTTTAGTAGTATTTTCGCTGGTGAATATATGAAAATGTTTGATAGTATTCTTAATGATGATGCTTACTAATTTTTCTTTTTACTTTCTCTACAACGCAAAGGAAGTAGAGGGAGTACCTATTGAAGGGGTGTGGCAGCTGAAGGCACAAAAGTTGTACATTTTTGTAAGTTGTCTTGTCGGAAACTTTTAAAACACCGATGTGTAGAGAGAATAATACATAATTAGTGTATCATTTTATAACAGTAAATAATTAAACCTGGTCCCATGGAGAAGAAAGTATATTTAATGTTCGACTTTCACTAAACAAAATCCTAACTGTATCCGTAATATCAAAGTGATGTTACGCTTGCCACTTTTGCAAAAATCATAATTTTCGAAACATTTTAGAAAGAGCTTGTAACGGTATTAAGAGTAATACCGTTGGATATAAGAAATTATTATAGACTTGGGAACAGCCAGAAGGGGTATGTCCTGAAAGTGGAACGGTTAGTGTTCACGTAAACAGTGGAGTTGAACAGAAGAGGGCGTGGAAAATGGAACTGTCTGAAGTTGTCAATCCCTATTATGTATTTCCAGTAGGATTTGTATTAATATGTGCCGTTCTTGTATTTGCGTTTGGATTCAAATCTGCGGAACAGACTGCATTTGCCCAGCTCACGTATACAGGCGATGACCGGAAACCAACTGACAAGAAAAGAAAAATTAAAGATTAGCAAAAGTCACATGTTGGGCAAGGAAATACATCAAGTGATGAACAAGCAGATATAAAAGGGACCGCTAAAAGATGCTGAGAAAGAGCAAGAGCATTTAGGGTTTTGTGTTATATACTGTAGGTCAAGTTTAAATGTTTTAGTGTAGGTCAAGTTTATTGTAAAAAAAAAAGAAGAAGAAGAAGAAGAAGAAGAAGACTTCTTGTATTTTTGAAGTTTGGTGTAGTTAGGATAAGTTTAAAAAGGATTTTAAAGATGTATATGATTTGTTGTTTTCTCGTATTCTTAATTTCACGAGATACGATGTAATATTAGAAAGGTTTTACTTAGAATATAGATATTGTTTAAAACTTTCAAGTTATTTCAATGAATTGTTAGTTATGCACGTGTTGTTTGATATGAACTTGCGCTATCCTGAAGATTTGGCGGATAGGAATTAATCAAAGGAGAGTGATATTTAGAAGGGTAATTTAATAGCTTATATCAGAGTGGCGTAAGCGCATCCCTTTTCGCTGACATGCAACGCCAAGGCTTCTGCCGTTGCTCATATCTAACGCCGAAACAGTCCTTTAAAGTGAAGGAATGGGAAAATCGGGAGATACAGGTAATATTTCCAGCATTCGCTTAACGACCTGGGGGAAAAGAAAGGAAAAAAAAAAAAAAAAAAAAAAAAAGAAAGACAAATCGGAAAGGTTGGTTACGGGGATCGAACTCACGCTTTCCCAAATGCCTCCGCACTACCTCACTCGGTAGTGGATATCACAAGTTGCACAGGTGGACTTTGCACCTCGACCGAAAGGCCTATGCTCCGAAGGACATTCTTCAGGAGGAAGGATGAGGAGAATGGATCCTAAGGGTGGCTGGGACGTTGCCACGACATAGCAGATGGTAGGGTCTCTATATTTTCCCGGGCATCTGAGCATCTGAGCATCCCAGCTCAGCCCGGTTCCTAACCACCCGTTCGGGTTCCTACCTTTCTCTACTTACCTTGGTTCCTACTCTCAAGGGCGGGACTCGGAAATCAGCTTCCCTCCCCCTTCGAGCTTTTACCATCTTATGAGTGGCTCAGAAACCACTAGGCTCGCCTTCCAATCCAGGGAACGAGATTCCCAGAGTGCGTCCTTTACCCCTGTCGTGCTACTGCCACGATACTCGCCGACGCTTCCAACCCTGAAACAAACTTAACAAGATGATGGGTGAAATGAAACTATTAATGTAACGAGATAGTGGGACAGGAAGTTCGGAGACAAAGGAAATCCGTCTCAGCCTTTCCTTGGCGACCCGGGAAACCCTCCGAAAAAAACCCATGGGGCAAAAGATCGAACACGTGACCTGCCAAATACAGGTCAGACTCTACCACCTGAGCCATCCCATTCGGTTTGCCACCATCCTATCATGCATCTACTATTTTAGACTAGAGGTAACATGCTAGCCCAAGGCTTCTCGTTCAAATCCAGCAACGGGCGATGCATTTTTGTGACATAAATATAATTAGTGTGACTCTTTTCGGAGGGGACGCAAAGCTGGTGAGCAAAATAAAGGCGACTTTCAGATTCCATATAGAATGGAATGCTGAGGAGCACAACAGTTACTACGTTTCCCTGGAGAGCTGGAATCGATTCGAATCCAATTCTATTTTCAATAGCATGCGCATTTCCATGTTGAATTTATTCAGGAATGAGATTGATTTGGATACGCAAGGCTCAAGCATAAATAATTCGCTGTTTAAGTTTGGTCACTTGATTTGTGTTAGCGAAGCCATAAAAAATAAATTTCCTGCGTATTTTAAGTAGATTTTGGGGTTAGTGAGCGTTTTTGAGAAGGAGATATAGGTTTGAGGGCGCTCAACTGCATGGTCATCAGCGCCCTTAAAAAGTATTTCATGGCAAAAGTCAGATGTAAACCTGAATCAAAAATAAAACTACTGGTAAAAAAGAAATTATACGCATAAATACGCATAACAGTGTCAATAGCCAGAATTAAAACAAGATGATAAATATGTCAAATAGCATAAAAAAGAGAGATCTAAAGTTTCAAATCCTCAAACTCATGTTACACTTCGCTAAAAACTTAAAAGCTCTTATCAACCGCTGTTTTGTCGTCCGCTAAGACCTCTGCAAGTCTAGCACAGTCTCGAAGGTGCGCTAGAGAGGAATATTTTTGAGAATATATTGCGAGATTATAGAAACAATAAAAGTGTCATTTGCGGGTTCAAATCCATTTGAATCTAGTAGGTATTTCCATGCAACAAAATTTCGATCCAATCCCACTTCAAAGAGGATCGGATCCATGGACTCAGTTCGATCTGAACCCTCATTTCCATACAGTATTCAGACCGGAAAGATAATTCAAATCAATTTGAGTTCCCCATGGAAACGTAGTCGGTTAAACAGCGTCCATATTATTTCATTCATAGCCACAAACAACCCAAGGGTAGAGTGAACAGTCACGGAGAATCGAACCGGAAACTCCTGAATGCAAGTCTCACGTTAGCAGACATCTACCCGCTTGATTTCTTCATCCTCTTCTATTTATTTTAATAGCTAGTCGTTTAAATGTCGTGGTATTTTTGTGGTGTGGTTTCGTTTTAGCGCTTGGAAACAAAGTTGCAGCAACAAAAATAACGGACATAGCATTTATCCATCCAAGTATTTTATGCAAAGAACCTGTGGCAGCAGTGTAAACGTGGCAGTGATATTCAAATAAACTACGACGGTCGATGTGAAGGTGCGCGCTTCTTGGCTTTGTGCCACTGATTACCATCAGTCGTTACACGTTGTATACACTACACTTCACACTCTCTCTGGCAATGACCTTTGTACAGGTAACCAAGCTGTGAAATTGATTCACTCTAATAGCTATAAGGGCTCGACAGTCATTCCAAATCGATCCCTATTTCTCTATTAAACCGTTTATTTTTATAGTAAGGAAAGGCAGCCCAAATTCGAATAAAATACTTAGACAAACCTCTTCTACCGGCTGGTGTAGAGGATTTACAGAGACCTCGTCCTGACCTTAGCAATTAATTTTGCTTATTTCCATTCAATTACCGTCCCTTTTACTTTCTCTACTGCGTATAGCAAAACAGAAGCACTAATGCATTCCACCCAACAATTCGATGTTGAAATTTTACCGGAAATATATGTTTTGAGGCCCCCTGAATCCAAAACACACATTTTAATAAAACGATGTGTGTGTATGTGTTTGTGTGTGTGTGTGTGTGTGTGCGTGTGTGTGTGTGTGTGTGTGTGTGTGTGTCGGCGAACGGTATTACTCAAGAATCAAAAATCGGTTGAATCCAAAACTTATCTAAGTACTTAAGTATTTAAGAAAATATACTATTCTTCCATCTAGAAAATTGATACCGCAGTTCTATATACACAACATTAATCATTCAAAAAGTATTTAAAAATACTAATAGAGTAATAATTTTCAATTATTATAGGAGAAACGAAGGCAACAAGGAGGCTGCCTGGCGGATTTACGAGTAATTTCAACGACTTTTGCAGCGCCGCGTCAGTCAGAACGAACGAACGAACGAACACTTTTTGCCTGTCTGTCGAAGTGAACAGATCTAAATTTTGTTGAAACGTTTAAGTACGTGAAAAGCCAACGGAAACAAAGTGATCATTGGAGAATATATTTGTGTGTAATTGCGCGCACAGTACTTTGGTCGACAACGTCTCAGTGAAAAGAGTAAAGCGATTGAAGCATTATTAAAAGACAGACTTCCGTTCAAAACAACACACGCATACCCAGGGAGAGAAATCTCATAACTTTATCGGCGGCAAAGGACTGAATCAACGTAACTTTGAGGCATTATTAGGAAGCGGGAAGCATTGTTGCTTCAAATAGTATTAGAAATGACCGACAATAATACTATGCAATTCGGCATCAAATTCATTTCACCTACGATTGGCTAATCCTGCTTCAAAGGCCACATCAACGTAAAGCAAATAAATAATTGATTAAAACTTTAAACTACCCATTAACCGATGTTATGAATGGACAGGTATAAGCTTATTTATAATCATACCAAGGTTTACAAAAACACTTTTTTCTGCACTCAAAATACACTACATGTTTGTATTTGTTCATTGCTCTCAGCAGCTATAATCCTTGTGATTTCTAGCATTATTTTACCACTACGTTTCTGTAGTGTACGAGGTTTAGGGCAGGGAATCCTGCTGCTGTGCTTTGGCTAATGAACGACAGCATTTTTACGAGATATGAGAGCAGAGGGTGAACATTTCCAGCATCTACTTTGAGATAAGAGCTTTAGTGGGTCTCTGACGGCACAACGACTCTCGCCGTGGGTTACTCTATACTACTGCTGCTACTATGGTTTTTACATACAAAAGTTATATAAATTCCTCACGCATTTAATGGCATTAAGCCTCCTTATCTTGCAGATATATCTATCTACCATTATAAGAGCTGTAAACTTTATTACAACTAATTAATACTTCCATAGGTCATTTTCGAGCCTGGCCTTCTCTAGTTACTTCCTCCTTTCTGTCCAGTCCTCCAAGTAGCCGTTCCAAATAATTATTTTGTTTCTGTTATTACCGTACCGTACCCATGTGCTTCTAGGTCTCGCTCTGGATCCTATTCCAAACATACTTATTTCATCTGAGTCTCTGTAACTTTATACAGGTATAAGTGTGAATATTTGAAATAGTAATTGATGCGGAGCAATGAACAATATTACATCCAAATTTCCTACATACGTGGACTTAAGAGTAGCATGTTTTCAAGCTGGTTAGTGCGTTCAAGTAGACGTGGTACAGAAAACATGACGCAGAGTGAAAAAGAATGCTGTAACGTGGTAACGAATGCTGTATCAGAACTGAGTTCAAATGCTTTGAGCAAGGCCAATGCCCTCACATCTAGGTCGCGCATTTGAGTTGTCAAACAAAACGGAGAGTCTATCACACAGGTGTTGTTACAACCATGCAAAAAACATCAGTAAACTATGTGGTTGGTTTGTGGGAGAAGAGAAAAAACAATAAGACACCCAAGTGCGTGCGTATTACGGTACAAATTGTCAAATTTTCTGAAAGTCTGTATAATTGACAACATCCCCTTCCTTATACTGTGCATAATCACAGGTAACAGCTTCAGTAACATAATCTTACATGCATCGCCTTAATGATTTTACACCAATAAAGACACCTTACCTACTTATCTATGATGAATTGTGAAGGAAGTATTTCAGAATTGTAAAATTTACGTTTCCAACATGTGGTCATAGGGCGATAGCACTATTTACCGATATTCGATAGGTACTCCCTTTTATAAAACATCTGATGTGTTGCATTCATATGACTTTCTCTACTCTTGTACAAACCACAAGTTCTATTCCTATATCTTCTTCATATTAGTTCAGATAAATATTTGTACAAATGATCTTATTGTTTATATTCTTGTGGGTACAAGGAGAATATGGGAATACAGTAGGCTTTGACTGATAGTCAAATCTTTTAAAGCTTTCAAACTCCTTTCTCTTTGCACGGTTAAAAAATGAATAACGATGTTACATTTGACAGAAGTGTAAGTTCTCCAAAACTCAGACAAGGAATATCTCCGAAATGGTACACTCTACAAAAAATTATTCCGAGAAATGTGTATTCTAGCAAGATCTACATGGTTTGTATAGTAAGATTTTGTCTATGTCTTACAATTTACCAGTTATGCAAAAGTTATCCAGAGTAAATAGGACCACTTGGGCAACAGGCAGAAAATTCAAGATATACATTTCATTTGTGGTAAAAATATCTCAAACATATGGCATTTTAATCAAAATCGTTACGGCCATTTTCAAGAAAATCAACATTTTCGAAAAAGTTTCCATGTAAAGGGTAGTTTAGGGTGGAGCAATTTTCTTCAAGTTCATGTCCCATCCTTGAAAGACATTAAACTGGAATAGCAACGTTGTTTTTTAACTGACTTTTCATTTTGAGTTACGCTGTCCCCAGACAGACACACAGACAGACAGACAGACAGAGACACAGACACAGACAGACACAGACAGACACACACACCTTTTTCTAAAAGTGTTTTTTTTTTTTTTTTTTTGGATTCAGGGGTATCACAGCATACATTTCTGGTGAAATCTCGATATCGAATTGTTGGGTGGAATATAATACTTCCTCTACTTTACGTGGTAGAGAAAGTAAAATAGACCGTGGAGATGATAGGTTATTCTGACCAGCTGGGAACCTGCAGCTTGAAACCCGTTTTCATTAGAGGTTGCACAACTTCTCTTGGTGTATGATGAATATAACATGCTATTTTGAATTTTTGTATTGTGTGACTGCCACGCAAAAATGTTTTTCTACATATTTTACGCACTACTGGATTATTATTAGTGCTATCTACTTCCAAATAGTCCCAAATTTCACTCATTTTTTCAATATCACTATTGTACACTGTAAAAAAATATTTATGCTAATTAGTTATATGGTATACTGTAAGCCGTAACCTGACTTGCGAAACTCTAAATAATGGATGGAAGGCAAGAACAACAGTTTTGCGATATGAGGATTGATAAATGATTTTTATTGGACCGAGTAAAGGTTTGAAAAGACGAGACAGTCGGGTTTTTTAAACTTCCGAGGATTAATAACTTAACACGTGTATTGTATACCTTTTTTGGCCGTATGAATGAAATGTTAAATACTAACCTTGAAATATTATAAGATTTATCTTTCTATGGTGTCTTCATGGTTGAACTTAACATATATTAACTATACTATCTTTCCTATTCCTCTTTAGATTTTGCAGGTATTAGATTTTGAAGCCTAGTTTCCAATTTTCTTTAATCTCCGAACCAACACCCTCGTTCAATTTAGCCACCATGATTACTTAGGGTAATTACTGATTTGAGCACGGCCTACTCTGTTTACCTCGCAGGTGTATTAGGACTCAAGTACTCACTGCATAATATCTTCGATCGTCATTACAACAAAAGTTGAACTGATATCAGTGGTTTATTCGTTTTAATTATAACGTATGCAATATAAATAAGAGGGTCATTAGTTAGGTACCAAGTATGCTTTATATCTGTATAAGTCAGACTATAAAACGAACATTGTAAAACAAAACAAAAAGGGGTACTATATTGAAGTTTCATAAAACTATGGCAGTGCCCATTACATCTTATGGAGCCGAAGCCTGGACCTAGAACACAAATGATAAAATAGTTGAAATGGCTGAAATGACATTTTTGAGGTACGTACATGGTTGTAGTCTCAAAGAACACATTAAGAGTGATACAATAAGGGAGCAACTAAAATTATTTAATATAAATGAATAAATCAGGGGGTACAAAATGAAATGGCAGGATCATATCTCCTGAATGCCAGAAGAAAGACTAACCAACCAGGCCTTGCAGTACAAACCAGTTGGTAGGAGAGAAGTTGGAAGACCAAGGAGACGCTGGGAAGATCCCTTCTGGGTCAAAACGGGTCTAAATAACCTATTTTGAGGGTTGATGATCATTTGTATTAATCAAAATATTGTCAAATTTAAGGATGTGAAAGTACTAGTGGCCTAATCCTTAGAAATACATAATATAGAAGTGTAGGTTAAGTTGGTAGGAGTGAATACCTCATAATTCATTTACCTGCAATGTCAACATAGCCGGAATGGCCATGAAGTCGTACTATCTCCTAGAAAGTATATTTCCTTGCGCCGTATTATCTGACGTCTTAAATTCTGATTTGCTTCCCTGGATTCATAGATTTTAGTCACAGGGGTAGATAAATGCAATGGCTGAGAGTCAGTCATCAAGCCACGCTATTGCACACACAGGGGACTTACCTAAGGTCAGACGCCTGTCGGGGAGCAGAGGAACCTATTGACCGGACAGAGTGAAGACCTGGCAGCGAGTGGTTATCCAAGCACCAGGTATGAGAGTGAGGAAGAGAATGATCCTACGAAATGCAGGCGAAATGGATGAACGGAAAGATGATGGGGTGGGGTGAAAAGGAGTGTGGAGAAAAGAGGGTTAAAGGAGGCAGAAGATCGTTGTAGCATTGTGTGGTAGGATACACCTTAATTAAAAAGAATAATAAAATATCTGATGTGTTGCACTCACATGACTTTCTCCATTCTTTTACTAACCACTCTTACAAACTTATTCCTATATCTTCTTCGTGTTAGTTGAGACAAACATTTGTACAAATTATCTTATTGCTTATTTCCTTGTAGGTGCAAGGGGAACATTAGAATACAGTAGGCTTTGCGCGATAGTCAAATCTTTAAAAGCTTTGAGATTCCGTTCTCTTTGCACACAACATATAACAATTTTTTTAAGTTTTCCGAAACTCACACACACAACAAGGAATATCTCCGAAATGGTTCACCCTACGAGGAAATTTATTGAGACATAAATTGTGTATTTTAGCAAGATCTACATTTTTTGTGCAGTATAGTTTGGTCTATCTCTAACGGTTTACCAGTTATGCAAAAGTCGTCCAGAGTAAATACGACTACAGGGCATATAGCCAGAAAATTCAAGATATACATTTCAATTGTCATAAAAATATCTCAAACATATGACTTTTAATAAAAATCGTTAGAGCCATTTTCAAGAAAATCAAAATTTTCGAAAAATTTTCTATGGATTTGGTTTAAGGGCGCTCAACTTCTAGGTCATCAGCGCAAAAAGGAAAAAAAAAAAAATTTTTTTTCCCTATGTAAAGGGTAGTTTAGGGTGGGGCTATTTTCCTCAAAATCTTCGTGTCGCATCCTTGAAAGACTTAAATACCAACTTTGGTTTTTAACCGACTGAGTTTTTGAGTTATACTGTCCACAGACACACAGGCACACACACGGACCTTTTTCTAAAGCTGCTTTTTTGGATTCAGGGGGTCTCAAAACATATTTCCGGTGAAATCTCGACATCGAAGTTTTGGGTGGAATACAAAACTTCCCCTACTTACCAGTAGAGAAAGTGAGAATTAGATATTTAATTTTTCCCTCTGCATATTTGCTAACTTCTGAAGTTCAATCAAGTGAACTGGAGAAAATTCACCAGTTAGATTTGATCTTAGAATTCTAAATTCAGCTTGACTGAAGAGAATTTTTAGGTGGTTGAACTCAGGTTAAGTTTTATGCAAGCGGGCCTTAGAATTGAAAGGTACCAAAGACATTTCATATATTTCTCTCACAGTATTAGACATACTTCAACATGACCAAGTATCGAGGTGTCATCCCTTGCAAATACTTGGGTTTGTTATTTGAAGTGACCAAATAAACACGAACTACAGTTAGAAAAGCCAGGCAATATAATATCCTTTCCTGGTTTAGCGTTTGGGTCAAATACTAGCGGTAAGAAATTAAACGAAAACCACTTTTTGTCTCTTACTACAACTTACTGAAGGTTGTCAAGATTGTGGTGAAGGACGATAATCAAAGCTTTAAATTCAAGCGGTGTGTATCTAGGCATCAATATGTATAGTGTCTCACATCCTTGAAATGGGCACCTCTTTGCGATAAAATGTACGCTGCTATTGCCAAATTTGTAAATGCATAGGAATGCCAAGTGCACATTCTTAACTGATGCCGCTGACGGAAGCTGAGAGTTGTATAGTAGAAAGTTACGACTTTGTCCACGTAAGTGCGACATTAAAATTAATGGCAGCTGAGACCAAAGTTACATCATTAGATACGGTGCTCCTTGCAGAAAATCCGGTTTTAATATGAGGACGAGATGATGGCAGTTAGCTAACCAAAAGTTTGAGAAGTTGTTATAAATTTAAAGAGTGGTATTTCCAAGTTAAAAGGGTATGAGTATATACTTCATCTTACAGTCTAACAAAAACACAACATAACTAGAGAGTTTCAAATGACAAGTGCAAATTTTAACCTACTCTGCTCCTTAAGTATACGAAGTATTCCATTCCAAAGATTCCATACCAAGAATTGCACTGCGAATACGCGTTTTGTGGTCCCATGACTGCTTTCGCCACGGCACAGTGTGTTTATTACTATGTAAGATAACTCCAAATAACAAGCGTACGGGTGGTTTCCTTTCCGAACAGTCATCATGAGACCTGAGTAGGTGTGTTTAATGTTAGCAGTCGTAGTCTTTCGTTTTACTAACAAAGTTGCGCGATTACCCAGCGTATGTTTATGAATTTGAGAATATTTAAAACTATATTTCATTTATCACCTTAATCATATCAAAATCGTTAATTTAGAAGATATAACTTTTTGTGAAGGTTTTTCAAGTAAAGGAATGAATGTTTGAGGTGGAGGGTTTTTCTTGAAAATCGTTGCGTCTATCCTTTGAGAATGCTGAAGGTAAATACTAAATTTGGTAATCAACCAAGGTTTCGTTTTTGACTTGTGCTGTTTAGGGCGATTCAGATACACAGACACTTTTCTGAAATGTATATTTGGATTCAAGAACTCTTAGAAGGTGTACTTTTGCTGAAATCTAGCTGGTAGCATATGACTGTCTTCTAATTGTAATTATACCCCCAAACCCAACTCATGGCTTTCTAAAAAGAAATGTCTCTCTTCAACACTATGGATCAATGCCATCAAGATGAACTGCAATGTGTCTTCAGTTCACAGTGTTCCAGGTAGTAAACCTGGCATGTGTGCAACGAGACTGAAGCCCTCGCACACGTACGGGAAGGGTAAACTTTTTAAAAACTGCAGACATGATACTGTATGGAGGTTCTGATTCATTCAGAGCCATAAACAACTATTAGGTCTATGAAAGAGTTTGTTCTTCTACCTCCAGCTTCATCAGAAGAGCACACGTAATTGTCACTGACAGACAAGATAGATTAATTCTTGACCCTACGAACCGATTTGAAGAAGAAAAATGTAGATCAAATTAAGGAGATTGCTAAGGGAAAATAAACTACGCCATGAGCCTCATCCTTGCATTCCTTATTTAACAGACAAACACCAAAATTCAAATTGGGAATTAATTGGTGTACTTTCTCTGAAGAGGTTACTAAGTTTGCTGTTGATCTGCTCTAACGCTTTGAATTGCAACTGTTTTAGAAGACATTGGTTAAGAAATTATTCATCACTTTTTGCACACTTTACACAGTCATTTGTATACCACACTGAATTAAATAATTCTTAAATGGTTAGTTGTCCTATTCCCAAATATTATAATTTTATACCTTATTACACTTTATATGTCAAACACACTTGCCTTATACACGTCTTACCCTTTAGTGTTCGTGTTTAAATTGTCTTGTTCTACAGATTTATTAGCAGGTTGAGTCTTTATGGGAACTCTAAAATAGGAAATCTATCCAATTACTGGATGTTGTCTCTCAAAGCATTGGTATGTATTAAGTGTATTAATGTGAAGCTCCTAAAATTAACTAGTTGCCCTTTAAAATCTATTTTATCTGACTTGAATATAGATGTAAGAAATAAGAGAATTTGCTCCATAAATCTCAACGGCTGATCACAATCTGGAAGGACGCAAGCCAAAAGCCGCCTGCGTCTGTTCTTTAGGGTTCCTTTCACGTATACCACGAGATCACGAACTTGGAAGGCAACGTAGCCAACAAAGCAACAGAGACGGCAAGAGGAAGAAACGGGTCTGGAATCGAAAAAATAAATCATAGAGTAGGTACCTGAGGACGGACGGTCGGACTTGTATGGGATATGTCATTCACAATTCCGAGGAGATGAACTGCAGCACCAAAATAGTAAACGAAAGTGAATGTGACGGGAATAAGATAGCGCGCAACTCTGTATGACTACATGATTTGTCGCTTGAGCCTTGTGCATCTGAAGTTACCTTCTGATTAAGTTGTGATTGCACATACTTTCCTTCAATCAATTCAGCTAACAAAGTCCAAATATTTTTTTGGATACTAACTATAAAATATAGGTTGATGTATAATGAAAAATATATCACTAAATTTAAACTGTTATTTTAAAACCTACTCTTACAAACTATTATTTTCTATCTTCATGCTAGTCCAGATAAACATTTGGAGAAATTTAAGACTTAGAACTTTCGCGGGGAATGTTACTAAATTGTTTCTCGGGTGAACAGCCGCTCCGCCTACCTCGTTTGAGTATACACTCCAGCATGATTTTTACCCTGGCATTTGTTTCTGATGAAAACCATGGAGAATAAAATGGTCGAAAGCTCGAATTTTATAAATTTGACTGATCACCCCAGAAGCAATTATTATTATTTAAATAAATTACCTTATTGTTAATTTTCTTGAACGTGGAAGGAAAATACGAAGTTTTGAGCGATACTCAAATTCTTTAAAGGTGGTCGTTAAATGAAGACTTAGAAATTGCGTTCTGTTTGAAAAAAAATCACAAATAACAAGGAATATCCCCGAAATGGTTCACCCCACAAAATAAATGAGTTTGGACATAAACTGTGTGTTTTAACGAGAATACAACCTTTGTTAATACATAGCAACGGTTAGTAAGATGGACGTGAATAATTTTGTCTGTGATAATTAATACAATTTATTTAATAAAATAATTATCTAAATTTTGATAAAGCGTGACAATAATAAAGTCCTTTACGAGTTATACTTGTGTTGCATCTAATCAAACACAGGTACAAATGGCGCCCAACATGGGGCTCCATTTGTAATTCGTTTCCAAATTAATGTTAAATGCCTATATCTCTTTACAATCGGAGAATTGTAAATATTTCTTTCTGCAGATCGTGGTCTCGGATGGATAGTTGTAGGTATATCGAATTAGAAATAACATTCACATTTTAAACTCATAAAAAACTTTAGCTCAATTTATTGAGCTAAATTATATATAACTTAGCTCAATAAATTGTATTATTTTAGACAAAATTATTCACGTCAATTTTTCTAACCGTTAACTAAACATAAGGGGATCATCTACCAAAGCCTCTAAATTTTATACTTGGTTTTGAATTTTTAGAAAAGAAATCTCTCATATACTTGAACATTGACAGAAGTTAGATGGCTGGCACAACCATAAAGCCACTTCTTTACTCATTACAAGTTGGAAACTCGAAGTCCGAGTTAAACTAGTCCGGCTTGAATGCTCAATAAAGTTTTACTTATGACAGGGAAATCAAACACTGTTTCTTTGAAATACTAAACCATGATATTAAGCATGCTCTTTTGGAATAAGTTTCATACGTTTACTTCAACTAGACCTATTAATGTGCGTCTTGTCGGAGGTTTTGCAGAGCATAAACTATAACAAATAGCTCTTGAAAAAGTGGCAAAGCCTTTCACGTCCAGTGTGTCCTTATCCAAAATTGGTGTATTGACAGTTATTTGCAAATTAAAACTAAAATTTGTAATCCTGAATAAAATGCATGTTCATTCTTGCAGACGGTACTCTTTGCATTCAGTTTAGCCACTAATTCGACGTTAATATTATTTAAAATAAACGGCAGTTTCGTCTATCCTACCTTAAACTGCATCATGATGTAATTAATTTAATGGGCATATGATCGTATGCCCGTCACATCGGCACACTTTAACGAGAAGCAAATGTTTCTCTTCCATTATGAAACAGGTTTTCGTGATATGCCTTATAAGATTAAGTAGACAAAAACGGGGTAATGTCAATGACCATGAGATGTCAGATTCTTAAATTTATTATTCTAAATGGCTGTTGACTATAAATTTCTGTCTTTATTTTATTCTTATATCATCCTCTGCCCCTAAAATAAGGAATGGAAATAAATTGGCTTGATATAAAAGTTACATGTCACTGATTCTCCAAAAATACCCATTTTTAAGGCCCATGACTGAAAAGGTGGAAGAGAACCACACACAAAATAATATGCTCAGCTTTTGAGCTTATGATTGAATGATGTGAGTATACACAAAATGTTGGGTACTTCTTAAGAATGAAAAAGTATTTCAGAATAAGTACTTAGGTTATAAAGAAAATCCCCTACATATAAAAAATTCTGCTTGGTTTTACCTTAGCAAATGCCTGGAAAACTTTGATTGAAGGAACAGTTACCTAGGAATAAATAAGCTGTGTTTCTTCAGTATTTTGAACCAAAATATGTTGTTCATCATTTGTTGAATCAGGGAGCTGTAAAATGGATGTAGACAGTGAGCAAGAACAAGCAAGAATAGCTATATAAATGTTGAATGGGGTTTTGTGGAGTGGAACCATGTTGAACTGTGTAAAGAAGAGGATTTTAAAGACTGGTCGAAAGTATAGTGACCTATTGGTACTGCTGCGTAGACTTTGGTGGAGGAACAAAAACCTAAGATCTTAGCAGGTAAATAAGACGTAGTGCTAGAGTATCAAGACTGGAGAGAAGGAAAAACAAAGAGGTGAGACAGATGATGGATATGGAGGAAACAGTGGTGTGGGGAACTTCAATAGTATGGACACGTGAGAAGAATGGAGGATGATGGGGAGCCCCAAGACCTTTCTAGAATGGTCACCTTGTGGAAGAAAGAAGCGGGGCATGCCAAGAGCAACTTAGAGAGCACAGATTTACAGAATGATAAATGACCGATACCTGGCGGAGGATTACTTATTCAAATGGAGAGAATAACAAATAGGAATACAGAGCAATTGCTGAAGGGTGGAGACTCCGTTTATATAAGTAAAATGCTGTTACTGTTTTGGATTATTTATTTTTGCTTGTGACTTTTGTTGATTGTAAATGTTTGCTACACATTATTGAAACCTACTAATGATAATATGAGTCGGTTATATTTAGCAACTGCATTGAAATTGGCATGTAATATTAAATTTTAGGGCATACATTTTTCAGCCATTGTTTAAATTTTAGTACGAAAATATTCACAATTATTATTATATTCCCTTGTAGTTGAGTATTATTAGTTTTGTTGTAACCAACTTTATACGAGGACATTTTACTTGCATTTTGGATATTACATTCCTTGTGTGTACTCCATTCAGTTTCTCCTCTCTCCCTGTATCTCTTGCTCTGTATTGTAACTATTTAATTGGTTTGTTACTACTTATTTCTCTGGTCGTCTATAACTGCTGAGTTAAGGAGGGACAAAATAAAAAGAGAAGTAAAGAAAAGAAGCTTTCTGTAAGCTTACTTTCTCCAAGAATAGTTATAGAAAGTCATGTGAGCATAATAAATCACATTTTTAATTTTTCAAAACTTATGGCAAAACTAGGTTAGATTAGATACAGGTTTAAGGGCGCTCAAGGGCGGTCATAAGCGACCTTAAAAAACAATTCATGGTAAAAGCCAGATATAAATTTCAATAAAAAATAAAATTAATGGTAAAAAGGAAAATAAATATACATAAATATACACAAATATAGAAAAAAAAGAGCAGAATTAAAACAAAGTGATAATGATCTCAAAAGTATAAAAACTTGATATCTAAGGTTTCAAATTCACAAACTCATGTTACTCTCCGCTAGAAACTTAAAAACCCTTTCCACCGCTTGTTTGTCGTCCGCCAAGACCTCTGCAAGTCCGGCAGGCAGCTGCAGACACTCTCGAAGGTGCATTAGAGAGGAGCACTCAAAATATGTCGGAACTATTGGTGTATGTAAACCAGTCACCACTCCAAACAACTAATATAGGAAGCGCAGGTTTGTGTAGTATTAAACTTGTTCCTGTTTTAGTTTTCTTAAGGTACATCTTCACTTTGGAAGTTTTCACTTTCAAAATCATATAACACCCCTGAATTTCTAGTTTTCAGAAATGAATAGTCCGCATGCTAGTTTTTAACAAAAGTGTGTTTAATTTAACAATTTGTACAATCAGGTTAAACTGGACGCAAACCACTGTAGAAATTCCTTTTCAGTATTTCTCGAAATTATAATTTTCAACCTTTTAATCCTTTTTAGTCCCAAATAAGTACTCTTAAAGTTATGCATGTTGCTCATTCACATATGTTGAAGCTTGTTAGATATGGAATTATGTGAGCCCACAACTATGACCTTAACACAAATCACAAAAACTCTTGCCATTTAAACAAAAATTCAATTGGTAAAAAGATGAGTTCTGAATTTCAAAATTCATGACTTCTTAAACAGCCAGTTTAGTTAAAATTTAGGTTCAACTTATACGAGTATAAGTCGGCGAATCGATGTCTGAGGTATCGATATTTTTATAGAAGCTACTGAACTTGAAAAACAAACTACATTAATTTTTCAATTTTGAATCTTTTATGGTTAATCAAAAAAATGTAAGAGTTGGTAGCATAAATATTTGTCGTTACTTATGCGAATTGTAACAGAAAGTTTTCAAAATTTCTGGCTAAAGGTATAAATTTTGGTTCCCACCGTGAATACGTACCTCGCCCAGAACAAATACCCATTAATTTTGAAAAATTCCATGAATTGCAAAAGAAAAACAGAAAGAAATAGGCTAAGGAGGGGAGAGATGGAGTTTAGGAAGAGGAATTGAGAGAAAGAGACCTTGCTGTTAACGAGCTGAAAACAATTGGTGGAAAGCACTAAATTACTCGAGATTTCTGTAAGTCAGTGAAGCATAATCATGGAAGGTCAAGAATTCTGTGCATTTGTTATAATTATAGCTACAGTGTTAAAACCGGTGGTGCCATGCACAAAAAGCAGTTTATCAGTTAGCATTAATGAGATATGCATGCTTGTATACTCACTGAGCAAGTTCTAGGTCCTAAATAGAGGAAGTCGTCAGGAAATTCCGGTTTGGAGCGGCGTTTATATAACACTGAACATATAATAACTTTTTTGTACAAGTCGTGAAATATGTGAAGGAGGAAAAATTAAGCGAAACCTTGTGGACATAACAACCTATAGCGAGCGGTTTAAAAGCTTTTATCTGCAAGCATTATTTGACAGCATTGTATCTCTCAATCTTTCTATAATATATTTATTGTTCTTCTGCCTTGGCAGATAACGTTGTTTTCCATAGTGCTGTATGATTTATTGCCTTTACTAACTGTAAAATGTTCCATATAGGCATAGCTCTGGGTGTTACAAGTAATTCTACAATAAGATAGTGTAGCAAGATTCTCTTCCTGAGTCTGTAAACGTATCATCTGAAAACCGGTCGTTCCTGTATGTAGTGTAGCAAATTTCCTATGCCTCAGGAGATAGGATACTACAAAGTGCACTGTTTCCCAAAGTACAGGTTACTCGGGAACAAGGCCACTAACATTTAGCACCTTAGTACATGTATTTCATGAACGAAATTGCGTTGAGCTATTTGAAAATCAATTTTATGCTCGCCCACACCCAAATTTGTTAATTATGTCTGATAACGATCCTTTAATGAACCTCCTTAAGTTCAAACTTTCATCAAAGAGCTGAACTTCATCCAATCAGAGACCTCAATTTTGATTAAAGCACATCAGTTCCACCAATCAGCGAATTCCCATGCAGCAATGGCAAAGCGCAATATCGATTAATTCTCGAAACGCAACTAGCGCGAGTTTGGAAAAGGATAAAACGTCGGACACTAGTGGCAGTGAGATGCAACTTACTTATTACACTAAACACAATCCCGCAGATTAATTTCATTAATCGTACAATAAATAATAGATAACTTATACATAAAATAAAGTTTCATCTGAAAACGAGTATATTCAATTCGCCTTCTATTTTTCAATGTTACGTAGTTTTCCAAGGTTATTTCATCATGCAGCTGTGAGCTGCTGGAAACGAATCGATCGTTTAGAGCCTGCATAGAACTCCAAATATCAGCTAATGCAATATGTAAGTCACTGTCCCTGGTGAGTGTACAACATTTTACAATATTTCAGCTATAAAATTAGGTATATGGTGGAGCATAAATTGCCGTATGAACCTTAACTATAATGGTAATTAAGATGCTAGTATGAAAATATATACTTAAGTTGTATAAAATATAACTTATTTTTAAACCGAGAAAGAAAACTCATAAATGTAAAACTACAAGATGTGTATTTATCTCTTTTTATTTTCTCTACTACGTAAGTAAGTAGAAGTATTGCATTAGACTAAAAAATTCGATGTGAAGATTTCACTGGACATATATGCTTTGGGGCCCCCTGAACCCAAAACAAAGTAATTTTAGAAAAAGGTTCATGTGTGTGTCTGTGCATAGGTGTATCTGTGTGAGTGTCTCTCTTTGTCTGTTTTGATGTAGTGATGTCCGAAAACAGCCTAGCCACATTCTCTAAAATCTAGTCCTTCAACACCTTAGTTATGTTTTATTTACTCAAGGACCAGTCCTAATTATTTTGTTTTTAATACAGTATGTTACAGTTTCAAAACCATGATTAAAATGTGTATCCCAAATTTCTTATGAAGGTTCCCTTTCCTTCAATACGATTGAAGTTTGAATAATTTTTTACAAGAAGCGATAACATAATTTACCACAGAAAATAAGTAGTGTAAAATTTGTGAAGCAGCTTTTTGTAAGTCAGCAGTTTTTAAATATAATTGTAATATTTCACATATGGGTAAAAACCTTTTCGAAGAATACACTAATTATCATGTAAACCTCATAAAAATGAATGTTACAGGGCCTGCTGGTAGACATGTGTAGCGCGTTGTCATATTTTGTTTATAAACTCGTATACACCCTAGATCAGACTTATTAGCACGGAGCGGGGTTTTAGTAAGTAAACATAGGAATAAGATTAACAGCATGGAGTATAGAGCCAGCAGGTAGCGTGAGGGCTTGACTGCCTTCCATTCGGCAAGGTCGCCGGCGCGTCCACCTCCCTTGTAAGTGCTCGGTTAACTTGCTGGATTTCCTACTAAAACCCCGCTCCCTGCTTATCAGTAAGAAAAAGAGAGGGGGGTAGCCACTGCTCCAACACCACTTTATGCAACGATACAGGATGTTTTAGTCGAAACTGCATATTCACCCTCATTGCACCTTTGTTTACCCATACAAATACCCGGCACATTGTAATAGTAAAAATCTGATGTATTGCACTCACATGATTTCTCTGCTCTTGTACTAACCCCTCCTATGCGCTCGTATTACTCTGTCTTCTTCGCGTTAGTCGAGATAAATATTTGCAGAAATAAAATTATCTTATTGTTTATTTCCTTGTAGGTTCAAGGGGAATATTAAAATACAGTAGCCTTTGAGTGTTAGTCAAATCTTTTAAAGTTTTGAGATCCCGTTCTCTTTACACGCTTAACATACAAAAAATGAGCAACGATGTTCCATTTCATGAAAGCTTTAAGTTTTCCGAAACTGGCGCATAACAAGGAATATCTCCGAAATGGTTCACTCTACAAAAAGATGTATTCAGACAAATTGTGTGTTTTAATGAGATCTAAATTTTCTATATATTAAGAATTTGTCTATCTCTTACTGTTTACGAGTTACTCAAAAGTCATCCAGAGTAAATACGACTACATAGGCTATAACCAGTATATTTAAAATATACATTTCATTTGTCATACAAATATCTTAAATATTAGCCATTGTAATCAAAATCGTTAGAGCCATTTTCAAGAAAATCAAAATTTTCCAGGTAGTTTAGGGTGGGGCTATTGTCTTCAAAATTTTCATGTCGCATCCTTGAAAGACATTAAACTTAATTACCAGCTTTGGTCTTTAACCGACTTTTCGTTTTTGAGTTATGCTGTCCACAGACTGACACACACACGCGGACCTCTCTCTAAAAATGATTCAGGGGGTCTCAAAACATATTTCCAATGAAATCTCGACCTCGAATTTTTGGGTGGAATACAATTCTTCCTTCTACTTAACAGTAGAGAAAGTAAAAAAGTTATGCGAGTATAACACATTTGATTTTTATATAGGAAATTTCATATTTTGCTTCTGTCTGCATAACAAATTGTATAAGTTATGGCAAACGGTGTTAGCCAGAAACAAACAGGAAGATAAATAACAGCAGAGTGACGTCCACTTTTGGCTGAGCAGGAGCATATCCGTATGTATGTGCACTACTTTGCATGTGTGTTATGTATACACCTGTCCAGCAGGCGCCATACACACCTGCCGATATGCCGACCTTCCTTGGCGCGCGTGGACACAACTTCGGGCAAAACCGCACGTCTGGGCTCGTGCCGCGGCAAGCGCTCTCCGACGTTTTCATTTTATTTCTCCCTAATAAGGAAACGAGCAACTTTGCGCTACCAGTTCTTGCCACCTGACTGTTCCCAATTACTTGTTTTTCTGTTATTTATGATTAAACATTTCGACGAAGGCTAATTCAGATAATTTGTTAGTACAGCTCTAATTATCAGCCTTTCCATGGTCAACAACATTTATACACAAGTTTTGAAGATGTTATGAACACAGGTTGGTGCGCAAAATCAACCGAAGGTGTTAATTATTGCCTACCACAACCCCTAGCTACACATGAGGCAACATGCACGTAATTATAGGAGTCTGAATAAACTTTGATTATACTCCCAGAGCAACAATGTCCCAAGTTTGAGAACCTCCTTTCACTATACGTGGACTTTGCCACTCTAACACTGCACATTGTGTTCTTTTAGTAGTGTTTAACGCCCGCTTTTACTACTACGGCACCGCAGGCGGTGACACTGATGATGCATGGAATGAAGATGAAGCATCGGTGGAATGAGATGGCGGGGGAAACCAGAGAACCCAAAAGAAACCCGCCCCCAGTGTCGCTTCGTCCACCACAAATCCCACAACCGGTTACTTGGGATTGAACCCGGATCGCTTTGGTGAGAAGCGAATGGTCTAACCACTCGGCTACGGCGCGGCCCGCATTGTGTTGGCACTGCTTACGTTTAAGAAGCCTGTAAATATTTGGCGACAAAGTCAAAGTGCATAGCCTTAGAAGATGCACCAAGTGATCGTGGCGTAACATATTGCGATACGGACTTTTAATATAGGTACCTAGTTCAATTTGGAGAAACTCTGTTCGCAACTACCATAGAGCTATATTCACTTTAATGCAAACTATTCCTATGATTGCTTATTTCTCTGCTTCATTTTAATTGACATAAGTATTTTCGGAAAATACCTTATTGCTAATTTTCTTGTAGGTGCAAGAGAAATTTGGGAATACAGTAAGGTTAAGGTCTGGTTGCTATGCTATGTGTTTGAAGTTCCGTTCTCTTTGCAAGGGTAAGAGATACAAAGATGAATAACACATTCGTATAGGTATTAACAAATTCACACAAGTGATAAAGAATATCTCGGAAACGGTCCACTCAAAACAAAAAGTATGTGGCATAAATTGTATATTTTAACGAGACACACATTCTTTATTTAGCAAGATTTTGTTTTCTGTTACTATGTACTATTTATTTTAAAAAATTATTTAAATTTATTTAAAAGAATGAGGTCTTGTGAGGAAATTTCCAGGAAATTCAAGTTATGACATAGAAACTGCCATGGATTCTCCTGTTTGTGTCCGTCACTGGATATTGACTGCGTTTCTACACTTCACAGGCAGGAGCTTATTCACCTTCCGACTGGAGGAGTGGAGTGGGGAAGAGCAGCTATTTACATAAGCGTCTTCAAAGAGACAAGGTTATCGAGCAGGATGGCTCCGCGGTAACGTGTTCCTTTGACCGCCACTCTAAACCTGAACTCTGACCTACACTCCACGGCGCAACAACCCAGGCCTATCACCTCTACGAAAACGGGCGTCAGGTGTGGGGTGTAGTACTGGAGGTTGGGACGTGGTTAGCACACCGAGTCCTTCCCAACCGCTACTTTTCCTTCACGTAGCAACTCAATTAGTCCCCCAGGGAGTGCGGGAAAAAATCCCCACTCCAGTACCCTGAGTTAAACTCGGCCTCTTGCCCTGTAAGCAGCTGAGCTACCATCATGCAAGTTCGCCCACTCTGAGTTTGGTTGTTTAAATAACCCTAAATTAAAAGGAAATAATATTCTTACATAAAGTATTTATACTCACAAAATTGCAGATGATACAAATCTTATTTATATATGAATAAATTTTATGTAGCATTTATATGGGGCCTTAAACACATAAGGTTGTATCAGTGGTTTGTTACCTTTGCAATAATTATACATCTTTGAGCTTGTATTACTTTTGGTTATTATATCAAATGTATACAAAACTCACACTCATTCATATTTCCAGACTCTAGGGAGTATGGGGAATAACCTTGGCTAGAGAAAATTTCCCACCCTTTAGGGTGGAATTAAACCCAGGACATCTGGACTTGAAGGTTGGTCGACAGGCGAATGTTACGGACCTATCCAGGCAGTTCCAACACCGGGACGGGTCTTCGAGGCTGGAATTGTAAGCGACTTCGTGCGTCTCTGTGGTCTACCTGCGCCTCGCAGCCTACTGTACTTCCTTGTTTCCCTGTCCCACAGAGTTGCCAGCATTTAAAAGTAAAATTATCGTACCAGCCACTCAAAATTATAGATTTGGATTCAAAATTATCGTACATCATAAATCAAACGCTACAACAATAAAAATATCAATATAATACTTATGAAAATATAAGGGTAATGATGGCTATTATATCCACTTACAAGATTGATGACCTCAACAAATATTACAACTTTAGCACTTATGTTTCTTGCACTATTCATCTGAAAGTTCAGCTTCCTCAACCGTTGCAGTATTGCACAAATTTGTTGTTGATATAAACCTTAATATCTTCTCGGTGAGTTGGAGATTTTAAGATCTACCACGTTCTTTCATAAGTTGAGACGACAAAAGAGTTCATTTACCGTATCTAGTGCCAATCTGTTTCTAACTTTGGTTTTTATTAAACCCAGTTTAGAAAAGAAAAAAAAACTCTTTCACAAGAAGTGCTTCTGTGGGGCAAGGAATCCTCTGATAATGCAAAGGCTGCTAGTTCTTTGAAATCAGTATTTCTACCAAGGTGACATGTTTAACAGCATTCCAAAAACTGTCAGGTTCAGACATGTTCTTTATTTCACACGGAATATCACGTATTCCGAGTTTTCTACATTGATCGTAACTTTCTGAACAGTGCCTTCTTCATTGAGATTATCAGACCTGGGCACACTGGCAATAAGAGCATAAAGGGTAGCAGGCTTAGTAGCTATGGGGTGGAGACAGACAATGAGGACAAAAGTGGTGTAGCTATTTGTAATTAGTTTCACTTCGCTGGAGTGACAAACCAGTGAAAATAACATTCAAATTATCGTATGCCCCCATAATTATCGTACGAGTTGACAACCCTGCTGCATTCCACCCAACAATTTGATGCCGAGATTTCACCAGAAATATATTTTGAGGCCTCCAGAATAAAAAACAAGCATTTTTAGAAAAAAAAAAAAAAAAAAAGGTCCGTGTGTGTGTCAGTCTGTAGACAGCATAACTCAAAAACGAAAATTTGGTTAAAAACCAAAGTTGGTATTTAAGTTTAATGTGTTTCAAGGATACAACACAAACATCTTGAAGAAAATTGCTCCACCCTAAACTATTCTTTACCTTTTTCGAAAATGTCTATTTTCTCGAAAATGGCTCTAAAGATTTTGATTTAAATGCCATATGTTTAGATATTTTTAGGGTATGAAATGTATATCTTGAATTTTCTGGCTATAGATCCTGCAGTAGTATTCACTCTGGATGACTTACATAACTGGTAAACCGTAAGAGATAGAACAAATCTTTTGTTATTTGTTTGATTTTTCAAGAACTTGTGCTTCTGTCAAATGGAACATTGCTATTCATTTTTATACGTTACGAGTGCAAAGAGAACGGAATTTAAAAGCTTTAAAAGATTTGACTATCGCACAAAGCCTACTGTATTCTCATATTCCCATTGCACGTGCAAGAAAATTTCTGTAAATGTTTATCTCAACTAACACGAAGAAGATACAGGAATAAGAGTTTGTAAGAATGGTTAGTACAAGAGTAGGGAAGGTCATGTTAGCGCAACACACCAGATTGTTTATTTTACTGTGTTTTGTTGATGTGTAAACACAATTAAATAAATGGGACGCGAAGATTGCTCCAGTACTTCCTTTGGTGGTTGAGGTGAACTATAACGGCCGACTTGCATCTTACTCCTGGTCAGAACTATTTGGTGCCGGAAATATTGAGTACGAGAGAGATAGAAAGAGATAGCTAGCATGAAGGTGGAGTTGTCAATGACATTGCTTCTTGAGGAGCCAGACGTGTGGGGCAGGTGCAAGCAAGACAGGTTATTTGCAGTCCACGCGCCAGCCACCCGCCAATCCTCATTTCAATATATTGTCCCACTTCCACGGCCTTACCTAAGCTCTATATGAAAAATAACTAGAAAATAACTAAATTAAAGGTTTTTAAATGTGTCTCGTATTTCTAGTAAGTTCAATTTTAGCAATTTGTGCCTTCGTTTTCCACCAAGCTTTAGATTAAGTATTCAGCTTTCCACTTCTCTAAGTCATTTTTGGAAACTCAGTTTGTCAGTAGGTTTGTTTGTTTGTTTGATTTAATGAATCATTCAACAAATGAATGTGCCATAAAGTCTGTTTTAATCTATTGATCTAATTACTTTCATTAGACAATTTTAATTACCAGCTTGTGGAATCATCATAATCACCAACACCACCACCAACACCACCACCACCAACACCACCACCACCATCTTCACCATCATCACCTTCACCATCACCATCACCACCACCATCATCTCTATCACCATCACCATCACCACCACCATCTCCACCACCACCATCTCCTTCACCACTACCACCACCATCTCCTTCACCATCACCATCACCATCACCATCTCCACCACCACCATCTCCTTCACCACTACCACCACCATCTCCTTCACCATCACCATCACCACCACCATCACCATCATCATCATCACCTTCACCATCATCACCATCACTATCACCATCACCATCTCCACCACCACCATCTCCTTCACCACTACCACCACCATCTCCTTCACCATCACCATCACCACCACCATCTCCATCACCTTCACCATCATCACCATCACCATCTCCACCACCACCATCTCCACCACCACCATCTCCTTCACCATCACCATCACCACCACCACCACCACCACCATCTCCTTCACCATCACCATCACCATCACCACCACCATCTCCATCACCATCATCATCATCACCTTCACCACCACCATCACCACCACCATCTCCATCACCACCTTCACCATCATCTCCATCACCACCACCATCACCATCATCTTCATAATCTTCTTCATCTTATTGATCTCCTTTTGCTTTTTCTTCTTCGTCTTCCTCTTCTCTTTAAGTTAGGCGAATCAATCCATCTTTCCGTCTCTTTTTTGGTCGTCCCGGACTTCTTTCTTACGGAATTTTGTCTCCCGCTATTTTCACTAGTCGTTTATCTGACATCTTGGATATACTGCATTCCATTCCTCCTTCCCTCTTTCTACCCATTCAGCCACCGGTTGGATCTTCGGTAGCGTGATGGTTAGCGTGTCTATCTCACGTTCAAGAGGTCGCGAGTTTAATCTCGTGTAACCATATAAAGTTTTTTTTCCGAAGTTTTCCCTTATCCTGAGAAGACGAATGTCGGATAACTTAAGGTTAATTAATACATGCATATATTTTTATTTCTTTCACAATTTGATTCTTAATTTCTTGGGCTAGATTTCTTCGACTAATAATATTAACACCCAGGTATTTGAAATCCCTTACGTGCTCTGCAATGTTGTTTCCAATTTCTTATTTACATCTCAACGGTTCATTACTCGTTAATACTTTTGTTTTATTTATGGGGATTTTTATACTGAGCGTTTTGTATTTTCCATAGCACCCGTACAAACGCTTTTGCAGGTCCGTTGCACCAGATTGTTATTCGCAGTTCTAGTGTTGTAAATTGATTTGAAAACATAGTAACTTGTCTTTCTCCATATTAATAGTTTATGTTCCCGTATATAGTGCAGAGTGACTTGCATTGACTTTACTATTACTGTTAAATTTGTTGTAGTTCATACAATTTATACATTTGAGATTTTCTAAATTGGCCTTCCAATCCTTAATGCCGTGATCTGCCGAAGTTTTAGGACAGCTGGACACTTCTTGGTGGAATGATTAAACTTGCAGCAATTCGTACAACGTGCGACACTTATACATATTTCACCAAAAAAAAAAAAAAAAAAAAAAAAAAAAAATATGTGTTTCACTCACATGACTTTCTCTACGCTTGTACTAACCATTCTTACAAACTCTTATTCCTATATCTTCTTCGTGTTAGTTAAAATAAACATTTGTACAAATTATCTTATTGCTTATTTCCTTGGAATAGGAATATTAGAAGGAATATTAGAATACAGTAGGCTTAGTCCGATAGTCAAATCTTTTAAAGCTTTGAGATTCCGTTCTCTTTGCACACTTAACATTTAAAAAAAAATTAACAACGATGTTCCATTTCACGAAAGCTTTAAGTTTTCTAAAACTCACACACATAAAAAGGAATACCAACCTACAAGAAAATTTATTGAGGCATAAATTGTGTATTTTAGCAAGATCTGCATTGTTTGTATAGTATGATTTGGTCTATCTCTAACGATTTACTAGTTATGCAAAAGTCGTCCAGAGTAAATACAACTACGGCGCTATAACCAGAACATTCAAGATATACACATATGCTCAAACATATGGCATTTTAATCAAAATCGTTAGAGCCATTTCCAGGAAAATAAACATTTTCGAAAATTTTTCCATATAAAGGGTGGAGCTATTTTCTTCAAAATCTTCGTGTCGCATCCTTGAAAGACATTAGACTTAAATACCAACTTTGGTGTTTAACCGACTTTTCATTTTTGAGTTATGCTGTCCATAGTCTCTCACACACACACACACACACACACACACACACACACACACACACACACACACACACACACACACACACACACACACACACACACAGAGAGAGAGAGAGAGAGAGAGAGAGAGAGAGAGAGAGAGAGACGCACACGGGTCTTTTTAGAAAAATGCCTTTTTTTTTGGATTCAGGGGTCCTCAAAACATATTTCTGGTGAAATCTCGACATCTAATTTTTGGGTGGAATACAATACTTCCCCTACTTATCAGTAGAGAAAGTTAAAAAAGAATGTGACATCTAGCTGACATTTCAGGTGAGCATAAAGACCCAGAATACAAGAAACATTAGGTTTATACTCTTAAAATAAGGAATAGCAAAGATTAAAATTTTATTATATATTTAAAAAACAATATTAAAATTAAGATACAAAAGATTGAAAGAACTGTCAAATGATTATAACAAGAAGATAGCGGTTAGTACATGCAATACAAGTGATTATTTAAAATATATAAGGAGTCTTTCAGGACATGTAAACATATATTGACAATTTCGGACCATTGCACACCCAGTGCTTTGAGGCAGGTACTTGTGAATTTAAAGCATGTTCCGCGGGCACCAAAGAGTAGCCCTTTTACCTCCAATGCATTTTCAGATATATTATATCCTTGACTAAGGTGAGGAATGCATAGTTGGTAGATGGCTTCCTTTTCCTCGTTCGTTCACCTGTGTCGCCTGCTGTAAATGTTGCTCCATTCTTACAGTTGGATCAAGAATGAGACCCTTTCCTGCATCTCTCTTGATGGCTATGATATCTGGTCTTCGATGGCTACCATCCTCAGAGAGGCAATGGACCTCTTCATAGACGTCCCAATTGGCTCTACGAAGGTCTGTAGAAATGGATGAACGCACACGGTGGTGACGAGTGTTGCGAAGTAATCCTTCCTTTGAGCAATATCCTAGTACATGCCCAAGGGTTTCCACTGCTTTCCAATTTGAGTGCCGACATAGTGTTGTTCGCTGATTTCTTCCAGGTACAGATCTTACTGCTGACGTGTTACATGACATTTTGATGGCATTAGTACATTAAGAACATGAAAGGATTTTTCTGTTCCTCATCCATGAATTGGCTCTGGGATTCTCTTTATATGCCTCAATCATCTTTCCCTTGTGAGGTAGCTTACACCATGCATCAAACAATTTAAGTTGTAATTGTTTTCGAAGCCATCATCCCAGATGCACGAATGCCATCCAAGTTTGACTATTCTGCCCAGGATTTTTTTTCTGGCTTCAGCACTTACTTCCATAACTATATTTTTGTTATTCTTTCTGTCTATAAACTCAAATTTAGCCTCCAAACCTTCGTGAAAGTTTGTATTTCATCATTCTGGGCTGTGAGAACGTTCACTACATTCTTTATAGTTACATCATCTGGTGTACTATGATGATTCTAGAGCTTAATTTCTTTGGCCTTATGGCTTCAAGCTCTTCTCCGCATTTCCCATTAATATTTTGACTCAGGGCTTCAACTTTCTCTTCGAAGATTCTATCAACAACTGTCCGCTCTTTAGAGATTTTAAGGACTTGAATCCTACCTTCATCTCAATGGGGTTAAGTGCCGTTTATTAAGAGTTTTCATATGTTCAACAGTCTGTTGTTCCTTACTTTTAACCAGAATCTTGTGTGTATTTTGAGGCGCTCTAATAGCAGGTTCCCGCAATGCGTCAGCGTAAGTTGAAATTTGTTCAGCAAATCGCTCTCTACATTTACACTCCTGTAGCACCTTTCTGATTTCGCCGGTAGACGAACCGGATAGTAACGGCTAGGCTCCAACCTGAGGCTTCTTAACTTTCTTCTTATTTAGTACAGAGCGCATATTTTCTAGTCCTTTATCTTTATCACTCATCGAGCTTTTTAGTGCCATAAATACGCAATCGTTCACCACCTTTATTATATCTTGTTTAAGGGCATAGCGTAGACTTTTAGTTACTTCAGTGACATTTGTGTCGCGAAAGCAGCCTTAACAGCACCATCGGCTTCTTCCATAGTTATTCCTTGCTTCAGGGAGCTCTGACTTTGGCACTAATATTTGAATGCCACTTCCGGCTTGGCCTCAGCCAGCTATAACCGTTAACTTAAAACCACGGCCCTCTTAAGGCTTTATAATCAAAATCCTTATGAAAGTACAAACGCAATTTCAAATTAAATACAGAAATCCGTCGATCCCCTTCAATACCTACAACAGAAGAATCCAGTACTATAAGGAACCAGATCAAACGTCAATATATACCAGTCACGTAGCACAAACGCCACAAAAGCGTAATAAATTGAAGTACACAAACTTGTACAAACCATCCACGTCGTAAACATCACCAATGTACCTATTGTGTGTATCTATGTGAAAATAAAGAAAAAAATAAACGGGGGAAACAAGGGAAAATAAATCCGGTCATTGTATCCGAGTTCTACCGCTGCTCGACAGCCGTCTGATCGAAGGCGCCGACCTGGGTGTCTTAAAGCCTCCATACGAGGAGGGTGAAAAGAGAAAGAAGATTAATTCTTCTGTTCATAATTCAGAAAATACGTATCATTACGTTATGTTCAGCGTTTAAATTTGGTGAAACTCTTGGAGAAAACTATATTTGTACTACACTTACAGAAAGATTGGACAAACATTTCTAATCCATTTTCACTTTTGATATTGCTGATGCCTAGCCATGTTATAATTTGGAACCTTTCCAGCAATTTTGCTTCTTCAAAATATTCGACACGATAGGATTTTAATACGAAACCTCTTAAAGTCAATTAAACTGCACAATATTTCTATGTGGCGAATTGGTCCGTCTAATTGTTGTACTTCTAACAACATGATTCCAATATACTAAATATACGCTTAAACAACTCAAGTTTATTTCACAGAATATTACTGTTTACTTATCCATAAATAGGAGAAGTAACTTGAGCTTTAGTCAGTAAATTGACGAGGACAAAGTGTGGGTAAGACATAAAAGATACGGAGTATATAACTATCTGAAACCGGGACAGAGCCCTTGTACCTCTAACGTGACTCCAATGAGAGAGGGTTGAGGGGGAGATCCGAATGGTGACCAGAACTGGAAGACCATGTGCATTTAGTATGGACAGGGTCGCTAACGATTCCAGATTGAATACATCCGAGAACAGTCGCACTGCCCACAAGTCCCGAGCCCTTTGGGGTCCCTAGAGCCCATGATACCACTCCAGAAGGTGGGTCCGTCGGCAATCCAACCACCGCCAGGGGGGAACCTTTCCAAAACACATTACCGGCCAGCCGCAACGCACTGAACCCTGTTCCCTCGTCCTTCACCGATGAAACAAATAATAGGGAATGATGGGGACAGGAAACTAGGAAGAAGAGAATCCACCTTAGCATTCGCCTATTGGCCAGAGGAAAGCACAAAAAAACTATTTTCAAAGTTGGTGGCCTTACTGGAATCGAACCCGGACCTCCCAAATTCGAACTCTACTACCATGAAGCTTCATGTGGTAAAAGATAGTACTCATATCAGATCTTAGCATCATACATTGGCATTTAAATTCTGCAAAAGTATGAGAAGAAGAGCGAAACAAAGACTTTGTAACATCATGTCAAAACCACCACTAATGTACGATTACAAAACTTGGGTCATGAGGTTCAGAGAAAAGGCTAGAATAGAAGCAGCTCTAATGAGTCATCTACAACCACTATTGGGAGTAACAAGATTAGACCGAATGAGGAATACCGATATAAAAGCACAACTCATGGAAGATAATAACTATACTTGAGGAGATTCAGCGCTATCAGAAGGAGTATAAAGACCACGTTTTAGGGATGCCTCTTTCAAGATATTCACAGCAGGACTTCTTATCCATCCTCTGAATGAAGAAATATTGAACGGCAATTGACAAGATGGAGTGACCTATTTATTTGGCCTCGTAACAAGTCTTTGGCCTATTTGTTGAAAAGAAGAAAACATTCGTAGTGTAAACTTTAGGGCCTCACAGTACTGACTCACCTGTTCATTTATCTTACAAGATCAGTGTTTTCAGCACTAACAGCTTCAACATAAAGTCTACAATTCATATATAAGCCGTGTAAAGAAGGAGCCGGATTTATGTGCGTGTTTTCCCAAACAAAAATAAAACTCGTTTATTGAATTCGCATTTTAAAACCTCGATTCACGGAACGAATAGCATGTTTAAGCATGAAATTGATTCACATTCTGTGCATGGCATATGTCTCGTCATCACCGGCTCTTTAATCTTAAAGAAGCCTGTGGCCGAATCTTCTTGCCATACTGACCGACCAGTCTTCAATTTAAAAACAGTTTCTCGGTTTAAGGACCTCTTTTCAGCGGCAGGTGGGCAAGCAGCTATAGGAGGCACCACCCTTCAGCATGCTGATTGATTTGTACGTCAACTGGTGACGTTTACTGACCACATGATGTTAATGGTCCGTTTAAGAAGTCAATGTTCTACAGTGATTCACACGACCTTCCAATTTTTTGTCTGTATATCAACTAGTGGGAAATACACAAATTTTACACTAAGGCATTGGGTACATATAACTGAATTTTCCAACTTCTATATTTTTTAATCAATTTTAATGAAATTTTGTGTGCATATTTATATTGTAATCATATTATGCTGCGCAAAGTTTCAATTCTGTATGTTGCTTGGTTCAAGAAACATTGCAAATTATTTAAATAAATAGTCGCACTTAAAAAGTCCCTTGCGACAAAGTTTTCATCCAATCATTCCAAAGTTTTGTAGAGATGCGCTTTAAACAAGGATAAATTAGAATTGTATTGGGTAGTTATATCTGGTTACACAAAAATGTAAATATTTAAATTTCATAATTTTTAAAAAATATGGAGTACCAGCCTGTTCCGAAGGATAAAAAACACACTAAAATCCATCTGATATCAAAACTCAATACAATTTGTATTTATAGTACATATTACTGCATACTGTGCAAGTTTCAAGCCATTCTGACAAGAAATGCTCCGCAAGGAGCATTTTATATAGAGCAAAATGCTGAAAAAATTGCAAACTGAGAAAAAGGCAAAAGAAAATAAACTGACCTCAGAATTACCCTGGCCCATATGTCTCCCCCTCAGACCTCTTGTTTCTTTCTTCAGATGATATTTTCTGCAATTTATGATGTTTTCTGGCCTGCTGAAGATGTGTACAGTTCCTCTTCTTGCTTTGTACAATCCAGTGAATATCCTGTGTTTTTGACAGCGACAGTGCTGACGTAGGTATGGGGTGCTTTCTGACTGAAGCTAGTGCCTGTAGTGTCCCATGTTGAATTCGCTAATGGCCTTAACCACAGCTAGCTTCAGTTTGTTCTTCGAGATAAATACATCTTTGGGGCATTTACCCCACACAACATGATGTAAACTCCACATAAACACTTTTGTTTTTTGCATTAACTGCAAAGAATCTTTACAAGCTGTTGCCAAACACTTATATGCACTAACAGATAATTCACAGTATCACTAATATCGTGAGTGAAAGAAGCACTGTTCCTGAAATCAGTAAATAGATGTATTTTCCTTTCTGATGTACTAGTGATAACATTGCTCTCATGAACAAGTTCAACATTATATTTACCAGTGCATGCATTATTTTCAGTGTTAACTACAACTGAATTAATGGCACCATTATCTTCACTTACACTATCAACTGCTCTTGCACGATCCACTGTATTTCCACTATGAACTTCACTTTCACTCAATCACTTTTGTTTTGCCCACCTTGCCTTAGCAGCATTACTTTTCTTAGAACCTCTTCTTTTTACTTGTCTGTAACTACTTCTAGGAAGTTTTTGCCTCTCCATCCTTATAAATGTAATATCCATACTAAACTCGCAGAAGAATACCACTACTATCCGAAGAAACAAAACACACTGTGTAAAAACCTTTTGTTTCAAATAAGCACGTGGAACTCTGTTACCAAGCATACAAACGAAGGAAGCCATGACTATGCTACACAAGACAATCTATTTGTAAAATAATAAACATAACCAATAAATAAAACAGTATAGAATATACAGTATGCATTATACTTTGACAGGACTTGAGATGCCATCCAACATGGAACTTCCGGAGAGCATTATTTTGTTAAACTCGATTTTATTAGGAGTTCTTTGGTATTTGTATTGATCACGTAGTACAAATGGCAGTAGTCAATCATTAGCAAGGTCCTGTTCACCTACTTCAAGCGGCATAATCAAAATGAGAGCGAAATGGCACAGTAACAGTGCACAATAACATTATATAAAAGTGGGCGTATACGGACATTTAAATACCACGCACACGGAGCTAAAGGATGGCTTCTGTTGGCTTTAAAAATGACGGAACTGAAAATATAATGGATGCATATGATACAATTAAGATTATAATATTTTTTAACGCCAAAATAAAAAAAATTCAATTTTTTACCAAAACTCAGTCATATGTACCCTTAGTCACCCTGCGACAGAATTTTGAAAGTTCTATATTGTTATGGGTATAAAATAAATATTTTGCACACATAACTACCACACAAAGTTGAAATACCATTTCGTTTTAGTTTTGAGGGAATTAATTATTCAATTTATTAACAATGCAAAAATACCTTAAGTACTATAAATAAAAATTTTATTGGTTTTTTTATCCTTAAGAACAAGTTGTTACTCCATATTTTTTTAAAACTTATGAAATTTAAATATTTACATTTTTCTGTAAGCCAAACAAATAATCAGATATAAAAACCCAACGCACTTCTAATTTATCCTTGTTTAAAGAGCATCTCTACAAATTTTTAGAATGATTGGATAAAAACTTTGTCGCAAGGGACTTTTAAGTGTGACTATTAATTTATTTAAATAATTTGCAATATTTCTTCAACCAAGCAACATACAGAGCTGAAACCTTGTACAGCATAATATCCAACTTCTATATTTTTTTCTCAATTTTTATGAAATTTTGTGTACATATTTATATTGTAACCACATTATGTTGTGCAAAGTTTCAGCTCTATGTTGCTTGGTTCAAGAAATATTGTAAATTATTTAAATAAATTAACAGTCGCACTTAAAAGTCCCTTGCGACAAAGTTTTCATCCAATCATTCTAAAATTTTCTAGAGATGCACTTTAAACAAGGTTAAATTAGAATTGTATTGGTTCAAAATATTCCATGCGCATCAAAAACTAAAATATCACAATAGTTTTATTATTTTGTAAATTTTAATTCCTCAACAAATACCAGTAGGAAGGAAAAATATTTACTTTTAAGGTAATTAATGTATTTACTTTGATGGACATCGATTTTTTGTTTCTTTTTAGGTGTGCCAGTATGTGCTAATTTCATGTGACGGACAAAGTCGGCTCATGAACCTACGTTTGGACATGGTTGGTATAGATGCAGATTGGAATATTATCTAGGAGAAAAACGACGCACCGTCTGCCACTAATGCACGAACGGATTGGTACAGCTTGTCATTGAAACGCCTGACTTCCAGCCGCGTCGTTCATGAAAAACCCCGTATTATCGATTTACATCATTTGTAGATGCTTTGCGTCATGCAATTAAACAGTATGTGATTATGTTAGCTACTTCTTATAACCGAGGTTCGCTTCAAGGTTAGGTGTGTAGAGGTATGCGAGTTTTTATTACCATAATTATATATCGCAAAGCCACACTTCTCCTACTCCTCCCTTTACCAACAGAACCTACCCCAACATTCCGAATCAGCAGCTAAAATCCCATTTACTCCAGCGCACCGTAATTGTAACAAACAATATGTAAGAACAGTAGGAGAATATAGGGAATTTATACTAGCAAAAATGGTTTAAGAAAAGTGGCTTAGGAAAAAAGTGTCATTAAGAAACTGAGTTTACGAAGAAAGTGTCCCGAGGCCTGGAAACGTAAGATAATTTGACTAGGTCATCACAATTAAAGGAATATTTGAAAAACAATTGTAGATTACTTTTGGACATAGAGAGGTAGAGAAAGATAAAGAGTTCACTTGAGAACAGTTAATGTTTGGAAAACATATCCGCAATACATTTGGGGCTAAAATTTCAGTAAGAAGAATTGCATTAAAATTGAGTCCAAACCCAGTATTGTCACATTCGCTGTCGTTTCGGGGTCCTTCGGGTTCGGTCGACGGTTATTAAGTGAGTTTATGTGTGAAATATAAAGGAAAACCGTTATTTGTTGTGTTTAGAACAACACTATGTAGGTGGTAGCCTTGTCTCTGTAAATGATGTAAAGAAATGTGTAGTACACGCATGGTGAGTAATTTGTAATGGTTAATGTCGTTAAACTCCAACATTCACTGCATAGTTGTCAAACTCTCTCGGAGAACAGCGCTGTTCATCGCACCATTCACTGACTCGACTTACGAGGTAAGTCGCTTATGTAGTCATTGGTAATTCCCACAGTTCCAGAATTTTCGAGATGGAGAAACTCCCAGAAGATTCTCCCGATTCTCCCCGACCTCTCGATAGCGTTGAACCACAGACATCGTAATATTGTTCTACATTAGTACGCTTTCATATACTTTCAGGATCATAAATTAACGAACATTCATGTTTTTACAAATAGAATTCCTTTTGAGTACGTTACGAAGTATATGAACCCTCAGGGTGAACCATTACGTCTTTGAATGAAACATTGAACTTGACGTTGGAGGCAAGCTGCTTAAGCTAACCTGACAAGTCAAGGTGGAGACTTTCTGCTCTGCTCACTAATTAGTATGACTTGTAAATCTCTTACGCAACACGGAGTAATTACGTCTTTCCGTGAAAACAAACCTGACGACTCGATTTCAAAACCTGAATTTGTTTACTCCATGTCTCATAGCGTAACTCACACCGCATTGCAGAGCAACCATGATGTTCCTATGTTCTCAATTATTGAATAGAAAAGAAAAAAGAATCCAGATCTACGAAGATATTGCTAAACAGAAAGGTATTCTCACCGGAGGCAAATATCCCTGCTATCTTCAAACCGGTCAGTTGTTTGGCCATAAACCTGTATACGAGGAGGTCCTAAGCACAAATGAACTGGTAGCTGGAATATAATGACTTTATTTTGTTTCCATTCAATTTCAAGCTCTCGAAACTCTTTGTATATGAAACAGTTATAACGGCAAGTTATCTGATGAAATATTATAGTACACTTTTCTAATCTTTGTATACAGCGGAAGAGGTATTGCATTAGGAAGTTTCATGACCAATTAGGTATATGAGATGTTTGGTGCACAGAATTGAAACAAATGTGGTTGTTGATAAATACAGGGTAATACGCGTAAAACTAAACACTTTTAAACACTTATAAAATTCCTGTGGAAGGTAACAAAAAGTAAAAATCTGATGAGTTTCAGTCACATGACTTTCTCTACTCTTGTGCAAACTATTATTTATAAACGTATTCCTCTATACACTTCATGGTAATTGAGATAAACATTTGTACAAAGTATGTTATTGCTAATTTTCTTGTAGGTACAAAGGGAATACACCACGCTTTAAGCGATAGTCAAATATTTCCAAAACGGTCGCTGCATTACTTTCAAATTTCCTTCTCCTTGCATGACTATGATAAAAAGTGAATGACGACCTCCCCTTTGGAAACGTCCATTGTGCAAAATTCTGACAAACAACAAGAAATAGCAGACACAAATAGGATTCACCTACATGGTTTGTAGGTTCTCACCAAACCAAATACACAGCAAAAGCCATAGACCGTTTTTTACAATGTAATACTTGCAACTTTTTTTATGGGGAGTCCATAACTTATTCTGGTCCCCTGCGTTTAAAACAAAACAAATGACAATCCATACTCTGTATAAGATGTATCACATTCCGTTTCTGTGATGAAAATGTTACTCCAAACCAATGTAACAAAATTTATACGGTGAATTTACACGTTTTAGTGCCATTTTAAATGAGTTTACACCTTAAAAGATTCAAAAGATTCTGCACGAATTACAGGAGAAACAATATTTATCTTACACTCACAGGAACAATTTGAATTTTTATAACTTACAAACAGCTGATAGGTGTACCTATTTAGAAGTTAAACTTTTTCCCAAACAGAAAACGTAGACTCTAAAAAAGTCATTAGTTACTTTAAAGTCAAAACAACAGCTGATTGTCATTTTTATAGTTGTTTATGAATTCAGCAGGGTTAAATTTAAAAGAATCAGCTCTTTTGTGCCCAAAACATTTTCATTGTCAGTGTAACTAATAGCAAGGCATTGCTTCGTTGTTTCCCCTTTAATCATTCTTTAAGATCAGAAAATTATACTTTTATTTTTCATTGGAGAATTCCTTAATTATTTTTAAATAGCCCTCACTAGACGAGCATTGGAAATCTCCACTAATATATCACGACAGCCAAGGTTAGTCTCTACGGATGAAAAACGCCATCAAAAGTCTCGAAGACGCCTAAATTAAATTAGCGACTATTAACGAACGCCAGTTAGCGTAACCTTGATTAGGCTCGCCACAAATCTGGCCAACTTCTCCAGGCCTCCCTACCCACAACCAGTTCTGCGTATCATGGCTTTGAAAGGGGAGCCGTTATCGTGTGATATACGCCCCAGGAGTGAAATATATTGCATTCGCATTGCAATATTCTATAGTGTATGAATGCCCCAGCCTGTCAGCCAGTAAAAATGCAGTACAGTTAGTCGAATATTGAGATCAAATGTCTGGGAGGCAGTTTTATGAAGCATAGCTCTCTTCCATTGCACAGTTTCACTGCTCCAATATCGTAATATAGTGCAGACTTATAGTACCTACAAGTAACTAGGTTTTAATTTTGTAAAAAAATACAAATGTCTAAAATTATACTTAAATTTGTATGAAAACCTTTTATTTTCCTCTAATAACATCAGTAATTTTTGCTTTCTCTACTACGAATAGTAAGTAGGGGAACTATTGTATTTAACTCAAATTTTCGATGTCGAGATTTTACCCAGAATATGTTTTGAGGGCCCTTAATTCAAAAAATAACTTTTAAGAAAAATGTCCGTGTGCGTGTGTGTGTGTACAGCACAACTCAAAAACGAAAAACTCGGTTAAAAATCTAGTTTGGTATTTAAGTATACAGTTCAAGGATGCGAAATGAAGATTTTGAAAAAATATACTCCACCCTAAACTGCCCTTTATAAGCAAAATTTATCAAAAATTTTTATGTATTTAAAAATGGTCAACGATTTTGATTAAAATGTCCTGTGGTTCATATATTCTTATAGCAAATATAATGTATATTATGAATTTTCAGGTATAGCTCATGTGGTCCTCCATACTCTTGATGACTTTTGCATCACTGGTAAACCGTAAGAGATAGACCAAATCTTAGTGTACAAAAAAAAATTTAAATCTCGTTAAAGTACAATTTATTTCACTTTCATTTTCTTTGTACAGCTCACTGTTTCCGAGATATTGCTTGTTATTACTTTAAAGTAATCCTTTTCCTTAATTGGAATTAATTCTTTTCTGTTCCATTTTTACTTTCTCTACTCGATGTTGAGAAATATACGTTTTTAGACCCTCTAAATAAAAAAAAAAAATAAAAATAAAAAAAGGTGTGTGTGTGTGTGTGTGTGTGTGTGTGTGTGTGTGTGTGTGTGTGCGCGCGCGCGCGCGCGCGTGCGTGCGTGCGTAGCATAACTCAAAAACGAAAAGTCGGTTAAAAATCAAAGTTTGTATTTAAGTTTAATGTCTTTCAACGATGCGACACGAAGATTTTGTCATTTTGTTACAGTATTTAAATGTTATGAAGTTATTTTTCACGTTTTATAAATCATTGTTTGATAAGAAATATTTGACGCTATTATAGAGTGTAATTTAGTAAAACTGACATCTCTTGTTTCATTATCGGCTGGAAATTTACTTAATAGGCAGCTGATATTGTCAAATTAAGCAGGATGTTCGTGTGTTTTTGGTTCTCTGTAATGAGACGCTCAACTGTACCCCTTATGTTTGTCTTTTGTCACACTTTTGGCCGTGGCTTTAAACCTGAACTGCATATGTGTTTTTGACAGCTATTACTGCATATAGGGTCCACGCCACCCCAAAAGAAAATTCGATAATTTTGTTGTCATAACATACATCTTGGTCCTAAACTAAAGTAAAGGCATGGCGACACAATTTTGTAACTATAATTAAGGAATTATGGAGGATAAATAGTAAACATGGCGTATAATTGAAGCATAAACAAAAATAGTGCTAAGCAAAATTGGGGACTGAACATTTAATGTGCATATATATCTTACTTGGCATTTGCCCTTAGGTGTGATGAAACCACAAACACTAACACTACTATTACTAAGGCAGATCAAACTCACATTTTAAGGCTAACATTTGTAAACCATGGGAATGCTGTAATTCACATCAAAGTGTTTAACCTCTTGTATGGTCAAATTTTGAAGCTTCTGTGTTTCAGGGTGGTGCCAACTTTGCACACATTGTTCTCACTTTCTTGTCACGTGATCTGGGACCCACGCCGGTATTTCTTATGGAGTTGTTGTCTACCAATTTACTGTCTGAATTCCTCCCTTTGTGTTGTTTTTTCTTCCATTACCTCTAAAAGTCGTATTTATTCTAATGAATTACACAGTAACGCTTTACAACTCTCATTGCACAGTAAAACGCTTAAAAAACTGATATTCAGTGAGAAAGAAGTACAAGAAGTAAGATATCTGCTCATTGTTACTGCATATGGGGCAACAGCGGACCCCAGCTACTGAATATAAATTTATTACACAAAGCTGATGGATCAGAAATTCCAGGAAAGGCGATTTCTGTATAGAAAGGGATGAGAAATTTAAGTACAGAAATGGTCAAGAGTGAATGGAATTCGTTTAAAATAAGCAACATATAAAAAAAATCTTATTCCTGTATGTTCTTCGTGTTAGTTGAGATAAGCATTTGCAGAAATTATTCTTATTGCTTATTTCCTTGTAGGTCATTTGCCATAAAAATATTTCAAACATGTGGCATTTTAATAAAAATCGTTAGACATTTTCAAGAAAATCAAAAGTTTCTAAAATTTTCAATGTAACAGGTAGTTTAGGGTGGAACAATTTTCTTCAAAATCTTCGTGACCCATTTTTGAAAAACATTAAGCTTAAATACCAACTTTGGTTTTTAATGGACTTTTCATTTTTGAGTTATGCTGTCCACAGTCTGGCAGACAGACAGACGACAGACAGACACAGACAGCGACAGACACAGACAGACACAGACAGACACAGACACAGACAGTGACAGAGACAGAGACAGACAGAGACAGAGACAGACACAGACAGAGACAGACAGACACAGACAGAGACAGACAGACACAGACAGAGACAGACAGACAGACAGAGACAGACACACAGAGACAGACACACAGAGACAGACAGACACACAGAGACAGACAGACACACAGAGACAGACAGACACACAGAGACAGACACACGCACAGACCTGCGCGCGTACCTTTTTCTAAAAATGCTTTTTTTGGGATTCAGGGGGCCTCGGTTTCTGGGGACATCTCAGCATTGAATTTTTGGGGGAATACAATACTTCCTCTACTATGCCTAGTAGAGAAAGTAAAAATGGCTGAGGTCCGCTGCAGTCCAGGGTTAAGCCTGTACATTTCTCAGGTCTGAGATACATTGAGTAGATGTACTCAGTCTTCTGCGACAAACATTTTAGTCACTTTTGGGGTGACCTCTCCAGTCATGCCGTTACGTCAATCTTACAACTGTGGGTGATGAACGATATTTGTCTTTTCCACTCACCAGAGACTCAGTTGTTTCCAATTTGTTTACCATTTACTCCTGAATATCTTGTTTAATTTGGGATTAAAAGCTGCCCATTAAGCGAATTTTCAGCTGAATAATAATTAAAGAAAACATGTGTCAATTGTATATAAATCACTCTGTATAACTTGAGTTTTAGCAATTGTTTAGTATTTTTGTTTTAATGTTAACGCACATTATTAGACAGTTTTTTCTACTCAAGTTCTACCATTAGCGCAGTCTATTAATTATATCAAATAATTTTCCAAAATCTACAAAAGCGAAATTTATGGTTGCCTTAAGTTTTCAACCAGTACTATGTAAGCGCTGAACCTCAAACTGATTGTGGTTATAATTTGAAGATTTGACATGGCGGTCTACAAACATAAAACCGAACGTCTCTTGTTTTGCTAATTGCATGGATATCCAAGACATACGCAGTAAGACAGCTGTCCGAGTCGTACCTGCATAATACAAAACCAAAATGCCTACTTAAGACTACCCTCATCTTATTGTCATAGGGGCCTCTCTCCGATAAAGACTTGAGGAGAAAGCTAATTAGCTTTATCTTTATTTTTTCTTTATGCCCAACTTCTCAGAAATGTAGGGACTGCTGCTTATCTCCCTCGGACTACACGCTGTTATGTCCAGCTAGTGTCAAAGAGAAACAAACGAAAGAAAGAAAACAAAAAAGGATCGACGAAATGTAATAAAGTTTGAAGGTACTCTACAAACCTTCCAGAAGAACAGGTTTTGTTGCTTAGAACTACGAATTAATTGGAAAACCTTTGATCGTCGTTGGTGGTAGAACAATGATAAATGCAGCTGTTATTTCCAAAAATAAATTACTATCAGTGTATACCTGAAGTTGCAACGAGTAGTATCTGCGTATGTAGGCATGGGTGGTTTGTCATATAATATTTTAAGTCATACGTGATACTTAGCAAATTTAGATTAATCTCACAAAGGTGTATTGTTCCTCCGAACTTGATCAATTCACTGTGTAATGAAGATTATATGAAGATATTACCCATTGCTTATGAGAAAACCGTGCTTTTATATTGAAAAAATATAGTTTTTAGAAAATGTATTTATTTATTTGTGCTACAACAGAGCAAAGCTCCAATTACAGTGGCTACATGTAATTTATTTAATAACAGAATTAACTGTGGCCATATAGCGAAGTGAAGTTACATGTTTTGCATATTTACTGACTGACTTTGTCCTTGTTCGATGTGAAAGCGTTCACACGCCTTTTCACACAGCCTACATTCACAGTCCATATTTGGGGAATCCGTGGACTGGTGATAACGTGTTTCATTTCGATATTTTGCTTGTGTTTCATTTCGATATTTTGCTTCGTCCATGCGCGGTCCATCATGGCTCCTGTGCAGTAGAATTTTGGTTGTATTTCTTCTCTTCTCCTCTTCAGTGTTGCTAGGAGATTCTGCGAAGCGCTGGTGCTTGGTAGCAGCATGCTTGTCTCGAGGAATGTTTCCCTCGCCAGCACGTTTACAAGTCTTGACTTTGTTGTTTTTTGACACTACTAGGGCTTTCTTTGTGTATCTCACTGTTATTCTTTCGAGGAAGGATAGATTTTTCATTGTTAAGTGAGGCCATATAATTTCTATGCTGTAAGTCAGTATTAGTAGTATTTATACCTTAAATAGCAGCATCGCTATCTTCAGGCTGAGGGATTTCATGCTTTTTATTTCATGCATTTGAATTACCTTTAGCTTGCATAGCCTTTTCCGTGATGTGCTTCGTGAAACATTTGGCACTCGTTTTCCGTTTCTGAAAATAATTGTTTCTGTCTCATACATTAATGTCCAGGTTGTTCTTGGAGCACCACTTTTCTACTTGGTTTATTGTTGTCTACAGTTTTGTTATATTTTTGGAGCCAATTACAATGTTGTCCGCGTACGCGCACGAGAATATGCCCCACTTTCGGGCGATTCTAGGATTACTTCGGTCACTAGTATAAAGAGCAAGGGGCTTAGAGGGTCGCCCTGCAACACTCTTTGGATAACCGGCTCTGATACGGCAAGGCTATCTAAAACTAATTTCGTTCCAGCTCAATAGTGTATCGAGTTTGACAATACGTTGATTTCCCCCAGTGTCTCGTGTAGTTTTTCTATCACTAGTTTTCCATTTAGTAGTTCGAAGGCCTTCGTGAAATCGATGAACATGGTGTAGAATTTACTATTTTTCTCTAGGGCTCCCCAAATTTACTTCAATAAGAGTTCGAATGCTCGCAGGGTTGACCTTCATTTTCTGAGCCCAAATTGCTTTTCTGGTAGGCGTTCGTCTATTTGTTGGATTAACATTCTTGTTATTAGTTTGGGCAGTTTTCCAAAGCAATGCCTCTGTATTCATGCAATTTATTTATACACGTTTGACTAAATATAAAAGAAGAACACAAAAAAGGAATACAAAGAAGCTAAAATACACTGTTAGGCTATTAATGAAGAAAATACACAGCAAACTGTATACTTATCGAGTGATACAGTTGAATAAACAGTAATTAAACAAATTTGAATACAATAGGAAACGAATACAATAAATTGCTTAGAAACTAGGACTAAAATGAAACATTTATTAAACTATTTCAGACTGGAATTGCAAATATTATACCTAACAATAAGCGATACAACTGAAAATCACATGCAAATAATTCCTATATTTAGTTGTTTCTTAATCTGCTTGTAAGGGAATCAAAAGTGCAGCTCAATTTTCGTTGAAAGTTTATTGTATTTGGCACATAACCTCAGAACGGAAGAATTTTTATGGGATATTTTCGGAGTCTTAAATTGAAACAGCTGAAATTAATAGTACTGACGTTGAAATCTATCCTGTCAAGCAGTTCTCCAGGCTATTTATAAGTTTATATAAAAATAATTGTTCAGCTATTAATCTACGACCAGAAAGTGAATTCGTTAGGCAACTGACTATGTCATGTATATGTTACTGTTCAAATAAAAGGAAAGTAAAATTTTCATACAAACTCACATGCATTATATATTTACTCCAAATCCCCCACAAATATTACAACTGACAATGTCACTAAAAACTGAAGAAAATATAGTAAAGTTAATTAATATATTAATACTTGCTTCATCTGCATTAGTTTTAAAATACATTTTCTGTGTTGTAGTCTCCTTTTAGAAGCTTTGGGTGGAGTTTTAACATTCTAAGCAGGATTGTTTAACAGTAAATTTTGACTTTGTGCAGTTGCATCTTGCTGTACCACAGGATAATACGTTCTATCGTGTTGATTTACTTTGTTTTCACTCTTTTTAAACAAGCCTTTAGGCTTTTTCATTGCGAAAACAATACGAAAAGAATGAGTACAATATAAAAATATACAAATATTTAAGAAATTACCACTTATTTATATAACTAAAGATCACCCAACCACACAAATTCGGTGTCATTAAATTCCAGGCTAGCTAGCATATGAACGAGAAACCACAGCCTTCTAGGCCAATTAGTTTCGGAGTTATATTTGGTTTTATAAAACCTTGCAAGTTAAAAAAAAGAGTTACACATATTATCTTCTATATTTAAACGAGCAATTCTTGTAAATAAATATATTCCGCGCAACCTGGAAACGGCTCTAACGATTTCGATCAAATGTTGTATTCAGATATGGTTTTGCTTATTAAGTTTATCTATACAGGTGTCATTCCTGAAAGACGGAAAAAAAATCTCACAATTTCTCTCTTAACGGGCCAATTTCAGCAAACAAGATAGGATATTAAAGGTCTTGTCAAGAGTTTACAGAAAATCTAAAGAAAGTTGACGTAGCTATCTTATTCTATGCGTAACAGCCACAATTAGTCGAAACCTTGTTTTGGCCATAATTTCTCTGTTAATGGGCCAATTTCAACAAACAAACCAGGATACTAAAGGTCTCGTCACGGAAACGACTCCCACAATTAGCATGAAAATTTATAATTAGTTAAAATTTTGCTTTTCAAGTTTATCTAAATAAGTATCTTCTCCCAAATAAAAAACACGATTTAAAAAAAAAAAAAAGATAAGAATGGCCGAGCGAAGTAGGTACTATACATTAGTTTAAAACAGTAAATATTGGTGTATTGCAATAAAACGTATATCAACTTAATGAGAATGGATTACACTTTTATCATATAGAAAAAATGAAAAATTCAAAATTTGTAACTTAAGGCCTTTATGACTCCTCTTAAATTCGTTTACCCACCTTTTAATCCACAATTACAGCATGCACTTACACATACTGACTTTTATATTCTTTATGTGGTTATTTCCAATAATAATAATGATAATAATGATGATAATTACAACAATAACAATAGTAATAATAGTAATACTAATAGTAACAATAATAATAGTAACAATAGTAATACTAATAGAAACAATAGTAACAAGAATAAAAACAATAATAATAATAACAACAACAAAGAGTAATAAGTAGTACGCAAAAACTCTTTGGCTTGAGGTTTCATATTAAGTATTTAAAACTGAAACGACTTTGTTGAAATTCAAAAGGTATCAAAGAAAAACATAGCACTCCATCAATGTATTCATTTTTCATACATCACAGAGAACCGTGTTATGTCTCAGTGTCAAAATGTATGTGGTATAAATTGAATTTGATTCTACGGACAATAAATAACTTGCTTCTACTCTTGTGCCTATAATAGCCACACATAACACTGTTTCTTACAAGTTGGATGTTATATATCACATGCGGGCCGTCTCTGAAGAAAGAAAAATAAAATAGAAAGTGGATTCTTAGCGTGCACGTGAAGCAGAAGGTAAAAAACGGTGAAATGCAGGTGTGAAGGTAGACCTAGAGGAAAATTGTGCAATTGAAGAAGCATCAAGAATTGTGTATTATAACTCTGAATTACAAACGTACAGAAGAACAATGCAATAAGGGCTATTAAATAGAACATCATGCATATTGAAGACTGTGCCAACATGTAAAGTGAATTTGCCATGAAACAAAATACCAATTTTTATTTCCCGAACTATTTAAAATCAGACATTACGATTAGGTATGGATAACTTCATTTCTTTAGTAGATTCCTTGACCCCGAAATCTGTGCGCTTTGCTTAATAGGAGTGGAGATTCTGTTTTCCTCATGATGAATATTTCTTCACAAAAACTAGAAAGATATTAAAATAAGAGCTTATTTTTTTTAATTTATTTATTATTTGAAGTCGCTTCAACATAAAAGTCATATCGCGACTAAACATTGAGGAAAAAAAGGAGGAAACATATCATGAAGTTTACAATGAATTTAAACATTAACTTTGCCTGCTTTGATGAACTTGATGATTTTCTTGTGATATTGTTGATCACCCAAAGCTAGCTGAAGGTTCTCAGGAACTCCATACTGAAGTCGCTGGTGAGTGTATCTTGGGCAAACAGTTAGCAGATGTTGACCGGTAAAAGTAGAATCACACAGAGTACAGAGCTTATAGTACTCTTTATTTTCAGTCTACTTCTATTACATAACCCATTTTTCCTAATAAATTAACTAAGGATATTAGTTTTTCTAACTCTTCCTTCCCCCTCAAAAACCCAGGCTTTCAAGCTGTTAGAAAGTGTAGTCTTCCATTTTAGGAGGTTTTCTGGGTAATTGCCTGCCATTTATTTTTCATATTTTCTCCACACTCATTCTTGTACAGTCATGAAAAAATGATTGAGCACATTAAGAGCGCAAACAATTTCTAAGGTTGCAGTGCGGTTTACACAAGTCGATATTTGCAAAATGTTACTACCCACAAAACGTTCCTAAAAATTTCTCAGCCAGCTTGCTCTGTTTCATCTGCTCCTGAACTTTCTAATAATAAGTGAATCTCTTCTTCTCTACCATTATATATTTGACTTCTTTCATTCCCCCATTTCCATTTGTCTAAACGAAAAGCAATCCCTTTCCGTAACTTCTAGTTTAAAACTTTTGATAGAACATCCAACAAATTCGTGTTCTTCGGGGTATTTTCCTATCCCAAGTCAGGTGTCTTTTTACTCTCTCTCTCTCTCTCTCTCTCTCTCTCTCTCTCTCTCTCTCTCTCTACCACATTTATTAAAGTAGAGGAAGTATTGTATTCCACCCAAAAACTCGATGCCGAGATTTCACCGGAAATATATGTTTTGAGGTACCCCAAATCCAAACAAATAAGCATTTTTAGAAAAAGGTCCCTGTGTGTCTGTCAGTCTGTGGACAGCATAACTCAAAAACGAAAAGTGGTTGAAAAACGAAGTTGGTAGTTAAGTTTAATGTCTTTCAAGAATACCACACAAAGATTCTGAAGAAAATTGTTCCACCCTAAACTACCCTTGAAAAAATTTTCGAAAGTTTTCTTGAAAATGGCTCTGACGATTTTGATTGAAATGCCATACGTTTGAGATCTTTTTAAGACAAATGAAATGTGTATCTTGAATGTTTTGGCTATAGCCCATGAAGTCATTTACTCTGGACAACCTTTGCATAACTAAGAGACATAAGATCTTATTATACAAAAAATGTGTATCTCGTTAAAACACAGTTTATGTCTGAATAAATATTTTGTAGAGTGAACCATTTGTCTATTAATGTCCATGACTCTACTCCATGTATTATAGTAGGTTTTATACTAATTGTTTTATGTACTCTTTCTTTTAACGTTTGTGACAAATATATTTTCCGAAAGAGATGTGACAGAGCTTTGTAGGACCTTCTTGATGAATTCTTGCTGTAATTTCTATGTCGACCTCATTTGGTTCCGTAATTCATGAATCCAGATATTTAAAACACTCAACCTTTTCATGTTTGACCTCCTATTTCCACTTCCTTCACTTGCGGACTATCTTTCCTATTGCCCATATAGTTTGTTTTGCCTAAGATTTGTATTGAGACCAATTTTTGTTGCAGCATTTGTCATGTCTTATGGTTTCTGTTATATGCTTAGCTGTTCTGTCCAATATTAAATATCATCTACGATCGCTAAACATTGACCTGTGGAAGTAGAGTAAATGAAATTTAATCAGCGTGTAAAGAAGAATCCATGCAAAGTCGGGAGCCACTTGGATTTTTGAATACCCTGAACGCCTTAGGAATGTTGAAAAAGTAGCAATATTGAACTTTTGGCCTTCTAGCTGAACCAGTTTAGATTGCAAATGCAGCTAAGTTGGACCGGCCAAAATTCTAAGACGCCGAAAAACTCGGGTGTAGTTGTTATATAGGTGGTTGATTATTAAGTAACCGTTGCACCTGTGCATAACACAGGCAATACCTCTCGCAATTTCTCGCCTCCTGGGCGAAACGATACACCTTATCATTACAGTCGGCACACGTGAATCCTACCTGTCGCTAACTACCCATTACTTCCCAAATTTATGAACATTGATGTGGACGTGGTGTTTTAAATAAAAAATAAATCCTAATTTCGGACTGAGATTTTTATCGCACCTTGTCTTCTGCCGGTGGCCTCCATTTCCCCAAGACGAATTAATTACCTTCAATAGATTTGTTAGTGGCCGACCAGTAGAAGGTCGGGAAGTCTAGCAACGATAGGGGCTGCCCTGCGGCCGATGTGTCTGTGTGTGCTACGGATACCCGCATGTTGGTACATATTCGTTATGCCGTCGGTGAAACTTGGCCTTCTGGATGACAAACACAAAACAAGCGCATGCCGCAGGAGTATAGAGTTTCCTTGAGGATATAACACCCTGCTCATCCCTCGTTTCTTTCACTGCAATTGCACCCTTTTCTAATCACCAGCATTTTGACAATTGGAAAATACCGGGCGGAGGGTACTGCTTCGGGGATTCTGCATGCCATCATTTCCAGAAAATCAAAACTACTCCGCCCGTCTGTTCCTGGCCTACCACTGTCTCTTCTACTAACTGGTTGAGTGTAGAACATGTGCAATGTGGTGTGGTTTGTATTCTCATCAAATGCTGATGGCACTTCTGTCTAGGACAGTCAATTATGTCAATAAATCATTGCATTGTAACAGTTCCGCACTTTTCATCTACATAGCAGGGAGCAAGGTGTCCTTTGTAAACACCTTCCGGAACGGAAGTAGTCCTCGAGTCTCGAGCCTCCGTTAGGATGTGCAAACCTGCAGAAGCGGGGTGGTTTTACTAGCTCCACTGGGGAATTTAAATCTGAACAAACATGGGATATCTGCCCTCTGCTCTCTCGTGACTCTTATCTGTTGTCCCTCCCCCACCTCTCTCTCCTGTCAGCTTACCTCTCCCTTACAAGAGCAAGCACAAAAGAACTACTGCAGATAAAGTGCTAAATCATACTTCATAAATTGGCAGGAGGTATTGTGGAAGTGAGATATAATGCAATAAGAGAGATTGGAGGAGTGATATGGCAGGAAGTGGGATTGGAATGAAAGAGATGCCCTCTTGTTTGAAATGTAATTTAGGATTGAGGATGGGCATATAAATTCCCCATAGATTAAAAACAACAGAATGGAGAAAATTAGTAAAAGCACCACAAAATGTAACAAGATCTATAGAAAGTAAGGCAATATTGCAATAGTTAATAAAATGCAAGCAGATAAAATTAATATTTGATACCCAAATTATAGATGGATAAGATTCGTAATTTTGTAATGGAATAATAAGAAGTAAATAATTGTAATAAATAGAAACAATGTATTTTGCAAGAAATTTGTCAAGAAAAACAGGGACTAATAGCTAACTTTGTAGGTCTGGATGGCTCAGACGCTGGCCTAGTGATCCCAAGGTCGCGTGTTCAAATCCGGCCCAATCTGATGGTTTTTAATTGTGATAACAGCTCAATGTAGATATACCGGCATGCAAAAGAACTACGGGACAAAATTCCGGCGCACTGGTGACGCTGATGTGATCCTGGCAATTGACAGCGTGGTAAAAAAACAACGAAATAAATAATTAACTAACTTCCGTGTTAAATAAAAGCAATCAGTAGAGTAATGTAACTAAGTCAATTAGGGTTCCATGAAATCAGTGCACCATCCATTCACTAATCACCTAAGTCATTAGCTATATTGATAAGTTAGAATTCCTTTGCTAAGCCCCGTAGACTAAGGCTCTGAAAATTACAAAGGGAACAAAATTCTGAGAAATTAGCAAGTCACCGAGTGGAAAATGGCGCGAATGGAGGGCTTAGAATTGAATATTTAAGTTGGTGGAGATAGTGACATGAGGACAGAATTTAAATAAATAAAAGAACATGCTTTTTCTTTCCGTTTTACAGGCTCAAAGAAGTGTTTATTGTGATCGATTATCGGCAGCTCGGAGCATCTAAGGACCGCGCTCGGGTGATAGAGGTTTAGTGGAGAAGCATAGAACTTAATATTATTATTGTGGTGACTAAGGACAATTACTCTGATTATTATTATTATTATTATTATTATTATTATTATTATTATTATTATTATTATTATTATTATTATTATTATTAGGTCAGAAGTTAAAATATTTAGTACTTCAACAGTTAGTCTCTCGTGGTAAGATTCAGAAACAGTTAATGCTACATTCTCAAGCAGTCGATGACATACTTCAAATAGATCTTTATTAGCCTTTCCGACAATGATTTTGAATAAAACTGTATAATGTGCAGTTCACCACTGAAGCAGCTAGCAGCAGATTCATCGAAGACAGAAATTAGAGAGGTTGTCAAAGGTGACACACAAATAGGGAGCCTGCGTAATATTTTTACTGAAAAATAAGAAATTGCTTAAGATTTTTCGGGAATAAAAGACGGATTTAAGGGGAAAAGTTAGTCTGAAAGGGTGAAGAAACCTATTTTCTGCTCTGGGCACTAATAATATTTCTGAAAGTTTTAGTTTAAGAAAATATATGCTTTTAAAATTTAAAAGTTTTTAAAGCACTCATACGCAGTTTAATATATATTCTACATTTCTTTAAAGCTGCGGTGCCCACTTATAAATTCAATTTTCTTCAAAAAACATATTTGCATAATTATGTTACCTTTCTTTTTTATAAACTACTTGAGCTAGAGAGCTGAAATTTTCAGTACCAATGTAACAAAACCTAGATAACTACAAGCATATGTTTATAATGCGTATTAAAAAATTAACTTAATTTCTACTCGTTTACATTTTGAACCATGTAAACAATGCTATATTATTTAATAAACTAATATACATAACTAAATAAATGAGATTTAGAAAGTGGTTCACAATACTTATAACAAGAATGCACAAGTGTGAACACTGTATGCAAGTAATTTCAGAGAAAAAGATACATGAATGCGCAGATATTTTAAGATTAAGTTTTACGATTTTTCGTCTATATTAAATTAATTTACATATACTATCAACCATATAAGACGGAAGGACAAAGTACCCCCTAAAGTTATTTACATGATTAATAAATTAAGTTACAAATATTTTAAATTAATTCATTGAGAACTTAAAGGGCAGTAATAATTTAAAATCTGTCATTACCAAATGCTCAGATTTCCTTTTCTCTATTGCATAAGATATATTGGGAGTGAAATAGGTACTTAATCAGGATATGCAACACTGACACAGAGATATAATGAACCAAATGTAGTTAAGTGGCAACTTTAAGGGCTAAAAATGAAGTAAAGCTTTTGATATAGATGGAACACTAGGAAAATTCTGGATGGCTTGAGGCTTCACGGAAAATATGATTTTGTGAAACATTCCAGTTCAGTGAACTTGTTTGGCTCTTCGAAGCGTGAGTAGTTCTGTTTCCCTGGATGCTATAAAAATCTGGTCTCTTCTCTCCAATTTGAAAATTGGACAGTTCTGGTTTTTATTTGACAGTCTGAACCTTGCTTGAGGGGGTTTCCAACCCAATACCCGTTTGAGAAAATTTATATTCCTTTGGTTTTATTAAAGTAAAAGTAAGGAATGTTGTGATTTAATAAAATTGTTAGAAACGCTATCGGTAGAATCGGAGGGAATCACTAAGCTTCGACTCCTCCAGAACGACTTCATAATTTAGAATGTCTCACACTGTGAGCCAATGACTCTCTTGTCTTTCATTATGATACATACTTTAGGGAGTCACCCAATAAGCAACAAATGAACGCGCACATTTATCTGTCTCCGTAGGTAATAAATTAGAATACCAATATCCAAGCTCCTGTAAGTGGAATGTGAAGGACACTCTTGATCTTCCGGTAGAGGAGGAACTGAGGAGCAATAGCCTACACCAAGTTACTGCTTGTTTATTGTTGTAGAATTTAATCTCAATTATTGGTTTATTTTCTCTCAATTTACTGCACATGTGTAAACAGCTCGGGCCTTTATATTACCATACCCATTGCGCATATTCTCTGATTCAGAACTATCGCCAAGTGTGAACCTTCAAAGTTGTGAGAACTATAAACACCAAAGCAAATTTTTTGTTATTTACTGCTCCAAGCAACTAACACGAAGATATAGGAATAAGAGTTTGTAAGACTGGTTAGTAGGTACAAGACTAGAGAAAGTCACGTGAGTGCAACACATCAGATTTTTCTGAATCACAAAATAATTGCATATTGAACATATATAACTCCTGAACACCAACACTTTTGATTGATTTTTATCATTAAATTGTATACAGCAATAGACCACGTCACAAGACCCATCTTATTGCACACAACAAAACACATATTTCACAAACAGGTCAATTACAAATAACAAAAACTAATATTTTCACACTCAATGTATTCTTGCAAAGAATAAAAAAGTGCTGCCGCAAGCCAATAATATAATTTACTTATACATTTGAATAGTGACATTGGTAATTGCGTTATTCTTGATGATAAATTATAATTCAAGTTTTTAAATATAGATCATAAAGCACTCCAAAGGTTGACTAATATGGTACTTAAACCTTATCGTTGGGTCAATCATAAATCCTTTTTTGCTGTCTTCTTGGTACGTTATAATGCCGATCCGAGTGTGTTGTGGATAAACCGTGGACTTCTTCGTATACTTTAAAGCTGTTATTGCAAGTTCTTCGGCGATGAGTGACCTGATATGATGTTGACGTGGGTTTCCGAGCATCTCACTCAGGAAACAGGAATCCTGGACGTGGGACAGTGTTTCTTGCTATCGCTGATCTTGTAGACAAGAGATCAGGAATGTCGCTAGTATCCATATTCATGTACACAATTACATTTTTTCTGAAAGTCCCCTTTTGAATTCACAGATCTCAACACACGTATTTAGAGTGAAATCTCGGTATAAAATTTTTGGGGAAATGTAACGCCTCTAATCTGTACATGATAAAGAATGTAAGTAATATTTGTTCTAACAATTCTAATTTTCCAAATATACCCTTAGTATAATACAATAATAGATTAAAACAAGTGTCATTAATTATAGCCGTGTTTCCCACAATACAGAATTTATTCCTCCCTTTTGGGGTTGTTTACTCTATTACTACCCCTATATTTAACATTTTATTTTATATACGTATAATGGAAAGTATATTATGGTCACTAATTACTTCTACCCCTCATTACCTTTCTCTATTTTCTCATAGTTCTTTTAACCATGTCAACCTCATTTGTCATAGATATTTTCCTGCTTTCTCTGTGTATTTGTCTGAGTTTTAATTTAAAATGTTCCTAACTTTTAAGTCTAATGGGAAATCATTCCATTTTTTGGGCAGTAGATTCTCCCTAGGTCGCGAAGGCCGCATAACAGGCCGGGAGGACTCGGGGCGCTGGCCACGTCCCACTCTCCAGTTCTGCACCCCACCAATGACGTCTGTATTGGGCAGAGGTGGGAGACACAGCGGCTGGGCGGCAAGCCAAGGCCCTTCCTGGGCTGTAGTACTAGGGTTTTTTTTTTAATTCGCTCTACCTTTATCTGTACCATTACAATCCAAAATACAGAGCCAATTTTCATATAATCTACAGAATTTTATACATCTCTCCATCCTTTTCATACCACCTAGGTTCATTACCCCCGTCCTAGCCAATACATACCCCATTCTAACATCTTTATTGCATACTTCCATGTATTTCTCTCACCCCCATTCCATTTTAAGGGTCTATAATCTATTAATGACCTTTTGAGTTAAAGCTACTCAGAATTTCTTGCTTTTCGATATCCTCCACCATTGTTATTTCGCTTTAGAAATCCTTACTTTGCTTGTTACCGCTCATTTCCTCCGTATCCATTCCTCCAAAATTATCTGTAATTTGTGCATCAAAGTTGCTTTCTTCCATATTTTCCCCTGTACAACCGTGCATTGTTTTAATATATCACTTTCTTCCACTGAATTTATTCTAAACCAGTATTTAACTGCTCTTTCTACCATTTTACCTTTTGCTCCTATTCTACCTAGTTCTATGTTATTCCAATTGTTGAGCTTCAGTTGCAGATCTTAAATGCCTATATTTTACTTTTATTTTTAAATTTAATTATTCAGCTCTCTCACAACGTGTTTAACAACAGTTATTATAGATTTGTTTCCGGTATAGAAGATTTTTGGACCCTTTATTAAAGCTCATCGAGTTATAGCTATATTTTTACACAAGCCCATCTAGGTAGCCCATCTGTTGCCAACAGTTTGCCTCGTGCGGTAACCACGAATACCAAGGGCTCTTCAACAACCTACTCAAGGCTGCGTTTGAACAGGTAAGCCTATTTCATGCTCTAGATTAATTCAGTGCCTTGCCTTGCCTTACCTGCTATGGGGCCAGACTCAACATACCGGAACGAAAAACTTTAATGCGGTTCGCTGGATTCTGCATAAGAGCTACATGTAACCTAAAAAAAGATACAGTAAGCATTAAATTTATGCAGCACTCCTTTATTAGCTAAGGGTAGCTGTTGTTCCGTAAACAGCACAGCTGCAAGGGGATTTTATAGCAACCCCAGTATCGGTCAGAATTTTTAATTATTCCTTGAAAGTATAACGACAAAAAATGGTAGCACGAGTGTGCTTTGTGTAGTCGCGAAATGCTAATCAGTAGGGTCCTGAAATTAAAATGCTGGCTGGTTGAAATGGTCAGAGGTAATGCTTAAAGCATAGGAGGTAATATACTTCGTCTACCTGTTTTGTTGTTCGTTTTAATTCGTCAGGTGAGACAAGTTGTCTTGCAGACAGTTTGAAATATATAACCAGACCCAAACACCTAATTTAATAACATTCAAATATATATATAAGGGATTTATTAATCTAACTTTTCCAATACTCTTACAAACACTTGCTCTTCTATCTACTTCATGTTAATCGAGAAAAACGTTTGTGGAAATTATTGCTAATTTTCTTGTAGGTGCAAGGGGAATACAACAGGTTTTAAGCTACAGTCAAATGTTTCAGGAGTGGTTGCCATATGATGACTTCGATATTTCCATTCTAGTTGCATGACGAAGATATTAAAAAAGTGAATATAGGTCTTCCATTTGAGAACATCTGTAAGTATAGCAAAATTCTGGCAAACTTCATCGAATATTTCTGAAATGGTTCACTTCACGAAAAAAAAAGGTTATGTAACATAAATTGTGTGTTATATAGATATCTACATTTGTTGTACAGTAAGATTTGATCTATATCTTGCGGTTTACCAGTTACGCAAAAGTCCCCAAGGGTGAACGTGGCCTATACATTTCATTTGCCATAAAAGTATCTTAAACACGGCCTTTTATTCAAAATCGTTAGAGCTATTTTTGAGAAAATCAAAATTTTCGAAACATTTTTTATGTGAAGGGTAGTTTAAGGTAAGATGACATATTTTGTAGGTAACATCATATGCATTACTATTATTATTACTATTATTATTACTATTATTATTACTACTATTATTACTACTATTATTACTACTATTATTACTACTATTATTAATATTATTATAATATCACTATTCTCATCAATATTCTTATCACTTTTACTATTGTTGTTACTATTATTATTATTATTATCATCATCAATATCATTATCACTATTGCCACTACTATTTTTGGAAGTACATTTCAAGTTAAAGTTGTATACCCGAACATCCCATTTTTTATCTTTCCATTTTGAGTAGTGCAAATTACAATGTATACTGTATTCTTACCACATCTTATCTATCTTTGATAAATCTAGTAAGAGAATGCTAATAAAAACTGTGTATATTTAAGCTAGATGAAACAAAACATAATAAAGGTAAAATTAAATTTAAAAAATAAATAGAAGCATATAAACGCAAAAATACAGCGCAATCAACGTTGTTCTACCAGGGCGTTCGCTAACGGAAGATTTGGCCAATGAATTACTGGAAATGTATTCCAAATGAACGGTCAGTCGATACCAATCCTTATTCTCAAAAACTGGAGGAGTTATCAAGTTCTGAGGCAGAGGTGTTTGGCACTGAAGAACAATGTGACGGCTCATAGTGCTCAAAGCACAATGCACAAAATCCAGCAATTTCAAGCAACCGAGCTACTGCTACATCCAGCATATTGACTTTGGTTATAGAACAATTTTCTGTAACAACACATTTCAAATAATCTAAATTGCTTATGAGACAGCACCTATAAATTAGGCTGCAATGAGTTCTTGCCTACCTTATACCTGTTACTTCTCCTTTTTCTTTATAACAGGGGTGCAGGGAATCAAAGCTGTACCCCTGTTGTATCTATGGACCGAATCCAGATTACAGTGTTGCCTCCAGACATTAATATTTTTGGGGAAGGATAAACTGGAGCATGTTCCCTTGAACAAAAAACATCGCCTTACCTTCCCAACCCTTGGACCACGAGCCGGGTGACAAAACTATCAAAGAAGCAAGTCCCCGAGCGACCGTTCTTTGACGGATGTGACAGCTGAAATCCCTTGGTGCCAATGAAGATATTGTTATTTATGTGGGGCAGAGGACACACATCCCAAATCAAGGGCGCTATTTAACACTACCCCTACGTGCAGACACTGCAGATGAAGCCTACCTGAGCTCTTGTACAGAAATATTTACTCACTTGGCATCACTTCACAGAAATTTAAACTTGGAAATCCGAACTCCTTTCAGCTATGAAGCATGTTTGTTCTGTGGTACTTATATAGAACGCAGAGAAAGTACTGCATTTCACCCAAAAGTTAAATATAGAGATTACATCGGATATGTGTGTCTTGAGACTCCTGAAATAAAGGAAAACTATCTAAAAAAACCGTCTGTGTATGCTTGTGCGTTTGTGTTTGCGAAGAGAATAACTTAAGAACAAAAGATTCCAAAACTTGTATTACGTTCAGCGTCTTCCAAGGCTGCTACAAGAAGATTTCGATGAAATAGCCCACTTCAACTTCAAGAAATATAAAATGTTTTGCTATTTTGGATAGTCTCAGAAATAACTGATGATTTCGATTGAAATACTATAACTTAAATAACCTAAACATACGTTGAAGATATTTTCATGAAAACTAAAATGTGTATACTGAATTTCATAGGAATTGTCTGAAGTCCTTTCTATCCTGAGTTACTTTTGCATAATTGGTAAACCAAAGAGATCAAACCTTAGCACACAAAAAGTTTAGACTTGTTAAATTGAATTGCTTTGTCGTTTAACGACGCAGTCAATTGCCTAGATCACATCAGCGTCGCCGGTGTGCCGGAATTTCGTCTCGAAGGAGTTGTTTACATCCCAGTAAATCTATTGACATGGAGCTGTGGTTTTAAGCACAGTTAAAAACGATTGGTGTAGGCCGGATTTGAAACCTACGACCTTGGGATCAGTAGGCCAGCGATGTTAAGCTGTATAATTCAAGTCAAATGAAAATTTTGCAGCGTTAGATGTTTGAGGTATTTTTTCCTATTATGGTGAATTTTAAAACACGTAGTTTTTTCAAGGGGGAAGTTGTTAATGATAAATAATAACAATAATAGTTATAATAATCTGGTATAAAAATCGTTCTCGGTCTATTTCTATCTGTGTGCGTTTGTCTGTCTGTCTGTCGGTGCAAGTTGGCGCATGTCCGTGAACAGCATATCTAAAAAACAAAATGTCGGTGAAATACCCAGCTGGGTTCATTGTCTTTCGAAGATACATTAAGATTAAAAAAATACCACTGTCCCAAGGTATTTAGGACATGGAAAATTGTACAAAATTGGTGATTTTCTTAAAATGGCTGATGATTTTCACTAAAATACCAACTATTTAATATATTTTCATGACAAATGAACCGTATATCTTGAATAGCCACATAAGCTATCACCGAAATTGACCACTTGAAATAACTGTCATGATTAATAAAATAATTCATAAAAATCTCAGGAAAAAAAAACACTAAAAACTTTAACAGCAGTGATAATTATGTTCAGACTACCTTGTTCCCTGAAGTGATTTCATAATACCAGCTTCGGGTAAGCCTGCTAGTATTGTATAGTGGAATAGCAACGAAAAGGAAACTCCAGCTTTAGGATCTCTCAAGGTATACTAAATAAAATTATGAGGACGCTCGTGATATCATGCCCCCTCTATAGCACGTCACAGAAGGATCAATGATTTGATTTACTGCAGGTAGATACTTTAAGCCGTATTTCTGCTCTAGAATAAAATATGGAATTAGTTCTTGATCTTTTGTGTTTGTCCCTACAATAACCAGCCAGACCCCTTGTGCAACAAATATTTTCTCTGTGACAGCCTTTACCTGCTGGGGCGCGATCCCCTAAAACCATAAAGCTTTGAAGGGACAAATCTCGCGCTTGTCTACGAAACAAAGAAAACCCAGGTAGGTGTAAATGTAAATTTGCTAGCAACAGTGTCGATATGTGTGAGGCAGAGGTCTAGGGTCTCTAACGATTCTTCTGCACAACATAAAGGATAATGGAAAGGCTGTGGTGCGAGAGAGCTGTGGGGATCGAAAGCATAGTACACCATAAACCACAAGAAATACAATATTAATAACATTAAAGTTTTGATAGTTTAGTACAAAACATTCATCTAGCAAACCAAATGAAATTTCAAAGAAAGAAAATCTAATCAGTACATAGTTTTCAAAAATATTTTATTTCACCTATCCATTGGTTACCTATATTTTAAGTCCCTTAGGTGTCTTTCTAAATCTCGCCATGTTCATTTTAATGTTTTAATACCAAAATTATTAATTTGAGTCAAATTTCATGAAGATATTCTAATAGTTTTCGAGAAAATTTGTACTTTAGTTTCATTATACTAATTAATCAGGTACAGCACAGGATACATAAATTATAATTTTGAAAAAAAAGTTACTACCATACTATTTTAAATATTAATATACAAAATCTGGCATACAAATTTCACTCTTCTGATTATTTGAGCAAAAAAAAAAAAAAAAAACTTCGAAGATAAATTTTGTAAGAATTAGTCCTTGGTGCTTGAATTAACTATGTTATATCTTGAGCAATAAATGTAATTTGTTTTAGTTTATTTGCTGAGTATTCACTGAAAATTGGAACAAAATTGGTAGCATGGTAACATTTTCTATCCACAGAAGTGTAAAAAAATAAATAAAATCCAGTACTGCTAGGTACTTAAATGGTCACGCGTTGAAGCTATAAGGGGCCTTGAGATCAAAAGCTATAATATGTGACTGAAGCTGAATGTTTAAGGTGTTTCTGGACATAAAAACGATTGCTTTCAAGGTTTGGATGAAATTCGGGTGTAAGAATCTTCAGGTTCTCATATATGTAACTTGTGTAAGTAAATAAACAAAAACAGACAAATAAATAAGCTTTTACTTCCGTCCTTCCTACCATACCACACCACGGTTGAATTAATCATTGGTTCTTCCTTGCCACACTGCGCGGAGCAGCATTTTCCTTTGGTTTCCTATATATTAACACACTTTTGCTATCTTATACCCATTTTCGCGAAATATTATCTTTTCAAATACGTGCCTATCTTTTCTGTTCACCCTTCGTCCATCCCATTGTATTCACATACGAAATGTCTGTTTCCCTGTCCAACATTCCACTACGTCATACACCGTATCTCGTTGTTTACTCTTTGAAACTTTGAAATTGTCTCTTTGGTATTTGAGTAATTTACACTAACATATTCGACCTCAAGGTCACTTACAGCTTTCTCGTCTTTATCTTTTCCCACCGCCATTTTTATTTTCCATCTTCACTTTCTTGTCTGTAATCTTGTCACGTTACAGGTACATAGAATAAGGTTCATATTACATGACTAAGGGACAAAATTAGATTTCTGCAATTTTTAATAATGTTTAATGTATGGATATCCGTAAGTGACGAAATCGTCCTCCGTTTCATCAGTAATACCCTTACGCAACCTGTGGAGCAATATTTCCCGCTATTATCGAGATTAGCACGTTCACAAAAGAGACAGACATTTCTAATGATAGGTACATGGTTAAAATTGATAGCTCTTCGAGCTTTGTTACACTATATCTACAAGAGGTAGATAGAAATCACATATATTGACTACAGCACACGTAGTTTACAAATTTGCCTAAGGAACGCCTAATGAGGAAAACACAGATGCTCAGCTATCGGAAAACATGCACTGAATTGCGAGATGGTCCGAAACCAATCAGGAGTTCTTCCTTATCACCTGCTGGTTCTGGCAGAGCACACGCGTGAATTATTATTTGAAAATAATGCTCAAGGTGAGGCTGTGTATTGTTTAAGTAACCGAAATGTGGCATGGGCGGGATGAAGATGCTGGTTCTTGCAACAGTGGCCTAAGTCTGCTTCTGTTCTCGTTATGCAATATCTGCTCTGGGTTTTTCTGGGCTATATGCAGCACCTCCCACTCTGTTGGCTTTTCTTTGGCACCCATTCACTGGTATCGAGTTGAATGAGCGCCTCAACATGAATCAAGGCGTGTACGAAAGTTGGCACTCATTCGACAGCTTGTGGTCTTTGTGAAAAGAAAACTAAATTGCTGTTATGAATGAATGCTTCATTGTGGTTTTATACCTAATTATAATCTCGGTGTATTACTCCTTAAAGCAGATAAATTTTGTAGAACACATTGCATTTTAGAGTATAACTTTCATATATTGCCTTTGGATGTAATTTATTTACTAAGAAATAAAACGAACTATTGTTTTAGAGAACCATAATCAAGCGGCAGCTCATAAGCTGACACTTGTAGCTGTAGCAGCGTGCAGCTTAACGGGTAACACGTAAAATGAAATAAAATCAAATCTGCAATACCTACCACCCGGTATATATTTTATTATAATGTCTCTGTCCGGTCCATAGGTTCGTCTACTCCCGGACAGGCATCTGGCTCTAGGCACAGGTTTGTAAATCCTCCATACTGGGAGGGTATAACAGATGAAGACGAAGTAGTAAATTTTAGAATAGTTATATAGGTGAATGACTGGCTAACAGTTATTTCTGCTATTGGATTCCAGTAACTATAGAATAATAATCTCTAGGACGTCTTCCTATACACGCGGTACCCTAATCACCCGGCTGCTGTGTACTCCAGCCGCAGCCAAGGCTACGGAGTAGAGCAGAATGGGACGCCGAACGCTTGACTTTTTAAGAACGCTCCCTTTATGCTTTTCTATTATTATTCCATATTACTTTTACCATGCAACTATTAGAAAAGCAACGAAATTGGGAATTATTGAATAAATGCCAATTAGTAGCATAAAAACAAAAGAAAATTTAGCAAAGGGCAACAAACACGAACTTGGGCAGTTATATAGATGTAGTAAGTACCACAGTGTGTGCACTTTCTTATCAGTTTCTAGTTGGTGCGAATTCAGTCTTAAGATATTTCCCCTGCCTTAAAAAAGAAAAGAATCGCGCATATGAAATAAATCTACTCTAATGATTACTATTGCTAGTATTGTAACAGCCAATATGCACTCGTTGCATAACATGCTATTAACGAATTTCTCTACGCTTGTAATGAAAAGAAAGAAAGAAATATTCAGTGGTTACAGATATGCAACTTTACCTCCAAGTCCAGAACAACTTGTTTTTTATGTTGGCAGAGATTTTCTTTTTCTTGAGGAGCTGACAAAACCAAAATAAAAAATATACATTGAAAAGGCTTTACAAATGTACCTGCATATAGAGTTGGAAGACTTTGCAAGGGCTGGATATAAACGTCAAAACTACAACAAAATTTTGGAGCAATGTTTCGAATCTGACAGTTATTCTTTGAAGTCTTCTGACACGTTTCCTTTTGTTGAGTGTTAAATCCTCTGGCCTTTTGATGCAAAGGACATTTCCATATTTACCTGGAGGTCAACTTTAGTAGGTGTGCGCTGGTAGCTATTTAATATAATTTGGTATTTTGTAGTTTATAGTTTTTACATAATTTTACTTTCTCTACATAGAAGAAGTATTGCTTCTACCCAAAATGTCAATGTCCAAATATCACCGAAAATACATGTTTTGAGGTTCCTAAATAAAAAGTTATTTTTAAAAAAGGTATAGTTGTATATGTGTGCGTGTGTCTATAAACAATATAATTCAGATGAATAAATTCAAAATGCTGTAATTAAGTTTAGTATCTCACAAAAATGCGATGTAGACTTTCAAGGAAACCCTCCATCGCACATCTGCATTAATATATGATTAATTTTAGTAGCTGAGCTACTAAAAGAATGAAGTTGTGCACGTTTTGTCTGTACAGCAGACGGACAGAACCGATTGCCCACACGGTGCCGTCACATGCATTACCAACTGAACTTTATTTCTCTTTAATGTAGCTGGACAACTAAGCTTATATATGATATACTTCAGATATTTACGTAATAAATACAATGTATGTATTGAATGAAATTGAAACATATCAAAAGGAGTGAATGCAACAATGTCCGAAACAAGATTACCAGTATTAACCAAAAGGGAAGAGATGTTGGCATACCAAAAATAGGTGGAAAGAGCAATTGTAAGAGGGAACGGGCATTCTGCCCACGCCGTGAAGTGGAGGAGAAGAAGAAGAAGAAGAAGAAGGAGAAGAAGAAGAAGAAGAAGAAGAAGAAGGAGGAGGAGGAGGAGGAGGAGGAGGAGGAGGAGGAGAAGGTTTCACTCAAATAGTTGAGCGGTAGAAGGAGTCAACATAAACTTAAATGTTTTCCTGCAACGAATGGATGCCATATTTCCGATAGTGCTTCAAAAAAAGAATCGCCTGCTCACCCACAATTACATAAATCACTTCAAAACACACAACACAGTATATTCCAAGAAGTGGCATGCCGTGTATTAAAAAGCAAATCAACACGCTCGCCTACATCGATGTTATCCAAGAGAGTTCATTGTCAAGCATTTGAGAGTGGATGGAGGTTTTCCCCTTTGCGCAATATATATTTTTCTCAGAATGGAGCCAGACATTGTCGTCGCCATATAACAGTTATCCATGCATCTCCAGACATCACATAAGCAATTTGTAAGGAAGACAGCATTCGCTTAACTTGGGTGGTTTTTGTGTTTTGTTGCCAAGTCGGTGAAGGTAGAAGCGTCATAATTCCAGGAAAGGCAAATAGAACATAATCGATCTATTGGGTGTGAGCTCGTGCAATTATGGTTTGTTGCTTGATACTTTAAGGATTCAATGAACTGAATCACTGGTAGAACAAAAGAATAACTGACTCTCACTTTTCCGTTGAATTATAGTATTTTCGTATTATTCAATGTGCTTAGTTGGTTTAGTTCGAGCCAAGTGACCTATCTTCACGATAAAGTGTGAGGCTTTTGTTCGCGAAGTCTCAAGTTTGATGCCCGTCGACCGAACCACTTTGGCCTTGGGATTTTTGTGGTCACTCCAGGTAGGACAATGTTGTGGGGTGCCTTTTCTACCATTAATTTCTTGATCGTATCATTTTTGCTTTCTCTTCTTTTTTTGTAGTGTTGGTGCAATCTAAATGGAGCAAAATCCAAATAACGTGATTTTGAATTATTCTCTTTCTAAATAATTTATTGCTTCTGAGGTTAAATTATTATGAAACATTGGTTTTATTTTACGTTTATTCCTTATGACTGTCTAGACCTTCTAGGAACAGGATTGAGTTGTTTATACCTGCGAACCCGATTTTCTCAAGCAACGTACAAGAGATATATATATATATATTCCTACAAACAGATAATTTTCGTATTAAATCCCATTGTATTTAAAGTCGTATTACATATGCATACCTAATCACTGTCAGCTTTCTCGCTGGAACGGGAGTCCGAAGCTGTAGCTGGAGTTGTTCATAGAGTTGAAGAGGTGTGCAGTGGGGGTGCGGGTGGTTGCAGCTGATTTAACTCAGCTTTTGTGTTGATAATTGTCCGACCTTCTTTCTTAGTGATCAAATGAGTGGATCAGATGCAACAAGTGACATGGATAACAAATCTTTGTCACAATTCGAGAGTTCTTCCTGGTATGCCCTTCGGTGCCTCTTGCGCTTCTTCAGACGTCTGTCCAGTAGGAAGGAAGCAGTATTTGATAATTTCAGCACTGTGTTGTAAAGGTTTGTGTACTGGGTGGCATGGTAGGGTTCCATATATAGTTTCTTGGTATCAGACGTGTATATTAAAAAACTTTGTAAATTGATTTCATGACCACTTGCTACTGTTTCTAAAACAACACCATATTTCTGAAGTACATCTTCAGCTATTTCTGTGATTGAAGCACTCTGATTGGCGTTTTGGAAGAAACTGCTTGCTCTGTTTCCATCATTACTTGTACCACTACCAGACAGTGTGCTACACCGCACTTCGGGACTTCGACAGCAATTCCTGGACTTTCTTCCTTTTCCTCTTAGCACTACTGTAACTTAATGACTTCCTTGGTCGACCTTTACCAGCTGCTGAAGTGGTACTTATATAATTATATGTTGCTTCAGGAAATGTAAGCTCATAGCCAAGCTACCGTGAATATGTTTGCAAGAATCTACTGCAACGCCTGTTACATTTTGCCCAGTGGCGATTGAATACTTGATTGTCTTTAATTGTACCTTTAACAACAATTTTGATGTTATGTGTACAATTTCCCAGCCCTAAAACACTAATAATGTGATTAAGTATATCTTCATTCCGCGCCTCTTTGCTGTTTTCCAACCAGGCAGTCGTCGCCGAGTTACCATGCGCCATGCCATTGAAAATAATTTATTTTAAATAAGTGCGCAAGTATGCGCAGCTAACCAAACAATAATTCATTGCAAAATCACTTAATATACTGTTAGAATACCTTGGCGATCCTACGTATCCCTCTTTACTAAAATTCTACTTACATTTTGAAGAAAATTTAAAGGTGTTTATGTGCATAGTACAATTTTAGCACCTGTCCAGGGGAAATCGATGAACGAAGCAATAGGCATGTGTGTTATTGAATAGAACAAACATGACAGAACAGATACCATGCAAACAAGCAAAAACCTGCACGCATTCAGTGTCACTTATTCACCTTGATACAAGTGCACCTTCTACCGCAATGAACAGCAAGACTGTAGAGCGATTGCACTATGTCTAAACTCTCATTTCTGTTTCAACGATAAACTGCATATCTTACTACATCCGCAATACAATCAAAAACACATTATGTGACTCAGATGTACCCTGAAAAAGTCAAATTGATTTTTGTCCAACTAGATTGTCAAAATTGCGCACTGTGAATGAGCTGGCGGGAGAAACTGGAAAACTCAGAGGAAACCCGCTTTGTCCAGCACAAATCCCACATATGGTCTCCTGGAATCGTACCCGAGCCGCTTTGGTGAGAGGTGAATTGCTTAACCATTCGGCCACGGCGCGGCCTTTAGTTACAAGTCGGGGAAGTATCGTATTCTACCCAAAATTTCGGTGTCGAGAGTGAAAGAAAATATATGTTTTGAGGCAGCCTGAATAAAAGAATATCTGATTATTTTTACACTCTTGATATATATTTTGTCACTTTGTTTTAATTCACACTCTTGCCTGTCCCTTTTGTATATTTATTTTCCTTTTTACTACTAATGTTTTTTTATGAAGTTTATATCTGGCTCTTGCCATGAATTATGATTTAAGGGCGCTGCAATATCAGACACATAATTTTTAAACATTTGGCATTTCTATGACTCTTACTAGAAAGGAAAGATGTTGTAGGAATAAAAGGCGTTTGGAGGACACATATGGTTACAAAAAAGAGCTAGGGCATAGGCCCAGGTATATTAGGTCTGCTATAAAACGAATTGAGGTTAGAGGTCCCAGAAAACTATCACAATTTCTACGCACTCTGCCATATTATTACGTTGCAGACGCTGATTAGCTATTTACATATCGCTGAATGAAAAAATTAGATGGAGCTCGCGTTGGATACAAATAACTCTCGATGTCTTTCGATACAATTTTGTGGTATACAGTGCCTTTGACCAAAGAGTTGGATCTTGGGACATTCGTATAAGGCAGGATCGTGTTGGCGTCAGATTAGTGTTATTCTTATCGTTAAGGGACGTATCCTTGCCAGCGTGCATCGTCGTATTTGGTCGCCTTTTGGGTCTCCAAGGGTCACCTTGGAGGTACAGAGTTCTACTATGGTCTCTGTGCACTACTTTGCTTCAGTTACCGGAAGCCTCTCCAAATAGCAAAACTAATGCTAATCATATAGGAAGCAGCTTATCGGAATACCCCATAAACTGTGACATTTTCCCCATTATGGTGCGGTTTGGTTCTATTTGGTGATATTCCGTCTGTTAGGTTGCATCAGTACCACCAACGGTTCATAAAATGTGACCATTCTAAAACTACGGCCATAGTTGGTATTATATTGCCACATGTCTTTTAACCCGTTGAACAGAAGCCAATTAATCATGTTGACGCCATTGTATTGAGCGTGTGTGCGTGGTTATCTGGAATTGTTTTAGAGCATTATATGCAGTTATAGTTAGTGCTATTTTTGTATTCCCAACTGTGTTGGGAATAATTCTAGTATTAGGATATTTATCGTTCGGAAGTGATTCTATCCAAAAGTGTTCTGCAAAAGAAGATTTGCCGAAGGTGAGTAGGCTGAAGTCTTGTGTGGTAACGATGTTACAGCATTATTATCTTTTGAAATTATGTTGCTTTAATGCTGTGATATTTGAGGTTAGAAATAATAATTTTACTATGTAGTTTGACAGTACTGCTTTTTGGTATAATGTCCACTGCAGTTTAGTGTAATGTCGGCCATATTGAATTCTTGGGAACTACCTATAAGTTGTTTCACCTATAGTCTTCCTACTTCTGACAGTCTGAAAAAGTGCGATTCATCATCTTGTGTTTTCGTGTACATGCTTTAGATTCAGTTAACTCCCTATTATTTCAAACAACTGACCTTGCTTGTTGTCTTCTTGGTTTTACTGTATGGTAATGTGACAGTAGTTCCAAGACAACTACCCCAACAAAGAGCTTTCCTTGCTAGCCCTGAACTGACACTATGCAAAGTTCTTGACAGGGTCGGAGTGGAACAAAGCTTTCGTAAAGGAAAACATGCACATAGCTTCAAGGATAAATATAATTAACTCTCTTGTTTTTGTAGTGAAAATCCTTGCCATGTACAACTTTAATTTTTGTACTATTTACAAATTTGCTGTGACCTTTTGTCACAGGCTTTTTTTTTTTTTTTTTTTTTTTTCCGTATATTATAAGCGCTCAATATGTGCCTACTACTGATTCCGCAAATATCAAGTCAAAGATCAAGTTCTTCCTATACTCAGTGCAGCACAAACTGTAATCTGTTCAAAAACACTGTAGATGCAAGCTCGCAGGTCTGATAGGTTTGTTGGTAGAGGAGGATTAAGTACTTTCACATACCCCCCCCCCCAAGAAAATCACAAGGGATGAAGTAGGGAGAGTCAGTGATATCAGTTGCTGATCACCCCCACCACGACCAATTCGTCGGTAAGTTACACATACTGGCCGAATGGATTTGTTGAACTTGATTCCGAAGTGTCATTAAATTTTATGACACTGGTGTGATGCCTATGTCTATTTTATCTTACTGCTTATGTTGCGCTCTCGTGGCAGAAATCCGAAACGGGGCTGTAGCCTGTGAGTTTTTCTGTTAACTTATGTTTTGGGACAGTATATCGAATAATGTAGTTGCGGTGAATTTATTAAATCGGGTTAGTGATTTATAACAACCCTGTACATCTTCATCCTTCTACTGCTCCAAAACGCCAGCTTAACTTTGAAAGTTTACCTCACCTATTTTCCTTTCAACAACCACATCCTTTTCGTTTTTGTTCTAATTATGTATCATTTTCACTGCTCTCTATCTTACTTCCAATAGCATATTGACAAATCTTTCTCCTATCTTTTCTCCCTTGTACTATGTCAGATTCCACACGTAGATGTTAAAAATCTCTGTTACAAACCTACGCCTTTTTACTTTCTCTACTGGTAAGTAGAGGAAGTATTGTATTTTACCTCAAAAATTCGATGTGGAGATTTCACCGGAAATATGTTTTGAGACCCCCCCCCTTAATACAAAAAAAGCACTTTTAGAAAAAGGTCCTATGTGTGTCTGTCATCTGTCAGTCTGTGGACAGCATAACTCAAAAACGAAAGGTCGGTTAGAAACCTGAGTTGGTATTTAAGTTTGATGTCTTTGAAGGATGCAACACGAAGATCCTGAAGAAAATAGCCCCACCCTAAACTACCCTTTACATGGACATTTTTTCGACAGCTTTTATTTTCGTGAAAAAGCTCTAACGATTTTGATTAAAATGCCATATGTTTAAGATATTTGTATGACAAAATGTATATTTTGAATTTTCTGGCTATAGCCTATGTAGTCCTATTTACTCTGGATGGCTTTTAAATAACTCGTAAATTGTAAAAGGCAGACAAAATCTTACTCTACAAAAAATGTAGATCTTGTTAAAACATACAATTTATGTCTGAATAAATGTTTTCGTAGAGTGATCCATTTCAGAGATATTCCTGGTTGTGTGTGTCAGTTTCGGAAAAAACGTTCGTGAAATGGAACATTGATGTTCATTTTTAATATGTTAAGCCTGCAAAAAGAATGGGATCTCAAAGCTTTAAAAGATTTGACACTCGCGCAGAGTGATTCGTATAAATGGTTATCTCAACTAACACGAAGAAGAAAAAGGAATAAGAGTTTGTAAGAATGGTTAGTACAAGAGTACAGAAAGTCATGCGAGTGCAACTCATTAGATTTTTTTAGTTTGCTATGGCCTCTTGTCAGACTCAAAGACGCTACTTCCGAAAATTCTTCCAAAACCGGTTGGGACAAACGCTAAACTTTCTACAGTTTTTATTGGAGAAAGCAGGTTTTATTTAGTAGTTACTGTAAGGTATTTCAGGGAGTAATTTCTTATTCTGTTAATTTTCACTGAATTGGTTTCCATTCTTTCATTCATGTGAACAATAACTATTCAGCATGTTTTCACATACCTACTAATCGTTATTACTTTGATAGTTTTCACCTTGTTTCAGTATATGTTGGGCCTTCCAATCTGGTTCAGAATTGCTTTATATTCTGTTAAAATTTTCAAATTACATAGCAGTGTGCGTTGCACTGTGGAATCAACTGCCTACGAAGATATATTAGTTACAAACGCAATAGTGGATGTCCCCAACTGTTTGCAACATGGGTTTCAACACTAATATGCTTCTTTCACTGTGCTGTGATACTAAATTTACCAACTTACTTTTGGGTTATAGTTTTGATAATTTTATTCAAATCCCTTTATATTGTTTAGGTATTTTACATCCTGAGAATTCGTTGATGCAGCAGTTCTCTTTTCATTGAGCTGCACCTTTCAAGCTCTGGAGTGACCTTATTCTCAGATACCTATATCCAGTGATCCGGTGATCAAAACCGCGTTCTACTAGCTCTGCAAACGCTTTAGGTTGCCGAAACCACTACCAGGCCTTCAACATGAACTTCACTGCAGTTCTCCACATTGGAAGACATTTCCCGCTGGTTTTTTTTTCTTTCGGAGAAACATACGCAGAAATACAGCTGCAACTTCTTATGTAAAAGAGTCGGTATACTTTATTTCTACTGATTAATTCATGCCAAAATGAACACAATGTCCTCGCCTGCATCAGCATACAAAACTTGGTCACCTTTGCATTTGTTGCTATCTGTAAACAGCAGTAGGGAAACGATTTAGGTGGGGAATTACCAGAATAAATAATTTAAGTTCAAGGCAAGCCTCCAGGTTTTAGTGTGCCATTCAGGCATGTTATTTATCTCGACAACAGCTGCCGTTTCAGCAACTACAACTTTTTCAGTACTGAGTGAATATTTGAAGTTTTTTTCTGGAGACGATTGTTGCCACGAAAGATTGATTGTGCGCAATCGTCTATGCCATGAAATGCGGTCTGCTAAGTGTTTTAGTCAAGGATGTAATGAAAGCAATGCTCTTTTCTGAGCTTCAGGTACAAAGCAAGGCTGAAAAATCAGCAGTTAAATGTGTTTAACTTGTTCTTTTGTGTTGACTGAAGGGGAAGAATCAAAGCTGTGTTTGAATTAAGCGACAGATGAACGATTGCCGCTATAATAAGTGAAACGGTGGCAAAAGTGGAGCCTTGTCCCCTTTTTCATACCGTTAACTACCAATCCTAAATACGGGATTGCTAGGAATCCAGGGCCAGTTGAATCGATGATTGGTATGCCTTTTTAAATGGAGATTCCTGCTTGCCAATTTGCAAAGGGAACAATGCTTTGGTGTTCCTAAAGAATGGGTGAACGATTTGCTTGTTGAGTTCCTAGCTCTTACCTTTTTCGCCTCTTTATAATGCTATAAGGCAATACAACTGTGAACATCGAGATATCCTCAGTTTGCTTCTGATTGCTATGACGTTGTACCTATATACCTAGAGTGGTGATTTCAAAAGGTGCGTTAGAGCGCAAGCGCGCGCTTTGGAGCTTAGCATGCCCACGCTGCCCGGAACAGCAGCACCCGCATGCTCTGTTTGGGACAGTGTTACATAATCCGGGCTGTACAACGGAAGAAACTAAGCCACTTCCAAATTTGCAGTATCTTAATATAAGTACACAAGTTAATAAGTACTGTTACATATTGGATGCACGCTTAGAGGAGTTTGTTGGAGGATTTTCAGATTTGGAAGCTCTCGAATTTAAACTGAATCTCTTTTCTTGCCCTATTGATCCCTATTGATCCTAAGAACTTCAACTAGAACTTAGAGATTTATGCTATGATTCAGATCTAAAAAGGGCGTGTAGCGATAATCTTGTCAGTTTTTAGTAAGGTTTTATCCACAAACGAATCTAGAATTTCGTAAATTTGCTGCAGATGTGTATGTCTGGCAGTACATACGTAAGAGAAAAAATGTTTCCTTTAACGACTTGAAGTGCTGTCTAAGAGCAAAATTGTCTGATAACCTTACCTCTGTCATGAAACTTGCTTCTATAACTAATGTCTTCGATGTTGGTGGAAAAGCACAAATCGGGCATAATGAATGCGTAATTAAGTCCAAAGTGTGTAGAGATTTTAATGTGGGGCTTTTATTTTATGTTAGAGCAGCAGTTTGTTTCCTTTGAATTTTAAAGTTAAAAGTTATATACATATTTCTTATCTTTGGTGATCTTATTGTATTGTTTTTAAAATATTAATTTGCTTTTTAATAATTACATCATTATTGTGGTTATATTAAGAGCTTATGATCACAAAATCTATGTAAATAAATACTTTAAAGCTAATCAAAAAGAAACATGTTGAAACCGAAATTATAATGCCAATGTATATATTTGATAATGGAAAGAAACAAAAGGAGATTCTAGTCAATAGTTAAGGGGAAAACGTAATAAAGCTGAATATGTTAAAGTCTCAAGAATGGAAGCCTCGGTAGATTTAAATGAGTGATAAGGTTACAATTGTTGCTTGCACTAAGCCATAGTGATTCAGCGGGCTGATTCCTATCTTACCATGACGTGCTCTAAAGTTAGCCAATGGAAATCGCTTCCTTCGTGTTGCTCGCGCAAAAACAAATGCAACGCAAGACACACTCGTCTTGAATCGAGTCGAGATAACGCACGTGCAACTTGGGAGTTGTACGTAAGCTAGCGCGTGTACATAATTCGGCGGTTGCTAAATGGTGACAAAATTAAAGTGTTATAACGTTGTAGTTGAAGTTACAAAGTTACATTCTATGTAAATATCGTCGGCAGTTCTCTACAAATCTGGAAATTTGCAAATAAAGTGATATGTTGGTTAATTCTTCGTTTGGTTCCATTCCTACCATAACTCACGCACACCCTGTAGATTAGGACCTCTTGCTAGGAGCTAGTCCGGACACCAAACACGAGATCTTATAGGTCTTAAAGGCGACGTCTTCGAAGGAGAGGAACGTTTGCGTCAATGTTAATAAAAACAAGGAATTTTCTTTTCCCTTCGAACATTGTACACTCATGTTTTGGTATGTTTTGCTTAACGCCACCGCTACCCGCGTGTACACCACAATGTCTCGGGGCACTTCATCCCCTTACTGCCAAGGTCATGAAATTGTGCTTAGGTTGACATCGCTGACCTAGAGGACAAAGCATATAGTGCGCAAGAAATTTTTTCGAGCTATGACAAAGCACGATCTATATTAATAATGTATTTTACGAGGGAAATTCGTGAAGTAAGGCCCGATGATTTACACACATGAAACCATCATAGGCAGTTGCAAAACGGTTATTTTATTTAATTCCATACTTCTTTCTCTATTTATATATATATATATATATATACATACATATGTCGTATTTGTTTGAACATTTTTCATAATGTTCTACAAGGTTTTGTATGCTGACGTCATAGAAGTCTGCCGCCTGTGAGAACAACCGGTAGTTGAATAACCAGTAGATAACCACTGGATAACTAATGGAAAACAGTGATAATGTCAATCGCCGATCTTAACGGATCTTTTCATCCACGTTATGGATCAAATCTTCTGGGATCATTGACGACCTGATCGAGGTTCATTATGGACGGCTTGGAAAACTAATCTGCACTTTGCTATCACTTACCGCAGTTCACCGATCTGTCGACGAATATGTCCTACTGAAACGTTCCTTGCTGTCAAGAACCGAATCACACAACGAATTTCACAATCGGCGGGTCCTTTGTTGGTTTTAAAACTTTGAACCGACACTGTAAACAGCACCTGCAACACTGTCGATGCAAATGCAGTCGTGCAGTCGCGCAAGGTATGCCGGGAGTCAGTGCACATGCAAGTTTCAATGTTCGTGCGAAATTCGATCAGCTACAGGGATTCAGACCTTACTTTACGAATCACCCTCGCAGTATTAAATTAACCTCCTAATGATGCTTGGACACCACATTACTAAGAGACAAAAAAATGTTTGCTCCTATGCTCCAGGACGCATTTTGAAAATTAAAAAACAGTGAGAGTACTGAACTCCTGCAATGTTTTCAGGCGTGTGGTTTTTGCACTAGTAACAAATTTATCACAAGCAGTACCAGAATTGTTATATTTGCTGACCGACTTTAGAGTAGCTCTTTTGGGAAGGAATTCCTTCCTAACACGCTATATTAAGTTACTTGCAGATCTCTGCGCATAAGTGATTAATTTCAACTCAAAAACGTTTTAACTACGAACACCCGTTCTGCCATTGACCCGTTATATGTGTTATCTTTCGTAACACTGAGAAAAATATTAGCATGAGCTAGTGATAGCATTAGCAACACTGTCGATTACGTCGCTCAAAGCTGCTAGAAATGAACGCTTTGTAAAAACCGTCATATCCCACTGCCGCATCGTATGTATTTCTGGGTGCTTGGAATGAATTTGAGTCATATCCTCCCAGAAGATGTAGCAAATCCATTTTCTTTATCATTCCACTAGAACATGCTATCATATACTCCAAACCTTGTTGGCCTCACAGGCTCAGTTTTGGTATTTTTCCAAATCAGGAAGTTGAAACTCTCATCGAGTTTTGGGTTTTCCATGAAGACATATTTGTAAGAGCTCTTCTTTTTTAAAATATTGAAAAACTGGTATGATTGCAGGTATGAAGGCTTCTGGTTATGAATGTTAATATATTGCAGTAACAGCTGTTTTTTAAATTTACACCAAGTATCAGGAGCACATGGATACAAATAATGTTGAAGTGTGCGGTCAGTTGATAGTGTATGATGTAGGCGTGGCATTGAAATACCAGCATCGTGCAGTGTTTAAAAAATCTGAGGTGTTACACTCACATGACTTTCTCTACTCTTGTACTAACTATTCCTACAAACACTTATTCCTTTATATCAGTCGAGATAAAATTTGCAGAAACTGTTGCTAGTATTCTTGTAGGTGTAGGGGGAATATGAGAGAAAATCCAGTAGTTGGACAGCTGTACTATTTTATGGTTATAATAAAGACACGCCTGCTAATAGATCAGTAGAACAAGGCAACTTGAAGTATGAATGATAAACTGTAAAAAATCGGCAATGTAAAAATATTTGATAGATAAATTGTAATAATATACAAAAGTATTACACAATTTGGAAATAGGACAGCTAACCACATCAGAGGTATTTATTTAATTTAGTGTAGTATACAGATGATTGTGTAAAATGTACCTACAAAGAATCACGGATAATTTTTAAACCAATTGTTTCTAAAACACTTAATTGCAATTCAAAACTTCTGAACAGATTAATAAATTTAGGAACACCAAAAAGTGAAAAATTACTTCTCATCTTGAAATTTTGTATTCATTTCTTAAAAAAGGAATGCTAGACTCAAAATTTAGGTTTTTCCCTTGTCAATCTCCTTAATTGGGTATAGATTTTTGCAAATCGGATTGTAGGGTCAAGAATTATTCCCCTCTTTTGTTACCTGTCAATCGCAATAACGTACATTATTTCATAGAAATAAGGTTAGAAAACACGTTGTTAACGTAAATATAGCCATTTTGAAACTATCGCATATATACGCTTCAACAAATCGTTATTACTTTTCTTGGACACAAAAGTCTTCTTACTACTATTTCCACAAACTAGTATGTATCTTCTAAATTTAAATGAACAAGAAGTATGCCTGTATGTCACCAGGGAATACGTATAATCAGTAATTCCTAGTAGCAGTATTGACAAAATCATATGCCTTCTCATGGCCTTCATTCGGCTTTGAGCGATAACCTTTTAAAGCTAGTCACTATATGAAGGCTTTGAAATTCCGTTATCTTTGCACAGCTAAGATATAAAACAGTGAATTACACCATCCATTTGAGAAAAGTGTAAGTATTGAAAAGCTCACGCGAATAACAAGGAGTAGGTATCTCTACACCCTACAAAAGAAATATTTTGACATAACATGTTTATTTTAACAAGATCTCCAAGTTTTGTATAGTAAGATTTGGTCTATATCTTACGGTTTACCAGTTACGCAAAAGTCATTCAGAGTAGACATGACTGCAGGGACTATAACCAGAGAATTCAAAATATACATTTCGTTTGCCATAAAAATATCTCAAACATGTCTACAAGCCCGGAAGAACTAAACATATTTATTAGTCAAACATACGGCATTTTAATCAAAATCGTTAGAGCCATATTCGAGAGAATCAAAATTTTCGAAAAATTTTAAACGGTACTTTAGGGTGGAGGAATTCCTTTCAAAATCTTCGTGTCGTATCCTTAAAAGACATTAAACTTAAATACCAACTTTCGTTTTTACCCAACTTTTCGTTTTTGAGTTATGCTGTCCACAGACTGACACGCACGCACGCACAAACACAAACAAACAAACAAACACAAACACAAACACAAACACAAACACAAACAAAAGCACAAACACAAACACACACTTACAGACAGAAGGACCTTTTTAAAAAATGTTTTTTAGATTCAGGGGGCCTCAAAACATGTATTTTCAACATGTATCTCAACATCGAATTTATGAGTGGAATGCAATATTTCTGTCACTTACTCTAGGTAGTCGAGAAAGTAAAAATAGACTAAAATCCAAAACTGTATTTTTGAGACCGCTTTGCAATCATCTCCCATTAAATGAAATAAATATGTAGCTGCAGATAAGCACTAAAATGTGCAATTATATTGTGACGCCGGGCACGGTGCACAACATGGGACGGAGCCAGCTGTTTCACGCCACGTGCGGACCGACGAGCGGAGTAAGGCATTCAAGATCAGATAGCCTCGCGTAACTGTGTGTACGTGACTAAGAACAATGAAGTGGTGACACAAAAGGGAATTTCTCTAGAATTTGCAAGAAAGATCTGGCCATGTCATCACCGTCATGTGTGTAGAAGTCGAGGAAGGTCCGTGTGACGTCATCCCCTCTGAGGAAACAGCAGAGAAGTGAGTTAGAGAATTATAGTTGCAGAATGAGCCGGTCAGTGTCTTAGAGAGGGCGAGAGAGCTGTGCGCGTTTCGTCGGGCGTCGAGTAATTGCATCGCCGTAATTAGTGTGTGGAAGACAGAAAAGCTGGAGAAAGATACTGAAAAGACCAAATTGTGTTAATACCGAGAAGAATTCTGTTTGTTTGTGATAATACTGAAGACAGTAAAGTGATAGAAAAAGTAACCGGAAGGTTACTAGGTGAATTACCGTAGTCATACGAAGAAGCGATGACTGGAATTGCAATTTAGGCTCATAAACCTCGTGACTTGTATACACACCAAATTCTTTTCAAGATGTAAATTTAGGAACATCTCGGGAACTGGTTTCTCACTCTAAGTACTTAGAGTGTGGCATGAATATAGACAGAGATACTGACGTAAAACAAAACCAATACATTTCAACAAACTTACGGAACAATAAATACAAATCTGAAGGATAAGATACGAAAGCTGAGAAAGCTGAAATTGTACAGGACAATAATTGGTTGCACCAATTTTGTTATATGGAAGTGAATCGTGTATTTTAAAGTAGTACAGAAGTAAGATACAGGGTGTCGAAATAAAATTTCACTGGAGTGTGAAAAAATCTGATGTGCTGCACTCGCATGACTTTTTCTACTCTTGTACTAACCATTCTTACAAACTCTTATTCCTATATCTTCTATCTTGTTAGTTGAGATAAACATTTGCACACATTATCTTATTGCTTATTTCCTTGTAGGTGCAAGGGGAATGTTTGAATACAGTAGGCTTTGTGCGATAGTCAAATGTTTGAGATTCTGTCGTCTTTGCACACTTAACATATAAAAAAATGAACAACGATGATCCATTTCATGAAAGTTCTAAGTTTTCCGAAACTCGCACACATAACAAGGAATATCTCCGAAATGGTTCACCCTACAAGAAAATTAGTTCAGACATAAATTTTGTATTTTAGCAAGATCTACATTTGTTATACAGTATAATTTGGTCTATCTCTAACGGTTTACCAGTTCTGCAAAAGTCGTCCAGAGTAAATACGACTACAGGGGCTATAGCCAGAAAATGCAAGATATACATTTCATTTGCCATCAAAATATCTCAAACATGACATTTTAATGAAAATCGTTAGAGCCATTTTCAAGAAAATCAAAATTTTCGAAAAAATTTTCATGTAAAGGGTAGTTTAGGGTGGGGCTATTTTCTTCAAAATCTTCGTGTCACATCCTTGAAAGACATTAAACCTAAATACTAACTTTGGTTTTTAACCCACTTTTCGTTTTTGAGCTATGCTGTCCACAGACTGACACACAGACTAACACACAGACACACACACACGGACCTTTTTCTAAAAATTCCTTTTTTGGATTCAGGGGGTCTCGAAACATATTTCCGGTGAAATCTCGACATCGAATTTTTGGGTGGAATACAATACTTCCCATACCAGTAGAGAATGTAAAAAGGAACAAAAACAATGCCAAGATTGTGTATTGTAGATGCAAACGTCAAGACAAAACAGATGTTGGAAGGTCTGCGGAAGAGGTGTTGAGTAACAGGCTTTTAGCCTCATCCTGTAATGTAGAAGAAGAGGAAGAAGAAATTATGAACACGATGGTGATTTTTTTTTTTTGGGGGGGGGGGGGGAGGGGTGGTATGTATGGGTGGGTGGACTTCATTCTTAACACGAGTTGAATATATACATATTCTACAGTAAGATTAATCATTTTTGCACACTATCGTCGACTGCAGATTCTATAAGTGAGTCACTGTTACATTCCATTGGATATTATACTTAAAAAAATCTGATGTGTTGCACTCACATGACTTTCTCTACTCTTGCACTAACCATTCTTACAAACTATAATTCCCATATCTTCTTCGTGTTAGTTGAGATAAACATTTGCAGAAATTATCTTATTTCATACTTCCTTGTAGGAGAAAGCTTTGATATATAAAAATTGGTAACCATTCTCCAAAACTTACACAAATAACAAGGCATATCTCCGAAATGTTTCACTCTAGGAAAAACTTCTTAGAGATAAATTGTATATTTTAACAAGATCTATATTTTTATAGCAAGATTTGGTCTATCTCTTACGGTTTTTCAGCTATGGAAAAGTCATCCAGAGTAAATAAGAGTACAGGGGCTACAGTCAGAAAATCCAAGATATACATTTCCATTTGTCATAAAAATGTCTAAAACATATGGCATTTTAACCAAAATTTTTAGAGCCATTTTCAAGAAAATCAAAATTTTCATGTAAAGGGTAGTATAGGGTGAAGCAATTTTCTTCAAAATCTTCGTGTCGTATCCTTAAAAGACATTAAACTTAAATACCAACTTTCGTTTTTACCCAACTTTTCGTTTTTTGAGTTATGCTGTCCACAGACTGACACGCACGCACGCACAAATACAAACACAAACACAAACACAAACAAACACAAACAAAAACACAAACAAACACAAACAAACACAAACAAACACAAACAAACACAAACAAACACAAACACAAACACAAACAAACACAAACAAACACAAACACAAACAAAAACAAACAAAAGCACAAACACAAACACACACACTTACAGACAAAAGGACCTTTTTAAAAAATGTTTTTTAGATTCAGGGGGCCTCAAAACATGTATTTTCAACATGTATCTCAACATCGAATTTATGAGTGGAATGCAATATTTCTGTCACTTACTCTAGATAGTCGAGAAAGTAAAAATAGACTAAAATCCAAAACTGTATTTTTGAGACCGCTTTGCAATCATCTCCCATTAATTGAAATAAATATGTAGCTGCAGATAAGCACTAAAATGTGCAATTATATTGTGACGCCGGGCACGGTGCACAACATGGGACGGAGCCAGCTGTTTCACGCCACGTGCGGACCGACGAGCGGAGTAAGGCATTCAAGATCAGATAGCCTCGCGTAACTGTGTGTACGTGACTAAGAACAATGAAGTGGTGACACAAAAGGCAATTTCTCTAGAATTTGCAAGAAAGATCTGGCCATGTCATCGCCGTCATGTGTGTAGAAGTCGAGGAAGGTCCGTGTGACGTCATCCCCTCTGAGGAAACAGCAGAGAAGTGAGTTAGAGAATTATAGTTGCAGAATGAGCCGGTCAGTGTCTTAGAGAGGGCGAGAGAGCTGTGCGCGTTTCGTCGGGCGTCGAGTAATTGCATCGCCGTAATTAGTGTGTGGAAGACAGAAAAAGTGGAGAAAGACACTGAAAAGACTGTAAATTGTGTTAATGACGAGAAGAATTCTGTTTGTTTGTAATAAAACTGAAGAAGACAGTAAAGTGATAGAAAAAGTAACCGGAAGGTTACTAGGTGAATTACCGTAGTCATACGAAGAAGCGATGACTGGAATTGCAATTTAGGCTCATAAACCTCGTGACTTGTATACACACCAAATTCTTTTCAAGATGTAAATTTAGGAACATCTCGGGAATTGGTTTCCCATTCTACTGTACTTAGAGTGTGGCATGAATGTAGACAGAGATACTGACGTAAAACATAAAACCAATACATTTCAACAAACTTACGGAACAATAAATACAAATCTGAAGGATAAGACACGAAAGCTGAGAAAGCTAAAATTGTACAGGACAATAATTGTTTGTACATAATTTTATTATATGGAAGTGAATCGTGTATTTTAAAGTAAGACAGAAATAAGATACAAGGTGTCGAAATAAGATTTCACTGGAGTGTGAAAATATATATCTAATACGAAATGTAGATATACGTAAAGAAATAAATATATTTAATTTAAATGAGAATATTTAAGGAAATAAAAAAAAAAACAATTGGAAGGAGAAGTTGAAAAAAAGGAACGAAAACAATGCCAAGATTGTGTATTGTAGATGCAAACCTCAAGACAAAACAGATGTTGGACGGCCTGAGGAAGGGGTGTTAAGTAACAGGCTTTTAGCCTCATCCTGTAATGTAGAAGAAGAGGAAGAAGAAATTATGAACACAATGGTGATTATTTTAATTAGGTTATGTATGGGTGGGTGGACTTATTTCACCCTTAATATGAACCAATATACACATGTTCCGCAGTTTGATTATTCATTTTTGCACACTATCCTGAACTGCCGATTCTATAAATGAGTCACTGTAACATTCCATCGGCTATTATAATTAAAAAATCTGATCTGTTGCTCTCACATGACTTTCTCTACTCTTGCACTAACCATTCTTACAAACTGTAATTCCTATATCTTCGTCGTGTTAGTTGAGATAAACATTTGCAGAAATTATCTTACTGCATACTTCCTTGTAGGAGCAAGCTTTAAGATTCCGTTCTCTTTGCACGGTTAATATATAAACAGTTAGTAGCCATGTTATATTTGACAGAAGTATAAGTTCTCCAAAACTCACAAATAAGGCATATCTCGGAAATGGTTTACTCTACGAAAAACTTGTTAGACGTAAATTGTGTATTTTAACAAGATCTATATTTTTATAGCATGATTTGGTCTATCTCTTACGGTTTATCAGCTATGGAAAAGTCATCCAGAGTAAATAAGAGTTCAGGGGCTACAGTCAGAAAATCCGAGATATAGGTACATTTCATTTGTCATAAAAATGTCTTAAACATATGGCATTTTAACTAAAATTGATAGAGTCATTTTCAAGAAAATCAAAATTTTCATGTAAAGGTTAGTATAGGGTGAAGCAGTTTTCTTCAAAATCTTGGTGTCGCATCCTTGAAAGATATTTAACTTATGGTTTTTAACCGACTTTTTGTGTTTGGGTTATGCTGTTCATAGACTGACAGGCATACAGACACACACGCTGAAATCTCGACATCGAATTTTTGGATGGAATATAACACTTCTACTTACTATACGTAGTGAAGAAAGTAAAAATGCAATGGGAAGAGATGGCTTGTAGCTTTATATTTGAACGGAGCTAAATATACAACACAGTACATCAACTTCTCAGTCACCTAGCTCAATCAAGGACTCGATCTCAAGGTTTTCATTGATTTTGTACAGGATGAAGTTATACAAACTTAAAACATAAATTACCAATAAAAATATTAGCACTTATACCCTAAAACCTCGTATGTTAAGCGGCCCCAATGTTTTTGACTGTGGCAAGATAGTATTGTAATCCTTTTAAACTGTTTAAAACATTTACTGTTAATATTTTATTTTGTATTGTGTGAGTTTTATTTTTCAGAGGAAGGCGATTATTAGAAATAATTTCGTTTTTAGAGCTGTTTATACATTGTACCTGAATTCATATCGTAATTCTCTTATCGTTTCTTTTGTATGACATTCTTGATATATACTTTCTCGTACTGCATCTCTTCGTCCTTGGGTTGTAGTCAAAGTTGAAGTTAATATCCCTAGAGGTAATAACTTAGTTAAATTCACCGTGTGGTGTGTATGTGTGTGTGTATGCGTGTGTCTGTAAACAGTATAACTTCAGAAAAGTTGTTTAAATACCATTTCAATCCACTCTTTCTGTAAGAAAATTAGTACTTGATGCAGCCATGGTACACTTAGCATGAGAAACCTCGTTGTTGAAAATATACTGTAGCAGAGGGTGACATTTTGAACATGTACCGGTTTAAGAAATAGAACACAACAAAAACTGCATTTTGTCTCATTTCGTTACCGAGAAAAAGTGTTTAAGGGTGTATATGTCACAGGCTTTTACTGAAGAGAACTGATACGACGTTGAAAGGACTAGGAAAAGAATATTATGAAGATTGTCTGTGGTGTCTAGTTCCCAAAGCCAACATCTTACATTGTTTCAAATGTCATTTTTTGCTAATTTTCTACAATTCTTGTTAGACGCTTTGCATAAATAATATTTTACGTTCATTAATGTGATAGATGTGGTATAAAATTGAACTTAAAGCACAAGTGCATTTACAGAACGTCGAGGTTTGAAAAATAATGCAGGCGTCGACTCCTGAAACTGATGTATCTAGAAAAGTATCACGTTATGGGATATAAGACACCATTTGTGGGAAGCGACTATCCAATAAGGACTTCAGAGTATGATAGTCTTCCGCTTTTATAATCGTGTCTGACACTTTTATTCGCCTCTTCTGCGTAAGGAGTTCGTTGTAACGTCATTTTATAGTCACATATTGGGCGGGAACAGAAAGCATGAGTGCATTGTTTTGGCCCAGCTTTATGATAAAAGGTCCAGCTACTACGAAAAACGCAAATCACCAGTGGAATGAAGATCGTGTCAGATTTTGAAGGAATTTCATTATTATTGCTATAGAAAACGCCGAGTTATAGAAAATAATGTACAACTCCACTTCTGGAACTAGTGCAGTGCCACAAATTGATGTATACACTTTGAAACATTTGTCAACAACGAAATCAAACAGAAATGTAATTTTTGTTATGTGTGATCCAAAAGGCACTGGAGAAGTACAGCTACAGGTTCATCGTTCTTCATGATGGTGAGACTGTGCAATGAACGTAAGTGGTACTAAATTGCTGTTGAAAAGTGGAACATGTTGTCAAAGTTCAACCACATTGGAGGATTGAATTACCACCAAGTATAACAATCACAAGAATCCGATACGCGTTTGAAGGTGTGTTGAAAGGACGGTGCACAAGAAAGAATTTCCACTCATAACGAGAGTGCTGATGCGGTCATGCAGTTCTTTACACAATCCCTAAAGAAAACAGTGAGGCACTGTTCTCGTGAGATTAGTATCCAGAAAATCAGTGTTCATCGAATTGTGTGGGGTCATAAATGCAAGCTTTGCATTCCGAGGTTTCTCCACACATTCGACTCAGATGGGTGACTGCAGAGTTGTGATTGGTTGCTGATCAAGTGTGACGAAAGCAAAGATTTTCAAGACTGGTCAGATGAAGCCACATTCAAATTTAATGGCACAGTCTTAATTGTGCGTACTGGACTAAGAAAAACCCATACATCCTTGAAGACAAAGCCATGAGTAATCCAGGAGTAATGTTGTACTGTGATCTGTCTTCCAGAGGAGTGATTAAATCCAACTTCTTCGAGGAGACTCACGGGTTACACTTACTTGCAAATGTTGGAAGGCATAACTATAGATGTTAATGATCTCTTTTAGTATCAAAATTAGGTTTATTTCCAACAAGATGGGGCTCCAATTCGCTGGAGAAGTTATCTCGTTGGCACATTCAATCAGAGATGATAGACGAAGAGTGTTACGAAATACCAGCCTCGATCCTTCAATTTAACCCTTCTAGACTTCTACTTTGGGTGTTTTAAAGAATACGGTATGCACACAAAACATAAGCATTGGAGGAAATGAGAAATCAGATTGAGAGATCAGACATCAATGATATTCCATTTGCTACAGACCAGACGATGTGTCGCTTTCTTTGACGTCACTGTTGGGAGAATACTATGGCAGAAGTTGGACACTTTGAATATGTACGGGCTTAAGAAAGGACGCAATAAAAATGATATGTCTGTTTCATTCGTTGCTGAGAAATAACATTTCAAAGTGTGTATACATCAATTTTGGACACACTGTATACCAAGAAACATGTCAAGTTCTGCAGATACATCTCTCTTTTAATGAAGTTACACTTCATGGCTAACAACCTCTATCATTTCATGAAGAACCGCGGCTGAACATGAACTTTCACATTTGTTCACCATATGCCGGCCTTTTATGGTGTGCTTAGAGGCCTTAGGAAGAGCGTGACATATACATCACTTTGGAATGTCGTATTTGAGCGATGCCCAACCCTTTCTCTTTGGAGACGCTTACGTAATTATCAGCTACAACCCCACCTCCTCTTTCAGTAGGAGGGTTGGCCAGACAGTGCCTGTGACGTAGCAACCAGTCAGTATTCAGCGGCAGACAAACAGACCATGCCATGACAGTCCTCAGAAGACCCCTTCATTCTTCATGACTTTTGTATAAATGATAAACACTAAGGGGCAGACAAAATCTTACTAAATATAAAATGTGGGTCTCGTTAAAACAATTTATGTGAAATACCTTTTCTTGACTTTGAGTGAATCATTTTGGCGATATTCTTCATTATTTGTTTGAATTTGCCAATACTTATAGGTTTCTCAGATAGAAATGTTTCTTTTTATGTCTTGACCTTGAAAAGAGAACGGAGTTTCAAAGACATCATACAGCAACTAGCTGTTAATAATTTCACTATTTTTAAAGCCTACTGTATTCCCATACTTTCTTGCATCTACAGGAAAATTAGCAATGAGATAACTTCTACAAATGATGATTATACTAACATGAAGTAGATAGAAAAATAAACATTCTAGAAAGTGTGTAAAAGTGTGAGTATAGCTCTGCATATACAGGGTGATTTAAAAGTCTCTTGATATTTCCGTTAAAACAATGTTTTATGACAAACCTTTTAATACATAGGGAAAGTAATGACTGCTGCATGATCAACTCAGTACATTTCAATGTGGTGATCCTCTAAGTCATGGCATAGACTCCGTCTTTGTTGTGTAGATCGAAGCACGTTTCTCAGTACATCTGGCGTGACTGTAGCTACCGCTCCAACTATTCGGTTTTTCAGTTACCGTAAGGTGTTGTTTTTCTCTGCATACACTTTGGACTTGACAAAACGCCAACAAAGAAGACTTGTGGTCTCAGATCTGGAGAGCAGGTCACCCAAATTATCGGTGAACCACTTACTTACACACTATATGCGATCCACCTACCAGGGAAAACTTCGTTGAGGTGGTTACGAATAATGATGGCAAAATGGGGTGGTGCACCATCTTGCTGGAAAACAACATTACCTTGTACTGTATCCTGTGCCAGCTGCGGTTTTAGGAATTTTTGTAGCATGTCAAGATACGTAATTGCAGTTATTGAGGGTTCCGCAAACATGAAAGGCCCGTAAATTTTTGTTTTTGTCATTCTCAACTACACATTTACATTTGATGTGTCTGTCTGCAACTCTTGTTTGAGTTTGACGTTTGATGTATGACAGATGTACCCCGAGGCACTACAGTCCTATGTAGAAACCCTGTGCAAAGAACGCATGTTATTCGTACAATTATGGCACGAGCAAACAGGTGACAGAACATTTGGAGGCATAGGCAGGAGATGTATGCATATTCAGGCACGTGATTTGGCAGGTGTTTCTTCAGTGCAGTCAACATTCGCCCAAGGATTTCTACATCCTCTGCGCCAAGCTGTTGTAAATATACCGCACATGTTTTTATATTCCAAGTGTAATCCTGTTTGAAATTCATCAAATAGGTTTTCTCTGAAACGATATGCTGCGTCTGTTTTATTTTTTGTGTGTTAGAATGAATATGATTTCCGGTTTTCGTCAGTGAACTTTTATCAAGGTTGCTGGACGTCTGCCAGTTGCAGCTCTGAGGGTGGCACACCGGAAGTGACACTGTGCAACATCTTATGCGGACAACAAAACCTGTTGATGGAACTGGACTGTATTACACTAAACCACTAGCACGTTTGCACGCGGCTTGTTTGGTCCTTTAATGATCAGCACCTGCGGCTTTCCTATCCATTGATAACATGTTCTACTTTTTTTAATCCACCGTAGGATTCACGCCCCAGGCGTCAGCTATAAAAATACACTTTCATTCTACAGGGTGAAGAGCGTATGGATATTGTCCATTGGAACCAAATGGCGAAATGTGCCAATGAAGTTAACTTTTTAGTTTTTTTGTGTAGCTTGATAAATTGTAATTTCCTGTTTAATTTTATGTCATTTCAATTTAGGCACACTTCATCTTCAACTGTTCCGTCTTCGCATTTTTCTTTATTCCATCGCTTTCTAGGGCTTCCGATGTCTCTTTTCAATACTGATTTGCATTTCTTGACCAAAAGGGTTATGCTTTCATCACTCATGCAGTTGATGCGCTCTTTCCATTTGTGTTTATTTTCTTCTATTTTGTGGTTTAAATTATAAATATTCAGTTCTTCCTGGTTGTTTTGTTTCTTATGTCTAGTCTAGTTCTTTGGTTCTTCATGAAAATCTCATTTACGCTGTCTGTTTTCCATTTGTCCCTTTCTTTCATTATCTGCGATTCGTTGCCATACAGGAGCACAGGGACCACCATGGTCTTATAAAACTTTAGCTGGTTTTCTTTCCTTGTTTTGTTCTGTATTGTAGAAGTTTTGTTATGGTCACACATGCATTGAAATGTATTTACCTTATTTTGTATATCTTTACCAACGTCGAAACTTAGTTCACAGCCCAAAAAATTGTCTCCTACTTGATCCAGACTATTTTTTTTCAATACATAGTTTTGTTCTAACTGGGTGTTTTCCTTGGTGTGCCTTTTCTTCTGTTTTTTTGAGTGGAAATTTAAGTTGTGTTCATTTCCCAATTGATGTTATTTATAAGTAAGCTCTCTTGACTATTTGGTAGCTCTTTTCACCCACATGTGGTGGTGGAGGAAGCGGCGTCTGGGCAGGTTTTCTCCGGGTTCTCCGGGTTCTCCGGGTTCTCCGGTTTCCCCCGCTACTCATTCCACAAGCTGCTCCAATATCACATTTCCAATCATTTATCTTGCCTGTATTTCATATCATCTTCCTCACTCTCATATCTGGTGCTGGGCTGAATACTTGCTTCCAGGTCTTCACTCTGTCCGGTACATAGGTTTCTGTGCTCCGCGACAGGCGAGGTACTGGATTGTGCACCTAAAGGTGTAAGTCCTACATAAGGGGAGGATAATCAGCTAAAGAAGAAGACTATTTTCTAAGATAAAAAATTACACACAGCACACAGTATCATTTAGTGCCTACATTATTGCTTGACATCGGGCTTGGAGCATGCTTAGTACGAAATTCTTTTATGGCTGTCACAAACTTTATGGCGGGTGGCTGGATACAAAATCTAATAGGCTAGCCACGCCTTGAGGTGTTGTATAGTTAAACACGCTGTGAAATCACCCTGTAAAGCCAATGTCATAAATATAATTTGTACCCACAACATTAACAACAGAAAAGACAGTGGTAATAGTCCTCTATCAGCGGCCATTAAATTTGCATCTACCATAGTTAGAAATCTCGAGGCAGTCGAAAGTTCTACCCTCCCTTCTAGAAGGAAAATTCTACTAGGTATTCCCTTAATTTTACTCAGAACTAGGAAAACAATTGCTACATATGCGCTGTTTTTTTCTCTATCGCTGTATTTGCTCCTCCAAAATGATTTCGGAAATACACTGCTTTCTTCTCGTCGTTAGCACTGTCGGCAGTACTTCGTGCTATCATAACTCACAACTTTTACTTCTCGTAGCTTTGGCTCAGTCCTTTGAGTGTCTTCCTTTACCTTCTTCACGCTAACTACGCTAGAATCTTCTTTCCTCTGCAACCTACGTATACACACACGCACAGCTGTCTCGCACTAACCGACACACCGACCGACTCATGTCTGTGACCAAAGCTCTCCGCTGTGCTGTTCCTGACCTCCTTATATGGAGGGGATATCGTCACATGAACCTTTCTCGACCTTCACAAACACGCCGACAATGGCGCAGTCAAATCTTTCTCGAAGGCTGCGGGGAAAGCCCCTTTGTGTTGCCGCTTCATTGTTGTTAGTCATGTGTTCACTCGTATGAGAATTATGTGAGAGTTTGCCCTTGCACCTTTGTTGACTCGCCGGCCTGATATGTGGTGTGAAGTAACTTGACCCACCGTCCATTTCTGTGCGCCGAGCCGGCGTCACAATATCATATATTTAAAATATTTTCTTCTCAAGTGAAAGGTATATGTTGAATTTTCTGGGAATAAACTCTGAAAACCCCTTCATTAGGAATTACCCTTGCATAACTCGTAAACCGTAAACGATAGACCTATTTCTATACAAAGATGACTTCGACCCAATAAAGCACACAATTTATGCCAGATAAATGAATTCTTTGAGCTAATGATTTCCGATATAATCCTCATAATTGAAGTTCCAGTACTCAGTTTTGTCAAACAGAAATTCGTTATTTGTATTTTTATTCCTTGGCCATGCAAAGAAAACCGAATTTCTAAGTAATTACATAGCGACCAGCTATTAAAAAAATTTACTATTGTTTAAAATCTACTGAAATTCCCTGTTCCCATTGTACCTACAAGAAAATATGCTATAATGCAATTTTCAAAATGCTTATCTCGATTTATATGAGATAATATACAGGACTAGGAGAATATAAGTTTATACGAGGAGTTGGTACAAGTTGGCATAGGAGTGCAACACATTTTTTTCTCTTGCATGAGAATTGAAATGCTTCCAAAAAGCTTAAAATTAACTACCAGAGCATTTTCTTTATCTAATATCCATCTACCATTCCTACGCATGCAAATCCGGATTTTCCGAGGGTGGAGCATGCTAAACGCTCAGGTGTAGCAATTATGGTTAGGAAAAAGAATGGTTACACAAATAAGTTATTTTGCAAAGTAAGTGTCATATATAACCTTGTGATGTATGTAAAATATTCGCTTATAAGTAGGAAGTCATAAATCTAAAATAATGAAGTATTCAAATTTCTTATATATGTATTGCCATTAATGTGTAAAATGAAAATGGTCTTCGACACTGTTTATCACCTAAATATCATAGGGATGAAATATGATATGAAAATTAATGAAGGTAAATCGAAAATAATGGCATTTTGTGGGAAATATCCCATTCCCAATAAAATTTCTAGTGGTAATAAATTGTCAGAAAGAGTGAATGCATTTAACTATGTGGCTAGTATCTTTCTTTGAAAACTTAGACATTTTGAAAAAAAAGATGTATTAAATTTAACAGAACTATGACGAGTAGGATTAACAACGTGCTGAAACCATCTAGTACAAAAGTATACCAAAACACGCCTTTGTAGAACTCTGGCACGACCCACTCTTTGCTATGGAAGTGAGACATGGTCTGGACACAGATGAACATCGAATAACAACTAGTGAAATGCGATTCATGAGATTCACTGCAGCATACACCAAACCCATAATTAAGGTATATTGAAGGAATTTCAGGTTCAACCTGTGTTAGACTCCATACAACACTTTGCAGAGGATGATACAGGAAAATGTGCATATGCAGTTTTTATTTTAACTGGGATCATCAATCATTAGATTGTTTCTGGTTCCTGATTTTGCATACACAAATAACAAAGATCCCTTTGGTTAAATATGAACAGGAGTTAAGAGCTCAGAAACTACTATTGTATGAATACATGTGGTCAAGTTACACAAGGATTAATTTACTCGTTACCAAAAGTAATATACATAATCAACCATAAACTAATAAAAATATTCGATAGATGAGAAGATGGAAAGAGATAGAGAAGGCTGAAGATAGTCATAGTGTTGAACACCCTCTCTACTCCACCAATGTTCATCATCCTGGTAAGACATGAATTGGAATTCAGAAAATAAGTCTGCGAAGAAAATACTGTATGTTTGGGGTAGAAATAGAGATAGAGTCTGGACAGAGGGAATTCCATACTGTGCCAACTGTTGAGGCCATTGTTTGTCAGACCCCTGGAGGAAAGGATGAAATGAGAGCGCTCTATAGGCGTGTTGGAAACCAGCCAGCATGATGGTCTCTATCGCGTACTGAATATTCTTCATGTAGACACCAAAATTCACCAAGCAGTCAATCCTTCTGTGATTAAAATACCACCAATCGCCAAGAATAGCAGTTACAGTTGGTAAAGTCCCCACACAGCATTGCTAAACTCGTCCATCGCCAACGATGCTGCAAGACCTAATTGAAAAGAAGTTGAAATGAAAGGACAGGAAATATGAGGTTTATAATTATCCTTCCCAACATAGCCTGATGACCTGGGAAAGCCCCCGAAAATACCCATGGATCAGACAAGTCGGCCGTGGGAATCGAAACCACGATCACTCAAAAGCAAGTCTCACTCGTTACTCGTTACCTCGTTGAGGTTTGGTTGAGGCTGAGGAAAAGCTGGAAGATATTGAGTAAAAAAATGGTGCCTGTGTATATGTAGATAAAGATACACGTATAAGTAAAGCAACATTTAAAATATTCTTGAAATAATTCTGGCTAGACTAGAGGAAAAGCGCTTGTTTCCCTCAAAAATAAATTTCACATTTATTCTTGCTTTAGATTATTCATTTTAACGTTACTCTGTTACTAAATTTGTGTGTACTTAAACTTCCAGGAGACACTCGAAGGTACGCAGTCGATACTGATATTAATTAATTTAAATTATGTAAACATTATTGGCTTTGGTAAATGCTGTACCAGCTTCCGCAACCGATTTGAGTTCGGCTCTGGCGAGATTTGAACGTAGACCTCCCGTTCACAAGTCTGCCGAAACAGGAGAATCGTCAACTTCATGAAGAGATGATTATGGTGATGATAATGATGACGATGGTGAGGCCACTGTTCCGTGGTCTTGGCAGCGGCTGTAGGAGACAGCGGTCGGGCCATAACTGTTCACAATTCTGTCAAATTACACAGATTGTAGTCTAATTTCTTTATGTATTATTATTATTATTATTATTATTATTATTATTATTATTATTATTATTATTATTATTATTATTATTATTATTATTATTATTATTATTATTAATGTTCAATCACTGTGTCCGTTAGCTGACATATTTATGTGAGGAAAGCGTAATGGGAGTGAAACATATTAAGACCGCATGACAGTTTTTTTTAGCGTCATTAAGGAAGACATCTTGAAGGACTTGAGCTTGGGCGTATCAGTTAACAAGGATGTTAGTTCCAGCAATCTATTAACGGGTTCTTACTGCCACGCACGCTATCTGTGGATGTAATTAACGGGCGTTAGTGCTAATGAACACTAAATCATAACTGTGCCGCTGCTTTTGTGATGTCGATCCAGTATTTTAATAGAGCCGTAGTTTTCAATTAAGATCAACGCGTAGAACAGAGTGCTTCTAATCGAGTGAATCCAGTATCATTGTCTTCTTAACCTCGAGGTTTGACTGAAGACGAGGCAATGTTTTGCTTTGTACAGGAGGTAACTGGCATAACAGTCAAATGTTTACGAAGCAAGTCCAAGTATACATAAAAGTAGTTTTTGAACTACGTTTACGAGAGCCATACTGAAAGCCACGAGAAATTCATTGTTAAAACTGAAAATTGAATTCAACACTCAATATTCAAAATACGGGTTATCAGTGTTTTGTTTTGGCAACGTGGTGTCATTCCTTGTTATAGGGTGCTTTTCTGCTTCGGAAATGTATCTCACACTTCAACGTGCCTGTGGAGATGTCTGCATGGACGAAACATTTCAAAAGGATATCTAAGATAGAAACCTTCGAAACGCAATAAGGAAAGAGTTGACTCCACTGAAGAAGTAGATCTGGCACTGTGATTGTAATCGCTGCAGAACTTACCATATGGGATAATTAAGTGCACGAAATTATTGAAAGCTTAGGTCAGGGCATCTCAGGGTGCATGCACCGGTACAGTGCATGGTGTAAGGTGCAAAATGCGACTCCGAAAGGTTGACCTCAGTGCAGACTTCCACTCGCTCTTTCTTTACACTTCTTTCTCATTTTGCTGTCTCCCTCTTCATTTTCATCGCTGTTCCTTCTTCACTGCGTACTTTTTACGTGCGGTTTGCTGTGTTAAACTGACTAACCTGATTTTTAGTACCAAATGTAGCCTTTTGTTTTAATGATCTAGAAAACACCGGTACAAAACTCATTTTTGGATAAACAATGCTCTTCTGCAAGGTATAGCAACATCTCCAATCTTTCCTCTCTATGATTTCGCCATGTATTCTGTCATGTTCTTTGCTTTCTTGAGAGCAGGTTGCTACATTATTAGGTAGTTGTATTGCACGTACACACTGATAACCAAATCGTCTATCAACACAGGTTTCGTCGATTCTTCCTTTCTTCGGTACACGGTGCAGTGAACCTCTGCACCTTCAGTTGCACCGGTGCAATTTTAAGCTTAGGTTATGGAAAAGTTTGTGTGCCAAGTTTATTGGCCGAAGACCATAAACTACAGAGAAGAACCATCACCCAAAACTTTGTTCAAAGATTCTAAAAGGAAGGTGATCATTTTTGGATGGGAATTGTGACAGTGCTGAAAGCTACTCTCCATCATTTCGAATACAAACCTAACGCTAGAGTAGGAATGGCACCACTGAAATGCAGTTCTATCCTAGGGAAATTTTCAAACTAGCAGAACGATGGGGGAAACAAGTGCAAACAAATGGAGAAAAGTGACAGAAAAGACTACTGACTAAGCTTAAGAATTACTGCTAAATACTTTCTGTATGACACTTAGATATTCCAAAATTGGATGCCAAACAATTCTAGCAATTGTTGCATTATTCGGAGGAGCTTGTAAGTTTGTAATTGCTTTTCCTCAACACGGAACTTGCTAATACCTCTTTTCATGGTAGAATTGTATGCACTGAATTTAATATATGCAAATTATTTATTGGAATTATTTTTGTATTTCTCCATCAATTGTTTATAAAATTATTCCTACCTAATCCCCTTCTCTTGAGGTACTTAAAAACCATGAATGTTCCACTGTTTCAAGTGGTGACAAAGAAGTGATTGCGGGCATTTTGTCCTTAAATTTCGGACATTTTTTAAAATCACAGCTACCATCAACCATCTATTTACAACCACTGCAAATTCTCGGACTTTTGTAGGTTTAGGTGCAGTTCAAAAGCCTCGTTGAACCGACTGACTGTTCTGTTTAGGAAAATGGTAATAAATCCAAGGTTCATCTCCAAATTTGAAGTGGCACCCTGGAATTTTTCCTGAGCTCTTCTGAACCAATCAACGCGTTGTTATTCTTAATCGGGAATCAGTTCATGTAAAATCCATAGACAACAAAGCTTTGTTAGTCCAAATGTCGACGTAAAATGTTTAAGATTTGGTTCATACCGATGTCCAATGTTGCCCGAATAACTCCATAATAGGTCTGTTGATCTTCAAGCATTGCTTGAACAGTGGCAATATTTACATCAGTAACAGCAGTTCTTGGGAGTCCATCACGAAATTCATCTCTAAGGGGGGAAAAAGATGTCTTGAGTAAACTGAGCAATTCTGATTCTTCCAAATTAAAAACGTTTAATATCTTCCTCATATTTGTTGAGGTTTCAGTGAAGAATAATCATGAGACAGCGTTCCCCTTAAACAAAGTATCACCTGTAACAGCTATCGCATCTCATCCAGTTGGACGACTTGGCCCGGATTTATTAAAGAACGTGTGTGTTTTTCGGCATCATATGTACCACGAGGGACACCAAATATGATTGATGAGGCTCTGGGCAAGAACAGTTGTAGAGAGAGCAATATATTTCCTTGTCCATCCAACAGTACCCCACATACCATAGCGAGCAATCAATGAGAACAGACGTGTTTAAAATTATTATCTGACACAAACATTTACAGATCGTGATTTATTTTACTTGATACTGTATGTATGTGGAAATAAAAAGTTTTACCACTATAACTGAAGTGTTCAAATATGCGCAAAACGTTTTTAAATTTCCTCCGTCATCTGAAAAAGGGCCAGATGTAGGTGAAAGTCTTCAAAGGTTGTCATTTATTTTTCTTTTCATTTAAAATAGTTCACAGTACTTAAGTTTAACGCTTCTATCACCAAGTATAAAGAATGTAAACAGCAATCAATTTAGGGTACCACCTCAGGTATTTATTTCCTCTTTAGAAGAGTTGACCAGTTTTGTATTTTTGCTATTTTGACTGTCAGCTTCCTGAAAGTTGGTACGCTTTTAAAAGGCTGTAAGAAAGATAGAAAATCGTTTGTTGGGGTTACTTTGTTTTGAAGTTTTTTACTTTTGAAACTCTTCTGCACCAATGGAAATCGAACCAATCTAGCTCAATTTTTCTGCAGTTTACATTTCTCATCTCGAAGATGCATTTTCTCCAGGGCTATTGCCTCTACAGGTATCATGTTTGGCAGTTTGGTAGCGAAGACAAATCTGTGAAACATTAAACATTTTAGCTAAGCGTTGGCGTTATTTTACTCGAATGGATTTTTAAGAATATTATATCAAGAATAATAATACTTATAGAAATTCCGCTCTTCAGGACTATCTGTTGTGTAATAAAGATAGCTTATAAAACTGTTGAGAAAATGTACCTTGTTTATTTTTAAGTATCAAAGAGAATAACACATCTCAAAGACATCAAAAGGCTCCCAAAATATTTTACAGGATGTACTACACCAAATTTCAGTTCTCTAAGTTAAAAAATGTAGGAGTTATAAATACTCTTTCAAGATGATATTTTTTACCTACCTCACCTCTTAATGGATTAGAGAGCATTAAAAATTAAAAAAAGTCTTGTAGATTATAATGGAAGAAAATGTGGGCTTGAAAAATTTGTCACAATGAACCGAAGCAAAAAATACAAAAGCAGTTGCATGCTAATGATTTTCTCTACTCGTAAAGAAATGAAGGTACGTTGTATAAATAATTGCAATAAATACTTTCCGCATATTGAAATGTGTCCAATAAGTCTGAGTTATAGACATTGTTAGGCTTAGTAGTCTAGCCATATTAAAGAGGAAGCAGGTTATGTACGTTCGTAGTCCATGTGACGGCACAGTGTGGGGCACCGGCTCTGTCCACCTGCTCTATAGACAAAACGTGCACAAGTTCATTCTTTTGGTAGGTCATCTACTAAGCTTAGGCATTACCTAGGCAATATAGGATTTATCACAGGGTGGAAGTCATTATCGATACAATTTAGGAGTCTGGGTAATTGAAAAGAAATTGTGTTTAATCATTTAGTTGCTGATTTTTTATCGAGTTATTTATTTGTATATTTATTTGCTTACTTATTGATTTACTTATTTATTTACTTCTGGTTTCGATGGAAACATTTTCTTGGAAATGTCTTATTCTTGGAGGAAGCTGAAATTGAATATAAAATTGCTATGTACCAAATTCGCTATTCACTTTATTTCTTGGTCGTGTTAAAAGATTTGACTATCGCTCACAACGTACTATATTCCCATATTTCCCTTCCAATTAGAATAAAATAATTTTTATAAATGTTTACCTCGATAACATTAAGAAGCGAGAGGAGTAAGAGTTTGTAAGAAGAGTTAGTACAAGAATAGGGAACTCACGTGAATGCAACACAACAGGTTATTTCATTTGGGAAGTCTCAAAACCTGTATTTCTAGTGAACTCGATTCTGATATAAAAATTTTAGTGGTACTTATGAGTACTAGAAAATTTAACAGTAATCTACACGCGATTATTTGCATTCTAGGAGCATTTCCACTCTTATGAATCCTCTTTAAAAAATAAACTTACTAAGAGTGGCAACCACGACACGCTCAAGTGATTATTAAGAAGTAATTCTGCTCTCCGCAAAGACGTAATTACGCTTAATATCACACTTGCAGCTGTTGTTTATGTCCTTCATTATGCATATATGGCTGTAATACTTCTTATGGTAGCCGCAAAACACTGAACGATTCAGTACAATAATACGTCTTACTTACCTGAATACAGGGTGTACCTTTATTGGTATCAAATATTTCGAAGACGCCCCCCGATCTTCAACACGGTAAAAAGAATTCATATGAACATGGGTCTGAAAATGATTCATTGCGGAGTTACGAGACGAAATTGAAGGTTATAAAAATTGCTCAAAATTACTTCCCCCTGCGTTGATGCATGCCCTAAGCATGCATTTCAAGTTATCGAGTACTCTGTTACAAATTCCTGAAGTGTCCGAAGTACCAACATTCCCAGACCAAGAAATCGATTGGATTCAAATCTGGAGATTGAACAGGCCATGGAATGTATCCTCTTAAACCAATTCATCTATGCGCAAATTTATTATTTAAGTAAATTGATACGGTTCCACAGAAACGAGCTGACGTGACATCGTATAAAAATACTTGTTGAACGACATCCAGAGGTAGACCATCAATAAATTATGCAACTCAGACACGTCATTGCATTCAGGTACACAGGAAAGAAATATGGGCCAATAAGATAACCATGAGTGACTCCACCCTAAACGTATATACTTGGGTACACTATATATTGGGCACACACAATTTCCAAGACTTAAGCTGGTCCTCCATTTCAGGTATTGGTTGTTGTAATTTGTTCAGTTTGTAATTGGAGATAAATTTGATTTTCTTCCATTGCTGACATGGAACCCACAGAAACAGAAGGGTAACCTTGTGAACTTTATAATGGTAATCGATGTGACTTGAAAGATCTCGAGAAAACCGAATATATAAGAAAAGTTCTCAAAGGTATGCGCAAACATTTTAAAAGATTTTGAACGAAAAATCTTGCATTAGAATGAATTTATATAATGAAATAAAATTATATTCTTGTTGAATGAGCTTGTATATCAGTATAGGGGTAATTACCCACTAAGCAGAAAAAACTCAATGATGGGTTCTTAGAGAACGAGAATAATAACAATAACAATACTAATAATAATAAATAACACTAATAAATAATAACAATGCTAACAAATAACAATAATACTAACAATAATAATAATAGTGATAATAATAATAGTGATAATAATAATAAGTGATAATAATAATAAGTGATAATAATAATAGTGATAATAATAATAGTGATAATAATAATAGTGATAATAATAATAGTGATAATAATAATAGTGATAATAATAATAGTGATAATAATAATAGTGATAATAATAATAGTGATAATAATAATAATAATAATAATAATAATAATAATAATAATAATAATAATAATAATAATAATAATAATAATAATAATAATAATAATAATAATAATAATAATAACCAATCATGCTGATACTAATACTGATACTGACAACAGCAACAATAGCAACAGCACAACAACAACGATAGCAACAGCACAACAACAACGATAGCAACAGCACAACAACAACGATAGCAACAGCACAACAACAACGATAGCAACAGCAGCAGCCACAACGATAGCAACAGCAGCAGCCACAACGATAGCAACAGCAGCAGCCACAACGATAGCAACAGCAGCAGCCGCCACAACGATAGCAACAGCAGCAGCCACAACGATAGCAACAGCAGCAGCAACGATAGCAACAGCAGCAACAACGATAGCAGCAACGATAGCAACAGCAGCAACAACGATAGCAACAGCAAAAGGAGCAATAACAACAATAAATACCACCACCACCACCACCACCACCACCGCCGCCGCCGCCGCCGCCGCCGCCGCCGCCACCACCACCACCGCCACCGCCGCCACCACCACACCCCTCCGAAGGAGTGTCGCCTTGTCGTGGCGGAGGGGCTCAGTACCCGATCCAGACGGCCTACTAAGTGTCATTTTGACCACTGGTAGACAAGAGGTGAGGGGAAGCAAAGAACATTCCAAACGGGTAGATGGGGCTCGGTAGTCTTGGTCGACAACTCATCTAGGAGAAGAGGACTCCGAAATCAAACTCCCCCAGGGGCTCCTACTACGGTAGGCACGGATTTGGCGTACCCGGGGCCCCGAGCCATACTCTCGATTGGGTTCCTCCAAGAGGTGAGAGGGCACATGCCAAACGCCCAATCAACTTTGGTCCACTTTTGTGTTTGACCTCCCACCTGTTACCTCCCTGTACACAGTCTGATGGATAACCTACGCGCGGGTGACGCAAGGGGTGACTGGGTAATAGCGTAAGTCCCAGCCCCTGGTTATCATGTAGGATCTGTGTGCGTATCCGCTGATAAAGGTCAGTCCCGGGGAGGGGCCATTGCATGAGCTGATGCACTCCTGAAGGCGATTGGGTCCCTCTGTCTATACATTGGGAGGTGAGACCCTAGGGTGAGCAAGGTCCAGGCCAGGACTCTCACCTAAGCCGGGGTGGCGCCCAGGAAGTGAGCATGCCATCGGAGACATTTGCAATGGTGGAGGATATCATCGCCATGAGTCCAAAAACTCCAAACAACAAAAAAGCAAGTGGAAAAGAAGTAGTCGAGTGTTGTGGTCCTCGCTACTTAGTTATTAGTAGAAAAGAGGAAGGTAAAAAATTCCTATCGGTGAGCCCCTTTACCATTCAAAAGGGTCTGGATAACATTGCTGGTCCAGTAAAGTCATGCACTAGATCTCGCAATGGCACGCTGCTGGTTGAAACACATTCATCCACCCAGGCAGCTAAAATACTGAAGGCGAATATGCTAGCCAGTTATCCTATCAGTGTGGAGATGCACAGAACTTTGAACTCCTCGCGCGGCGTGATAAACACCCGCGCCTTGGATGATCTAAGTAATGAGGAGATTAAAGAAAATCTTTTGGAACAAGGCGTTACTAACGTTTACAGGGTTCAGCGCAAAGAGGGTGGTGAACTAAAGCCAACACGTACCCTGTTCCTGACCTTTGACCGGGTAGATCTCCCGCAGAGGATTAAGGCAGGGTACGAATCCATCGAAGTTCGGCCTTTCATCCCGAACCCGCTGAGATGTTTCAAGTGCCAGCGCTTTGGACATACAAGCGAGCTTTGCAAGGGACAAGCTACATGCCCTCAATGTGGAGATGAATCCCACGATGGTGCATGTACAGCAGCTCCGTCATGTGTGAACTGCAGAGGTGAACATCCATCCAGTTCCCGAGATTGCCCCCGTTTCGTAGAAGAAAGAGCGATTCAAGAGATACGGGTTAAAGAGAAGGTGCCCTTCTCAGAAGCCCGGAAGCTCTTGCGTTTACGCCAACCCTCTGTTCCAAGGTCCGGGACCTATAGCTCAGTTGTAGCTAAACCGGTACCGAGCAGAGAGATCGCAACGCAGACCAGCGATTTTAATGGGGCAACAATATCTGAAAAGACACTTGTAGCCCGTAGCTCTATTCCAAAGCCTTCAACATCAGCGCGCACATCTATGTCAACGTCAACTTCCACAAAATCTTCAAGTGCAAAGAACATCACTGTTACATCACCATCAAGAGCACCAAGATCAGAGCAAAAAACTAGCAAGCCCGTAAGATGTGAAGCCTCACCGATAAAGTTTAGAAAGAATTACACAAGGACCGACTTCCTCAAGGAAAATAGTATGTCTAATCCCAGTACATCGAAGGGATGTAAGAGTCCACGAACATCTCCTCGAAGATCTCGAAAATCCTCTTCTGGAGAATCTTCAGGGGTGGACTCTGACCGGCGTCTTTCATCTTCGCCGGTCTCCGTGTCAAATCGGTTCGAAGCTCTCGAACCAAAATTCAGTATCGGAACACGGACGTCCTCGGCAGAGGACATGGAATTGGAATCTGCCCACACTGGGAGACCCCCAGTAGAAAAAAGGCGCGAAAAAGCGCCAGACAAGAATGCCAGCCCCACAGAAAAAAAAAGGGCTAAGTTAGTTCGACAACCGCCTGCTCCAAAGTAATAAAGAGTTACCTTGGAACTATCTGTCCCATACACAATGCAATATGGCTATCCTACAATGGAACATACGTGGATTTCGAACTCAACGGCCAGAACTTGAGCTTTTGCTCAAAGAATACGAACCTCTGGTTGCATGTTTGCAAGAGACTAAGCTGCGTCCTCATGACGCTTTCCATCTAAGGCGATACACCCCTATACGGTGTGATGTTACACCAGAAGAGGGTGTACCGGCACATGGCGGCGCTATGATGCTTGTTAGAGATGACGTGTATATGCAAACTCTACCATTGCATTCTGATATACAATCAGTTGCAATAAGGATTCTACTGCCAGACATCCATTTCACCATCTGTAATATATATTTGCCTCCGTCCCATGACTTCTCACACATTGATTTAGAAGATCTAGTTTCCCAGTTGCCAACACCGTTTCTGTTGATGGGAGACTTCAATGCGCACCACCCACTTTGGGGTTCAAGTCGCGCTTGTGCGAGAGGTACACTCATTTCCGATTTTTTGGACAGTCACAACCTAGCTCTCCTCAACACTGGAGAGCCTACATTCATTTCGGACTCTCACAATAGTTTCTCGCATCTTGACCTTGCAGTTTGTTCACCTCAGTTGGCAGTCTCCTTACAATGGAATGTCATCTCTGATTTACACTCTAGTGACCACTTCCCATGTCTTATTAGTCTCTTGACGCAACATACATTTTCCACTCGTATGCCCAGATGGCGTTTGGACCATGCCAACTGGAACCTTTACACCCAGTTGGCTGTCTTTACCTACAACGAGCATGACTCAGTAAATAATTTGGCGCAGCATCTTACGGAGACGATTCTCTCTGCTGCTGAACAATCGATTCCACGGTCGACTACACACCCCCGTCGATATCCCGTTCCCTGGTGGACGGAAGAATGTCGGAATGCCATTCGTGCTCGAAGGCGTGCACTTAGGGTTTTCCAACGTCACCCTACTTTGGAAAACCTAATCGAGTACAAGAAAATGCGCGCCAGGTCCAGACAAGTCATTAAGGATAGCAAAAAGTCATCATGGAGCAAATTTGTAGCTTCATTTAACCGACACACACCTTCCTCGGTTGTGTGGGATAGATTAAGGCGTGTTGCAGCTAAAACGACCCAAATACCAATAGCGGGACTAAAAACAGCCACAGGAGCTGTTGTTGATTCATTTGAAGTGGCCAATACCTTTGGCAGTGCTTTCGCACAAGTGTCTAGCTCGGAAAACTACTCCCCTGAGTTCCTTCCAATTAAAACTCAGGTGGAATCTCAAGGCTTCTCGTTTCGTTCTAGAAACGTAGAAGATTACAATCGCCTTTTCACCATGGCAGAGCTGGAGTATTCCCTGAAATCTTCGCGATGTTCAGCACCAGGACCGGACGGTATTCATGTACAAATGTTACAACAGCTCTCTCCTGAAGGTAAGGCATTCCTGCTCGAGGTCTATAACCGTGTTTGGGTTGACAGTATACTCCCAGAAAATTGGCGGGAGGCCACCGTTATTCCCATCTTGAAGGCTGGGAAGGACCGTCATCTTCCCTCCAGCTATCGTCCTATTTCCCTCACCAGTTGCGTTTGCAAGGTGATGGAACGCATGATCAATGGACGATTGGTATGGTGGTTAGAAAGTCGTAACCTACTGACTAACATCCAGTGTGGTTTTCGACGACGCCGTTCAACTGTTGACCATCTTGTGTCAATATCGACACAGATAATGGACGGCTTTATGAAGAACTGTCAAACCGTTGGCATATTTTTCGATCTTGAGAAGGCTTATGATACGTGCTGGCGAGCAGGGATTTTACGTTCCCTGTATGCCTGGAACATACGTGGACGCCTACCACTTTTCATCCAGGAGTTTATGAAGGACCGCTTTTTCCGAGTAAGGGTCGGCTCGGTTTTTTCTAATTCTTTTGTTCAGGAGGAGGGAGTACCTCAGGGTTCGGTGCTAAGTGTCACGCTCTTTGCTATAGCAATTAACTCCATCTGGAAATGTGTTCCACCTGGAGTTTCGTCATGCCTATTCGTAGACGACTTCGCTGTCTATTGCACTTCTCAGCGCACGGCGTTCTTACAACGGCGCCTGCAGCAATGTTTGGACAACCTTAGAGAATGGAGCATGAAAAACGGCTTCCGTTTCTCAACTGAGAAGTCAATCTGCGTTAATTTCTGGCGCCGTAGGAGACGATTACCACCTTCGCTCCGATTTGGTCCAGATGAACTTCCCTTCGCAGAAGAGACGCGCTTCCTGGGTTTGATCTTGGACAGGAAGCTTAGTTGGTCGTCGCATATTGCACAGCTAAGAGCGAGATGTGACCGTTCCCTAAATATTATGCGAGTACTGAATGGCAAATCGTGGGGAGCGGATCGAACAATTTTGTTGCGAATATATCGCGCATTGGTCCGATCCAAGCTAGACTATGGGTGTATTGTTTATTCGTCAGCACGACCATCTGTGCTGAGAAGATTAGACGTGGTCCATAATAGGGGCATCCGCATTGCAACAGGAGCTTTTCCAACAAGCCCAGTGGTGAGCCTTTACGCCGAGTCCGCAGAAGCTCCTCTGCAATATCGGCGTGAGATTCTCTTGGCAAATTATGGTTGTGCGCTTAGATGTATGCCTAAGCACCCAACGTTCGCTTCTTTTTTCACCACCACGCTAAGAGAACGATATAGAAATAGCACCCTTAATCCAAAGCCTGCGGGGTTCCGTTTCCAAGAGCTCCTAGTGAAGCTTGGAGTGGAACTGCCGGTGATGTTCGCCACGGGCGAGAGACTTTACCCCCCTTGGCTATCTGGTACGCCCCATGTAGATCTTGGAATGACCATACACCAGAAGTCCACGATGCCTATTTCAAGTATCCGCACGTGTTTCTTAGAATTTTTGTCAGGCTACTCTGACCGTAAATATATTTACACCGATGGATCAAAGAACACCAACGGTGTTGGATGTGCTTATGTTTATGGAACTGAACCATATACATTCGGTTTTCCAAATAGCACTTCCATTTTTACTGCAGAGCTTTATGCAATCTATCGAGCCGTTTTGTATGTTCGCCGTCGTAAATTAGGTGACTGCCTGATTTTGAGCGATTCCCTTAGTGCACTGCAGAGCCTTTGTCAGTTGTACAACCCCCACCCTATTGTACAACGTATCCAGGATGCCCTCCATGTTTTACACGCTTCTGGCGTTGACGTGGTGTGTGCATGGATTCCTGGTCACGTAGGTTTGCCTGGGAATGAAATGGCAGATTTAGCAGCAAAGACGGCAACTACAGAACCCAGAATTATCATCTCACGTGTTACTTCGGAAGACTTTAGGCTTGAAGTGCGGAGAGCGGTGCTGTCGTCCTGGCACGACGAGTGGTCAGCTCTCCGCGGTAATAAGCTTAGAGAAGTGAAAGAACTTCCGATAAACTGGGTAACTTCCTGTCGCACATCTCGTCGCGAGGAGGTTAGTTTGGCTCGATTAAGAATAGGGCACTGCAATTTTTCGCACAGTTACCTATTTAAAAGGGACCCTGCGCCTCTATGTCCGCTGTGTGACAACGTTTTGTCGGTTCGCCACGTGCTCCTAGAGTGTTACTCTCTAGCGCACCTTCGGGATTCTCTGCAGCTGCCTGCCAGACTTGCAGAGGTCCTAGCGGACGACAAAACAGCGGTTGATAGAGTTCTTAATTTTTTAGCGCAGTGTAATATAAATTTGAGGATTTAAATTTTTTAATTATCTTGTTCTGCTTTTGGACATATTTATCACCTTGTTTCATATCTGGCTATTGCCACTGATTTCTACCTTGTATATTTTGTTGTTTCTAGTATTTTTATTTTTTGAGTGAAATTTATATCTGGCTATTGCCATGAGTCTGTTAAGGGCGCTGATGACCTAGAAGTTGAGCGCCCTTAAACCAAATCCAAATCCAAATCCAAGCCACCACCACCACCACCGCCACCACCACTAATAATAATAATAATAATAATAATAATAATAATAATAATAATAATAATAATAATAATAATAATAATAATAATAATAATAATAATAATAATAATAATAATAATAATAATAATAATAATAATAAACATTTGGGTTAAGATAACAGGTCAACTCCACTTGGTGTGTTCCGGAAGCAGTGTGCTTCAAATTTGCATAGTTGATTACGAAAATCTTCAGACGTTTTCGTACAGAATGTAATGAGTTTTTGTTAGTATTATGCTTCTCTTTAGAGTCTTGCACTGGAAGTCAACCAACAGTTTTTACCACAGTAGAAGTTCTTCACGAATGCCCGCATTATGCAATCTTCCGAGTCACACTGCTTTTTGAACATCAAAAATACGTTCGGAAGTTGTTTGAAACCTCTCTGGTCTGATGCCATCGTATCCAGCTACACGTCAGGAATATCGAACAAAGTCTGCGAAGACTGCAGAACAGAACTGATTGTGTAGAATATACATCAGTAATTAAATTTAATCTCTGAGTGATGGTGTGAGCTCTTAGTATTTTAGGATACTGTGGTCTTCAATATGCTCCAGTAACGCCTTGAACTGTGGGAAGAATAACACACTAAATAGCTGAATGAAACATGTGCACCCAGGAGGGATAGTCTCGACTGTATACAACATGTTTTGAGGTCTGACAGTATCGATATGGTAACAGCAAAATTGAATGGTAGCTGATGGAGTATTACTATTCTTTTTCCTGTTCTGTGAGTGCAAATGACATTTACATGATTGGCTTTACAGATACGAGTATTTAACTGTAGAACACAGCAAGGCATGGCAAGCCTATGATTGAGTTAATAACGAGGCACCCGTCATCAAATTTTGCGACAGCTAGAGTAAATATATCTATTTTTACCTGATGGCAACATTTGGAACTAATTACTTTGGGGGACATGATTCACAAGGGCATTGCTCTTAATGTCATTTCAACCATAGCATACACTGCATGTGACTACATTACACAGAAACTGTTTGCGATGGCTAAAGTTACTACAATTATGATATCATGTTAGGTATGGTCCATTGTGAGCGCAATATCGATCAGTGTTATAGACGATGACACTTAAGTTTATACATGTTTGTAATCAGCATCTCAAACATATTCATACAAATTAAATTGTATTGGCAATTGCGATCGCAACTTGCGCTAACTCCCTTGTAAGAAGCGTTTGGAGCAATAGCTAGTAGGGGCCTGTTAATTGAGTCTTAAATCTGGCAGATAGTAAAATGCTCAGAAGCACCTGCCAAGATCCAGCACATGTCCATTAACAACGCGCGTTCTGAGTGGGTATCACTTTAGTGAAATGGCGACTCCCGCTACATTTGCCTTGCAAACTTCTCCAAATTTGGGCTGCACTGCCGTAACCACCTACCCTTTAACCCGCGTTGTATGATAATAAGCCCATATGCCTCACTGTTGAAGAACACATTGTGTTCAGAGTGCCCCGAGCGCTTTGGGTACAACCACCATCATCGCGAAGACTACATCATCATAATTGTCCCTTTGCTCGTTATTTCCCTCAAGTATCCTTCAAGGTGCTTCTGGCACAGACCGGCATCCACCTTCTACCACTTGGGCAACAAAATTAAAGTAAAAAGTAACTACTTAACAGAGAAAGCTTCCTAAATCTATCCAATTAAAAGTGTTGCACTCACATGGCTTTCTCTACTGTTGTGTACCAACATCTATTCCTTCAGCTGCATCGTGTTAGAGATAAAGTAGAGGTTACCTTATTGCTAATATTCTTGTAGAAGCAAGAGGTACATGTGTGATAGTCAAATATTTTAAAGCTAGTCGCTATATCAAGACTTTGAAATTCTGTTCTTTGCACAGCATAACGGCCTTCCATTTGAGAAATGTTTAAATTTGCAAAACTCGCCCAAATAACAAGGAATATCTCTGAAATGGTTCACTCCACAACAAAATTTACTTGGATATAACCTGTGTGTTCTAACGAGATATACATTTTTGTATACTAAGGTTTGGTCTATCTCTTACGGTTTACCAGTTATGCAAAAGTCAAAGTAAACAGGACTACATGGGCTATAGTCAGAAAATTCAATATATACATTTCATTTACAATAAAACTAGCATAAACATATGGCATGTTAATCAAAATCGTTAGCAGTTTTTGAGAAAATGTGGAAAGCATACATACTTACGAGTACACACACACATAACAGACAGGCAGACATACCTATTTGTTAAAAACTGCAAGTTATTTGGTACTCTGGAGTTGTTCTCTGCCGAGTGGCCTGGCGTTCTAGGGTGTACATCACTTTCTCTGCTCTCTCCTCTGCGATTATCGGTTTATGTACATTTAGTGCTAAATTCAATACTTCTGGAGTGTTCCCGCGTTGCCTATATCCTTCATTATGCATATATGGCTGTAATATTTTCATTTTAACTTTTCAAAGAGATTCTCCTGAGACTGATCTGAGATGATTTCCCTAATATTGCTACTTTATTACCTTCTCTACTACGTATTGTAAGTAGAGGAAGTATTGAATTCCAGTTAAAAATTCCAGCGAGTGAAACTGAAGGAAGAACAGACTGTTCGGCGCTGATAAAGTGAAGCGAGAGTGAAAATCTAACTAAATAACATTAGTGAAGGAACAATGACACTAAACAAAGACAGTCTTAATAGTTATTAGTAAAGGCCGGAGGGATGTGCGCTCAATGCGATAATGATCAGCTGAACGCAGAGTATGAATGGCATCAGAAGTACAGCACGGTCATCAAATGTGCAGACAACTGCCACTAGAAGCAAGAGTCGAAAACAACGTAACGTAGTACCCTGTGAACTAGTGAAGCATTGCCTTGCAAGCGTATGCAGACGTAAGTTCAAGGTGTAGTTGCTGTTGTAACTGCGGTCTCCGATATCGCATAACCTATCTGAGAATCTTCAGTTCATATACAGCAATTTTGGAGTGTTGCCCAAAGCTATTAAACAGTTAGAAATATCGGGTTTGGAGATATCCAGGAGCATAAACATAATAGAAGACTTAGCTAATTCAATAGGACACCTCTTGCATCAGGTATCGAAAAGGTGAATGCTAAATTCCAGAAAGTTCTAAACAAAATTTTTTATTATCAAGCTATGTGTCAAATTTTGAAAATGAATAAGAAGGAAAGTACGCCAGACAACAGAATATAATTCTTTACATTTGCACTTCGGACATCGTGTGATGTAGAAACAGGTTTTTCACTGTTTAAAAACTGCCTCAGTGATAGGTGTCGAAATTTCACATTTAATAATTTACGAATGAACATTGTAAGCCAGTGTAATGTACTCTTTGACAATATTATAGTTAATGAATAGATGTATGTGTAAGCAAGCGTTTAAGTGCAATTCCAGACTGCATAGTTTATGTTGTGTTGCAGTGAGGCGGTTTTCATTGCCAGGCTGTACTACCTGCAGTTGTTTACATGCGCGAGCGGTAACAGTAAAGTCCATGTGCAGTATACCTATGGAAAATCGCACATTTCCCCGGCCTTTAGCTATTAGGCAATTAAATTATTTTTATTCCGACTTGCAAATATTTAAAAACAAGTTTGTTTACAGCACAGATTTTATCTTGAAGTACAATTAACTAAGTTAACTTGTTAGCTAGTACATAGGAAACAACATTATTCATGCAGACCACATGTAAGTAAAGTAAGCAGTGTAAGTAGATACACATAAAACACTGCCTTTTCATCCAGTCTCACAAATGTGAAGGTCTTGACAGGTCCCTTTACCTTGAGGACCTCCTAAGTAGGGACTCCAGCTATTAATTAATATAAAACAGGTTCCTGGCAAATATTCTGAAAATAACGAGCCAAAAATAAAAGTAGTTGTGCTCAAGCACATAAATGCATTAAAATAATCGCTGTACGTCGACTTGTTTTCCTTTTACGGCGAGCTTTGGTATGCCTTTTTTATTCGTGCAGCAGTTGTTTGACGATATGCTGGGACTAATCTATCATCTGTGTGACAACTCGGTAGGTAAATGACGTGGTATTTAAAACGGAACCTCCCCGGAGCAACTGTGTGTGGACATTGAAAAAGTTAACAGCTTTCATACGTGTTGTTCTTGGATTCTTCACCTCCTCCTGTGATATCTAATGGGGTTGCTGTTGGAGTGATCAGTACTTGGAGGTTTCATAGGCGGACAGTTTCAAGCTGTGTTCCACTATGAAAGATGACGTCACCTTTAGTTTAGTACTTCCTCTGTCACTATTTCGATTCCGAGATTTCATTGGAAATGCAGATTTTGAGACTCCCTGAACCAGGGATTGTCCTCCAAAGATACAGGATGTTAGAGTATACGTACAGACATTGATAGCTCAATGGCACCTTAACGTGTACCCACTTCAGCATGTTAATTTTTTTTTTGTCTTAATCTAAGAGTTTTGCCACAAACGCATCACATACTTTACTACCTCACGTGCTCTGTACGATCGTAACTGAGCCTGAAAATGTACTGGGTGCTTCAAAAGGTTAGTGAAATACTCAAGGAACAGAGAGAGCGTAGACAGAATAGAGTAACTTTTGACTAGCAGCACAATTTCCAAACACGATCCTGAATCAGTTAAACCGTAATACACTTTATTATACACAGGGCTCAGTGTAATTGCACCGTCAAAGTCTTGGCGCACTCGCTTGAATACCCCACAAGGCATGTGCGAAAGTTCGCCAGATGCACAGCTATTCTGGCTACTAGTGTTTCTGGATCGTCCACTGGTGTCTGATACACCATAGCTTTGATATACACCCAAAATAAATGCTACCACATTTTCATGTCAACGTGCGGCGCTTCCTAGATCGCAAATATCCTAAACGTTGAATCGGGAGAGGAGGACCACTTGCATGGCCACCCCGTTCCCTGGACTTAACGCCTCTTGATCATATATCACTTATCAGTCTATAGTGTCCGCTTTGCTTCCACGTGTTTACACTTCCATAGGACTTGCTGTCCCGTGTAGTCTGGGGTCATTGGCCTTGCAGAAACCATTCGAAGTCAGTTACATAGCAATAAGCATTGAATAACCAGCTAAATGTATTTAAGCTTTCTTTCTCATTTCAAACATATTTTATCACAATATTCTAGGCGTTCAGATGATATAATAGCAACAAAACCAGATTGGAGAAAACATGTATATTCCTAGCTTGCAAAGTCTTTGTAGTTTTGCAACAGCTGAAAAATTCAGTGCTGCTTTTGGTCAAACAAGCAGATTTTGTTGTGTAAAGCTCATTGCTTGTTAGTTCTAGGAAAATAACATACTCAAAAGCTAAAAATGAATTTCATTTATTTGTGTGCTCTTATTCGATAGACGCAAGGACAGGAATGAAACACTTTACGGTCACATAAATAACAATACAACAGGTTATATGAGATACCCGCATGTCTACAATAATAAACACAAACACCAACGGTTATCAAACAGGATGTAGAACAAGTTGATGGCAAGTCTCTTGCCCAACAGCAAAGAATCCCATAAAAAAAGCATTCGACACGTATGCATCAGTGTAATCCGAGCCAGGTTTCGAACTGGGTGCGTGTTTAATTGCCTCTAGAGGTTCCACTTGTAATGAAGTACGCAAGGCTCCACCCAGGCACCTGTTGGCTTCTGATAAGTACACGCGGCAATCGTTACTTACGGTGTTGGCTGAGTGACTAATATCTTCGCATGTCGCTTAGAGCTTCTTGCAATTTTTTCTCGCTTTAACTGTGCCTTAGCTGTGATTTAGCTACGCTATATGCAAGCCAAACCCGTAATTGCAAATGTAGGTGATGCTTGACCTTCCACTGGTGTGCCAGTTCAACACATTCTTTCATTATTACTTTCTCTACTACGTATAGTAAGTAGAGGAAGTATTGCATTCCACCCAAAAATTGGATGTCGAGATTTCACCGAAAATATATGTTTGGAGACCCCTGAATCCAAAAAGAGCATTTTAGAGATAGACTAAATCTCACTATACAAAACTGAAGATGTTTGTATGTAGACCCTTTATGTCTAAATAAATGTTTTGTAGAGTAAACCATTTCGAAGATATTCCTTGTTATTTGCGAGAGTTTTGGAAAACTTCTACTTCTGTCACATGGAACATCGTTATTCGTTTTTTATGTTAGCCGTGCAAAGTAAACGGAATTTGAAAGCTTTAAAAGATTTGGCTATAGCTCAAAGGCTACTGTATTCCCATATTCCCCTTGCACCTACAAGGAAATAAGCAATAAGATAATTTGTACAAATGTTTATCTCAACTAACACGAAGGTATAGGAATAAGAGTTTGTAAGAATGGTTAGTACAAGAGTAGAGAAAGTGCTGTGAGTGCATCACATCAGATTTATTATTATTTGCAATTGAGCATAATTACGCCTTTGTTTTAAACTTATTGCATGAGGTTAGTCTTTTTAAACGCGCTAATATAATTTGATTTTCCCAAATAAGTTAAGGCCAATTTAAAAGACTGCTGAACTTATCATTAAAAGCAATTATACCTTTGATAATCTCAGAGATTTGCAGATTCATATAGCAGTAAAGCACCCACATTTACACAAACCAAACTGGTACTGATGAAATCAACATCATCATGTTTCCAGGTAATGGACCTTGTGGTCCGTTACAATCTCAGCGCTGAATTTTCTGTCCACGTCTTTCTTGGATGGGCAAGAAGTCAATTTCTTATTGCGCGATAATGGAGCACTGCTTTAGGGATCCTAGTCCTGGGTGTGCGGAATGTGTGGTCAATCCAATTTTTTTGACATTGTATGAAGTCTAACATAGGCTGAACTGAAGTTCTTTCAATATATCTTCATTACGGATGTCCCATTTGGCGTTCCTGCAGTGAATCTTATTAATCGCATCCCACTAGTTATTCCACGTTCATCTGTTCTTCTGAGTGTCCATCCCATGCCTCTCTTCCATAACAAAGAGTGGGTCGTGCCAAAGTTCTACAAAGGTGTGTTCTGGTATACTTCTGTATTAGATGGTTTCAGCAGTTTGTTAATGATACTCATAGTTCTATTATATTTAGTGTCTAAGTCTTCAAAGAAAGATAGCTAATAGCCAGATAGCTAAATACATTCACTTTTCCTAACAATTTGATAATTTATTATCAATATACATTTTACTGGGGATGGTATATTTCTCACAAAATGCCGCTATTTTCGGTGTACCTTCAATAATTTCCATACCATATTTCATCCCTATGATATTTAGGTGATGGACAGAGTATTGAAGATAATTTTCATTATTTGATAGTAATGCCAAGTCATCAGCAAAGCATCAATTTGGAGGTATATATTGATTTTGACAATAGCATGTGTTGTTTCGACTCTTAATTATTCTATTTATGTATATGATAAAGAATACAGGTGAAAGTCCACAGACTTGTCTTACTCCCAAATACCTCATGCCAATTTGAAAAGTCGTTGTCAATTTAAATGTATTACTAGGTTGGTTTTATAAATGTTATATATATTTTATAGGCACTGCTGTGTAATATTGTACTCTGCCACGTTTTGTAATATTTTACTTCTATTAACTATATCAAATGGATTATTGAAGTCAATGAATGTGATATGAAGGGCAGAATTCAATTATCTATGCCCTTCGGTTACTAATTTCAAGGTGAAGTATCCATCACAGCAAGATCTGCCGGATGGAAACCATTCTGTGCTACACCTAGGATGCTTTAATACAGTTTATGTAATTTATCTTTAACAGGTGTTTAACAAACATATCTCTTTAATTATCACAAGGTATTTGTTACTATTTTTATAAATAGAGTTACAATTGAATTTGTCCGATTATGTACTAATGTAGTTCTAATTATCTGCAACAGAGCTTAATTAAGCTTTTGTTTTAAACTTCCTGCATGGAATTAGACTTTTGAAACACCCTTCAAGTCTATCGACATCTGCACAGTTGTGCAGTGCTAATTTCGCAAATCCCTCGAGGCCAATTGAAAAGGTTACAAGAACTATCATTAAAGCAATTAAATCTTGGAAAATCTCCGAGATTTGCATTATTATTTCATATAGCGGTAAACCACCCACATTTGCATAAACCAAACTGGTACTTATGAAACAAGTAAACACCCAACTTATAGTATTAACAAATCATAAGCGGATATTCATGTTGTTTCTCTGACTGAAGGGTAGTTTTTGCAGGCAGACTGCTAAATCTTTGATTTTTGGGATGGTTCGCTAGAGTGTTGTCTATAAACAAGAAAGCAGGGCAGAAAATATTGCCATTAAATAAAGGATGCGGCAGAGCAACGAGCGAATCAGGAATGCATACTATTCACCGTTTTACTTTCTCTACTACATAAAGTATGTATAGTCTGTTAAAAACCAAAGCTGGTATTTAAGTTTAATATCCTTCAGGGATGCGACACCATTTTGAAGAACATTCCTCCATCCTAAACTACTCTAGTCCCTTCTCTTGATGACCTTTGCATAAGTGGTAAGCCATAAGTGATAGACAGAATCCTAGCATACAAACAATCTGGTGGATTACACTCGCATGACTTTCTCTACTCTGTTCTTATAAACTATTATACCTCTATTTTGTTCATGTTAGTTGAAATAAACATTTCCAGAAACCTCCCGTATTGCTAATTTTCTTGTAGGTGCAAGGGGATTATGAGGATAGAGTAGGCTTTGCGCGATAGTCAAATCTAGTCACTGCAAAAACATCGTATATTTCGGAAATTGTTAGTATCTCTAAAAGTTATTTGAAGCGAATTAGGTGTCTTACTCGAACATACTTTTTCTACTCAGTTTTGCTCTATTTCTCATGGTTTACCACTTTTGTAAAACAGACAATTCCCACATACATTATTCCTACATAGGCTATTTCCAGAACACTCAAGATTTGCGTTTTATTTTTTATGTAAATTCTTACATAACGGTTTTAATAAGAATTTTTAGAGCATTATTTGAGAAAATCGAAGAATAGTCTTTCAAGTAAAGAGTAGTTTGGGGTAGGAAAATCATCTACACAATCTTCGTGTGACGCCCTTGGAAGCTGACGAATCTAAATACCAATTTTGGTATTTATCGATTTGGGGTTACTCAACACACGCGCACCCACCTACTCACCCACCGACATACACACACATATACTCTCCATTACGTAGAGAAATTTCTGTAGTTCATCCAAAAATTCAACACGTAGGTAAATACAAGTTTTAAGACTCCCTGATGAAAAAAATAAATAAATAAAGCAAATAAAGAAAATAAAAACAAAGTTTACAGCATTTTTTGAAAAAGATGTTTGCATCTATGAGAAGTGTGCTTGTGCGTGTGCTTGCGTGCGTGTGTGTGTGTGTGTGTGTGTGTGTTTGTGTGCACGCGCGCGCGCGCGTGTGTGTAAATAAAGAACGAAACGTTGGTTAAACTCAGAACTTGGTACCTGAGTTCAGCTTCTTCGAAAAATGCAATACGAAGATGTAAAAAAGGTCCTCCTAAGGCTCGTGTTACTCTTTATGTGAATAATTTTTCCGATAGTGTTCTTTTATAAAAATGGCTCTAACAATTTGATTCGAAATTACATGTTTAAGACATGTTTGCAAAATTAAAATGCATTTATTGGATTTTTTGGGAATAGCGCTGGTCTTCTTTGTGAAAGGTTTTGTCTTAAGAGATAGTCAAAATCTTACAAACAAAGAACGCAGATCTTGCTATAGTTAAATTAAATTATTTTGTTGCTTAATAACGCTGTCAATTTCCAGGATAACATCAGCGTCACCGGTCTGCTGGAATTTTGTCCCGCAGTTCTTTTACATGCAAGTAAGTCTACTGACATGGAGCTGTCGTTTTTAAGCACACTTAAAAACCATCGGCCTGGGCCGGATTTGAACCCGCGACCTGAGGATCAGTAGGCCTGCGTCTAAGCCACTCAGACCGACATCTTCCTAAAGCATAGAATGTGCCAAATCATTGGGGGGTGGGTCGGGGGAGGGGGGGTTAACGATTTGTGGAATATTCTTGTTCTTTATTTGCATTTTAAAATACCTGTATTTTTCTCAAAGAGAAGCTTATATCCTTTTTTACTTAGATATTAAAACAGAACGGAATTTTAAAGCCATCAAATATCGACCAGGTTTTACATGATTTGAATAACACTTAAAACCCACTGTACCCTACAGGTAAAATATGCAAACAGGAAATTTCTGAAAATATCTTCTCTATAAGTACGTATATAGAGGAATAAGGGCTTGTAAGAATATTAGGTCATTTTTCGTTGCATGTATTTCCGGTTAAATCTCCATATGGAATTTCCGGATAAAACTCAATAACTTTTCTATTCTGTGATACTCCCATCTCAGAGAAAGTAATTAAGTCTGGCTTTAGTATTCAGATTATTTAAGGTATTCGTACCATCATTTGCTTCACGAGATTAAAACAAAGCCACTCAAAAAAAAAGTTTTTCTTTGACTTCCGAGAGATAAATCCTCAAGTAATAAAACTTCCCTTTTTATTTATTGCTTTATAACATTTTCGTTTTACAACTGACTCCCACTGCCTCTGTTGCCAACCTTAGACAATGTTTTGATGTCGTTTTCCAAGTAAATTACATCTAATTTATAGCGTCTTTAAGCATTACTTGTGATGTTATTTATTTCCTCTTCCGGTCGTGGGACGAATGGTTCCGTTGGTTGAGTTTACATGTCTGAGTAATATTTTTCTCCCCCTTGGGGTTGGTACCTCTCCCAGATTGTGATACCACATCTAGGTACCATATGGTGTGGTTTCCCACGCGAGCAACGCTATGTAGACAATATACCAGTATATTAAGGTAATCTCACCCAACTGCCGACGGATGTAACGGTCACAACTTTCTTTCTGGAAGCATTCGCTTCGCCGCAGTCATTAAGAGTCCAAAATTCACTTGCATTTAAATAAGTCCATGATTATAGGCATCAAATACCAAACACCACAGCCAAGCTAATTAAACATTGAATGTGTATGTGTATTTTCTAAAAACCAAAGTTTTTATAATCCACTCAGGCCATCTACGAACCACTTTAAGCAGCCCACTGCATTTATGTTCACTTCTTTTCTTTTTCCTTTCTATCTTTCCAATATTTTCATTCTGTCACTATGATTTTTTCTTCTTTCTTCTATCCAAATCGTAGTTTTCTTATTTTACTTTCTCTACTACGAGTAGTAAATAGAGGGAGTTTTTGATTCCACCTACAAATTCGATAGCCAGATTTCACAGAAATATGTTTTGAGGCCCTCTGCATCCAAAAAAGATCATTTTTATAAAGATGTACATGTGTGTCTGTGTCTGTCAGCCTGTTGACAGCATAACTCAAGAACCAAAAGCTCATTAAAAACCAAAGTTTGTATTTAAGCTTAATGTATTTCAAGGATGCGACACGAAGATTTTAAAGAAAATTGCTCCACCCTAAATTACGCTTTACATGGCACATTTTTTCAATATTTTGATTTTCTTGAAAATGGCTGTAACGATTTTGATTAAAATGCCATATATTTGAGATATTTTTATGGCAACTAAAATGTATATATTGAATTTTCTGGCTAGCCCATGTGGTCTTATTTACTCTAGATGACTTTTACACAAGAGATAGACCAAATCCTACTGTACAAAAATGTAGATCCTACTAAAGCACACAATTTACCTCTGAATAATTTTTTTAAGAGTGAACGGTTTCGGAGATATGCCTTCTTATTTGTGAGTTTTGGAGAACTTGTAGTTCCGTCAAATGGAATATCGTTATTCATCTTTTGTATGTTAACAGTGCAAAGATAACGGAATTTGAAAACTTTAGAAGATTTGACTATCCCTCAAAGCCTACTATATTCCTATATTCCTCTTGCACCTACAAGGAATTAAGGAATTAGATAACTTCTGCAAGTATTTATATCAACTAAGACGAAGAAGATATAGGAACAACAGTTTTTAAAAATGATTAGTACAAGGGGAGAGGAACACATGTTTTTAAAATTATTTTTCAAGTCAAGATCGTTTGTAAATCACAGTACATATATGTTAAGTCGTTCTTGGATTACGCAGTTTAAAACAAAAAGTACTTAGCTATGACAATTTATAAAAAAATCTCCTTATGCTGTGATTTTCATAATTTTTAAACAACATTTCCTGCTTATTTTCGTAATAGAATTAGAAAATAACTGCTAAAACAGGCTTTAAAATCAAGTGATTAAAAAAAGTGTCCTCTTCCATTGAAAATTTGACTTTTCGAAAAAAAAGTATACCTATGAAATTTGCGTGAGCTTGTTGGCCTAACACATTTACCTGAAACTAGTAACTGATATTAGAAAACATGTTTTCGAATATTGATTCTTATAACTTAAGAGTTGCATTATAAACAACATTTTTAATATCTAAGATTGTTATTGTAACTTACAACTCTTAATTCAAACATTTTGGAAGAATTAAGTATGCCAAATTTAGAGTCTGTAAATGAGTAATCATAGATAGTAAATGGCAGGAAGGGAATTACTTGTTTACGTTAAACTATTTGTATTTGTGTTAACTGGTTTAATTTTAACTGTTTTTATAGTAGAGTGGCTCAGGAAAACTTTTCTGATATTAATTCACTTGAAACTTTAAGTACATATGCACTGTTTGTAAAATAGTGTATATAATTACTTAAAATCCATTTGTAAAAGCTGTTTAACATATATGAAGCGTATTTTATAAAGCCCTCCTCTGTAGTGTCCAAGAGGTCGCGATTTCGAATCTCTTTTAGGGTGAGTTATCCGGATGTTTTTCAGAGCTGAAAGATCTGAAGCATTATAAAAATCACACTCTACCCATTATGATGAATGTTTATAATTATAATCTGTCACATAATCACAACACAGAGGCTACCAGGTACAGTCGACGCACAAACGTTGTAGACAACATTGTTACATAACTTAAATTCAATTGCACCATTTACATTAAAATATTCGCTCCCAAATTTTTGTGCAAGTTCAGCAATATGCGGATGTTTCAATTTTCATGCTGCAGGCATTTTACTGTGTGGAACTAGTGAACACATTTGAAAGCCACTATACACCGTAGGCAGTGTGGTTTGTGCTGTCAATGTACTGGGACAATGACGTCACGCTCTGCCCCTGTAGCAGGCAACTTGTGACCGCCTCATTTCGCGAAACTGTATAAAGGTTCGAAGCCTAGTTATAACTGTACGAGGACAATCGAGTGCTTAAAATTGCCGAGTTCTGCCCTTGATAATGCATAACCCTTGCCGAATCCCACAAGAAACAAATAGATGACTAGAAAGTTGAATCACATTGAAAAGGTCAATGTTAGTGCCAGATTCAAGCTACCTATAATTTCTCTTTCATTTTATTTGTTTATTCGTTTATTACTTGAACCAAGTATTCTGGAAAACCCTCAAGGTGATCTTCAATACTCTAGACGGCATACCTCAGAGGTGACTCAAATGTTGCAGATATTTCAATTTCCGAGCTCTATGGTTAACTTCTGTACTTTCACATTAGACGTGTGTTGATAGTAAGTTCAGAAAATGAGTCTATCCATGCCAATGCTTTAAATGTTTGAGCTATCAATACAAAATTCACTTATGTACATTAAATGTCAAATTAATGGTAACTTATACTTATGACAAAGTTTACGCAAAGTCTTAACTAATAAGCGAGAATGTATAACAAAATATATGATATAAACTAGATCTACATGTCTCTTATTGCAAGTTTCCTTCACTTAATAGAAGAATGAAGTATTTAACATAAATTGTATCCTTTATAGACGTCCATATTTTTTATTTAGTAAGCTTTTGTCTAGCTCTTTCTGTTTACCATTAGTGCAAAAATAATTCAGAATAAACAGGTTTTCTGGGAACATTCCCAGAAAATTCAAGTTATACCTTGGAAACTGCCACGGAATCACCTGTTTATGTCCGTCCCTGGATACCGACTGTGAGTCTAAACGCCACAGATGTATTCACTTTTTGAGTGCAAAAGGAGGTGGGGAATAGCAGCTTTTTACATAAGCGTCTCCCAAGAGACAAGGTTGGATATCGCTGGTATATAACGTAATAGTAGCTTTTCCGTCGCCAACGCCTGCAGACGAGTTTCACGCAAGCACGACTGTATTAGAACTGTACGTAGTAAGCAATAAAAAGACAAGTAATTGAGATCTGTCTTAGAAATATAAAAAGCATCTTAAGTGCGTACCTGTTAAATCATTACGACATGAAACATAAACAGCTTCAAAATTGCACTCTAACAAAGTATAATTGCTCAGTATTATACGTAGTTTACTCAGAATCATCAGAACAGATGTTTTAGAGGATAAACATGCATTTTTAAAACACGGTGGACTTCAGTACGCTCGCCTCCAACACCTACAGCTCTTATTTTGGGGCAACTTGGGCGAGAGTAAACGAATATTCCTCATGCAACAGAAGGCTATAAGAATTATTTCCAACACTCATGGCACACGGTCATGTAAATATATTTTTAGAAGACTGAAGATATTAGCCTCACCCTGCAATATATATTCTCGATCCTAAAATTCTTTATGAACAATCGATCCACATTATAAAAAACAATGAAATTCATGATAAACAAAAAGGTAAAATGCACATCATCCCAGTTGAAAACTTTCTTGCTTTCAGAAAGGTGTATACTTTGAACCCATAAAAATATGTAACGCTCTTCTTAATGATTTTAAGAAAAAAAGTCTGACAATTTCAATGTTTCTAAAGTTGCTACTAAAGAGTACCTATGCTCAAAATCATTTAGTTCTGTACATTATCTGAATGAAAAATTATCTTGTTAATGCTTGTGTAACTTCTAATAAACTCTAGTGACAAATCATTGTTAAATACATCCGATGCCTTCTCGAAAGCTACTTAAATTTCTATGCCATTCATTGCAAATTATAGAACTAAATGATTCGTGGCAGGAAACTCCCAGTGAAAGTTTAAAACAAAGTACAATTTATAAAGCGTTGGTGTATAGGGTTTAAGGGCACGTCGAAAACTAGACCATTACGCGTAAGTTCAATTTGTATTTGTGAATATATATTGTTAGTCTTATAACTGCAAGAAAGGTTTGATTGTGATTCTCAATTATTATCGCTGCTTTGTTTCTTGTACCAGTATATAATGTGTTTTTATGGTATACTGTAAATACCATTGACATGTTCAATATTCACGGGCCTCTATGGCTACTTGTGGACTCAATCCAATCTAGTCTAATATAATCTAACCTTAATTACCTGTTCACCACTGGGCTTGAAACATCAACTTAAGACATCTCAACCGTTATGTGTATTCTTCGAACCCAGTCCCTCAGAAGGGTAAGCCACTTCTTTTGTTTACATTGAGCTACTGTCGATAACTGTCGATCGCACTTACAAAAAAATGATAGTAAAACATATTTATCATGGCTGACATGAACTAGTTTGGTAAGATGTTGTGAAACCAATTTTTAAAGCATATGAAAATAAATCATAATGGATAGAAAGTCTATCTCGTAACACAAAGACGCCATACCTGGCTGAGAGGTCAATGATTTTAACGTGCTAAATTTTGAACATGCGTATAGGAGTTTTTTTAAATTAAAAGGACAATGAAAAAGAATTTATTACACATTTCGTCTGTTACTATTTAAGAGTAAATTTGCGTTCTAAACGTGCTGTACTGTACTTTAGTAGCTCCTTTAAGTCAAAAACCTACAAAACCGGTATAAATAAATATCGCATTTGACGTGTGTAATTACACATTCCTAAGTATGCATTTTATAGGTCGTCTACGTAGGAAAATTATACGTGCAATTAACGAAGTTACATGGCTCCGGAAAATCGTAGAGATTAAAAATAATCATGCAATTTAAGCAGTATTAGAACAGCATCAAACCAGGTCATGTTCCTAGGTAAATACTACTCCCAATTTCTACTTCCGCTAAAGTCTTGGTTTTCCCAAACTAAATAACGCTCAACGAAGAATCGGTGTTTAAATGCCCAGGAAATTGACGTGGATACAATTATAATAATTCGTAAAAAAGACATACTTATATGTGGAAGTAAAGAACTTTTCTCAAATTAAACATGTACAATTTCTGGAAATAATCAAAATCAATTATATGTACATACAATATAAGCATACCTATGTGACAAATGGCAGTACGTCCATCTTGTTCCATTATTAAGATAGCAGCATCTTGTAAAGTTTAATTAAAAAGGTTCGTGAATGAAATTTCTACCTGCAAAATTTGATAAGACCTTGTTTGCTTAACGTTTTGTATACAGTAACCTCTTATTACAGTAACTGTCTGTTATCAGTTTAATAGCTCTGAATAATGGAACGTTTTTTTACAAATAAGTCCATTTGTTTCTTAACCCTAGAAATGCTGAGTCTTGTTCAAGAACGTTAAATTATCAACGGGGAAGGGGGGGGGGGGGGACCGTTACTTTGTGACCACCACTGGTAAGAAAATGTCTGAGCAAATTTTACAACAAATTTATTTTAAAAGAGGGTATATATATATAATGTAATATGTGTAGTACTGACTGCATGCCTTTAATTAAAAAATTAAGATAGAAGATTTAAAAAATTACAGAAAGTGGGGATAAAGTACCCTCTCCCCTTGGTAATGCTAGGGTTAACTTGCATTTACTGCGTTGAATTAATATAAGCCAAAAATCTGAAAAAGGTATATACATTATTTTTGACATTCATATACTCAAAAGTAGACCAATACGTAGTTTTAGCTTTGAGTTAATGAGTTAAGAGCACTATTTCAAAAATTGAAAAAGTTAATATTTGGTATCTAGATATCAAGCAAGATGGTTACGCTGTCACCTGAGAAATTAAAGGGTACTTCCCAGGACACTAGAGGGCTGCTTGGTCGACGGGTCGTTCATTGTCCTTTCCAGGCAGCTCTAGTAGCGGAACAAATGTTTGAATATAGGGTTGGAAATATTCATAGAAGTAATAATAATAATAATAATAATAATAATAATAATAATAATAATAATAATAATAATAATAATAATAATAATAATAATAATAATAATAATAATAATAATAATAATAATAATAATAAGAAGAAGAAGAAGAAGAAGAAGAAGAAGAAGAAGAAGAAGAAGAAGAAGAAGAAGAAGAAGAAGAAGGAGTAATATGATAATTTTTATTATTTGGAAATATTGAAACCTTTTCATTACTTGTAGGACATATGAGGAAATTGGATAGCATATAACTATTAAAGCCACGGAAAAATTCAGAAAATATTACATGATTGAAACAAGAGCTATTAAAAATAGAATAAAGATAGGAGGATTAAGCTTGTTCAGAAAGATGAGATCCATTCTATACAAACAACGTAATATGAAATAAGTTACTAAACCTTTCTGTCAAGTTTGAGGCTTGAATATGCCGCCAGTACCACATATGTCTGGAGTTTTCGATGCTCTCAGGTTTGTTTACGCTAGGTGGTCCTGACAATGATAATTCTAGACAATCTCCATAGCCGCATTTAAAGTTTAGCATCCATGCTCTGTAAATGTTACATGTTTCTTGTGGCCCCTCTCCAACATAGAGAACTGCAGGTGTCAGAAGATCTGGGCTCATTTTCGCTAAAATAATGAGCTACATTCATCATCCTTCCATCGTCTGTAAAACCTCGACGTGGGAGATGTCTCGTCAGACATTGCACTTGATAGTAACCTCGACTCTATACAACTCTGTATCTTAAATGAAAATCGTTGTTGCGTACTATTATCCTAAATAAAAAGGCCGTTTACCTGAAGCAATAAATCATACTCTCTCTCTTCCCTCTCTCACACACACACGCACGCACTCGTCTGAGCATGACAGTAGCTGCTTGCAGAACCGTGGCTATCAGATGGACATACATCACCGCGTTTCGGATCGGGAGATTTCAACGCGTGGATATGACAGAAGCCGTATCTAGTGGCGGGATCGTACATGTCTTTGATTAACGAGACAGGTTCCACAGACGGAACAATCTGCGCCAGCTGTCTCGGCTTGTGACCTGGATAATACGACAGATGTGAACCAGTGTCCCTTTACTCCAACGGTAGAAACATATCGTTGCAGTCTTTCAGCATTGACAGGTTGGTATTCACTGTCAGAGGGTGGCACTAAAACTTATAGCAGTAGAGCTGCTTTTTATGGTGCGGTATTTATTGCTTAGGTAAAAAATTAATTTTAACATAGGAGAAGAATTCGTACCGAAATACAGTATTTTAATTGTCCTTGTAAAGCGCTTTAATGGCTGTAAAACACATGAAAATTAATTTATTATTCTGAACTCTGATTACTTATGTTTTGTCCTTTCTCAAGTACGTGAAGTAAGTAGGAAAGTCACCTAAACTTTTGTTCTTGAAATTTCACCGGAAATATAGGTTCTCCCAAAATTAGACCAACAAATGGAGCTGGTAGATACAATTATTTTAAAGGCCTTTTCTTAAGGAAAAAAATTTCGCTGGGGTGCTTCTTTAAAGCGCTAGACGAGCTAATTTCATAGATTACTGCCTCCCACACAGTTTAAGTATTTAGGCAAAATCAACAATGTAAATTAGTATTGCATTTATCTTACTAAGACACGCAATCTTAATACAAGAAACAAACACAGAATACATAAATAAAACACAAACATCTCATTGTTTACAGTTAATCACTGCTTTACTATTCAAAGTAAATGTTGGAAGGCACCCCCGTTACGATTAACACAAAGAGTGCATCGATGTGCCCTATTCTGCCGTACTCTCGTAAAGACACCAGCCATTTCTCTGGTTTAAACGTTTATCGGTCTAATTTTGAACAGACGTGTTTAACCTAATGACTTTTGCATATGTTGTTGTAGTGTTTAACGCCCGCTTTTACTACTACGGCACCGAAGGTGGTGACACTGATGATACATGAAGATGGAGCACCGGTGGAGTGAGATGGCGGGGGAAACCGGAGTACCCGGAGAAAACTCGCCCTGACGCCGCTTCGTCCACCACGAATACCACATGCGGGTCCCTGGGATCGAACCCGGGCTGCCTAGGTGGTAGGCGAGCGCGCTAACCGCTCGGCCACGGCGCCGCCGACTTTTGCATAGCTGGTAAACCGCAAGAGATCAAGTTTTAGCGTACAAAAAGTATAGATCTTGTTAAAATACACAGTTTATGTCCCAATGCATTTTTAGTGGAGTGAACCATACTTATTGGAACCATTCCTTATTATTTGTGTGAGTTTTGCAAAACTTGAAACCTTTCTCAAATGGAAGATTTTATATCTTAGCTACGCAAAGGAATGGAATCGCAAAGCTTTAAAAGTTTGGCCTACTGTATTCCCATATGCCCCTTGCACCTACAAGGGAATAAGCAATAAGATAATTTCTGCAAATATTTATCTCAACTAACACGAAGAACATAGAGGAATAAGAGTTTGTAAGGATGGTTAGTACAAGAGTAGAAAAAGTCATGCGAGTGCAACACATGATTCTTTTTTACTTATACCAATAGTTCCAAAGGAAAATACACAATTAAAATATTAGCTCATATCTCATTGCTAAGTTTATTACTTTCAAATTATTTTGGGTTAAACTAAGTTCCATAAAACAGCTTTAAAGGGTAGTACAATATACTACTTGCTTTCTCTTTTGTAGGATATGTAGTAAGTAAAGGTCTAAGTAAAATCATTTTTTTCCTTTGTTGTTTCATTCAAATTCAAGGTGCAGTGTTTGTGTTATTAAAAAATTTGCTGAGAAGACACAAGGTAACTGTTTTGGTAATTAAACTCATCAGTGTGTAGAATTAGCATTTTTCAGTAATACAATAAAAATGTCGCAAGAACATCGGAAACAGAGCACGTGTTCTACTTCGGAGTATACCAGATCTTACCATCAGATTTAACTTGCCAACCTACCTGCACGGTAAGCATACTAGTTTCAAATTTCTATATTTTTCTATAAGCCTAAGAAATGTACAGTGAAGTGTGGGAAATGAAAATGGAAAGGCACGAAAGGATTTGTTAAACCTTCTTTGATCTCGTTTACATTCAATTTCTTGGAATATACGACGAAGATCTTTTTGGTATGCTTTCATTAATGGCCAAAATGTAGGTTTTCTAATTGTCGAGCTTCGTACATTTGATGGATACAGTTTGTGTAGTACAGATTCTCCTTGAAACTTAAGTACCATTAAATAGGCTAATTTCGACCACATTGGGTAATCTCAGCCATGAGGTTATTGAAGTTTACTTTTTATTCTGTTATTGAGAATATTGATAGTATAACCACTACATACATATTAACACAGAGAAACAGAAAAGCGAAGCGTCTTGCGAGTGACTAATTCACGGAACTCCTAAAATCTGCATGAATGGAAGAGAAAAGGAATAGAACAACGAATGAGGTTCAATGTAAAATCTGGAAAGAGTATCAGTAGGAAAGACCATTTCAAGAGGAATGAAACGCGAAGAAACCCATTCTGCGTTAGAAGAAGTTGATGATTTGGTTCAAATTGAGTCTTTTTCTTCTACAGGTTCCAAAACAAGTGGTTTAAGGTATGTCCCACTGGCTGTTGATTGGACTATACAGGAAGATTCGTTCTTGTACAGTTTTTTATTGAGAATAATCAGAGATTCTATGCTGATTCTGGGAACATATGAAATAAAGTGCTTGAGAAACAATTCGGGGAAACAACTCTTCCTTGTGTTTCCAGACAAGGATATGTGCAACATGCAGAAGAATAGTTTGTGAGTAAACTAAAACTACCCCTTCGTATAAGACATGGAAGCTTTATTTTTAGAAATATTACAGACAATTGCATTTTTAAAACAAATCGTGGACAGCCCGAAGAAGTTACCAAACTAATAAATATGTTAATTTTAAAAACAACTTTGGCTTAAAATTATTTTCTTGTATGATGAAGCTTTTAAGGAAAAGAAAACAGTATTTTGTACTCAATTTCTAATTTATTAACGCAACTTTCGTTCGATAACAAAAAAGGGAACAAAAACAATACATTACTAGCGGCCGAAACAAACGCAGGTAAGTGCAACTTTGATTTTCCAGTATACGTACTTTTCGTAGCCGAAGTTAACCTGATTTCTAGGAAACTTCGGCCACATTTTAGCAATTTATATAATAAACAATAATACACAGCAATTATTTCGTGTGTGATCGATGTGCAACAGACATCAAGGAATCTTCAAGCTTAGTTAGGAGATTTAGTCAACTTTTCCATACCAAAATTGGCAAGAACGTTTAAAAAACAGCCGAAGTTAGCCCGTTCTGTTGTACTATTGCTTAATATGGGTTTCTTCACCTGGCCTGCCAGTAACGATCACTATTTGGTACAGCTGGCACATGTTGAAATACAGAATTCTGTAGTTAGAATGCTGTCATGTGACATCCAATGGCGAAAATAGAGCACGATCCAAGCCTGACTCATGGATCTCCTACAAATCGTTTCTGTCCACTTATCTCAATGGCCGGTGCATCACCTATCGGACTTGTTAATCTCGCTCAGGTTACATCCTAGGTTGCCCTGGCGCTATGCCTAGCCTTTCTATCTGTCTATTAAACCTAAATTACTGCCTTGATATTTCTGACTTGGAATCGTTTTGATTGTTAGCTGTGAAGATGTTTCGAAAGATACACGGTCTCGACTACTTGTTTCGAAGCTTCTTTTGACGCAATTCTGCTTCGTTATCGAGGAAGAGTTTAAAGTCTATAAACCTTCCAAAGGATTGACTAGTGTTCTGAAATAATCAGTTTTTTATTTATAAACGATTGAGGTTCTTATCTAATTTCTGTCCTCAGGAACATAACAATATATAGGTCTTCCACTTGAGGTGATCACAAAAAGACTGTCAATTAATCCAGTAGACAGAAACGAACTTGATTCACAGATAAAGTTTTTCAAATTCTTTATCAGAACTGCACCTCAGAATTAGAAGCAACTTATTTGAAAGAGACAGACGAGTGACTTGAAGGTCAAATGTTCCTTCCGGAGCTGAAAGTGTTTGTCGCACTTGAAACAGAGAACCCGCATTTAATTTCAAGGAATATGGTGAATACTAAACTTGCAGCTATAAGTATATGGGTTGTTATAAAATTATAAATACACACCCTTAATTGAAAGTAGAATAATTTTAATAGACATTGCCAAATTTATGAAACAATGTGTATTATCAAATGAAAGAACTTCATTTTAAACTTCAAGAGAATGTAGAGGAAAAACTGGTATTATGGGACAGTATTCTGTACTCGTCTATAAGTGCTAAAATACACAGGAATCTTTGTAATTATTTTCGAGATTTTACTACAAACAATTACCATGATCTGTATTGCAGAATAATACAAATCGCATATTAATATCAAGTTTAAAAAAATGGTAGAATTTTTGACAATATTAAAATTTGTGTGGTATTGTAGGACGCAGAGTAATAGGGCACCCATATGCACCATCAGTCATAAAAAGTGTAATATATGCTTGTATTTTCAAACTATGAGGAAGCGGAACATAAATTGAATTTCAATACAGAAAAATGTTGTTTGCCCAACAAATTTGGTGATTAAAATTGTTTTCTCAGTCTTATCAGTGGAATTAAAAAATGCTTAGCCTTACAAGAGCTTCTAAAGAGCACACACATTTTAAGCACAGTCATAAATGAAACTGTCATTCTCACAAGCAGAACAATTCATGTGCGCCCATCTGCTGCAATTGTCACACTTGACCCTTAAGTTACTGAATTCACCACCACAAATGATTTAGGGTTCTGCCCTTCAGATGTTATAACTATTAATTGAAGTTACTATAACATTCATCTGAAGAGATTCAGTGTCATCTGTGTCCAAATATTCTTGTCTGAATGCGAGACTTCTTTTGGCTTTGAAGTTCATATTCTTTTTGGTTTTCCTTGAACCATTCCTTCATATTTTGAGTGATATCTGCATTTACTTGTTGATTGTTGCACTTCATCTGAAACTGTATGAAAATTATTGCCTTTAGAGACACAAGCAGTAGGGTTTTGTCGTCCTTTCTGAGAATTCTCACCTCAGTTCTGTTGTTCCCATATTACCACCATTCACTTCATACCACTTTACCTTCCATATCGTTCTTTTGCAATAACTAGCCACTTATAAACTAACTAAACCTGCAAAATAGATCGTTTCACCCTACCGGGAGTTTACTCAATAGCACATGAAATATTCCTCTGTTAAAACTTTCCACGACTCAAAAAACAACAATTACCTCTCTCAACCACAGTTGTCAGCCTACCGACTAATCACATTTCCTGTAGGTTTACAGAAGCTTCTGGAGTGGTATAGCTGTGTCACCACGAGACGGCGACAGTAAGTCAAAAAACTGAGATGTTCCATTTTCCAACCCCGTCCCATTATACAAATTTATCTTCTAAGTAAGTTATTTCCGCAATTTTTGTCCTCGGGTATATATTTCTAACAGTAAAGCACTGAAAAGGTGTAAATATAAACCTGGACTTGAAAATTATTCCTTGGTAGTTATTAAAGGACTGTCCCAGCAATGATCCCTGGTTGCTCTTCAAAACAGACTTACATTTGCTTGACATGCTTCTTCAGAGTGGCTTTTGGGATTTGTGTTGAGCTTCTTCATTATTTTTTGTTGTACAACAAAGAAACCACAGAAAAAGGTATACTTCTTTGTTGGTAATATCTTTAATTATGATGCTGCTTGCATAATTGATGTCTTCAAATGAATGCACTTTCCCAAGCAGATTTTTTGCGCTTAGTTGAACGGTGTAATCTGTTCTTTCCTATGACGTCGGGTTTTTCAGAATAACAAGAATGTATGTTTCATACAAGTGGGTATCATATCTTGTGCCCTAGATAAGAACAGAGTCTTTAAAATACATAAGTAGTGTTTACCACAGAATGACCCTTAAAGAAGCTGAAAGTTAGTGTTTTTACCGGACTTTGTACGCGCGACACGAACCCTGAAGATATGAGCCAAATTGAAAAGCAAGCTTGGCATCGATATAAAGATGTAAAAAATTCCCTAGTCATAATTACAAAATCATTGTGAACACCAAGTTGAAAAATTTGAGAAAACTAGGTTGTTACACGAGTATAAAGTTACACTTCCTACAGACTTCGAACATTTTGCAGATTGCTCTCTTTGATTTTACTGGGAGGAACAGTGAACTTTTTCACCAAGATTTGAAAGACATTGAATGAAGACTGGTTGGAAAGTTAACACGATGGCAGACTATTGTTGGTACCTGAAAAGGGAAGTACTCATGCTAATGCAAGAACTGCGAAAAGAAGAAAATTACCTCCTGTAAAATAATATCACTTTTATCAATTGTTCGTAGTTCTTGTGAAATGAACGTACATTGTTTACAATTAATTACGCAATTAATATATACCACATTCTTAAGCAAGAACGTGCTGGGTACACATATATGACTAATGAATCAATATGAAAGATATGTTTTTTTTTTTTTTTTTTTTGTTTTTTGTTGTTTTTTTTATCTAGACGTAATAGAAGAAAACTCATGGCATATTTGGTATCAGTACCCCATGGGGAATCGGTATGTAAACTAAAACATCAAAAATTTGTTTTCAAAATAAAGAACAGTGTTATCACGACTCTCAAAATTGTAAAAAAACAACAATGCGACAAAACACAAAGAAGTTGACTCACTAAGGTGGAACATTCATGATCATCCTCGCAGATCGCATTTCTTCCTTCTGTTTCTAACTGCAGATATTTACCTAAAGTACCTCAAAAATGAATTGCAATATATACTAAACTATGCACTTAAGGATATAATCCGAAGAACTAAGAGTACTACAGCTCACATTTTAAACAGCCAATTATCGAAAATGGTTTGTTCGAAGAGGATTAACAGAATGACCTCTACAATTAATTGAATTCAATGGATTTATGTTGTGTCCGTGATGCTAACGTTCTGACTGTGTGTGTTTATAATTAACCAAATACACGCGCCCCATCCATTTTCAACCGAGTAGGTATTCATTCAAGTAGGTAAGCAACCTTGCGAGATACATCGAGGTAGAAGGAAGCTAATTCCAGCAATTTTCTTAACACTGTTTTACGAGTAGAATTAGTAATTAAGCCATGTTTCGTTGTGATTCAGTTAAAGAACTGAAATAAACTGACACAAAAGGTAACTGGACTTGTCATTTGTCACAATGTAGGGAGTTCAATAAGAACCTAATTATATTAGGTTAAAATTATATTTTTTTTTCCTTTACTGTATTATTTTATAACTTCAGGACCTACATATTTCTGGTTGGTTTAGAACACATAGCAAATATCATAACCAAGAAAGAGTTTCATGTTCAAAATATAGTTGAAAAAACGCCTATAAGCAAAGTTTTGAGAATCACTAATAAATAAATGCCAAAGATATGCTTACAATATGGATCAAAGCTGACTTGAAGGACGTTCGACTGAACGTACCTTGGAGACCTGACAGAGAAACTTATACACAGAATTTTCACATGATATCTCAATATTCCCACTGTCAAGAGATTGGCAACACTGCTCAACTGGTTGTTTTTCTTCCTACCCAAAAAAGTCAAGCAGTTGAGCACTGTTTAATTCACAGAAGAAACAAAATCGCCACATGAAAAATGAAGACTTCTTGAAGAATGGCTTCAATAAAGTGAGCAAAGAAGACAGAATGCGTGTTTTCTCTTGTGCACGTGTTGAATTGCTCCCCTCAAGGAATATTTATGGCTTTCTAATGTTAATCTATCCTGACAGAGATATCACAACCACACAATTGAAACCGATTTTGCCCACTTGTTTTATAGCCACGAAACCGTGTCATTACCTCGAAAACATGCATTTTTCATGCCTCTTCCTTTTAAAACAGACATTTCGTCACAATCACTCTGTTATCCCAAGAGTTTCACACATTTTTCTTCGGCTCCAAGAACGTAACGTATGTTTGTCACTTTCATTCATCCCAGTGTTGGAAAAGAAAGCTCGTATCTCCCGTGCCATGAAACAAGAACTAAAAGCCCTAGTAATACAGCGCAACGGACAGGCGGAAAATTTATAAACACGGTGTAACCACGGTCTTTGGCACTATAAAGAAGGAGGCTTCGCTGCCGTGTTACCAAACCGATGATCGCCTTGCCAAAAACAGAAAAAGAAACGTATGGCGCCAACGCCCTTTATCACGCTCGCTCGCGCGCGATGGGAACTGGTTTTCTGGGATGCCGTGAATACACCTGTAGCCAGATCCGCCCTGGTAATGAGATGCAACACTCCCAAAACGTCCAGGATGCGACGAAATTCAATTTGCATGCCTCTTAAAAACTCTTGGTCAGTAAGACGCGCTTCCGTCCGGAGGATCGCTTCTGAGAAACTATGCCCAGAGTTTCAATTTCCTTACCTCGCGTGAAACATTCAGAAGAAGAAACATTAGCGCTTCAGGGAATAACTTACTGTGGGTCACTGTTATCAATTAGACATACCTACCTCAGTATTTCACATCAGAGTTCAGAAAAGTTAAATGTTTTATGGTTTAGAACAAGCGCCTCGAAATACTTTCGTTCAGGACTGCCATTGGTTACCAGACGATACTAGGTATATAATCACGTTCAGTATCCGATACTAGGATTACACTTGTAATACCCATAAAAGAATACGTTGTGTTGCACTTTTATGTCTTCCCAACTATTTTTACAAACTATTCCTACAAATATACATGCTAAGGCCTTCACGGCCGGCGTTAATATAATGGATAGTAGTTTTCGGGTTTGTAGGGCATGGTCCAGTCGACAAATTGTCTGACGTTTCACCCAAGACTGCGTTGGGCATCTTCAGAGTGTCTCCTGGCTTGTTAACATCTTAAACACTTGCTCCTCTACCTACTTCACGGTAATGGAGACAAATATTTTAGAAATTATCCTATTGCTGATTTTCTTGAAGGATCAAGGGGAATGCAGTAATCTTTAAGCCTTTAAGAGTAATTTTAAGAGTGGTCACTATACGATGAAGAGATAAAAAAGTGAATGGCGACCTCTCATTTAAAAGCTTCTATAATTGTTGTAAAATTCTTACAAATAAGGAATCTCTTGGAAATGGTTCAGTTCTAAAAAATAATTTTACATAAATTGTGTGTTTTAACGAGATCTGCATCTTTCTAAGATTTGGTCCATCTCTTACGGTTTACCAGTTATGTAAACGTTAAGAGTTCATGGGCTATAGCCAGAAAACTGAAAATATATGTTTTCATTTACCAAAACAATATTTAAATATATGGCATTTTAATCAAAATCGTTAGAGCCATTTTTTCGGAACTGCACGAACTGTGATGGAGGAATTTTCTTCCGAATATTCGTGTAGCATGCTTGAAAGATATTACACTTAAATACCAACTTTGGTTTTTAACAGACTTCTCGTTTTTGAGTTATGCTGTCCACAGATTGACATACATCACATTTTAAATTCAGGGAACCTCAAAACATATTTCCGGTGTAATTTCCACATCAAATTTTTGGGTGGAATACAATACTACTTCTACTTACTAGTAGAGAAAGTAATAAGAACTGAACAAGTGCATAAGTGTGTATGGGGATGTGTATACTATGTAAATATATAAAATGTTATCGCTTACTTAAAACTTTATTTACTGCCATTCATTCTACAACAGAACCTTGTTACCATTATACAACTATCTTTTCTTTTACTGTCGTGTATACATCCCTATATGGGGGTTAGTTTCAATAATTTTATCTGCCATAATAGCAATCTTCTCCAAACCCTCATCAGACACTATCAAAACATGCTTAATGGAGTTCGGTAACTTTTCTAACCAGAGAGTGCGAAGTACTCGGATATGTTAATACCAGCGAAAGCTTGCGTGTTCCTTAAAAATTGGCTTGGTTTCATGTATCCGAGCTCCAAACCCGTTAATAAGCGTTTTATTTACTTTTCTTCACTTTCTTTGAACGTATTCAAAAGACGTTCCTTGGCAGCAGAATATTTGTTCGATTCGGAACCTTTAATTATGTCCCAGATATTTACTAGATATTTCGGTTCAAGTTGAGCAACCAGGTAGTTAAATTTGGTGTCTTCCTGGGTTATTTTGGAAATTTTAAATTGTGCTTCGACTTGAAAAAATCTGGGTTTTCTACCCAGAATGGTGGGATCTTCACGCTTACCTGATTAGCTTCCTCAAGCGGATTTTCGCTTTCATTCATGTTGTCTTGCGATGCACTCGTAAATTATCACGTCGGGGTCACCAATTATATGGGGATGTGTATACTATGTAAATATATAAAATGCTATCGCTTACTTAAAACTTTATTTACTGCCATTCATTCTACAACAAGAGAACCTTGTTGCCATGATACAACTATCTTTTTTTTTTTTACTGTCGTGTATACATACCACATGTCTATAAACGATGTTCAAAATGCCTACGTTGAACTTCGGAGCATAGTTGATAGTGTCGCAGTGATATTTGCCGACCTCTTTCAAAAATACCGGACATATCAGTAATAGCTATAAATATCCTGGCCATTACTGCTCTTCACTATTAATTGGCGTCTACTACACAAGATCTCATGTCCTTTTAACATTTCCCAAGTAGCACCTTTAACGTAATGTATCTCTAATGGTTCTGTGTACCTAACTAAAGTGGAAAATTTTAATATGTTGCAAAACTGCAAATCCTTCCAGTAAACGGAGCAATTTACTTATGCTAATAGCTGAGATTGATAAACGGAACTACAAAGTCATAAAGTGCTGTATAATATGTAACGGAATCCAATGTTAAAGAAAATAAGCAATATTCCAATGTCGTAAGAGAAATAAGGATCCGTGTGACAGAATGTCATCTAACCCAACGCAGCAATTGAAACAACATTAACCCTTTCATGCCTGAATTATTTTGATACTTATGCTATTAGTGCTCTTCACTATTAACTGGCGTCTACTGCACACGATCTCGTGCCCGTGCCTGTGGTAAAGGACGGGGAGGGTCCACGTAAAATAATCGGTGTGATGGCACGCGTGGATGATGACGGGGTATCATTTGACTGCGGTTGCATGGATTTTGCTTCTTTTCTTATAAAAACACTACAATATAAATTGTAAGAGAAATAATTTTTTACAATTCAAAACGTCTCAATGTATTTTTAATTTGTGACAGACAGTATAACAAGAATATAGCAGGAAAAACAAGTTAAAACTAGTACAAATAGGAAAAAAGCCTATGTATGTTATAATACACACCAGGGATGAAAGGGTTAATGTCCTCTAGAAAACACTCAAATAGAACCCCTGCATCACGCCTTGAAATCAGTGTTATTCTTACTCATCCTGTATACATCTAAGGATATACCAATCTGAGGATATAAGGACCTTTTTAAGATGCAACATGAAGATTTTCAAGAAAAACCCTTGACTTCAAACTGCCCTTTCCGTAGAACATTTTTAAAAACGTTTGATATTCTCAGAAACTGCTGTAACCATTTTGATCAAAATTCCATATATTCAAGATATTTTCATAATAAAAGAAATGTGAATCCTGAATTCTCTGCCTATGAAATTCTCCTATTTTTTGGATGACTTTCACATAATGATAAAACTGTAAAAGATAGACAAATTCTTACAGCACAAAAAAATCAAGAGATCTTTAAAACACAATTTATATAAATATAGGGATTTGCAAGATAATCCGTTGTGTTCGTTAGCAATTTCAAATGCTTATATTTTTTTCCAAATAGGAAGTCGTTATTTGCTTTTTTATCTTTTGTCCATTCAAAGCCAAACATATACAAGCTGTGCTCTTAATATGGTGTAATGCCTACTGCATCTCGTATTCCAGTAGAACAAATTATTGATGTTTATCACGAGCAACAGTAAATAGATAGAAGAATAAACATTTGTAAGAAGATTTTGTACAAAAATAGAGAAAGTCATAATGCAACACGTTACATTTGTTTATTTCAAATAAACATTTATATATGCAATTTCCTCTGAATGTCTTTCATAATCCAGTTTGTAATAAAACGTTTTAGAGGTTGATTACGTCATATACAAAACCCATTTACTACAGTATAACCTTACAATGTTCTGTTGTGTTTATGGTCGTATTAAATTCTTGCGGTGACTAGAAAATTATAGGATCAATGCAGCTTTAAGTTTGCCAAAGTGAGTGTGAATTACTTAAACCTCTCCAGATTATGGCAAGCTGTCGCTATTATACGAGCTATAAAATACGAGCGTAAATAAATTTGCTCACATTTGGACTGTCTATTTAATGGGTTTATCCCATTATTGAGAGCTAAACTATCTATGTTTTTAATGGAGGCATAAAACTCAAGGAAATCTGAACGTTATTATGTGGACATTAAGTCAAGTTTACGAGTGTTAAAGCTCTGTGATATTTCTTCAACCAGTGACGCCGTGAGAACAAATATTATGGACTCGTAATTTTATGAGCATTTGACTGTAATGTTCTCTTCTGAGGAATATAGCAAGAAATCTATTTCATTTTATGACCACTGGCATACAACAAGAGAGCGCTCATCGACAAAGAAGAAACAAATGCTCTGCTAGCAATCTATCTGAAGTGAACTGCTTCTCTCCCCGTCCGTTCTTTTTACTTTTTGCAATAAAGAGGGACACCTCGCACACTGGTCTACCTATGCATAGCCCTATTGTGGCTACCATCCACTTAACTATCCTATCGATGGAAATATATTTTTCAAAAGTTTGGTTATTTCATAACCGCTCTAACGATTTTAATTAATTTTCATGAAAAATGAACTGTTTATCTTGAATTTTCTGAAAACAGCATTTAACTCATCTTGGTTTTCAATGATTTTTACATAACTGGTATACCTTAAGGGATACACAAAATCTTACTGCAGAAACATTGTAGATCTTGTTAAAGCTTATAATGCATGTGAAATCCATTCTTATTTGTAGCGTAGAGATTTTCCAAGATATTTCTTCTTATTCTTACTTTTTGTAAGTAGAAAGTCGTTTTTTTTTTTTTTTTTTTTTTTTTTTAATATCTTGATTATGCATAGAAAAGGGGTATTTAAGACCCTCGCATTACAACTGCTAGTAAAGGAGTTGATCATCCCTTAGACCTAAGCCTACTGTATTTCTTATTCTCATTATACCTACAAGGAGATGGGAATGTTTGTGGGTAAGTAAGAAGTAGCTGCTTTTACGAAATAAACATGATGTAAATAAATAATGTGAAAGCAACACATTGCTACTTTCTCTACTGGCAAGTAGTGGAAGTATTGTATTCCACCCAAAAATTCTATGTCGAGATTTCGCCGGAAATATGTTTTGAGACCCCCTGAATCCAAAAGAAAAAGAATTTTTAGAAAAACGTCCGTATGTGTGTGTGTCAGTCTGTGGACCGCATAACTCAAAACCGAAAAGTAGGTTAAAAACCAAAGTTGGTATTTAAATTTAATGTCCTTCAGGGTTTCGACACGAAGACTTTGAAGAAAACAGCCCTACCCTGAACTACCCTTTACATGAAACATTATTCGAAAATTTATTTTCTTGAAAATGGCTCTAAAGATTTTGATTAAAATGTCATATGTTCAAGATATTTGTATAACAAATGAAATTTGTATTTTGAATTTTATGGCTATAGTATATGTAGTCCGGTTTACTAAGGATGACTTTTAAATAACTCGTACACCGTAAGAGATAGGCAAATTCTTAATATACAAAAAACGTATATCTCACTAAAACACAGAATTCATGTCGGATACGTTTTTTGGTAGAGTGAACCATTTAGAAGATATTACTTGTTATTTCTGTCATTTCTTTCTGCTGAATTTGGTTCTTTTTGTACCCTTTTTAGCCCATGCTTTGTTCAAATATTGCCGAAAAGCAGAAAATGGGCTTTTAAATATAACGCACATAGCATTTAAAGCCTGTACTACTCCTTTAAATACAGTACAGTCAAATAAAGTATACTGCCAACCGGTGACTGAAGATTTGTGGAACATTATATGCATAAACCTAAAAATCGTCAATTTGACAATTTTTCGGGCATTTTCTAGTCGCAGGGTTGCTTAATCACGCTGTGAAATCACACCAGAAAGCCGGCGATGTGTTATTTGCACCCCCAAAATCTATCTGCGCAACAATGAGTGAGTGAGTAAACGAACGAACAAACGAACAAACACACAAACGAACAAACACAAAAACGAACAAACGCACAAACGAACAAACACACAAACGAACAAACACACAAACGAACAAACGAACAAACACACAAACGAACAAACACACAAACGAACAAACGAACAAATCAAGCAAGCAATCAAATCAATAAAATAATCTGATCGAGAAGTAACCACCATTCAATTTTGTGTCTGCCACACTATTCAAATTCCAGATGTAGTCTTAATTCGCACATACGATACCAAGGGGAAGAATAAAAAGAGATCAGTTTTACAAAGTTGAAACCCATTTGCTTACATTTCATTGAAGAAACAAGATATCCATTATTACAAAGCAAAAAATTGACTTTTATTGCGCTTTTCAAATCGCTTAACAATTCTTTAAGCGTTTATCACACTTAACCTTAAAGATTTTGCAGATATCATCTTGAACAGTAAGTAACTTGATCATTGCTTTGAGTCTAATAATTTTTCACTACCCTGTACATGTTTGACAATAGAAAAAGGCCAATTTTGATCTTTCAGCACACAAAATTTTTGTATACGATACATTTTCTAAAAGAAATACTATAGTTTGATGTAGGAGTAAAACTCTGATCTATGTTGTCGGTTAACTTCCAAGTCTTATTTAATGACCCCTAATTGATCAATATTGAGTCATTGATTCGTTTGAATCATGAAGTTCCCAGAAATACAGGTTCTCCACGGTTCACAAAGAGGTAATGTACAGGATGAGGTAAATTGCTGAAAGAAAGTAATAACATATCCTTATGGGTCCTTAAAGAAACGTGATATGGACTATTGACTGTATTAGAAGGCGGATGCAAAGATATTGGACGCTGTAAAGTGCAGTAAACTACTAGTCTTTCTTATGCCTACAAGCACTAGAACATTTATTTCTATTACGTTTCCATTCGTCATGATCAAAGAATCTAATAACAGATCATTTCAGTGGTCAATATCGATTGCTTACGGCGTCAAGAGAAGTTATCTTTGTTATGCACAGCTCTTTACGAAACCAGTAAAAGTTCTATGGTTAGTTGTATGCTTCAGTGAGTGGAGTAAACTTCGTCAGCAAAGTTCATTCTACTTCTTGTTTCAAACATTGGATGGAGTTCAAACTATAAAAGTTTCTGCAAATAGGTATACCAGAATGAAATCATTATTACCACTTTCTTTACAACCTGCTCACAGTACCTTCAAACAGTTGATGTCGAGATTTCAATGAAAATAAGTTTACCGAGACCACCTAAATTTAAAGAAAAACTTTTTAAGAAGTCATCCATGTGTTCGTTCCTACGTCTATGTACAGAATAAATAAAACAAAAGGAAATCTGATGTGTTGCAGTCATATGACTTTCTCTACTCTTGCACCTACTATTCATACAAATTATTATTCCCTTATCTTCTTGTTAGTTGAGATAAACATTTGCAGAAGTTATTAAATCTACAGAAGCTAGTGGCTATGTTGAAGGCTTTGAAATTCTGTTCTCTTAGCGTGGCCAAGAGATAAAATAGTGAGTAACAATCTTCCTCTTGAAAAAAAACTAAGTATTGCAAAACTCACACATCTAACGAGAAATATCTCCCAAATGGTTCGCTGCACTAAAAATGCATTTGGATATAATTTGCGTGTTCTATTGTATAGTAAGATTGGATCTATCTCTTACGGTTTACCACTTATGCAAAATTCATCAAGAGTTAGCAGGACTAAATAGGTTTGAGCCAGAAGGTTCCAAATATACCTACGTTTGTTTCATTTTTCGTAAAAATATGTTTAATCTATGGCATTTTCATCAAAATCGTTACAGACATTTTTGAAAAAAAATCGATATAAAGTGTAGTCTAGGGTAGATGAACAGATTACAGCTTACAGAAGGACAAGAAGTGTGGGGAACAGTATAAGGGAAACATATTTGGGGCTATGTATATAGCTTAATAAGAAGGAAATGGGAAAGAGAATATCTGGATACCTGTAGCAAACAAGAGAGAAAGATTTGCATGAGCAAGAATAAGGGTGATATTAAGAAAAGGATTTAGTAGACATGAAGTAAAGGAATTAATTAAGCAAAAGAGAGCTTAGAACATTGAGTGTGAGAAATTAAGAGAACGAAAGATCATAGCCATGAAAATGTTGGCAAAGAAAAGCACAAGAAAGTAAAAATAAGAAGGAACCTTAATGGAAACTCAAGAAGTGGAAAAGGAACACTAATATTCGAGAGAAGAAAGAGTAATTAGAATAAAAGGGTGTATTGGTTTTCAAAGTTGCCAAAAGTTAGAGCCCAAAAGCAACAGGTAACCAATAAGAGAGGAAAGACATATGTTATATATTGTAGAAAGAAAAGATCTAAAAATAAATATTTCAAGAAGGATGTAAACTTGTATCAATAGTATATCAAATTCTATTCCATTCCACTACTAAAACACCCTCTTAGTCTAAGACTTTTTTTTATTTATTTATTAATATACAGCATGCCCCATTACATGGTAACATTACATGCTTTTAGTTACATTTGCATCATAGTTTTTCAAAATCTATGTTGTTTATAAAATATATAAATTCCTTAATGCATTTGTTTGCAAGTTCATTGTTTGTTACCGGCCACTGTCCACCTTTGTTTACAATACTTTGTTTTAGTTTTTGTCTTTCAGTATCTAACAGAGAACACTCGTATATTAGGTGGTTTATATTTTGGCTCTGATTTTGACACTTGCACAAGGCACTTTCCACTATCTTGAGCCTATGATAGTATTCTCTTGTTTTTCCATGGCCTGTTAATATTGTTGTAATTTGTCCATTTAGTGGTATCTTCTGTTTTAGGCGTTCTTGAACCGAGGGAAGAGACTTTTTTGTGGTTCTTTCTTTTGTGGTTGAGTCCCATTGTTGTTGCCAAGTATATAGTGCTCGCTCCTCTGCTTCTTTGATGATGTATCTTCTTGGGATCTTATTGTTGATGACGTCTCCACTGTCCTTCTGTGCTGCTTTCTTTGCCAGCTTATCTGCCATCTCATTCCCATAAATACCCACGTGCACCTTCACCCATTTCATGTAGACTTCCCAGCCACTGCCCTGCAATAACCTGATGTTTGAATTTATTTGTTCTCTTATTTTGTTACGAATTTTGCTATTTTTAAGGAGTTCTAGTGTAATCAAACTGTCAGTGTATATTACTAGTTTTTTCTCACTGTCCTCCATCTTCTTGTTACTGAGTATTTCTTTAAGCGTTTGTAAAATTGCGAGCTGTTCTGCCTGGTTATTGGAGCAGTGTGTGGCAAGTTTGTATTGTAATTCTTTTACTAGTTTCCCATTTTGAAAGATGACTCCTGCTGCACCAACTTTCCCATCTACTTTGCTACCGTATGTGTATATTTCTGTGTTGCATTTTGTTCCTTCCTGTGCCTCTTGTACGGTCAATCTGTCTGCAGGATCAGGCCACTCGCTCAGTTTGGGAACTTCAACTTTTTTCATTTGCTGAATGAGTGTCTTTATATATTTCTAAGACTTCTTTTATTTTTACATTTATTGGCATGACTGCTGCTAGTATGCAGGATGCTTCATATGATACAGTTCTGTACGCTTTGGAAATCTATATGTTCATCAATCGTTGTACCCTTTGATATTTCAACATGTTTCCTTTTTTGAATCGCTTCATTCCACACCTGTATTCCATATAAGAGCATTGGAAGTACAGCTCCTTTGTATATTGTTCTTAATGCTTGTTGTCCGAGGCCCCAGTTCAGCTTGGCAGATTTACTTAATGCATTTATGAGCTTCACGCATTTTTCTGACACTTGATTTATGTGCGCCCCAAAGCTCAATTTATTATCAAATAATATACCCAGGTATTTTAGTTGTTGTACCTGCTCTATTGTCCTGTTTAAATATAAACTCATATTACTTTTTCCTTCTTTTCCTTTTCTGGATATCAGCATAGCTTTTCTTTTAGTGTTGTTGAACTGGATCTTGCACTGCTTTTCCCAATCTTCTATTAGCTTTACTCCAAGACTTAAAATCATTTCAATTAACTATTATTTGCAAAAATACATCTAAACGTTCCGATAAAGTTTGTTTAGCTCACCGATTATTCTGTTCGACTTTGTGTTGCAAGTGTATGATTGCTTAGCAAACTTCAGACTTTACCATTTTCTTACTAAGGCGCATATCAAAGTGAGCCAAGGTCATGCTTCCCCACTGTTTGTGAATACGTGACCAACAACAATCAGCGCGGCAGAACAAAGGGGTTTCCGGGATGTTCGCGAAGCCTCGACCACTGGCTAAATTATGACAGCTTCTAGGGAAACGTCAATTTCTAGAAGGATCCGTGCTACGTGGTCCTCGTTTATAAAAGGTGAGATGACGAGAGAAGTGAGTAGTTGTCGGTTCGTGAAAGAGAAAGCTGTTAGCAATGCATGTGTGCACAGTCGTCCTCGTGAGAGAACCCCTTGTGTAGGTAGAGATGGTTTGGAAGATTGATATATCGAGTCAGTCAATCTTGAAGTAAAGCTATTTTAGCGAATGTTGAGGGATTGTGTTATCAAAGCCTGCAGTTTGTTAGAGAGAACTGAAAGACATAAAAGTGTGCGTGTCAAGTTACGAGAGGACCGAATAGCTGTGAGCTGAACGCTTATTAAGAACTGTAGATTGTGTTTACGACCGTAGAAGAGACTCGTCCCTTGTGCTTCAGTCTTAGAAGAAAAATAAAGTGACAGAAAGAGTAATTGGCTTAATTGGCATTTGTCACAGCGGTCTCAGTATGATAGTTAGGAAGATATAAAATTCAGGTGAAATGGATGATTGTAAGTGTGATAATAGAGCAATTTGTGGAATGAATGGCAGGGGAAACCGGAGAACCCGGAGAAAACCCGCCCAGACGCCGCTTCGTCCACCACGAATACCACATGCAGGTCCCACCTAGGTGGTAGGCGCCGCCATTCCAGACTCAGGATGAGGGATAATCCTGGCTGGAGAATAATTTCTACCCCCCCTGCCGAGAATCGAACCCGGGCTCTACCAACTGCGCTACGGGGCCAGCCATATTGAAATTAATATCAGTGCTACTCATAAGTTTCAACCAGACATATTAACAACTGTTTCAGGGATCTGCTAATATTTCAGTAAAACTTCGAAACTTCCAATTATATAAACTGCCAGATGAAACAATCAGCATTCCCCGTGGTTTAATGGTTTCCCCTACAACTTGTACACTTAGATTGCACTTGGCCAATAGCCTTGTGTCTTTGGAGACATTTAAAAAAATATTACTTGATGCGCTTAAGCAGAGTTACACTCTACGATTCAATAAAGAACAAAAATGAATGCATTACATAAATAAGTAAATAAAAGATGGGAATCACTCTCTGTTAAACGATCGCAAATAGTGCAGGAAGGAAAGCTAGTAGAGAAAGACATGTGAATGTAATGCCTATGTTGCATTTCAACTTCATATAGAATATTGTGTGAATTGTTTGTACAAGACAAAGTAGTGAAGAACAGGTGAATGTGTTATGTAAAAGAAAAGCGCGTAGAGAAAACCATGTGTATGTAATATATTGTTTAATAAAGTGGAGAGCATAAATATCTATATGAAAAAACGCTTAGGTGCACCAATTTTCTTGATGAATGATCAACCTGTAGTAGAGTTTATGTATTGTATGTATACCAATATTGGATTGGATTGGATTTGGTTTAAGGGCGCTCAACTTCTAGGTCATCAGCGCCCTTAACAGACTCATGGCAATAGCCAGATATAAATTTCACTCAAAAAATAAGAATACTAGCAACAAGAAAAATATACAAAGGTAAAAAGCAGTGGCAATAGCCAGATATGAAACAAGGTGATAAATATGTCCAAAATCAGAAACAGATAATTAAAAATTTTAAATCCTCAAATTGATATTACACTCCGCTAAAAAATTAAAAACTCTATCAACCGCTGTTTTGTCGTCCGCTAGGACCTCTGCAAGTCTGGCAGGCAGCTGCAGAGAATCCCGAAGGTGCGCTAGAGAGCAACACTCTAGCAACACGTGGCGAACTGACAAAAGGTTATCACACAGTGGACATAGAGGCGCAGGGTCCCTTTTAAATAGGTAACCATGCGAAAAATTGCAGTGCCCTATTCTTAATCGAGCCAAACTAACCTCCTCGCGACGAGATGTGCGACAGGAAGTTTCCCAGTTTATCGGAAGTTCTTTCACTTCTCTAAGCTTATTACCGCGGAGAGTTGACCACTCGTCGTGCCAAGACGACAGCACCGCTCTCCGCACTTCAAGCCTAAAGTCTTCCGAAGTAACACGTGAGATGGTAATACTGGGTTCTGTAGTTGCCGTCTTTGCTGCTAAATCTGCCATTTCATTCCCCGGCAAACCTACGTGACCAGGAATCCATGCACACACCACGTCAACGCCAGAAGCGTGTAAAACATGGAGGGCATCCTGGATACGTTGTACAATAGGGTGGGGGTTGTACAACTGACAAAGGCTCTGCAGTGCACTAAGGGAATCGCTCAAAATCAGGCAGTCACCTAATTTACGACGGCGAACATACAAAACGGCTCGATAAATTGCATAAAGCTCTGCAGTAAAAATGGAAGTGCTATTTGGAAAACCAAATGTATATGGTTCGGTTCCATAAACATAAGCACATCCAACACCGTTGGAGCCCTTTGACCCATCGGTGTAAATATATCGACGGTCAGTGTAGCCTGACAAAAATTCTAAGAAACACGTGCGGATACTTGAAATAGGCATCGTGGACTTCTGGTGTATGGTCATCCCAAGATCTACATGGGGCGTACCAGATAGCCAAGGGGGGTAAAGTCTCTCGCCCTTGGCAAACATCACAGGCAGTTCCACTCCAAGCTTCACTAGGAGCTCTTGGAAACGGAACCCCGCAGGCTTTGGATTAAGGGTGCTATTTCTATATCGTTCTCTTAGCGTGGTGGTGAAAAAAGAAGCGAACGTTGGGTGCTTAGGCATACATCTAAGCGCACAACCATAATTTGCCAAGAGAATCTCACGCCGATATTGCAGAGGAGGTTCTGCGGACTCGGCGTAAAGGCTCACCACTGGGCTTGTTGGAAAAGCTCCTGTTGCAATGCGGATGCCCCTATTATGGACCACGTCTAATCTTCTCAGCACAGATGGTCGTGCTGACGCATAAACAATACACCCATAGTCTAGCTTGGATCGGACCAATGCGCGATATATTCGCAACAAAATTGTCCGATCCGCTCCCCACGATTTGCCATTCAGTACTCGCATAATATTTAGGGAACGGTCACATCTCGCTCTTAGCTGTGCAATATGCGACGACCAACTAAGCTTCCTGTCCAAGATCAAACCCAGGAAGCGTCTCTTCTGCGAAGGGAAGTTCATCTATATACCAATATCCATATCTACCGTATTGCATCGCATAAGGCCTCCCAACCCCCCTCGCATATTTCCCTCCCCTATGATTTTTCATCACTAACAATTATTTACCTATTACCCATCGCATAATTCCCTCTCCTGGTTCGTTCTATTTGGAGCGGCCTTCAAGTAACTTGATAATGGACAACAATCGACGCAGCGGTGCCTGTCACGAACAACAATAGACGTAGTGCTTGCCACAAAATTACTCGTACTGCCATTGTCACAACGTATCGTAAAATTGAAATGTGAAGTTGCAGACGTGTTTCTAAGTCTGTTTGTTACAAGGCGTCATATTGTTAAATAAAGTTTTAAAAAACTGGTATTTCTTGTGCCATTAATAGTTCTGACGACATATTGTGGAATAGTGAACATGAAGATGTGTTATCTGAGTCAGATATAAATGAAAATAGTGATGATAGTAACCAAAGTGAGACCGCAGAATAGTCAGAGAAAAACAATGAAACAATACATTGTAGGCCCAATGAAACGTGGTATGTATATAGTTCATTCACAAATTACTGTATACCTATATAACTTTTACATAATACTACATGGTTTCCCTGCCTTTCTGAATTCCTAGAAGCACCACTCACATAATTCCCTCCCCAGTGTTTTCAAGCAAATTTTTCGAGAAAAAAAGAGAGGGAATATATATGAAGAGTGAGTGAAGGACATGTACATGTAAATGTGTTCCGTAAAAGATAAGTTATAAGATAAGCCGTGTGAACGTTGCATTTGTATTTAAATCTTAGAAAATTGTACGAATTGCATGTTGAAGGGCTAGTAGAGAACATGTTCTATGTGTTACGTGACCAAAAAGCGAGTAGAGAAAACCGTGTGAATGTAATACATTGCATTTATATTTCAACCATAGGAAAAAAGGGCAAAAGAAATTTATGTGATAACTACAGAGGTAAGTCTCCTGAATACGGGTCTAAGTTGTATACAAAAATCCTAAACAAACGTATAATTACATAACCGTTATTACTTTAAAACCAAATGGGATTTAGAAAAGGAAGATCATGGATTGATAACATATTCCCTATTAACCAAATTATTGAAACGAGAAGAGAATATAGATACTTTAAAACCTACTTTAAAACACATATAGCATTTGTAGACTTTATATTATACAATATTATATATGTATGTTTCACAAACAAAAATTGTGACATCTGCCTGACATTTCAGGTGACCATAAATATCCAGAATACAAAGATATATGACGAAGTCAAATTTTAAGAAAAAAAATGATTAAAATTAAGATGCAAAATATCTAAAGAAACATTAAAGGATTATAACAAGAAGATAAAGTTAACATATGGAATATAAGTGATTATTTAAAATATATAGAGTCTTTCAGGACATGTATATATATATTTACAATTTCGGACCATTGCACACCCAGTACTTTGAGGCAGGTACTTGTGAATTTATAACATGTTCCGCGGGCACCAAAGAGTAGTCACTTTTACCTCCCATGCATTTTCAGGTACGTTATCTCTCTCACTAAGGTGAGGAATGCATGGTTGGTAGATGGCTTCCTTTTTCTCGTTCGTTCACTTGTGTCGCCTGCTGTAGATGTTGCTCCATTCTTACAGTTGGATCAAGAATGAGAAGCTTTCCTGCATCTCTCTTGATGGCTACAATATCTGCTCTTCGATGGCTACCATCCTCAGACAGGCATTGGACCTCTTCATAGACCTCCCAATTGGCTCTACGAAGGGCTGTAGAAATGGATTTTTCTGTTGCTCATCCATGAATTGGCTCTGGGATTCTCTTTATATGTCTCAATTCCCTTTCCCTTGTGAGGTAGCTGACACCATGCATCAAACGATTTAAGTTGTAATTCTTTTCGAAGCCATCGTGCTGATTTTGACATGATTTCATCGTTAATGTCAATGTTCAAATTGGGAAGGGCTTCTTTCTTTTCTTTCTGAGTATCTCGACACAAGCGTAGATGATATCTTGTATTTGTGAAAGCTTCTGAGCTATATTGAAATGTATATAAGCCTCCCAACCAGCTCTGATTAGTCCTATTCCTCGAAGATTACGTGGAGCGTATATCATATCATTGGGGCAATCATGTGGTATTTCTTTGACGGATGTTCTTATTAATTTATCAATATCGTCTAAAAAGGAGGATGGAATCTTATTCAGTGGTATACTTTGAAGGGAATAAAGTAATCCAGGCCAAATATATTGATTAATGATATTTAATTTTTGATCTGTTTTGAGCAAGTTAGAATAAGAAAGTGAATTCAAATCTTCTTCCAAACGTTTGATTATCTTATTCTTATCCAACTGGATTTCATTCGTGAAATTTATACCCAAATATTTTATGTTTTTGTTTTCTTTGATTGGCTCTGTTCTTGCAGCCTTAAATACTTCCGGACATTTTTCAAATTTCAGCATCACATTAGCTAGAAGACAAAAGTTTAGTGGTTTTAAATTCTTTTAAAACTTTTACAATGATTCGATCAGGACCTGGAGACGTATCCACTTTAATCTGGCTAAGAGCAGCATTAATTTCTGCTTCCTTTATTTCTATATCATTCTCTGTACATACCGCTGCTATCTATGGTAAGGGAGTTAGTTCATTCTTCTGTTCAAAAATATTTTGAAAATGTTGGTAAATGGAGTGAGTGAGTGAGTGAGTAAGTAGTGGGGTTTACGGGCCCGTCGACAACTAGGTCATTAGGGCCCGAAGTCCAAAAATAAAAACAAAGAAATAAAACCTCACCCCTTTAAAGCTAAAAAGTGAAAGTTAAAATACCTAAAAATAAACATTAAAATTACTAAAAGAGAGCTAAAACAGCTAAAAAAGGAAAATTAAAAAACCGATAAAAACTTACATTACGAAAAAACAAAACTGGTTACTGTTAAAAAAAGGGTAAAAACACGAGTGAAACATCCTAAAAGTATATTTCCGCCAAGATAAAAGAAACCTTACACTTGCTTACCAAAATCGATATGCGCAACAAACCGCAGTACTGTAAATGGTAAATGGATGATGGAATGTTGCACTGGATACCATTTTGATTTTTCATGATATTCCTGACCACCTTGCGTCGTTGATTATAGCACAGGTACTGAGAGAGTTCATATCGATACTTTTTGTTGTATTCTCTTTTGCTTTTAGATAGTCTTGCAGGATTTTTGGTATTTGAATATGAATTGCTCTGAGGTATTTGTTTACTTTTTCGTGCATTATAGTATCGGATGGCAGGATGTTTAGGGCCAGAAAGGAAGGATAATGCTGTGACTAAATAGCTGACCACTTCTTGGCATAGCGACTCAAATGATTCTATATAAGATTTTAACATTATGGTTTTTAATTTTTCCTCAAACTTTGTAACGTCACCTACTTTATTTATTTGTTCATCCTTGTGCAATGTATGAGTTTTTTGGATCTTATCATTTTGAGTGTCCAACTCATTATTCTCCTCTTGCATGTAATAATTTTCTGTTTGCTGGTTATATTTGGAAGCTATCTTTGTTCGATAAGCATCAGGATGTGCTTTACTTATATGAATAGCAACAGATTTAAAGGATTTTCCGCAGATATGGCAGTATTTTTCTAGTTTGTTGCTATTGCTCATTTCTAGGTTATTACTTGAACCACATGTCACTGAATTGCCAGAGTTATTTTTGGCATAAAATCATCTATTTTACTAAGTAAGACAATCAAAGCAGAATTTTGTTACTATAAACTGCTATACTACTATAAATTACTTAGAAGTAATTAATAAGTATTCCAATAGTAGAAATACCTGGTAACTATGTAAGTAAATAAACCACAGGCCTGCAGTTAGATCCACTATTAAGGTCTTAAAATTGTGTGATCATGAAGTCTTATTCCACTAATAATTTAACACAAATCCTCCTATGTTTCAAGTACTTAATGCACTTGCTCTGGTATATGGAAGAATAGCTTTCATCACAACATATGATAAATGCCCAGCAAACAGAAGTACACAATACCAGGTTAGCAAATTTCATCTTTGAATAGTAAATAAATAAAGGCAGACTATAAAAACTATCAATGTCACACAACCAAAGCAAGGAAACTCGGAGCTTTAAACAAGATTTTCTATTAAAACAGACGTATAAAAGTCTTAAATCTCAATATTATTCCATAGTTTCTCACATAGAAGATATTAATTCATGGTCTCCACTAGCTTTTGATACGGTAAGCAGACTAGACTTAAGCAAGTATTAGACAAAAAAGGATATCTAAAACTATTGATTCATGTACTCAGGAATATATATCAAGAAAAAAATATAAAAATAGTTTTAGGAAATGGATGATTGTCACGAGATGACAACTAATAATGGTTTAAGGCAAGGATGTAGTTTATCTTCGCTATTATTTAACATTTACATGGACGATATTGTTAGGAAATTAAAAGATCAAATTCCTTTAGAAATAACAATGTATTAAATATGCTACCCTTGGAGGATGACGATGTTAATACAAGACAGAGAGGATAAGCTGCAAATAAGTATGGAAAACTACAAAAGTTAATCCAGGATTTGGTTTAAATATGTCAGTTGCAAAGTCAAAGGTCATGGCACTTATTGGAAAACAAATCAAAAGATCAAAGATAGTGCTAGATAATAAAGTATTAGAGCAGGTGGGAACATTTAATTACTTGGGTTGTAATGTGACATTTAGAACAAACAGCGAAGAAGTAATTAATAATGTGAGTAAATTCCAATATATTCGTATTTGTGGAATAATAGCTCGTGCCTTGAAAAGAAAAACTCGAAAGGATACACATTTAAAATTCAATAAGACAATAGCCGTTCCAGTTTTACTGTAAGCCAAATACAGTATCTCCAAGCAGTAAAAGGATGTAGAAGAGTAGATCATATTAGAAATGAAGAAATAATGAAAGAATTAGACACATTTTCGTTAAAAGAAAAGATACAAGTAAACAGAGAAAAATGGAAAGTTCATTTGCAAAGAATGGATATTTCTAGCATTCCATTACAATCTTACAAACATAAACCTTCTGGTTGTAGACCAATAGGAAGACCAGTAAAAAGATAGGAAGAAGTATAAGGCAGAAACAGGGGAACTCTCCTAAACCATGAAGAGATGTGATGAATCGAATGTATGAATTGTGTGTTGAATAGAGAGTAGAGGACACGTGTGTGTGTGTGTGTGTGTGTGTGTGTGTGTGTGTGTGTGTGTGTGTGTGTGTGTGTGTGTGTGTGTGTGTGTGTGTGTGTACGTATGTGCGTGTGTCACGTACAAAAGTGAGTAGAGAAAATCGTGAATGTAACACGTTGCATAATAACATGGATAGCATAAAAACCTTCTCCGTGAAAAAAAAATATATACATACCGAATTTTGCGGTTATAGGTTAATGAAAAAGAAGCTACTGAAATTAAAGTCTTAGTGTTCCTGTTCCCAAATACGAAGGTTCCTGAAATCTCCCATAAAATCTAAGGGCTAACGAGGCTTCTCTCCCTTCGGCTATCAACATTAGAAAGATTCTCTAATTCATTCCGTGTCCAATTAATAAATTATAGCTCTGATAAAATGAGAATACATTTATTATTATCGTCCTGAGAGTAAAAGCCTGAGACCTTTCAATTGGAGAAATGCTCGATAAGAACTAAAGATTCTTGGATGCGGAGGGGTCTATTAAACCTGCATTCCCGCCCTCTCTCGGAAGTAAGATTGGACATCCACTAATTGAAAAAAGTGCCCCAATACGTGCTCTATCACTTGGAATTCGATAGTAGCATCCATTCGGACACACCCAAATTCAAGACGTGGCTTAATTTGCCCTATTGCTAATTTATTCATAAATCAAGCACGGGAAAATTTTATCAGGACCTATTACAGAAATAAACTATCTGACATAAAGGTATTTACAATAAGTATCAGCTTGGGAGATACATTAAGTGTTTCTTTTCGAGTTTAAATGCACTTAGGAAGCCAGAGGCGATAGATATATGAATTATGCAAAGCATTTCACCCAGTAGAGTCTTAGATAAAATGGTGAAGGCAGTTATCTGGTTGAATACAGAACCTGTAAATGCATTCTGGTTTAATCCCTTGCACCATCGTAAATAAAAGCCAAAGACGCCGATTCTCTTCTCCTAGATTCAGTTGTATTACCTGAATATTTACTGTGATTTATTCCAAACAGTTCAAAGTGTTTAAAAATATTTATATTAAATTTACTACTCGTAATATGGTGTCAAGTTGGGTATAGAATTAATGATCAAATAGTTTTAAAGCCGTCAAACCAATTAACCCTAGCGATTAATTATTTCTAATAAACCAATACGTTTTCACAAATTATTTCAGGCAAATGCTTTTTTAGATTAATTTAATTCTAATTATATTTTGGTTAGGCTTCTCCCTCTTATATCCATATTACAAAAAGAGAACATGTTTTTATAATTTTATTGTTTCAGCGCTGAAAGCTTTGTTTGTGCCCATGGACAGGCTGTAAGAAAGTTCTAAATTCCAACTTCTAAATGATTGAAAAATAAAGATTTATAAGGCTGCACACTAGCTCGTAAGTTGGTGTCATAAATTAACATGGTTGCAAAGATGAGTTTTCATTTATGCAGTACAAATAGTTTGATAATAGTAGAAATAGTAAGTTATGGCACAAAATTCGGTGTCGATATTTCACCGGAAATGTATGTTTTGATGCCCCCTGAGTCTGAAAAAAAGCAGTTTTAGAAAAATGTCCGTGTCTGTCTGTGAACAGAGTAACTGAAAAATGAAAAGTCGGTCTGAAACCACAATTAGTATTGAAGTTCAGTATATTTCAAGGATGCGACATGAAGATTTTGAAGAAAATTCCTCCACCCTAAACTACACTTTACATGGAAAATTTTTCAAAAATTTTAATTTGCTCAAAATAGCTCTAACGATTTTAATTAAAATGCAACATATTCGAGATATTTTTATGGCAAATAAAATGCATATATTGAATGTTTCGGCAATAGCCTATGTAGTCCTGTTTACTCTTGGTGTATAAGTGGTAAACCGTTAAAGATAGACCAAATCTTACCATACAATTATGTGTATGTGCATTTTTTCGTGGAGTGAACCATTTCGGAGATATTCCTCGCTGCGTGTGTGAGATTTGCAGTACTTAAACTTTTCTCAAACGGAGGGCCGTTATTTACTTTATCTCTTTGGCCGTGCAACGAGAATGGAATTTGAATGGAATTTGACTATCGCTCAAAGCTTACTGTATTTCCATGTTCTTCTTGCATCTATAAGAAAATCAGCAGTAACATAATTCCTGCCAATGTTTATCTCGACTAACAGGAAGACAATAAAGGAATAAGAGTTTGTAAGAATACTTAGTACAAAAGTAGAGAAAGTTATGTGAGTGCAACACATCAGATTTGTTTATTTGTTTTCATTTATACCCTGCCTTTAGCTGCAATTGGCTCGTATAATGTGCATTAAATTTCTGGGTTTTTTCTTTGGATTATATGACTTGGATTGCACACACCTTTACTTTGTCATGCATACTTCCAGTTCTGGGTAGGATAGAGAAAGTTGGCCAAATAAAATACAGACCCCAAGCCGGGAATCGAATGCGGAACCCCTCGCATAGCGGACAGGTGTTTTGCCGCCGAGCTATGAAACCAGTTCGGTTTCAATTCATATTCATAAGAAAGTTGAAGTAGTGAAAAATCTCCACGTTTTTGCGACTAGTGGCTGCACCTTTGTGGAATTTGCTGATTGATGCACCAGTTTGAATCGTGAATATGCTCCACGTTGATGCCACTGTTGGATGCAGTTTATCTAAGCAGCACGCTGATGATGCAATGACGAATTATTTTGGGCGCCGTGAGGAATATACCTTCACAAGGTCTTCAAGTTCTCTGTTGGTTCCTTTTTCTGGCTAAAGCTCTAGCAATGAGATTCCTATCTCAGGGTATGCGTGGATGTGATTTTCAGAAAGGATTCTCACAATTACTATTATCATTACTATTACCACCACCACCACCACCATCATTATTAACGCCGCCACCACCACCACCCCCACCACCACCATCTCCACCACCACCACCACCATCTCCACCACCACCACTACCACCACCACCCCCCCACCACCACCTTCACCACCACCACCACTATTACCACCACCACCACCACCTCCACCACCACCACCCCCACTATTACCACCACCACCACCACCATTAGGTATCATCGTAGGGAGTTAGGTCGGAATACCAGAAATCTCTATTAATTCCGTCCTGAAACACTTTCAATTGTTCTCATCAAAAGAAGGCAGTCTTCTTGAAAAAAATCTGATGTGTGGCACTCTCATGACTTTCTCTACTCTTGTACTAACCATTCTTACAAACTCTTATTCCTACATCTTCGTGTTACTTGAGATAAACATTTGCACAAGTTATCTTATTGCTTATTTCTTTGTAGGTGCAAGGAGAATATTTGAATGCAGTAGACCTTGTGCGATAGCCCAAAATCTTTTAAAACTCTGAGATCCCGTTGTTCTTGCACGCTTAACATATTAAAAACTGAACAACGATGTTCCATTTCACCAAAGTTTTAAGTTTTCCGAAGCTGACACACATAACAAGGAATATCTCCGAAATGGTTCACTCTACAAAAGAATTTATTCAGACATAAATTCTGTGTTTTAGCGAGATCTACGTTTTTGCATAGTAAGATTTGGTCTAACTCTTAGGGTTAACGAGTTATTCAGAAGTCATCCAGAGTAAACAGGACTACATAAGCTATAGCCAGAAAATTCAAAATAAACATTTCATTTATCATAAAAATATCTCAAACATGTGGAATTTTAATCAAAATCGTTAGAGCCACTTTCAAGAAAATCAAAATTTTCAAAAACTTTTCCATGTAAAGGGTAGTTTAGAGTGGGGCTATTTTCTTAAAAATCTTCGTGTCGCATACTTGAAAGACATTAAACTTAAATACTAACTTTGGTTTTTAACCAACTTTTCGTTTTGGAGTTATGCTGTCCACTTGCAGAGACACATACGTTTTTCCTAAAAATGCTTTTTTTTGGGGGGGGGCGGGGATTCAGGGGTATCAAAACATTTTCCGGTGAAATCTCGACATCGAATTTTTGGGTGGAATAAAATACTTCCTTCTACTTTTCTACTTACCAGTAGAGAAAGTAAAAAGGGCGGAGCGAAATTGTATTCACATATGTACAGTCAACTGTTGAGTCGAAAAACGAAATTGGTCCTATAACTGAGAACCAAATATTGTTCATGAAGTAAATGACGATGTGAAATTTGGTGTATGGTGCGCTATTAGTGGAGTAAGGTTTCTCAGAGCTCCAATAAAATGTACAAGTGAAACCCACACATCCTGGAAGAATTAAAACGAAATACCCGCCAGGAAATTTCCAGCATTTCTCAACGTGAACTACGGCGAGTGATGGATAGTTCCCTATAGAGTAACTTAAAATGTATGTATGACAAATATGGCGGCCAGTTTCAGCATCTTCTTTCATAAAGCTGGTCAGTAAAGCCTTTAAAAGTAGTTTTAAAAATGTTGCATGGTTTCATACGGGCTTTCTATGATAGCGGCACAAGGCAACGAGCGCCAAGGATGCCGAGAGGCCACACACCGCGCAGCCCGTTCTGAAGGTTCTTGCTCTTCCTGTATTATTTTACAAATTTATTAGAGCTTACTCACTTTATTACTCATTTCTTAATTGTTTTGTCTTAAAGGTTATATCACAGTCCAAGTAATTAAATTTCACCCATTTGTTCTAACACTATATTAACACTATCTTCGATCCTTTTGTTTGTTATCTTATAAATGCCATATTCTTTCACTTTTCTGCTGATATATTTAAAACATAATCTTGGATCAAGTTTTGTAACTTGTATATTCTTATTTGCAACTTACCCTCTCTATCTTGTATTAACAGCATGTAATCCGCGAAGAAATGGAATATTCAACGCATTAGCTTTTACTTTTATTCCTAATGTTATTTCGTCTTTTAATTTTCTAAGTTCATCGCCCATATATATGCTAAATAACAGCGGATATAAACATCCTTGTCTTAAACCATTATTATCAAATCTTGTCATAATCGTACATTTCCGAAAACTAATTTTATTTTTGTTTCTTGATATATATAGTATATTCCTGAGTACATCTCTCTAGCGTACCTCCGAGACTCTGCAGCTGCCTACCAGACTTGCAGAGGTCTTGGCGGACGACAAACAAGCGATGGAAAAAGTTTAAGTTTTTAGCGGAGAGTAATATAAGTTTGAGGATTTGAAACTTTAGATACCTAGCTTTTCTACTCTTTTGATATCTTTATCAGCTTGTTTTAATCCTGGCTTTTGCCACTGTGTTTTTATATTTATGTAGGTATATTTCCCTTTTTACTAGCAAATTTATTTTTGAAGTTTATATCTGGCTATTGCCATGAATTGTTTTTAAGGGCACTGATGACCATGTAGTTGAACGCCCTTAAACCTACATCTCCTCCCCCTATGAATACATCAATCGTTTTGAATATCCTTTTTTGTGTAATACTTTCCAAGGTCTAAGCTAGTCTAGTCTAAGTGTATAATATTATTTGTTATTTAATGTTCATATTATGTTCTACCCATTTATGAGTATCCCCTACCAAATTATCAAATATATTTTACATTAAACCTTAGAGCAATAGTAGAGCTTTTGTAGATCACTCGTTAGGAGGTTGTGGTCTTATTTGAGGCGTTGAGTGCAACAGTGGCCCAACCACTAAATCTACATAATGGAGATAATGGAGTGTAAAGAATATCTGTGATTTGGAAGTTCTACATTCACTTTAATAACTAAGCAAGAGTCATGATATTTGGAAATTTTAATCAATATAGCACCGACATTGTGATACATAGTTACATACATGCAGGATGGTTGGGCGACTGTTTCTATCCAGGAAGCCAGATTCAATTCCATTCAATAACACACTTTTCAGGCCATCTGTCGGTGATTGTAGAAATGTGGTATAGGCCACTACTGATCTCCTAGATTTTGATATGGGGAACATGTCTGTGTTAACTCAGTTTCTGAATGTTTGTGGATTGGGCCACTGTTACGCTCAACTCCTCATTTAAGGGTGCAAAGGGCATGCAGGCCCAAAAAAAGGTTGAGATCCACTGGCCTAAGCCATCCGCTTGGTAGAAATCAGAAGCGTGTTCGTTATTGAATGAAAGTTCGCCGGAGAGCACGTGTATGTTTCGATACGACCTTGGTAGGAGTTCACCGTTAATACAGCGTGGTTGCAGTAATGATCACAGCATTACAATAGAAAGGTGAATTCGCGTGGTCGCAAGCAGGTGGAGGAATTAGCGCGTGCCGCCGCCGCTGCCGCTTGTGAAGGCGTGATCATAAGGTATGAGGACAACTTTGTTTGTCGTTTTCCAGATTAGTTTACAAGAGGAGGGACCACCGCCCTAGTACCTGCTCCGGAAACAATGACTTGGTTTCCAATTATCATCATCATGGGCCCCCGCAACAACTGGAGCTGTATAACTGGGCGGATGCCACTTCCGAAACGATATATGTAGTTCAAATGTCTACAGCAAACCTATAATTAAATATAGCAGTTCGAAAGCCAAAGGACTGAATTTTCAAAAAATTAGATTTTCAATTCTTTAAAAGAAACAATGCTTTCTTTAGAACAGCCGTGTGCCAGTCTTAGATACTTCCCGCATGAGATGTATTTGGAAGGAGGGAGAGGAGTAAACCATCCTTTGCACTATCAAGTTGCTCATATATTTAGATTTTGTTGCTTAACGACACTGCCAATTGCCAGGATCACATCAGCGTTGCCGGTGTGCCGGAAACTATTAAGTGGCATTATCTTACTCGTAAGTTACGACTAATTCGTTTTCCAACCACACTCAGAGCGAAATAGAAAGAATTACACAAGCCTGGAAGGCTTGTACTATCAGTATGAAAACAAAAAGGAGGCCATGGTCATTAAAAACATGACATGGTCATTAAAAAAAGAAAGAAAGAAGGAAGCGAAGGAAGGGAAGGAAGGGAAAGGACGAAGGGAAGGAAGGAAACGACGAAAAGCAGGGAAAGGGAGGAAAGGAAGGTAAGGGAGGCAAGGAAGAAAAGAAATAAAAAGCAATAGCCGCGTTAAAAATTTGTCAGAGGAAAATGGAGGGAAGGAAGCAAGGAAGGAAGTAAGGAAAGGAAGAAAAGGAAGGAAAGGAAGGCAAGGGAGGCAAGGAAGAAAAGAAAGGAAAAGGAACAGCCATGTTAAAAATTTGTCAGAGGAAAATGGAGGAAAACTACAGGAATCCGCAAGATAACGGATGTGAAAGACGCAGCAACATCAGCAATGTGTTCAAAATGGAGATGTTGGGCGGAGGGGGTCACGTGCTAAGGTGGACTCGTGCAATGATTATATGGGAACCCAGAATAGGGAAAAGAAAGTCAGAGAAAGTGGTGGAGTGAAGTGTTTTTGTCATCTAGGAAACTTGTGGTTCAGAATAGCGGAAGATAGACAAAAGTGAAGCAAAGACAAAAGTGAAAGTTCATGGAGTTGATTAACCCTGGGATGTAGTTGTAAGCCACCGTGCCATTGCAGAAGGCCCTAGCCGGAACTGAGATATTAACGGGCTAATTCTTAATTCTGCATACGAATGCATTGACATGTTGTGTAAAAATTATAATCTTCAATAAACAGTAAATTAAGCTTCCAAATTCGGCATAACATCTGTCTTAATCGCATCTTTCCAGAAAAAAAAGTTCCTCGCAAGTATATATGGAGGCAAACACTGACAACATAAGAGTCTAAATACCCTAGTGTATTTCTAGAAGCAAGTTTAAATACCTCGATTCCTAAACGCTTTTTACGTACAAACACTTAACAGTACTTTTAGGCAGTAACATCACTGCGTTACAAACTCCAGCATAAGTCGTAAATATGCTGTCACTCTCTCGTCCAAGCTCAGCAGCAGGATTCCTTCAGATTACTTGCATAATAACACTACGTTACTGTAGTTTGCGATGTTTAGAACAAGGAGTTTTCCTGTTCTACAATAAACCAATACAGTAGCCGAGGATGTATGGGAGAGGTCCCCGTCAGTCATCAAACGTCGGGAAGATGCCATAAACTTAGACCTGGAAACCAAGGTAGTGTAGGAGGCTCGCATTCGGAAGGTGTTGGTTCGATTCCCGTGGCCAACCTTCTTGACTCACGGGCTTCTTACAGTTTTCCCGGCTCACTAGGCGAATCTGGGAAGGATAAGTACATACTCCGAATTTCCTGTTCTTCAATTTCACTTGATTAATCATTTTATTCATCGTTCATCCTGTTGGATCTTTCAGGGTGACAAGTATCATCGAAGGCGTTAGCTAGAACTTCACAGGGATAATCTAACTCAAAGGAACTCTCTCCATACATCATTATCCTGGGGATCCGGGTAGGGGCGGTATATGGTGTCATTGGACCTCCTCCCGCGGTACCGGAAGAACTTAAGGTGCCTTCAATCTTGGTAAACATTGTCATTCTCTATACCGAGAGTCTGGATGTGGTAGCCCGATGTCTCCTCTCACCTCATCCTCTTTCCCTCGGGGGCATAGGTACAATAAGCCTTACTTCGGTGCCCAACCCCCTCCGTATCTGTCCTATTGCAAGGCTTGGAACGCTTCCTTCCGAAATCTTCTCTTTGTAATTTTAATATTTGTTTAGTTTAAATTTTGTAAGTTAGCTCACTTTACATGTCATAATAATATGTGTTAATACCGAAATTATTAATGAGTAAGGTTAATGCTTTTATAAAATAAACAAATAACTCCAAATATTTTCCGTATGTTAGAATAAATTTTAACTTTTCCATAACTTTTAAACCGCAGGACATATACAAATTCTCACCACATAAAAAATGTAGAACCTCATTAATGTTCACAATTTAAGTCAACTAATTTTTTGTGGAGTTAGCCATTTCCCAGATATTGTTGGTGGTTATTTGTTTGAATTTTACAATACTTCTACTTTTCGGAAATGGGAAGTATTGTTCGTTCTTTTTTTCTGGTCATGCAAATGGAATGGAATTTCAAATCTATCACATATCCAACAGCTTTTAAAAGATTTGGGGATCACTTAAATCTACTGTATTCCCATATTTCCATTGTATCTACAAGATAATAAACGCAGTACTCTAAACATAAATTAAGAATAGGATTGACAGCACGCACGAGATTGACCTATGAACTGGCTAAAGAGGCCCTCTACATCGAAGACCTGAGGCTAATAAACCCTCTGCCATATACAATAGCGTACCACAAGCAAAGAGATGACAGGAGGAAAAAAACGTCAGGAAGTAGGCCTTGATTTCTACAGCACCTGCACTATTTTGGATAGGAACTGGACGAGAGAAAAATCAAGAACAGTGACATATCATATACGAACTGTCATCCATGGATTCCACCATAAAATACGTATTACTAAGGGATTCCACGAGCCTGGAGAAACGTGTGTCTGCGAACCTTGAGATCTTTATCACATAGTGAGGTGTCCCAAAAGAATGATTAATGCATTCATACGCAAAAGACTAAAAGCACATCTCCCACATTCATGCTATCGAGTACTGCTGTTTATTGTAATTATAAACATCAATCTTGATTAATATGTAGTACAAGAATGTCGAAAATGTTCTCTTTGGAGAACCTTACGCAGCGAGTGGCAATAACCCACTCCACTGCTCAGTCGGAGGGAGAGGTAGTGAGAATGCAGTGATGGATACAAACAGGCGATTCCATGATAGTTTTAAGTCATACGTTTAAATTTTATGGGAATGTTATCAGAAGACGTCTTCATTCTGGATAACTTTTGCATAAATGGTAAACAGCACTAGGTAAAAATTATGGAACACACAATTTATGTCAAATACTTCTTTTTTCTTTTGAGTGAACCATTTCCGAGATGTTCTTTCTTATTTGTTTGCCAATTATACTTTTTTTCAAATAGGAAAATAAATTCGTTTTTACACTCATTGGCCCTGCAAAGAGAACGGGATTTCAAAGACATCACATGCCAACCAGCCCTTAAAACATTTCACTGTATTCCCATATCCCCCTTGTACCTACAAGGATACTCGCAATAAGGTAATTTCTGAAAATGCTTATTCGATTAAAATATATTAGATATAGAAAACAGCATTTGTAGTAATGTGTATGTGTGAATATAGCTCTCCAAATTGAACCATATTAAAATTCTGTATCGCGATATGTTACGTAACGATCACTTGGTGGATCTTCCAAGGCTATGTGAAAGATTCTTAGACTTATAAGCAGTACCAAAGAAATCACTAATGAACAGATGTTTATCTTAGTAAATCAAATGCAATGTACGTGTCACTAGTCCGCCACTGCAACACAATGCACGGCAAGGGGTTAAAAAGAGGCAAAGTCTGCACGCTTCCCTCTTTTGCAAATGTTGGACGACGCTGATGAAGTAGGCAGGACAAAGATTTGTAACGGTAGTTTATCCAAAATTAATACAGTGACAGAGAAAGTGAGATATTTTATGTATGATTTTGGAATCTTATTTTGATCCTTATTGTAAGTTTTCTATTTGCTGACAAGCTTCCAGAATGTAGCGCATCATCGTCGTCTTTGTGAATGACAACAGTAAATCCCACTGCTACAGTCTGAACGCTGGAGACAGACAGAGTCAGAAGTCCTCGAGAAGGTCGTTATGTCTTTGTCGGTTGCAAAGACGCGCACACGACAGACACGTGCTCATGACAGCTGGTTCTGCGACAGCCCACGTCGTGGATCTGACAGGTGCCACCTTATGCTGCCATAGTTCACAAACTTTGCATGTCGCGGCCTTCGAGACTCCCTCGTATTTTATCAATTCGAATCCACCCTATACTAATTAACTTGCGAGTCACAGAAAGGCGATCATGGGAGGCGCCAGCGGAAAAGGCTGCAACAGTTGGCGTGGAAAAGGGCAGCTGGAACACGCGCACGTCATGCTCACTGGAATGCTAAAAAGTTTCGCTGTAAAATCGGTAAAAACTTCCGCAGCTGGCCAGGCCAGTCAAATGACAACTTAACGACTTGCTCGCCAAAAATAGTAAACACTTCGCATTTTATGGGACTGGCGTATATAGAATGTGTTTTGCTTCATCGCTTCATCTTTAAAAGGCTCATACTCTTAAGCAAATGTTTCTAGTAGCTTATGCAATAATATACGAATTCTTTTCACTTTCACTGATATTACACAAATAACTTGGTTTGTGTTTAAAGACAAGAAAACAAATATTCCATGAATTTTGTTCCCACTCTTATACATTATTTCCACAAAGAATTCGCCTCCACTTTTCAACATTCTAGTAGGCAAATTGAAGGATACAAACCTTTCAACTAAAAATGCAGAAGAAAACCAGAAGTAATTCGACTTCCGGATTGTACCTTGTATGAGATTTTTTTCTCCTTTAACCCTTTAGTGGTCACTAAGGGCCTGGAAGACACCTACGCGTATTTAAACGTTCTAGTTTTCGAACCAACGCGCCTGACTAAAACATCTTATATTACACCTTAATCGTCTGTTTGGTGGGGCGACAACCTTATCTTCTTTGGCTCCAAGGATGACAAATCGACAGTCGCAGAGGTGAACCAAACTCTGCAAGCCAACTCATTACATATTACTGACATGTTTATCTTCGTTAGTTGTGCAATATATCTTTGTGATTGCAAGTAGATACTACTGCTTCTCCCAAACAGGAATAAAATATATGATTTACACAATTACAAGAATTTGGAAGAAGTGCATCATCTATCTTGTGATGTCTTATCCGTGTATGACAATTTGTATGAATCAGATGATTCATAAACTGAAAATAAAGACCCACTAACACAAAGTATGTAGAGACTAATAACTTCACTTCAATAAAATCGAGTTGTATTCAATACACAACGTACGTTTCAACACCTACTCTGTGCCATTTTCAAGCTAAACTGAAATAACCTAATTGTTGACGGACCCTTAACTATTACACACTCATTCACTCGCTCATTCACTCACTCACTCTAATTGCACCGACGTTCTTGTTTCTCCATTATACATTATTTTTCTTTTGGTAGAATCCCTGAAATTGGAGAGAAACCTGGTTTTCATCTCAGGAAAAAGTATGAGAATAAGGAATTATAATATCCTTGTATTTAGTGAACTTCCTCATAAACGCTCTGTTTTTATATCTTAAATTATATAGGACGGCCCGTATAAAGTGGTACAGGTGAGTATATCTTAAACGATAAAAAAAATGCCAAGAATTCCAAATCTTATAGGAACAAGAGGCCTTTCAAGTTGTAAATATTTTCATGGTGCTCTTATGGGATCCAGGGTACCAACCTCATAATTTTAAAATAAAATCTTTGTAATCTTTTCTGTATTCTGGTTTCTCACAATAAACTAAGCAACTTTTATTAAGACTTTTATAAAATGAGTTGTTACAGGTTGTATTCATTGAAAACTGGGGTAGAAAATGAAGTATCAAATGAAAGAACAAGTTAAGACATACTATGCACTATTGAGCATCTGAAAAGCAGAAGTGGATAAAAACTGACTTTTCAGCGTCGTTGGTGGCTAAATGTTAGGTCTGGAACTCTTGCTTATCTTTTCATGCACTGCTTTGAAAGCATAAGAATGACTTTGTTATATTTATCCTCATAGAAAGTAGTCCAGGCGTGTTAAGTCGGTTGAATAAGGCCAGATTATAGGTCTAACACATCCAATCCAGCTAGCACCAAATTTTTCATTTAGAAGTTGGCAAAATATTTCTTACTTAACGACGCTGTCAATTGCCAGGGTTACATCGGCGTCACCGGTGTGCCAAAATTTCGTCTCGGAGGAGTTCTTTACAGGCCAGTAAATCTACTGACATGGAGCTGTCGTTTTTAAGCACACTTATAAACCATCGGTCTGGGCCGGATTTCAATCCGCGACCTTGAGGTCAGTAATCGAAGCGTCTAACTGAGCCATCCATAGCGACTTGAAAAGTTGACGTGTACATATTGCAAAATGTAGTTGTTACCGTCATGGTATAGGATATTTACCTAAAATGGACTGTATCAAATGTTTTATTATTGCCAGCAAAACACCAATTAGCACAGGTTGTATAATTTTGTTTTACTTTCACTAAGTACAACAGTCAAACAAAGCAATCACTATCATAACAATAATAACATAGCACGTAAATGAATCAAATCTCACTATAAGAATTTACAGCCTGCTACATTAATCTGTCCATTTCTTGATTTCTTCTTCATAGCAACATCGCCTTGGCAATCGTCAGCCAGGCTAGCCAACTGTTGGACCGCACAATCCGACCATCAGTCACTAAACAGTGGTGGTGCACCATCCTGCTGATACAACACTTCACACTGAAGGATAGGTTTTTCAGTAAGGAAAAATTTATGGTTGAGATAACTAAAATTATTTACCAATAATTATGCCTTCCCCCGGTCACCAGGCGAGTGCCTCGAAGGATTTCCATATTCTCCGAATTTCTTGGCATTCTATTTCGTTACATTAAGCATTTCATTTCATTCTTCATCCCGTGAGGTTTCTGTCAGGGTTGGAAGCTTCGGCGAGTGTCGCGGCAGCAACATGGTATGGGGAACAAATGCGCTCTGGAAATCTCGTCCTCCGGATTGGAAGGGGAGCCTACTGGTTTCCGGGGCCACCATGGGATGATATAAGCCCGAGGGGGCAAGGGGGCAGTTTGACGAGCTATGCATCCCAAAGGGATGGGAGAGGAACTGGGCCGAGCCAGCTTCCGCCGGGTACTTCTAACTAGGAAAATGTAGGGACCCTGCCCTCTGCTCTGTCTGGCAACCTTCCGGCCACCCTTCGGATCCATTCGCCTCATCTATCCTCCCGGAGGGGGGGGGGGGCGCATAAGTACAGAAGATCGAGGTGCTGAGTCCCCGTCAGCCAGTTACCATGGAGTCATTGAGACATTGAGCCTTAATGTATTTAAATAATTTTATGAGTAGAAAATAAAATATGTGAAGCTGTCAAAACTTTACGACACAAATGATAAAGTACCAGAGCAGATAATGTATAATTCTTTTCCTTTTGCATAATAAAACTAGGAGCTTTCTCTCGGTTATTTGCTCGCTGGATTTTCGAAGAAGAGACTATCTATAATAAGTGTATCTTGTGCTTCCATACTGACTGGAATGTCATCTTTCCGGGCTATCCCCGGGCTGATGTGCAATTCATAGCGTAGAATCTTAAATTTATGAAAGCAGACGTAGCTAAGAAAATTAATTGAACTCTGTGACATAAAACAAAAGGTGACTTTATATGGTATAAAAACCAGATTGCCACCGCGGCAGCAGCAGCAATCCAACCAATTGGACCAGCAATCACACATGTGCCAGCTGGAATGCTTTTAGCCAAAACCGCAGCTTATCGCAACTCCTCACTTTTCTCACGAATAGACACCGAGACTTAATATTTTCTAAAAATATGCTCTGTAAAGGACAGTCTGGGTTGTAGGAATTTTCTTGAAATTCCTTATGTTGCATCCTTGGAAAATGATGAAATTAAATAAGGACTTCAATATTTAAACAACGCTTCCTTTTTAGTTGTTTGCGACACACACACACACACACACACACACACACACACACACACACACACACACACACACACACATGCGCGCGCGCGGCAATTTTCTAAAAATGTTTTATTTAAATTCAGGAGGTTCAGGAGGATTTCGATGAAATCTCGATATCGAATTTTTGGGTGGATTGCAATAGTTCCCCTATTCACTATACGTAGTAGTAAAGAACAAGTGAATTAATATTAGTAGAATTTATTTATTACTTATAGAGGAGTCTGTATATCCAGACGAAATCGACGTTAATTTTAGCTGTTTGTAATTTTGTCTTCTATCATTTACCAGTTATACGGCGCCGTGGTCGAGTGGCTAGAACGTTCACCTACTACCTAGGCGGCTCGGTTTCGATCTCAGGGGCCCATATATGGTATTCGTGGTGGACGAAGCGGCGTCTAGGCGCGTTTTCTCCGGGTTCTCCGGTTTCCCTTGCCACTCAGTCCACCGATTCATCATATCTGGTGCTTGACTGACCACCCATTTGTACATCTTCACTCTGTCCTGTCCATAGGTTCCTGTGCTCCCCGACAGGCGTCTGACTCTAGGCACTGGCTGGTAAGTCCTAGGGGGTATAAGTCCTACGTAAGTGGAGAGAAATCAGGGAAAGATAGACACCAGTTATGTGAAATTCAAAAGCAGCAAAGAAGTCTTCGCGGGGCATTTACAGAAATCCATAATATAGGTAGCACAAACTCGATTAGCTGTCTTGTCTTCTGAGTAAATTGTTTACTGAGAGTAATTTCAGTTTAGAGATAAAGACAAGTGCTTGAGCATGAAACTAATGGACATTCCAGTTCTCCAAACACTGGTCGTAATAAACTTACTGCAGGCATACACGCAATCATGAATAATGCAGCCTTGTCTCCCACTTTGTGATCCTAGGATTGCATAACGTTTTCTACAAAAGCGACTACATTGCAGCTAGGAGTGCTAGTAGTTAGTGTGTCACAGTACTAGTAGAAAACCTGCTAGAAAACTGCTGTTGTGTAGTGCGGTGTTACTCAGCGTAACTTCAAGTAGTTGAGTGAAGTGCTGCAAAAGTGAAACAAAACGGCGAAGTGTCACATTCGTGTGTGTAAGATATAAGAACTACTTTAAGACTGGTTAATAACAGAGCAGCAATTTTCTCACATTTTATGACGCATTGTTCAACCAAGTGGATGTGGTTTACTTACTCCAACAGTACCCTAAGACGGAGAAAGTATTTCATCTGACTAAACAATTCTATCTGTAAATGCTACCGAAAGTACAGGTCTTTCATAAGTAACTGAATATTCGAAAAAATTAACTGATTTTAATTATATATTTATTAATACAAACATTTCCGGTGCCGTACACTTAATTCACTTCCTAATGTGCACAACAAAGCCCAAAAGAGCGTTTTTGTGCAATGAGAGTCACTGCCTTATATAGTCGTGAAATGAAGAAACACTTGATTAACTTTACTACAACGAAAAAAAATCTGATGTATTGCACTCACATGACTCTCTACTCTTGTACTAACCACTCTTACAAACTCTTATTCCTATATCTTCTTGTTAGTTAAGATGAACATTTGTAGAAATTGCTTATTTCCTTGTAGGTGCAAAGGGAACATTAGAATACAGTAGGCTTTGTGCGATAGTCCAATCTTTTAAAGCTTTGAGATCCCGCTCTCTTTGCACACTTAACATATAAAAACAATGAACGATGTTCTATTTCATGAAAGATTTAGGTTTTCCGAAACTGACACATAAGGAATATCTCCGAAATGGTTCACTCTACACGAAAATTTGTTCCGACCTAAATTGTGTATTTTAGCAAGATCTACATTTTTTGTATAGTAAGATTTGGTATATCTCTAACGGTTTACCAGTTATGCAAAAGTCGTCCAGAGTAGATTTGACTACAGGGACTATACCCAGAAAATTCAAGATATACATGTCATTTTTCGTCAAAATATCTCAAACATATCATGACATTTTAATCAAAATCATTGGAGCTTTTCTCAAGAAAATAAAAATGTTCGAAAAATGTTCCATGTAAAGGGTAGTTTAGGGTGAGACTATTTTCTTCAAAATCTTCGTGTCGTATCCTTGAGACACTAAACCTAAATACCAACTTTGGTTTTTAACCGACTTTACGTTTTTGAGTTATGCTGTCCACAGACACACACACACACACACACACACACACACACACACAGATCTTTTTCTAAAAATGCTTTTTTGGACTCAGGGGTTCTCAAAACATATTTCCGATGAAATCTCGACATCGAATTTTTAGGTGGAATACAATACTTTCCCTACTTACCAGTAGAGAAAGTAAAAGTCGCTTTACGGTTTGAGGTCGGGAAACCTGTGACTGAAATTCAGCATTTATTCCGACGAGGGTTTATTGCACTATCCCAGGTGCCTAACAGGAAGACCATTCTATCAGTTGGTGAAAAATTTCAGAAAACAGGAACAGTAAAAGACAAGAGAAGATCAGGTCGCGTCATTCTGCAATATGTGAAGAAAACAGCAAATGCATAAAATGTTTTATTAACAGTCCCCCCCCCCCCAAAAAAAAAAAAAAAAGAATCTTTAAAGCTGCTCAGGACTTGAACATTTTTGGTACTTCTGTATGGCGTATCCTGCGGAAAACGCTAAATTTCCGGACATATCGGATACAAATTCTTAGATTCAATTTCTTGCCCTCTGCCTCCCATATACTTTCTCCTATGTGGTTTATGTTATATCATGTTACTTTCAACTTAAACTTATGCACATGCACTCTCTGTGGCACCAGGACATGTTTTTATTAATAAATATGCTTAACATATCCAAAAATAACCAGTCGGTTAATTTTTCGAATGTACAGTTACTTATGAAAGATCCTGTATATTTTATCTACTGCTATAATAATCACTGATGCTTTAGTTAGTAGTTGCTGGGCAACAAAAGTTCCAATTCACATTCTAACAGAACACAAAACACGCTATTAAAATATAAAATACATTTAATGAGAATAATCTGTATCTTATTTTCATTGATAATAGTGTGCGTTAAAAGAAATATTCACCTTAATACTTTTCGACTTCTCATCAAAATACGTCAAGAAACTATGTTCATTTACGTCTGCTTCATCATACGAACACCAATCTTTGAATTGCGTATATGTAAATAAACTTTCCTTCAATTTTCTGGAAGTGTATTAATAGTTGAATTTTGTACTGCTTTTAAAATTCCGGAGTATAAACGTACCGTGTCCTTTTCTTCCGAAGCCCACATTAATCTTTCTCTAAGTATAGTTTCCACAATAAATAAATATCATTAAATATACTATTAAAATACTCTTAACGTAGATAAAATATTGTAGACAACATGTCACAAAACTAGGATCAGTAACTCGCGGTTCTTAGAACCTTGGGCCTTTCGTTATTAAACCTTACTTTCATAACTAGTACCCTAAATATCTGTTGTGGATATTATTATATGACTAACATTTCGTATGCGATATCCTATTCATGTAAGCTGTATCTCTAATTTCTATCATGTACCTATAGATACAAAACGTATTGTACCCACATGACTTTCGGTTAATCGAGATAAAAATTTGCAAAATAAAATAATAAAAATTAGCCTTAAAAACTAATCAAATCTCTTAAGCGTTAAACTACGACTTTTAATTGCGTTCTCTTTACATAGCCAAGCAATTAAAAGTGAAAAATAACGAGTCAATTTTAGAAAAGAACAAGTATTTGAAAATTCAAACCAATAAATAGATTATATACAAAAAGCAACACTTTTATTTGATATAAATTGCGTGCTTTTACTAGATATACATTTTCATTGAAATGCGATTTTGTTTTATCTTTTACGGTTTACTCGTCATGCAGAAGTAATTGAGAATTAAGAGCATTCCAGAGGCTATTTCAGGAAATTTTAAGATCCATATTTAATTTTTTATTACAATTTTAATATTTTTAATATTTTAATGAAACTAGTCGTACTTTTTTTTGAGAACATAAATTTCGATAATTTTTGCTTTGTCTACTCCTGAATCCAAAAAAAAGCATTTTTAGAAAAAGGTGTGTGTGTGTGTGTGTGTGTGTGTGTGTGTGTGTGTGTGTGTGTGTGTGTGTGTGTGTGTGTGTGTGTGTGAGAGAGAGAGAGAGAGAGAGAGAGAGAGAGAGAGAGAGAGTGCGCGCGCGCAGTATAACTCGAAAGCGAAATGTCCAAATGATTTTCTTTGTGAAGTGAATATTTCGGAGATTTTCCTTCTTGTTTATGATACTCTAGAACCACTGCAAGTCAGCCAGGCAGTTGCATAGTCTCGAAGGTGCGCAAGGGAAACATACTCTAGCAGCACCTGACAGACCACCAAGCATGTGATAGGTAAGTCATTTTTGAGAAATTGGAAGTAAAGGAAAACTTTCCAGTAAATGGTAGTTTGGGAGTGAAGAAAACATTTTATGTTTTATCATCTTTCATTCTTGTGTTAAATATTTTATAGAAAGACAGTTTTGTTTCCTAAAATTGATTTTGTTTGACTTAGAAGAACATAATCTCGATTTGCAATTTGTGTGTGAAATTCAAGACTCATTCTATATTCAATATACAAGCACTAGGAGTATAGCAAATAGAAACCAGATGCACATCCTTTCGTCTGTTTGCCCGATTGTGAACAAGGTGGATTATAAAATAAAGTTTAGATATTTAGATATATTTTATTTGAGGATGTTTTAAGGAACATATATTCAAACAATGGTTCACACGAAAGATATTTATACTACAATATTCTGTTTTATCCTATTTTCTCATAAATAAACTAGTTCATCTAAAATATTCCAATACCAGTCTGATAAACAAAATGGGTACCTTGAGTTACATCTTAAATAGCACGTAAAGCATATTTCAACTTAATAGATTCAAACATTCCTGGAAGAGATTTTTTTATTTATCATCCCTTTCAACAGTACAGATCCCCAGAGGCAATGGATAATGCAGTTGTTGAAATGAGCCTGGGGTGAAAAATGCTAACGTTCCTTTCTCTGTGAGATTATGGGAAACACTTAGGAAAAGATAGCTTTATAACCTCAACAAAAATTCAGATTTGGTCTCTCAAATTGTAAAATCCATTGGAAATAACATTGACTAGAATGATATCCACTTTAACTAAAGCATTTAGTTTATTTCAATTTCTTCTTAGCATCAAACGTACCCGAAATCTTTGTGTACAAACTGTAGTACATTTTAAAACCATTAACATATATTAACATTACTTATTTTGTAAAATAGCTAAGAGATGTCTTCTCAATCCTCTATATGAATATAGGTTGCCTAATTTGAAAGCATAGCTCGAAAAAAATTGTTCCCTTAAAACGTTAAAGAAAAGAGATCATTTTATGAATAATACTTATAAGTGACAAATTTTCAATAGATAAAAGTTATGCTGTAACTTAATTCCCGACTCCTTTATTTTCCACGTTTTTAAATTTTCTTTCTTTGTGCATTTCTTTTCTCCTTCGTATTAATACTTTATTTTACATTGGTTCATATATTTCTTCTCTGTCTAGAATAGTTAACTGAACTGCGAATTATATATAAATAGAAAACACTTTTTGACTGTCTTCTGAGAAATTTTACATGTATGCAATAAGTTTATAAGTTAAATTAAAAAAGGCAGCCTAAAAATTTAAACTGTTATTGAATATGAGCACTATAAATCTCCTATATAAATATAATTTAGGTCAAATGATGCTGCTTTGGAATATAATAAAGCAAATATGTCCACAAAAATCTGGTAAGCTTTCATTATTTTAAAAGACATTTCTTTGGCTTTGAAAAACCCAAGAAAGAAGCTTCAGATCTCAGTACCCTGAGATACAAGTTGGGTAACCTTAGTGTAACCTTCGTATGTGACAGCCAATGGCATGTTCACACTTTTTCTTTCTGTTTGTGACGAAGAGAGAGTGCAGGAAAAATAACAAAAACAAGATTGGATAGCGTAGAGAAAACCACACACGTGGTTTGTTAAATCGTTAAATGGAGTGCAGTATATGTTGAGTTGTAGTAAACAGACGATGATGGTGGTGGTGGCGTAGGGGGCAACATCCCCATAAAGGTAATGTGATGTGTCTTGTGTCGCCAATGCTGCAATAATAACCGTTATTATATAAGGGTAGAGTAACATTGTATTGGGTTCTTTGAACTTCAATGCGTATGTGTGGCTGCGCCAGGACTTGCAAGTATTTATTTTTAATCGCAAGTATTCACTTTGGAGCAGCAAAGGCTCTGTTTTGGGAATCTAACCCTTCCAGAGGCCCAGATAAAATTTAAATACGAGATACGGTGTGCTGTATTTACATGGTTTACTATATACTTAGTTTCTGCGAACTCTTCTCACGAGAGCTGAAGTTTCTATCTAGTTTTCAGGAAATAGTTCTAATACATGTAGGTACGTTTATATACAGGGTGGATGGAGATAAGCGAATCGACAATCACATATTTAAAACATAGTCCCTATATGTTGGCCTAGAAATTCCACCTACTTGTCCATGGTATCACAAGAAGCAATTTTATAAAAAGATACAAATTATTGCACAATCAAACCATAAAGAAGAGCATTTATGAAGTAGCTACAACCATAAAGAAGTTATTAAAATAAATTATATGTTTCACGAGATATCATTTTAGTCCCACAGAATCAAGTTATGTGCTATTTTAATCAAAATCGTTAATCCTATTGTGAGAAAATAAAAGCTGAATCATTTTTCACCAGAAGGCTAGTTTAGGGTGGGGCGATCTTCTTGACAATTGTACTGTACCAAACATATTTATTGAACATTTAGTTTATGAGTTATGATTGTTTACAGACACACACGAGCGCGCGCACGCGTACAAGAACCCCTTCTTCTAAAAATTATTTGATTAAGAGGTCCCCAAAACACGTATTATTGGTGAAATCGGATTTTATATTGGAATACAATACTTCTACGTACTTAAGTATGATATTGGGTAAGTAAAAATATGTCAAACAAACTGAGTGAATTTCATGTTTCGGGATGGAACTATACCAATTTTAAGAAAGATACTTCATTTGTGTTAAGCACAAAATCACTAGGTTTGTTACAAGGGTGGACCCTGCCTACATTTTCATAGCAAACAACGAAGCAAAAGAATAACCAAGCTACAGCCAGTAGCAGCTACCAAAAGTCGCTACACTGTTTGCATTCTCCAACATCCTCTGCTAAGGAAAGAAAGAAAACCCATCACTACATAAGGTTTGGAACCAACTGATTTCTACTGTTTTAATCATACATAACTCTACGCTCAACGTTACATTATTTTTCAAAAGCATGATGTCAATAAAATGTCCCATATGATGCACAAGAATCACCTGTCCTAATTCTCGCATATTGTACGTCATGTAAATCGGAGACTACGTTTCCAATCAAGGAATAAATATCTTAAATTTCAATTAAGTTCATCTGATGCGCTCTATTCAAGAGGAGATGCAATGCTGATAAAAAGCAAAGTTTAAGTTTAGTTTTATGTCCTGTGTTACAATTCGTTTTGAGAAGTATTGTATAAGTTTTATTTTCTGTTGTTCAGAGCGAAAATACTGATTTTATTGGTGTTGAATTGGAAACTGTCAGAGGGCAAAATCAGGATTTCACAGCACTGGCGTATTGATAGCATTCTTGTGTTTCAAAGTTTTAGCCTCGTGAATGAGGTTTTCCCCCTAGTTCATGTTACATGAGAGGCGAATTTTGCATCGGACTAATCTAGATAATTATTGCATCACCCATTATATTTATTTTCTGTAACTCCTTCGTGAAAAGTACCACAGAAAAAAACAACAATAATAATAACAACAACAATAACAACAATAACAATGATAACAATAACAGCAACAATAACAATAGCAATAATAACAACAATATCAATAACAATAACAATAATAACAAAACAATATTAGTGACAACCACTGTGGTGGTAACAACCACCGCGGTAACAATATCAACCGCGGTAACAACAATAACCGCGGTAACAACAACCGCGGTAACAACAAAAACAACTGTGGAAACAACAATAGTGGCAACAACAACAATAGTGGCAACAACAACAACAGTAGTAATAACAGTAGTATCAGTAGTAACAACAACAACAGTGGTAACAACATCAGTAACAACATTAGTAACAACTGTGGTAACAACTCCAACAACTGTGGCAACAACAAAACTGTAGTAACCACAACTGTAGTAACCACAACTGCAGTAACCACAACTGCAGTAACCACAACTCTAGTACAAGTGTAGTAACAACAACAACTGTATTACCAACAAGTGTAGTAACAACAACAACAACACGTGTAGCACCAACAACAACACGTGTAGCACCAACAACAACACGTGTAGCACCAACAACAACACGTGTAGCACCAACAACACGTGTAGCACCAACAACAACTAGTGTAGCACCAACAACAACACGTGTAGCACCAACAACAACACGTGTAGCATCAACAACAACACGTGTAGCATCAACAACAACGCGTGTAGCATCAACAACAACGCGTGTAGCATCAACAACAACGCGTGTAGCATCAACAACAACACGTGTAGCATCAACAACAACACGTGTAGCATCAACAACAACACGTGTAGCATCAACAACAACACGAGTAGCATCAACGACAACGCGTGTAGCATCAACGACAACGCGTGTAGCACCAACGACAACGCGTGTAGCACCAACGACAACACGTGTAGCACCAACGACAACACGTGTAGCACCAACGACAACACGTGTAGCACCAACGACAACACGTGTAGCACCAACGACAACACGTGTAGCACCAACGACAACACGTGTAGCACCAACGACAACACGTGTAGCACCAACGACAACACGTGTAGCACCAACGACAACACGTGTAGCACCAACGACAACACGTGTAGCACCAACGACAACACGTGTAGCACCAACGACAACACGTGTAGCACCAACAACAACAAGTGTAGCACCAACAACAACAACACGTGTAGCACCAACAACAACAACACGTGTAGCACCAACGACAACACGTGTAGCACCAACGACAACACGTGTAGCACCAACGACAACACGTGTAGCACCAACGACAACACGTGTAGCACCAACGACAACACGTGTAGCACCAACGACAACACGTGTAGCACCAACGACAACACGTGTAGCACCAACGACAACAAGTGTAGCACCACCAACGACAACAAGTGTAGCACCAACAACAACAACAACAAGTGTAGCACCAACAACAACAACAACACGTGTAGCACCAACAACAACACGTGTAGCACCAACAACAACAACACGTGTAGCACCAACAACAACAAGTGTAGCACCAACAACAACAAGTGTAGCACCAACAACAACAAGTGTAGCACCAACAACAACAAGTGTAGCACTAACAACAACAAGTGTAGCACCAACAACAACAAGTGTAGCACCAACAACAACAAGTGTAGCACCAACAACAAGTGTAGCACCAACAACAACAAGTGTAGCATCAACAACAACAAGTGCAGCATCAACAACAAGTGTAGCACCACCAATAACAACAACAAGTGTAGCACCACCAACAACAACAAGTGTAGCACCACCAACAACAACAAGTGTAGCATCAACAACAACAAGTGTAGCATCAACAACAACAACAAGTGTAGTAACAACAACAACAAGTGTAGCATCAACAACAACAAGTGTAGCATCAACAACAACAAGTGTAGCATCAACAACAACAACAAGTGTAGCATCAACAACAACAACAACAAGTGTAGTAACAACAACAAGTGTAGTAACAACTACAACAAGTGTAGCACCAACAACAACAAGTGTAGCATCAACAACAACAACAAGTGTAGTATCAACAACAAGTGTAGCATCAACAACAAGTGTAGTATCAACAACAAGTGTAGTATCAACAACAACAACAAGTGTAGTATCAACAACAAGTGTAGTATCAACAACAAGTGTAGTATCAACAACAACAACAAGTGTAGTATCATCAACAACAACAAGTGTAGTATCAACAACAACAAGTGTAGTATCAACAACAACAAGTGTAGTATCAACAACAAGTGTAGTATCAACAACAAGTGTAGTATCAACAACAACAACAAGTGTAGTATCAACAACAACAACAAGTGTAGTATCAACAACAAGTGTAGTATCAACAACAAGTGTAGTATCAACAACAAGTGTAGTATCAACAACAAGTGTACCATCAACAACAACAACAAGTGTAGTATCAACAACAACAACAAGTGTAGCATCAACAACAACAAGTGTAGTATCAACAACAACAAGTGTAGTATCAACAACAACAACAAAAGTGTAGTATCAACAACAACAACAAAAGTGTAGTATCAACAACAACAACAACAAGTGTAGTATCAACAACAACAACAACAAGTGTAGTATCAACAACAACAAGTGTAGTATCAACAACAAAAACAAGTGTAGTATCAACAACAAGTGTACCATCAACAACAACAACAAGTGTAGTATCAACAACAACAACAAGTGTAGCATCAACAACAACAAGTGTAGTATCAACAACAACAACAAAAGTGTAGTATCAACAACAACAACAAAAGTGTAGTATCAACAACAACAACAAGTGTAGTATCAACAACAACAAGTGTAGTATCAACAACAACCAGTGTAGTATCAACAACAACAACAACAAGTGTAGTATCAACAACAACAAGTGTAGTATCAACAACAAAAACAAGTGTAGTATCATCAACAACAACAAGTGTAGTATCAACAACAAGTGTAGTATCAACAACAACAAGTGTAGTATCAACAACAACAAGTGTAGTATCAACAACAACAAGTGTAGTATCAACAACAACAAGTGTAGTATCAACAACAACAAGTGTAGTATCAACAACAACAACAACAAGTGTAGTATCAACAACAACAACAACAAGTGTAGTATCAACAACAACAAGTGTAGTATCAACAACAACAAGTGTAGTATCAACAACAAAAACAAGTGTAGTATCAACAACAAGTGTAGTATCAACAACAAGTGTAGTATCAACAACAACAACAAGTGTAGTATCATCAACAACAACAAGTGTAGTATCATCAACAACAACAAGTGTAGTATCATCAACAAGTGTAGTATCAACAACAAGTGTAGTATCAACAACAACAACAAGTGTAGTATCATCAACAACAACAAGTGTAGTATCATCAACAACAACAAGTGTAGTATCATCAACAAGTGTAGTATCAACAACAAGTGTAGTATCAACAACAACAACAAGTATAGTATCATCAACAACAACAAGTGTAGTATCAACAAGTGTAGTATCATCAACAACAACAAGTGTAGTATCATCAACAACAAGTGTAGTATCAACAACAAGTGTAGTATCAACAACAACAACAAGTGTAGTATCAACAAGTGTAGTATCAACAACAACAACAACAAGTGTAGTATCAACAACAACAACAAGTGTAGTATCATCAACAACAACAAGTGTAGTATCAACAACAAGTGTATCATCAACAACAACAAGTGTAGTATCAACAACAAGTGTACTATCATCAACAACAACAAGTGCAGTATCATCAACAACAACAAGTGTAGTATCAACAACAACAACTGTAGTATCAACAACAACAACTGTAGTATCAACAACAACAAGTGTAGTATCATCAACAACAACAAGTGTAGTATCAACAACAAGTGTAGTATCATCAACAACAACAAGTGTAGTATCATCAACAACAAGTGTAGTATCAACAACAACAACAAGTGTAGTATCAACAACAACAACAAGTGTAGTATCATCAACAACAACAACTGTAGTATCAACAACAAGTGTAGTATCAACAACAACAACAAGTGTAGTATCATCAACAACAACAAGTGTAGTATCAACAACAAGTGTAGTATCATCAAGAACAACAAGTGTAATATCATCAACAACAACTGTAGGATCAACAACAACAACAAGTGTAGTATCAACAACAAGTGTAGTATCATCAACAACAACAACAAGTGTAGTATCATCAACAACAAGTGTAGTATCATCAACAACAACAACTGTAGGATCATCAACAACAACAACTGTAGGATCAACAACAACAACAACAAGTGTAGTATCATCAACAACAAGTGTAGTATCATCAACAACAACAAGTGTAGTATCAACAACAACAACAAGTGTAGTATCATCAACAACAAGTGTAGTATCAACAACAAGTGTAGTATCAACAACAACAAGTGTAGTATTATCAACAACAACAAGTGTAGTATCAACAAGTGTAGTATCATCAACAACAACAAGTGTAGTATCAACAACAAGTGTAGTATCAACAACAACAACAAGTGTAGTATTAACAAGTGTAGTATCAACAAGTGTAGTATCAACAACAACAACAAGTGTAGTATCAACAACAACAACAAGTGTAGTATCATCAACAACAAGTGTAGTATCATCAACAACAACAAGCGTAGTATCAACAACAAGTGTAGTATCATCAACAACAACAAGTGTAGTATCATCAACAACAACAAGTGTAGTATCAACAACAACTGTAGTATCAACAACAAGTGTAGTATCAACAACAACAACAAGTGTAGTATCATCAACAACAACAAGTGTAGTATCAACAACAACTGTAGTATCAACAACAAGTGTAGTATCAACAACAAGTGTAGTATCATCAACAACAACAAGTGTAGTATAACAAAAACTGTAGTATCAACAACAAGTGTAGTATCAACAACAACAAGTGTAGTATCATCAACAACAACAAGTGTAGTATCAACAACAAGTGTAGTATCATCAACAACAACAAGTGTAGTATCATCAACAACAACAAGTGTAGTATCAACAACAAGTGTAGTATCAACAACAACAAGTGTAGTATCAACAAGTGTAGTATCAACAACAACAACAAGTGTAGTATCAACAACAACAACAAGTGTATCAACAACAACAACAAGTGTAGTATCAACAACAACAACAAGTGTAGCACCAACAACAACAAGTGTAGTATCAACAACAAGTGTAGTATCAACAACAACAACAAGTGTAGTATCATCAACAACAACAAGTGTAGTATCATCAACAACAACAAGTGTAGTATCAACAACAACAACAACAACAAGTGTAGTATCAACAACAACAACAAGTGTAGCACCAACAACAACAAGTGTAGCACCAACAACAACAAGTGTAGTATTATCAACAACAACAAGTGTAGTATCAACAAGTGTAGTATCATCAACAACAACAAGTGTAGTATCAACAACAAGTGTAGTATCAACAACAACAACAAGTGTAGTATTAACAAGTGTAGTATCAACAAGTGTAGTATCAACAACAACAACAACAAGTGTAGTATCAACAACAACAACAAGTGTAGTATCATCAACAACAACAAGTGTAGTATCATCAACAACAACAAGCGTAGTATCAACAACAAGTGTAGTATCATCAACAACAACAAGTGTAGTATCAACAACAACTGTAGTATCAACAACAACTGTAGTATCAACAACAAGTGTAGTATCAACAACAACAACAAGTGTAGTATCATCAACAACAACAAGTGTAGTATCAACAACAACTGTAGTATCAACAACAAGTGTAGTATCATCAACAACAACAAGTGTAGTATCATCAACAACAACAAGTGTAGTATCAACAACAACTGTAGTATCAACAACAAGTGTAGTATCAACAACAACAAGTGTAGTATCAACAACAAGTGTAGTATCATCAACAACAACAAGTGTAGTATCATCAACAACAACAAGTGTAGTATCAACAACAAGTGTAGTATCAACAACAACAAGTGTAGTATCAACAAGTGTAGTATCAACAACAACAACAAGTGTAGTATCAACAACAACAACAAGTGTATCAACAACAACAACAAGTGTAGTATCAACAACAACAACAAGTGTAGCACCAACAACAACAAGTGTAGTATCAACAACAAGTGTAGTATCAACAACAACAACAAGTGTAGTATCATCAACAACAACAAGTGTAGTATCATCAACAACAACAAGTGTAGTATCAACAACAACAACAAGTGTAGTATCAACAACAACAACAAGTGTAGTATCAACAACATCAACAACAAGTGTAGCACCAACAACAACAAGTGTAGCACCAACAACAAGTGTAGTAGCATCAAACACAAGTGTAGTATCATCAACAACAACAAGTGTAGTATCAACAACAACAAGTGTAGTATCATCAACAACAAGTGTAGTATCATCAACAACAACAACAAGTGTAGTATCAACAACAAGTGTAGTATCAACAACAACAAGTGTAGTATCAACAACAACAACAACAACAAGTGTAGTATCAACAACAACAACAACAACAAGTGTAGTATCAACAACATCAACAACAAGTGTAGCACCAACAACAACAAGTGTAGCACCAACAACAAGTGTAGTAGCATCAAACACAAGTGTAGTATCATCAACAACAACAAGTGTAGTATCATCAACAACAACAAGTGTAGTATCATCAACAACAACAACAAGTGTAGTATCAACAACAACAAGTGTAGTATCAACAACAACAAGTGTAGTATCATCAACAACAAGTGTAGTATCAACAACAAGTGTAGTATCAACAACAACAAGTGTAGTATCAACAACAACAACAAGTGTAGTATCAACAACAACAACAAGTGTAGTATCAACAACAACAAGTGTAGTATCAACAACAACAACAAGTGCAGTATCAACAACAACAACAACAACAAGTGTAGTATCAACAACAACAACAGCAACAAGTGCAGTATCAACAACAACAACAAGTGTAGTATCAACAACAACAACAAGTGTAGTATCAACAACAAGTGTAGTATCAACAACAACAACAAGTGTAGTATCAACAACAACAAGTGTAGTATCAACAACAACAAGTGTAGTATCAACAACAACAACAAGTGTAGTATCAACAACAACAAGTGTAGTATCAACAACAAGTGTAGTATCATCAACAACAACAACAACAACAAGTGTAGTATCAACAACAAGTGTAGTATCATCAACAACAACAACAAGTGTAGTATCATCAACAACAACAAGTGTAGTATCATCAACAACAACAAGTGTAGTATCATCAACAACAACAACAAGTGTAGTATCATCAACAACAACAACAAGTGTAGTATCATCAACAACAACAAGTGTAGTATCAACAACAACAACAAGTGTAGTATCAACAACAACAACAAGTGTAGTATCAACAACAACAACAACAAGTGTAGTATCAACAACAACAAGTGTAGCACCAACAACAACAAGTGTAGCACCAACAACAACAACAAGTGTAGCACCAACAACAACAACAAGTGTAGCACCAACAACAAGTGTAGCACCAACAACAAGTGTAGTAACAACAACAAGTGTAGTAACAACAACAACAACAACAAGTGTAGTAACAACAACAACAAGTGTAGTATCAACAACAACAAGTGTAGTATCAACAACAACAACAAGTGTAGTATCAACAACAACAAGTGTAGTATCAACAACAACAACAAGTGTAGTATCAACAACAACAACAAGTGTAGCATCAACAACAACAAGTGTAGCATCAACAACAACAAGTGTAGCACCAACAACAACAAGTGTAGCACTAACAACAACAAGTGTAGCACCAACAACAACAAGTGTAGCACCAACAACAACAAGTGTAGCATCAACAACAACAAGTGCAGCATCAACAACAAGTGTAGCACCACCAATAACAACAACAAGTGTAGCACCACCAACAACAACAAGTGCAGCATCAACAACAACAAGTGTAGCATCAACAACAACAAGTGTAGTAACAACAACAACAAGTGTAGCATCAACAACAACAAGTGTAGCATCAACAACAACAAGTGTAGCATCAACAACAACAACAAGTGTAGCATCAACAACAACAACAACAAGTGTAGTAACAACAACAACAAGTGTAGTAACAACAACAACAAGTGTAGTAACAACTACAACAAGTGTAGCACCAACAACAACAAGTGTAGCATCAACAACAACAAGTGTAGTATCAACAACAAGTGTAGCATCAACAACAAGTGTAGCATCAACAACAACAAGTGTAGTATCAACAACAAGTGTAGTATCAACAACAACAACAACAAGTGTAGTATCAACAACAAGTGTAGTATCAACAACAAGTGTAGTATCAACAACAACAACAAGTGTAGTATCATCAACAACAACAAGTGTAGTATCAACAACAAGTGTAGTATCAACAACAACAAGTGTAGTATCAACAACAACAAGTGTAGTATCAACAACAAGTGTAGTATCAACAACAAGTGTAGTATCAACAACAACAACAAGTGTAGTATCAACAACAACAACAAGTGTAGTATCAACAACAAGTGTAGTATCAACAACAAGTGTAGTATCAACAACAAGTGTACCATCAACAACAACAACAAGTGTAGTATCAACAACAACAACAAGTGTAGCATCAACAACAACAAGTGTAGTATCAACAACAACAACAAAAGTGTAGTATCAACAACAACAACAACAAGTGTAGTATCAACAACAAGTGTAGTATCAACAACAACAAGTGTAGTATCAACAACAACAACAACAACAACAAGTGTAGTATCAACAACAACAAGTGTAGTATCAACAACAAAAACAAGTGTAGTATCATCAACAACAACAAGTGTAGTATCAACAACAAGTGTAGTATCAACAACAACAACAAGTGTAGTATCAACAACAACAACAAGTGTAGTATCAACAACAAGTGTAGTATCAACAACAAGTGTAGTATCAACAACAAGTGTACCATCAACAACAACAACAAGTGTAGTATCAACAACAACAACAAGTGTAGCATCAACAACAACAAGTGTAGTATCAACAACAACAAAAGTGTAGTATCAACAACAAAAACAACAAGTGTAGTATCAACAACAACAAGTGTAGTATCAACAACAACAAGTGTAGTATCAACAACAACAACAACAAGTGTAGTATCAACAACAACAAGTGTAGTATCAACAACAAAAACAAGTGTAGTATCATCAACAACAACAAGTGTAGTATCAACAACAAGTGTAGTATCAACAACAACAAGTGTAGTATCAACAACAACAAGTGTAGTATCAACAACAACAAGTGTAGTATCAACAACAACAGGTGTAGTATCAACAACAGGTGTAGTATCAACAACAACAAGTGTAGTATCAACAACAACAAGAACAAGTGTAGTATCAACAACAACAACAACAAGTGTAGTATCAACAACAACAAGTGTAGTATCAACAACAAAAACAAGTGTAGTATCAACAACAAAAACAAGTGTAGTATCAACAACAAAAACAAGTGTAGTATCAACAACAAAAACAAGTGTAGTATCAACAACAAGTGTAGTATCAACAACAACAACAAGTGTAGTATCATCAACAACAACAAGTGTAGTATCATCAACAAGTGTAGTATCAACAACAAGTGTAGTATCAACAACAACAACAAGTATAGTATCATCAACAACAACAAGTGTAGTATCAACAAGTGTAGTATCATCAACAACAACAAGTGTAGTATCATCAACAACAAGTGTAGTATCAACAACAAGTGTAGTATCAACAACAACAACAAGTGTAGTATCAACAAGTGTAGTATCAACAACAACAACAACAAGTGTAGTATCAACAACAACAACAAGTGTAGTATCATCAACAACAACAAGTGTAGTATCAACAACAAGTGTATCATCAACAACAAGTGTAGTATCAACAACAAGTGTACTATCATCAACAACAACAAGTGCAGTATCATCAACAACAACAAGTGTAGTATCAACAACAACAACTGTAGTATCAACAACAAGTGTAGTATCAACAACAACAAGTGTAGTATCATCAACAACAACAAGTGTAGTATCAACAACAAGTGTAGTATCATCAACAACAACAAGTGTAGTATCAACAAGTGTAGTATCAACAACAACAACAACAAGTGTAGTATCAACAACAACAACAAGTGTAGTATCATCAACAACAACAACTGTAGTATCAACAACAAGTGTAGTATCAACAACAACAACAAGTGTAGTATCAACAACAACAAGTGTAGTATCAACAACAAGTGTAGTATCATCAAGAACAACAAGTGTAGTATCATCAACAACAAGTGTAGTATCATCAACAACAACTGTAGGATCAACAACAACAACAAGTGTAGTATCAACAACAAGTGTAGTTTCATCAACAACAACAAGTGTAGTATCATCAACAACAAGTGTAGTATCATCAACAACAACTGTAGGATCAACAACAACAACAACAACAACAAGTGTAGTATCAACAACAAGTGTAGTATCATCAACAACAACAAGTGTAGTATCATCAACAAGTGTAGTATCATCAACAACAACAAGTGTAGTATCAACAACAACAACAAGTGTAGTATCATCAACATAAAGTGTAGTATCAACAACAGGTGTAGTATCAACAACAACAAGTGTAGTATTATCAACAACAACAAGTGTAGTATCAACAAGTGTAGTATCATCAACAACAACAAGTGTAGTATCAACAACAAGTGTAGTATCAACAACAACAACAAGTGTAGTATTAACAAGTGTAGTATCAACAAGTGTAGTATCAACAACAACAACAAGTGTAGTATCAACAACAACAAGTGTAGTATCATCAACAACAACAAGTGTAGTATCATCAACAACAACAAGCGTAGTATCAACAACAAGTGTAGTATCATCAACAACAAGTGTAGTATCAACAACAACTGTAGTATCAACAACAAGTGTAGTATCAACAACAACAACAAGTGTAGTATCATCAACAACAACAAGTGTAGTATCAACAACAACTGTAGTATCAACAACAAGTGTAGTATCAACAACAAGTGTAGTATCATCAACAACAACAAGTGTAGTATCAACAACTGTAGTATCAACAACAAGTGTAGTATCAACAACAACAAGTGTAGTATCAACAACAACAAGTGTAGTATCATCAACAACAAGTGTAGTATCATCAACAACAACAACAAGTGTAGTATCAACACCAAGTGTAGTATCAACAACAACAAGTGTAGTATCAACAACAACAACAACAACAAGTGTAGTATCAACAACAACAACAACAAGTGTAGTATCAACAACATCAACAACAAGTGTAGCACCAACAACAACAAGTGTAGCATCAAATACAAGTGTAGTATCATCAACAACAACAAGCGTAGTATCATCAACAACAACAAGTGTAGTATCATCAACAACAACAACAACTGTAGTATCAACAACAACAACAAGTGTAGTATCAACAACAACAAGTGTAGTATCATCAACAACAACAACAAGTGTAGTATCAACAACAAGTGTAGTATCAACAACAACAAGTGTAGTATCAACAACAACAACAAGTGTAGTATCAACAACAACAAGTGTAGTATCAACAACAACAACAACAACAACAAGTGCAGTATCAACAACAACAACAACAAGTGTAGTATCAACAACAACAAGTGTATGAACAACAACAACAACAAGTGCAGTATCAACAACAACAACAGCAACAAGTGCAGTATCAACAACTACAACAAGTGTAGTATCAACAACAACAACAAGTGTAGTATCAACAACAAGTGTAGTATCAACAACAACAACAAGTGTAGTATCAACAAGAACAAGTGTAGTATCAACAACAACAAGTGTAGTATCAACAACAACAAGTGTAGTATCAACAACAACAAGTGTAGTATCAACAACAAGTGTAGTATCATCAACAACAACAACAAGTGTAGTATCAACAACAAGTGTAGTATCATCAACAACAACAACAAGTGTAGTATCATCAACAACAACAAGTGTAGTATCATCAACAACAACAACAAGTGTAGTATCATCAACAACAACAACAAGTGTAGTATCATCAACAACAACAACAAGTGTAGTATCATCAACAACAACAAGTGTAGTATCAACAACAACAACAACAAGTGTAGTATCAACAACAACAACAACAAGTGTAGTATCAACAACAACAACAAGTGTAGTATCAACAACAACAAGTGTAGCACCAACAACAACAAGTGTAGCACCAACAACAACAACAACAACAAGTGTAGCACCAACAACAACAACAAGTGTAGCACCAACAACAACAAGTGTAGCACCAACAACAGGTGTAGTAACAACAACAACAACAACAACAAGTGTAGTAACAACAACAACAAGTGTAGTATCAACAACAACAAGTGTAGTATCAACAACAACAACAAGTGTAGTATCAACAACAACAAGTGTAGTATCAACAACAACAACAAGTGTAGTATCAACAACAACAACAAGTGTAGTATCAACAACAACAAGTGTAGTATCAACAACAACAAGTGTAGTAACAACAACAACAAGTGTAGTATCAACAACAACAACAACAAGTGTAGTAACAACAAGTGTAGTAACAACAACAACAAGTGTAGTATCAACAACAACAACAAGTGTAGTATCAACAACAACAACAAGTGTAGTAACAACAACAACAACAAGTGTAGTATCAACAACAACAAGTGCAGTATCAACAACAACAACAACAACAACAAGTGTAGTAACAACAACAACAAGTGTAGTATCAACAACAACAACAACAAGTGTAGTAACAACAAGTGTAGTAACAACAACAACAACAAGTGTAGTATCAACAACAACAAGTGTAGTATCAACAACAAGTGTAGTAACAACAACAACAAGTGTAGTATCAACAAAACAAGTGTAGTATCAACAAAACAACAAGTGTAGTATCAACAAAGCAACAAGTGTAGTATCAACAACAACAACAAGTGTAGTAACAACAACAACAAGTGTAGTAACAACAACAACAAGTGTAGTAACAACAACAACAACAAGTGTAGTAACAACAACAACAACAAGTGTAGTAACAACAACAACAAGTGTAGTAACAACAACAACAACAACAAGTGTAGTAACAACAACAACAAGTGTAGTAACAACAACAAGTGTAGTATCAACAACAACAACAAGTGCAGTATCAACAACAACAACAACAACAAGTGCAGTATCAACAACAACAACAACAAGTGCAGTATCAACAACAACAACAGCAACAAGTGCAGTATCAACAACAACAACAGCAACAAGTGCAGTATCAACAACAACAAGTGCAGTATCAACAACAACAACAACAACAAGTGCAGTATCAACAACAACAACAACAAGTGCAGTATCAACAACAACAACAAGTGCAGTATCAACAACAACAAGTGTAGTATCAACAACAACAACAAGTGTAGTATCAACAACAACAACAAGTGTAGTGTCAACAACAAGTGTAGTATCAACAACAACAACAAGTGTAGTATCAACAACAAGTGTAGTATCAACAACAACAAGTGTAGTATCAACAACAACAACAACAAGTGTGGTATCAAACAACAACAACAAGTGTAGTATCAAACAACAACAACAAGTGTAGTATCAACAACAACAACAACAAGTGTAGTATCAACAACAACAACAACAAGTGTAGTATCATCAACAACAACAACAACAACAACAAGTGTAGTATCAACAACAACAACAACAAGTGTAGTATCAACAACAACAACAACAACAACAACAAGTGTAGTATCAACAACATCAACAACAAGTGTAGTATCAACAACATCAACAACAAGTGTAGTATCAACAACAACAACAACAAGTGTAGTATCAACAACAACAACAAGTGTAGTATCAACAACAACAAGTGTAGTATCAACAACAACAACAACAACAACAAGTGTAGTATCAACAACAACAACAACAACAAGTGTAGTATCAACAACAACAACAACAACAAGTGTAGTATCAACAACAACAACAAGTGTAGTATCAACAACAACAACAACAAGTGGAGTATCAACAACAACAACAAGTGTAGTATCAACAACAACAACAAGTGTAGTATCAACAACAACAACAAGTGTAGTATCAACAACAACAACAACAACAAGTGTAGTATCAACAACAACAACAACCAGTGTAGTATCAACAACAACAACAACAACCAGTGTAGTATCAAGAACAACAACAAGTGTAGTATCAACAACAACAACAACAACAAGTGTAGTATCAACAACAACAACAACCAGTGTAGTATCAACAACAACAACAACAACCAGTGTAGTATCAAGAACAACAACAAGTGTAGTATCAACAACAACAAGTGTAGTATCAACAACAAGTGTAGTATTAACAACAACAACAAGTGTGGTATCAACAACAACAACAAGTGTAGTATCAACAAGTGTAGTATCAACAAGTGTAGTATCAACAACAACAACAAGTGTAGTATCAACAACAACAAGTGTAGTATCAACAACAAGTGTAGTATCATCAACAACAACAAGTGTAGTACCATCAACAACAACAAGTGTAGTATCATCAACAACAACAAGTGTAGTATCATCAACAACAACAAGTGTAGTATCATCAACAACAACAACAAGTGTAGTATCATCAACAACAACAACAAGTGTAGTATCATCAACAACAACAAGTGTAGTATCATCAATAACAACAAGTGTAGTATCATCAACAACAACAACAAGTGTAGTATCATCAACAACAACAACAAGTGTAGTATCATCAACAACAACAACAAGTGTAGTATCAACAACAACAACAAGTGTAGTATCAACAGCCACAACAAGTGTAGTATCAACAACAACAACAAGTGTAGTATCAACAACCACAACAAGTGTAGTAACAACAACCACAACAAGTGTAGTATCAACAACAACAACAAGTGTAGTATCAACAACAACAAGTGTAGTATCAACAACAACAACAAGTGTAGTATCAACAACAACAACAAGTGTAGTATCAACAACAACAACAAGTGTAGTATCAACAACAACAACAAGTGTAGAATCAACAACAACAACAAGTGTAGAATCAACAACAACAACAAGTGTAGTATCAACAACAACAACAAGTGCAGTATCAACAACAACAAGTGCAGTATCAACAACAACAACAAGTGTAGTATCAACAACAACAACAAGTGTAGTATCAACAACAACAACAAGTGTAGTATCAACAACAACAAGCGCAGTATCAACAACAACAACAAGTGCAGTATCAACAACAACAACAAGTGCAGTATCAACAACAACAACAAGTGCAGTATCCACAACAACAACAAGTGCAGTATCAACAACAACAACAAGTGCAGTATCAACAACAACAAGTGCAGTAACAACAACAAGTGCAGTATCAACAACAACAACAAGTGCAGTAACAACAACAAGTGCAGTATCAACAACAAGTGCAGTATCAACAACAAGTGCAGTATCAACAACAACAACAAGTGCAGTATCAACAACAACAACAACAAGTGTAGTATCAACAACAACAACAAGTGTAGTATCAACAACAACAACAAGTGTAGTATCAACAACAACAACAAGTGTAGTATCAACAACAACAACAAGTGTAGTATCAACAACAACAACAAGTGTAGTATCAACAACAACAACAAGTGTAGTATCAACAACAACAACAACAACAACAACAAGTGTAGTATCAACAACAACAACAACAACAACAAGTGTAGTATCAACAACAACAACAAGTGTAGTATCAACAACAACAACAACAAGTGTAGTATCAACAACAACAACAACAACAAGTGTAGTATCAACAACAACAACAAAGAGTGTAGTATCAACAACAACAACAACAAGTGTAGTATCAACAACAACAACAACAAGTGTAGTATCAACAACAACAAGTGTAGTATCAACAACAAGTGTAGTATCAACAACAACAACAACAAGTGTAGTATCAACAACAACAACAAGTGTAGTATCAAAAACAACAACAACAAGTGTAGTATCAACAACAACAAGTGTAGTATCAACAACAACAACAACATCAAGTGTAGTATCAACAACAACAACAACAACATCAAGTGTAGTATCAACAACAACAACATCAAGTGTAGTATCAACAACAACAAGTGTAGTATCAACAACAACAACAAGTGTAGTATCAACAACAAGTGTAGTAACAACAACAAGTGTAGTAACAACAACAAGTGTAGTAACAACAACAACAAGTGTAGTAACAACAACAACAAGTGTAGTATCAACAAGTGTAGTATCAACAACAACAACAACAAGTGTAGTATCAACAACAACAACAACAAGTGTAGTATCAACAACAACAACAACAGGTGTAGTAACAACAACAACAACAACAGGTGTAGTAACAACAACAACAACAACAAGTGTAGTATCAACAACAACAACAACAAGTGTAGTATCAAAAAACAACAACAACAAGTGTAGTATCAACAACAACAACAAGTGTAGTAACAACAACAACAAGTGTAGTATCAACAACAACAACAACAAGTGTAGTAACAACAACAAGTGTAGTAACAACAACAACAACAAGTGTAGTAACAACAACAACAACAACAAGTGTAGTATCAACAACAACAACAAGTGTAGTATCAACAACAACAACAAGTGTAGTATCAACAACAACAACAAGTGTAGTATCAACAACAACAAGTGTAGTATCAACAACAACAACAAGTGTAGTATCAACAACAACAACAACAAGTGTAGTATCAACAACAACAACAAGTGTAGTATCAACAACAACAACAAGTGTAGTATCAACAACAACAAGTGTAGTATCAACAACAACAACAACAACAACAAGTGCAGTATCAACAACAACAACAAGTGCAGTATCAACAACAACAACAAGTGCAGTATCAACAACAAGTGCAGTATCAACAACAACAACAACAAGTGTAGTATCAACAACAAGTGTAGTATCAACAACAACAACAACAACAACAAGTGTAGTATCAACAACAACAACAAGTGTAGTATCAACAACAACAACAACAACAAGTGTAGTATCAACAACAACAACAACAACAAGTGTAGTATCAACAACAACAACAACAACAAGTGTAGTATCAACAACAACAACAAGTGTAGTATCAACAACAACAACAACAAGTGTAGTATCAACAACAACAACAACAAGTGTAGTATCAACAACAACAACAACAAGTGTAGTATCAACAACAACAACAACAAGTGTTGTATCAACAACAACAACAACAAGTGTAGTATCAACAACAACAACAACAACAAGTGTAGTATCAACAACAACAACAACAACAAGTGTAGTATCAACAACAACAACAACAAGTGTAGTATCAACAACAACAACAAGTGTAGTATCAACAACAACAACAAGTGTAGTATCAACAACAACAACAACAAGTGTAGTATCAACAACAACAACAACAACCAGTGTAGTATCAACAACAACAACAACAACCAGTGTAGTATCAATAACAACAACAACAACCAGTGTAGTATCAACAACAACAACAACCAGTGTAGTATCAACAACAACAACAACAACCAGTGTAGTATCAACAACAACAACAACAAGTGTAGTATCAACAACAACAACAAGTGTAGTATCAACAACAACAAGTGTAGTATCAACAACAACAACAAGTGTAGTATCAACAACAACAAGTGTGGTATCAACAACAACAACAAGTGTAGTATCAACAACAACAAGTGTAGTATCAACAACAACAACAACAAGTGTAGTATCAACAACAACAACAACAAGTGTAGTATCAACAACAACAACAACAACAAGTGTAGTATCAACAACAACAACAACAACAAGTGTAGTATCAACAACAACAACATCAAGTGTAGTATCAACAACAACAACAACATCAAGTGTAGTATCAACAACAACAACAACATCAAGTGTAGTATCAACAACAACAACATCAAGTGTAGTATCAACAACAACAACATCAAGTGTAGTATCAACAACAACAACAACATCAAGTGTAGTAACAACAACAACATCAAGTGTAGTATCAACAACAACAACATCAAGTGTAGTATCAACAACAACAACATCAAGTGTAGTATCAACAACAACAACAACAAGTGTAGTATCAACAACAACAAGTGTAGTAACAACAACAAGTGTAGTAACAACAAGTGTAGTAACAACAACAACAAGTGTAGTATCAACAACAACAAGTGTAGTATCAACAACAAGTGTAGTATCAACAACAAGTGTAGTATCAACAACAACAACAAGTGTAGTATCAACAACAACAACAACAACAAGTGTAGTATCAACAACAACAACAACAACAAGTGTAGTATCAACAACAACAACAGGTGTAGTATCAACAACAACAACAGGTGTAGTAACAACAACAACAACAACAAGTGTAGTAACAACAACAACAACAACAAGTGTAGTATCAACAACAACAACAAGTGTAGTATCAACAACAACAAGTGTAGTAACAACAACAACAAGTGTAGTATCAACAACAACAACAAGTGTAGTATCAACAACAACAACAACAAGTGTGGTATCAACAACAACAACAACAAGTGTGGTATCAACAACAACAACAACAAGTGTAGTATCAACAACAACAACAAGTGTAGTATCAACAACAACAACAAGTGTAGTATCAACAACAACAACAAGTGTAGTATCAACAACAACAAGTGTAGTATCAACAACAACAACAAGTGTAGTATCAACAACAACAACAACAAGTGTAGTATCAACAACAAGTGTAGTATCAACAACAACAACAACAAGTGTAGTATCAACAACAACAACAACAAGTGTAGTATCAACAACAACAACAAGTGTAGTATCAACAACAACAAGTGTAGTATCAACAACAACAAGTGTAGTATCAACAACAACAAGTGTAGTATCAACAACAACAACAACAAGTGTAGTATCAACAACAACAACAAGTGTAGTATCAACAACAACAACAAGTGTAGTATCATCAACAACAACAACAACAAGTGTAGTATCAACAACAACAAGTGTAGTATCAACAACAACAACAACAACAAGTGTAGTATCATCAACAACAACAACAAGTGTAGTATCATCAACAACAACAAGTGTAGTATCATCAACAACAACAACAAGTGTAGTATCATCAACAACAAGTGTAGTGTCATCAACAACAACAAGTGTAGTATCAACAACAACAAGTGTAGTATCAACAACAACAACAAGTGTAGTATCAACAACAACAACAAGTGTAGTATCAACAACAACAACAAGTGTAGTAACAACAACAACAACAAGTGTAGTATCAACAACAACAACAAGTGTAGTATCAACAACAACAACAACAAGTGTAGTATCAACAACAACAACAAGTGTAGTATCAACAACAACAACAAGTGTAGTATCAACAACAACAACAAGTGTAGTATCAACAACAACAAGTGTAGTATCAACAACAACAACAAGTGTAGTATCAACAACAAGTGTAGTATCAACAACAACAACAAGTGTAGTATCAACAACAAGTGTAGTATCAACAACAACAACAAGTGCAGTATCAACAACAACAACAAGTGCAGTATCAACAACAACAACAAGTGCAGTATCAACAACAACAACAACAACAAGTGCAGTGTCAACAACAACAACAAGTGCAGTATCAACAACAACAACAAGTGCAGTATCAACAACAACAACAAGTGCAGTATCAACAACAACAACAACAAGTGCAGTATCAACAACACCACCACGTGCAGTATCAACAACACCACCACGTGCAGTATCAACAACAACAACACGTGCAGTATCAACAACAACAACACGTGCAGTATCAACAACAACAACAAGTGTAGTATCAACAACAACAACAAGTGTAGTATCAACAACAACAACAACTGTAGTATCAACAACAACAACTGTAGTATCAACAACAACAACTGTAGTATCCACAACAACAACTGTAGTATCCACAACAACAACTGTAGTATCAACAACAACAACAACAACTGTAGTATCAACAACTGTAGCATCAACAACTGTAGCATCAACAACTGTAGCATCAACAACTGTAGCATCAACAACTGTAGCATCAACATCAACAACTGTAGCATCAACAACAACAACTGTAGCGTCAACAACAACAACTGTAGCATCAACAACAACACCAACTGTAGCATCAACAACAACACCAACTGTAGCATCAACAACAACACCAACTGTAGCATCAACAACAACACCAACTGTAGCATCAACAACAACACCAACTGTAGCATCAACAACAACACCAACTGTAGCATCAACTACAACACCAACTGTAGCATCAACTACAACTGTAGCATCAACTACAACTGTAGCATCAACAACAACTGTAGCATCAACAACTGTAGCATCAACAAGTATAGTATCATCAACTATAGTACCAACAACAACAACTGTAGTATCAACAACTGTAGTATCAACAACAACAACTGTAGTATCAACAACAACAACTGTAGTATCAACAACAACAACTGTAGTATCAACAACAACTGTGGTATCAACAACAACTGTGGTATCAACAACAACTGTGGTATCAACAACAACAACTGTGGTATCAACAACAACAACTGTGGTATCAACAACAACAACTGTGGTATCAACAACAACTGTGGTATCAACAACAACTGTGGTATCAACAACAACAACTGTGGTATCAACAACAACTGTGGTATCAACAACAACAACTGTGGTATCAACAACAACAACTGTATTACCAACAACAACAACAACTGTATTACCAACAACAACTGTATTACCAACAACAACAACAACTGTATTACCAACAACAACAACTGTATTACCAACAACAACAACTGTATTACCAAGAACAACAACTGTATTACCAACAACAACAACTGTATTACCAACAAGTGTAGTATCAACAACTGTAATAACTGTAGTATCAACAGCAACTGTATTAACAACTGTAGTATCAACAACAACTGTAGTATCAACAACTGTAGTTTCAACAACTGTAGGTTCAACAACAACTGTGGTATCAACAACAACTGTAGTATCAACAACAGTTGTAGTATCAACAACAGTTGTAGTATCAACAACAACTGTAGTATCAACAACAACTGTAGTATCAGCAACAACTGTAGTAACAGCAACAACTGTAGTAACAGCAACAACTGTAGTAACAGCAACAACTGTAGTAACAGCAACAACTGTAGTATCAACAGCAACTGTATTAACAACTGTAGTATCAACAACAACTGTAGTATCAACAACAACTGTAGTATCAACAACTGTAGGTTCAACAACAACTGTAGGTTCAACAACAACTGTGGTATCAACAACAACTGTAGTATCAACAACAGTTGTAGTATCAACAACAGTTGTAGTATCAACAACAACTGTAGTGTCAACAACAACTGTAGTGTCAACAACAACTGTAGTATCAACAACAACTGTAGTATCAGCAACAACTGTAGTATCAGCAACAACTGTAGTAACAGCAACAACTGTAGTAACAGCAACAACTGTAGTAACAGCAACAACTGTAGTAACAGCAACAACTGTAGTAACAGCAACAACTGTAGTAACAGCAACAACTGTAGTAACAGCAACAACTGTAGTAACAGCAACAACTGTAGTAACAGCAACAACTGTAGTAACAGCAACAACTGTAGTAACAGCAACAACTGTAGTAACAGCAACAACTGTAGTAACAGCAACAACTGTAGTAACAGCAACAACTGTAGTAACAGCAACAACTGTAGTAACAGCAACAACTGCAGTAACAGCAACATCTGCAGTAACAGCAACAACTGCAGTAACAGCAATAACTGTAGTAACAGCAACAACTGTAGTAACAGCAACAACTGTAGTTACAGCAACAACTGTAGTAACAGCAACAACTGTAGTAACAGCAACAACTGTAGTAACAGCAACAACTGTAGTAACAGCAACTGTATTAACAACTGTAGTATCAACAATAACTGTATTAACAACTGTAGCATCAACAACACCTGTATTAACAACTGTAGTATCAACAACAAGTGTATTAACAGCTGTAGTATCAACAACACCTGTATTAACAACTGTAGTATCAACAACTGTATTAACAACTGTAGTATCAACAATAACTGTATTAACAACTGTGGCATCAACAACACCTGTATTAACAACTGTAGTATCAACAACAAGTGTATTAACAGCTGTAGTATCAACAAGTGTATTAACAGCTGTAGTATCAACAAGTGTATTAACAACTGTAGTATCAACAACACCTGTATTAACAACTGTAGTATCAACAACAAGTGTATTAACAAGTGTAGTATCAACAACTGTATTAACAAGTGTAGTATCAACAACTGTATTAACAAGTGTAGTATCAACAACAACTGTATTAACCACTGTAGTATCAACAATAACTGTATTAACAACTGTAGTATCAACAACAACTGTATTAACAACTGTAGTATCAACAACAACTGTATTAACAACTGTAATATTAACAACTGTATGAACAACTGTAGTATCAGCAACAACTGTATGAACAACTATAGTATCAACACCTGTATCAACAACTGTTGTATCAACAACACCTGTATTAACAACTGTTGTATCAACAACACCTGTATTAACAACTGTAGTATCAACAACAAGTGTATTAACAGCTGTAGTATCAACAACACCTTTATTAACAACTGTAGTATCAACAACAAGTGTATTAACAACTGTAGTATCAACAAGTGTATTAACAGCTGTAGTATCAACAACAAGTGTATTAACAGCTGTAGTATCAACAACAAGTGTATTAACAGCTGTAGTATCAACAACAAGTGTATTAACAACTGTAGTATGAACAACACCTGTATTAACAACTGTAGTATCAACAACAAGTGTATTAACAAGTGTAGTATCAACAGCTGTATTAACAAGTGTAGTATCAACAACTGTATTAACAAGTGTAGTATCAACAACAACTGTATTAACCACTGTAGTATCAACAATAACTGTATTAACAACTGTAGTATCAACAACAACTGTATTAACAACTGTAGTATCAACAACAAGTGTATTAACAGCTGTAGTATCAACAAGTGTATTAACAGCTGTAGTATCAACAACAAGTGTATTAACAACTGTAGTATGAACAACACCTGTATTAACAACTGTAGTATCAACAACAAGTGTATTAACAAGTGTAGTATCAACAGCTGTATTAACAAGTGTAGTATCAACAACTGTATTAACAAGTGTAGTATCAACAACAACTGTATTAACCACTGTAGTATCAACAATAACTGTATTAACAACTGTAGTATCAACAACAACTGTATTAACAACTGTAGTATCAACAACAACTGTATTAACAACTGTAATATTAACAACTATATTAACAACTGTAGTATCAGCAACAACTGTATTAATAACCTTAGTATCAACAATAACTGTATTAATAACTTTAGTATCAACAACAACTGTATTAACAACTGTAGAATCAACAACTGTATTAACAACTGTAGTATCAACAACTGTATTAACAACTGTAGTATCAACAACAACTGTATTAACAACTGTAGTATCAGCGACAACTGTATTAACTGTAGTATCAACAACTGTAGTATCAACAACAACTGTAGTATCAACAACAACTGTAGTATCAACAACAACTGTAGTATCAACAACAACTGTAGTATCAACAACAACTGTAGTATCAACAACAACTGTAGTATCAACAACAACTGTAGTACCAACAACAACTGTAGTACCAACAACAACTGTAGTATCAACAACTGTTGTATCAACTGTAGTAACAACTGTAGTATCAACTGTAGTAACAACTGTAGTAACATCAACAAGTGCGGTAACAACAAGAATAGTAACCGCGATTGTAAGAATAACAATAGTAATAGTAATAGTAATAATAGTAGTAATAATAGTAATAATAATAGTAATAATAGTAATAATAATAATAATAATCGTAATCGTAATAATAATAATCGTAATCGTAATAATAATAATCGTAATCGTAATAATAATAATAATAATAATAATAATAATAATAATCGTAATAATAATAATCGTAATAATAATAATAATCGTAATAGTAGTAATAGTAATGTAATAATAGTAATAGTAATGTAATAATAGTAATAATAATAGTAATAATAATAGTAGTAATAGTAATGTAATAATAGTAATAGTAATGTAATAATAATAGTAGTAATAGTAATGTAATAATAGTAATAGTAATGTAATAATAGTAGTAATAGTAATAATAATAGTAGTAATAGTAATAATAATAGTAGTAATAGTAATAATAATAGTAGTAATAGTAATAATAATAGTAGTAATAATAATAATAATAATAGTAGTAGTAATAATAATAATAGTAATAGTAATAATAATAGTAGTAATAATAATAATAATAGTAATAATAATAATAATAATAATGTAGTAATAGTAATAATAATAATAATGTAGTAATAGTAATAATAATAATAATGTAGTAATAGTAATAATAATAGTAATAATAATAGTAATAATAATAGTAATAATAATAGTAATAATAATAGTAATAATAATAGTAATAATAATAGTAATAATAATAGTAATAATAGTAATAATAATAATAATAATGGTAATAATGATAATAATAATAATGGTAATAATAGTAATAATAATAATAATGATAATAATAGTAATAATAATAATAATGATAATAATAGTAATAATAATAATAATGATAATAATAGTAATAATAATAATAATAATAGTAATAATAATAATAATAATATAATAATAATAATAATAATAATAATAATAATAATAATAATAATAGTAATAATAGTAATAATAATAATAATAATAATAATAATAGTAATAATAATAATAATAATAATAATAGTAATAATAATAATAATAATAATAGTAATAATAATAGTAATAATAATAATAATAATAATAATAATAATAATAATAATAATAATAATAATAATAATAATAATAATAATAATAATAATAATAATAATAATAATAATAATAATAATAATAATAATAATAATAATAATAATAATAATAATAATAATAATAATAATAATAATAATAATAATAATAATAATAATAATAATAATAATAATAATAATAATAATAATAGTAATAATAATAATAATAATAATAATAATAATAATAGTAATAATAGTAATAATAATAATAATAATAATAGTAATAATAATAATAATAATAATAATAATAATAATAATAATAATAATAATAATAATAATAATAATAATAATAATAATAATAATAATAATAATAATAATAATAATAATAATAATAATAATAATAATAATAATAGTAATAATAATAGTAGTAGTAATAGTAATAATAACAACAATAACAACGATAACGATTATAGTAATAATAATAATAATAATAATAGTAATAATAATAGTAATAACAATAACAACAACAATAACAACAACAATAACAACAGCAACAATAATAATAAAATATATTTTGATCGCTTTAAGACTAGATTCTCTGTAGTTATGCAATATACTATGTCAATTACTTTTATATCTGTGTCACAAACTATTTCTCTTACGATCGACCTCTAGCTTTCCTTGTTTCCTTTATGCTATGAGAGAAGGTACTGTTCTGCACGCGCATTGAAATCTCCAGTGTTGTAATAAAGTTTTTGGTATAAATATAAGTCGGATTTTAAAACAATTCGTTGCGCTGATTTTGTTGTACTCTACAGCTCATTTTGTTATGTATCAATAGAAAATCAAGAGCAATAAGCGCATAAATCGTTTGTAAATGTGGATTAGAACTTTCAGTTTTTCTCCGTTAGATAAAGAAGAAATAGGGAGAGGGGAAAATGGGATAAATTACACTCTGAATCCTATCAAGAATCTACTTTTTTCTTATAGTTAAGTTTTTATCTGTTAATATAACTACGAAGGACACGATTAAAAGGTTTACGAGTTTAACTTCCCACTATATCATAATGTAAACTTCTGGTGTTAATTAATCCTTGCCCTTCCTTCCCTTATATTTGAATTGGTAAGTGCTCTTTCGCCATAACTTGTTTTATAGGTGGAAATATGTGAAGGACACAAACCTGGTGAAATGCTGAAACGAACCATTTTCCAGGAATTTGTAATTATTACAACCAAATAATTACAAAGTCTTTAGATAAAAATATTCTCATCATAGACTTTAAGCTTAATTGCTACACAAGAAAGTTAATAAAGCAACATAAATGCTAAAATAAATGCTTTTAGTCTCTAAAGTATTTAATTGATAGCATTTTAGACACTACAAAACCTCTTCCATAAGTTTATATTTTATATAAAATAAGGAAATATTGAACTAATATTACTTTATTCGTACGCATAAGTAGCCGTTTTTTCTACAATCCAATAATAATAATTGACAGCAAACCAATAACAGAAACAAGCAAAAACAAAATAAGTCTAAGTTAAAGTCAGTCATAATGAGGGAGAGGATTCGACCAGTGAATGATCATCGGGTCAAGTAGCATCATTAACGCCGGCAATAAGGTCTTGTTTGCTATAGCAATGGGTCTCCCGCGACCGGAGTACCAGAGCAATGACAGACCCAGCTCTTAAAATTGGCACTATAATTATAGCTTCATAATTTCCACAATGAAATACATAAACACACATGCACTACTTAAATTTGACCATTCATCCTGACAATCCCTCCGACCATATTGGTTACAGCTTATTAACAAAATGAGATCAAACTGCAACGCTCTTGTCCTTGGTATTAAAAGCATACAATTAAATTTTCGCAGTATCGTAGATTAGATGAAATGGGCTCCAATAAAAAATAATGCTGGTAGTTGGCATTATAAACCCAGAAGACAGGCAGATGTTTCTTATACAATAACGAGGATCTTATAAGAAACTTAACACGGGCTGTTATTGAGGTCACTAACCCTTCACAAGTTGCCAAGTGATAGTTAAAACATGCCCGTATTGCACACAACTTACCCTTCACATACACATACTTATACACACATTAATGGAATACTTGGCACGTCATAGTGATGAATTCTAAATTATGAGCAATGACACTGTTTCCGCGATGTGGTTTTTTCCAGTAATATTGTGAGAAAATGACATTCAGTTCAGTTACTTTCCTGGAACCTTATTTTTCTTCTAAGCTTTTCACAAGTACACAGTTCTCTTCTACTGACGTAAACACAGTGTGCAACTCACAACTGTTTTCTTCTTCTAGCATTGACTCAGCCTTTTCACTGTCTTTCTTCACTTTGTCTCTCATACCTAACTCTAATGTTGCAACCATTCAACACTAATTAAGACTTCATCACTTCAGCACGACGTATTCTTCACGACGACAGTAACACACACACACACACACACACACACACACACACACACACACACACACACACACACACACACACACACACACACACACACACAGCTGTCTCGCACTCTGACACACTGCCCAACTCATGTCTGTAATCTTAACGCCTCTAACTCGTTGCTTCCTTTCCTTACATAGGAAACGTCACATGGTCCTTTCTGGAACTTCTACAAACACGCCGGCCTCTCGAAGGTTTCAGCAATCCTTTGTTAAGCGCTGCGCTCGTTGCTATAGTCACGTATACACAAACAGTCGCGCAAGGTGATCACCTTTGTTTGCTCATCACCCTGGTATGTGGTGTGAAGTAGCTTAGCCCCGAAGGTCCTTTGTTATAGGCCGCGCCCGGTGCCATACTATTAATTAGCGCTAAAGGAACAAATTTTAGTTCAGGTATTCAATATTAAATATTTGCTCTACGATATCTTAATAATTTTCCTTCTTCTAACTTGCCATTACTGTATATATGTATTGATATTACTATGAAATCTAGGATAATCTAGAAACCACTGAAATAATTTTGACTACTCATTCCTCATAAATCGTGTTTTTCTTGATAGTTCTTCTTAAGGTACCTTTAACTGTAATTCCATAATGACTGATAAGGAATATAAGGATACTAACGTGTTGTAGTCTTAAAAGAAGATGTTTAAAAAAATACTATATTGGATTTGACTTCTTAACTGCTGAAAGAATGCGCGTACATTTTATTGCTTGGGATATGGCATGCCTTTATACGGGCTGTTACGAACATACGTGCAGATTTTTGCAATAGCAATAGTAATCGGGCTGAATGTTTACCACGGAATGCCGTTATCTTTACTTGATTTATTGAAATCTTAAGCCCATATCTTTTTAAGGTGTTACCTAGTTCATACACCTTTCTGCATTTTTCATTTGTTTGTGTAATTATGACATCATCTACAAAGAGCAGCATACTCTGTTGTAGTTCTTTTGTTTGATGCCTTTTGGTATTTTTCATTTCATTTCTCTAAGAATATCGTCCATATAAACATTGAAAAGAAGCGGGGACAAACTGCATCCAAGACCATTACCGACAATCATTTCTTTTGAAAATCATCCATTTCCTAAGTTTATTTTTATCTTCCACAATTTAGTATCTCCTTAATTTACATTTTCCTTGAGCATCCGTGTAGCATTTTGATTAAAAATTTCTACGCTTACTCTATTTTAAATAGAAAAATGCAGCCTGATTAGTTGGCAGATTATGCATTCTCTGCTACAGGGTCAAAGGTTCGAGCTTTGTTATAGGTGTGTATTAATGACACACCTGGTACCATGACTGATGACAACAATTATGCACTCGGTAAGGTAAAACTGGTTTGTTATTATAGACACGATTACCAATTTTAATAGTCTTTTGTTTTGTTCTTGCGTGTTTGTTAAGTGTGTCAAGAAGGCTCGGCCTGGCCGTGAATGCAAGCCAGCAGTCCAGGGGACCTTGAAATCCGTTGCACCTTGCGTTTTCTGCATTTTATCTGGCCTCTGATCTTACTTGTTTCTTGTTATGCAACATGCACTCGAGTGTGGGATGCGCGCGCATACGTGCACAAAAAGCTACAAAAGCATGCAACTACTGAAGAATTAACAAAGCAAACCACTAGTTGATAGAAGTGCAGAGGGCGTTTACATAAGCTAACTGACCTTGCTAAAAGATGCAATTGTACCAAGAACCGCCTTTTAGCTGTCTTTACCTTTAATACAAGAAGTTGAAGGCTAACTGGTATTTGGCTGCAGTTAGAAGCAACAAAAATTATCACATTGTGTTAAGGAAACGGTACCTCCTCTTGACCTCATGAACATCGGCGACAGCTCGAATAATTTCATTTATTAGTTTCCTATATCATTATTATATTTATTCAGAATTTCTTAAACTCTGTTTTATTTAAGGCTTATTATAGCTACAGCTGTATCACGGTATCAGTAAACATTTTTTAAAAAGAAAAAAGTGATGAATGTGACTCACTTTTCTCACATTACTTTTTTGGGATATAGCACGATTTCATGGCCTTTCCAGTAAATTATCTCTTATTCTCATCTACCAACAGGGGAGATTGTAAGCTATATGCTTGCAATGTTGATGTTAAGAAGTTAAATCCACTTTTCAGGGTAACTATTCACTTTAGAAGTATGAAATTTTGTACACCTATAAAACCAATGCTTTTTTAAACGCGCTGACCTTTTACATTATAGATATTATTACCATATTGTTTTTAAAAAGATTAATGAATATATAATCTGTTATTTATATCTGCCCTTGGACAGTTAAATTTATTTTAAATACACTTTTGGCAAGTTTTTAGGGGTTAAAAGATTAGATTATGATAAAATAGGGGTTAAACTTGCAAAATCAGCATAAAACACAAACTTGATATTTCTGACCCAAACCAGCTTACAACCTTCCCTTGCTACCCTCCTATATTACGTACTTTTAAGGCCTAGGTCGCTAACATTTTCATCCCCCTTAAACATAAAAATATGTTGATTGATACAGATATAAAATATAAACAAACCTAATTGTTGGTTTTACCATCTTAATTAAATTCTTCTTATTTATATTGCATACGTTATAATTTAAAAACTTGAATAAGTCCAACTTTCATTGTAATAATAGAAGATGTTGGGCAGAGAGTCAGTTAATTTTAATAACGTGAGATAGGCGCGAGATAAACAGAGTAGGTCGTGCTGAAATCAATAATTACCCATAGTAAACATAGAACTTGAAGGCGCTGTTGATTCTCAAATCGAAGAAAATTGTTAACTGGGCTGTATTTCTCTCATACATGAAAAATCTAAAGAGAGATATGAAAGATGCTATAGCATTTTTAAAAAATTGTTTGAATAAGAAGAAAGCAGGAATTAAAACAAATTATATGACTATTTTGTAGGTAGTAGGAAATATTACTTTCTATTGTTGACATGCACACATTAAAAAACCCATCAAGACACCGTAGAAAGGTGAATGTTTTGTTCCAAGGTTGGTATTTTACGCACCATATTAAATTGCTAATTATCTCCCAAAAGGTATACACCAGTCAGGTGTGTTAAATGTTTTCACTAACCCTCGAAAATTGAAAACTTTTCCTCGGTCCAGTAGATATCACTTACAGTTCGTTCGGTTTATGTTGAAACATGGGAATTAAGAGAGAGAACGCACTACTGCCCGCGCTTTTGTGGATACTCCATGACTGCCTAATCCCATTTCGCATCGGTTCCATGCAACATGCAACGGTGCGATTGACTGCCTGACTATAGCGCAGCTATCAGAGAGCAGCGCTTTAATAACTGCTGTTAGATAGCGTCAGTGTAGAGATCCCGTCCAAGAAGGGTTCCTTGGAGGGTACCGGTAAGCTGCTAAGATCTTCGGCTTCATGGATGTCGGATGTTGGATCACATCCGCAGTCTTCACATGCATCTTCCGATTCAGAGTAACTGTCTCGTATGTTGAAACTGTCCAATATGCCGTCCATTAATTCGTCTTTTTCCCCCAGTACATTTCTTCTATGCGCTTCACATGCTCACAGACAGCTTTCCAATTTGCGGGCAAGAAATGCGATACGACCTATAAATTGCACTACGCCTTTGTAAATGAATCTGCTGCTGTGCTTGTTGGTTGTCTGTTTGGTCGTTTCCTTCCTGGTGTTCTAACAACGCTCCCGTTTTCGTCTGCTTTCTTCTTTTCTTGCAAAATTCTGTATATTGAAGTGCGAGATACAGCAGTAGCTGCGGCGGTTCTTTCCATGACCTGTGTCACGGATATTGTTGGTTTACCCGATGTTAACGCCTCTAGTTCATCAGCAAAACACTTATGTACCAAACATACAACTTCCCGTGCATCAGATTGAAGAGGTTTCCCCTTTCTTCCAACACCAGCTTGGAACAATACAATTGTCAACACAGTGAGCAGGACTAAACGCATCACCAGCATTTCCATATTTCACTCTCAATATTAAGGGCTATATGTACATAAGCAGCCCGTACACTCGTCGAAACACATATCACCAACGGACGCAGACTAGGCAGTCGCGGATAGCCGTGGCGACGTGTTGTTATCCCTCCCCTATCACAGGGAGGGGTAGCGCTAAGTAGGTCATGTTCCAACTTAGACCAGACGGACTGTAACCTTATATTGCAATATACGCACTGTTACAAAGCTTTGGTCTTCCATATATACAAAACCTAACCCCGCGGCACAACAGCCCCTCCCTGGCTACCGCCCTGCCATTGCATCTTCCACCTCCGTCCACCAAGGTCTTATGAGTGCGGTGCAGTGTTGAAGGATGCGATGTGGTTAATTGCTGGTCCCTACCTGCCGGTCTTCGCAACCAGGAGCTGCTACTCTCAATCAAGTAACGAGGCTGAGTGCACCCCGGACTCGATCTCCCAGCGAGAGAAAATCCCCATGCCGGTATCGACAATAAATGGAATGGTTTCCAGAACAATTAGACCAAATATTTCCGAAGTTGCTGGTTTTCTTCTTTTAAAATGATGCAGTCACACTTAATTTTTTTCTAAATTCCTTTGGTCTTATGTCAATTTTACGGTTAAGATTGTTCACTTCATGACATTATGTAATGGTGAATCATGAATTGTTTATATGAGTGCAAACATTTTGTGTGTTTGAACTATTATCATACCCATGCCGGCAGAGGACCCATATATAAGTAGCATTAAATTCTGAACTGACTCGCATTGATTTCCATAAATAACACTATTGCAATGCAATCCATTATATACTGTTTCTATCCTGGTTTGTGAAAGACGCTGTCAATTGCCAAGATCATGTCAGGGGTGCCAATGTACAGAACTTTGTCCTGGAAAAGCTCTGTTACATGTCAATAAATCTACTAATAGGGATTCCCACCTTTAAGCACACTAAAAACCTCAATTGATGAGCTGGCGTCTCTCAGACGTACTCCAAGTTAAGTAACACTATCCTGTGTTGTTTTTGAGGAGCTGATTTCTGATACAGTACCTTCATATCTTTGCTTACTCTAGATATTGCAGTAAATTTTGGTGAATATGATTGTTCAGTGTGCAAGAGAATTGCAACATCTGGCAGACCTCACGTCACCAGTTGCATGATTTTTTCTGTTAGAAGCAGTAAAGTTTACAATGGGGAATTGTGCTATTCCATCCAGCGGAATGACGCTCAGAGACCCTGATTTTGAAATTTAGGTGCTTAAAAGATCAAAAAGATGCCAGTGATAAAAGTAACTGGATAGCAGATGGTAATTGAAAGTGAACCTGATACAGAGAAATCGTAAACGTGATACTGTTGAAGTGGCTGAAAGCTCTTGCATGAAGATGAAAATGCTGTACATAAACAAAAACAGAAGTCAGGAAAGGCGATTTGTTTTAGAACTCATATGTGCAAAAATGAGTCTGTGAGTAGATATTTTCACTCTCCAAGCCACAGTAATAAGCATTTGCTTGTTTTGAGTCCTTTTGAACGGCTGAGGAACATAGTTGATTACAAGACTGCATCGGATTTTATTTGATGGCACAAATAATTTTAAAATGGACTAATATGAAGTGGAATAACGCTGGACAAAAGTTTCAGTTTGGTGGTCATTCCCATACTTAAGATGTTGATCATTTTGAGATGCTGCATTGAAATCAAATGATAAAGATATTTTATCTACGTCTGCAACAAATTGCAATTGCAAAGGAATACTGTTTTATCATACCCTAAAAAGAGATTTTCCAATCTTCTGCTACGTTTGCGAATCGCCAATTCTAAAGAAAGATTTCAAAGACATCTAAAAATCTGCATAAACTGTGGGGAAAAAGCACAATACGAAGGGCTTGCACATTTTGAAGTACTTTACATTTTATATAATGGGCATACGTTGCTGAATCTGAAAGTACCTGGCTTTTGTTGTTATTATACGTTACTCCTAAAACGTCAAATATTTTATTCTCTAATTATTTACACAAGAGGGTTCTTTATTTTTTGAACGTTTAAAAGAATATACATAATTGTGAAGCTTGCCAATTATTAAAATAATGTTTAATGATGCCTTAATTAAATATAAAACTGAGTCTTAAAAAGCCAATAAACATTTATTTTGGAGTAACAAATATCAGGTGTCTCCCAGACACCATGTCAGCAGTAGTGCGACAAGTTTACCACGTCACCAGTTAAGGGTTAAAAACACATCTAGGCCGGGTTTGAAAACGCTACCTCGGGGTTAGTAGGCCACTGTCTAACCATCTTTTGCAGTACTTGCCATAACAGAGCTAACATTCATATTTATTATCCACTACCCACATCATTGGGTGTTCCTGGGAGGAATAGCAGAAGCACCACCAACCGAGGCGTAACGGTCTCCTTCCTCTACCGCCCAAAAACAAGGAACGGCGGGAGGGCTCTGCAGTATAACGGAAAATATGGCCCGATGCTATCGCGGATGGCGGATTTTGGAGTGGTCATAGGGGCAGAAGTCACTAGTCAGTCAGTCAGTAAGGCAGTCAGGTGTCCGGGACACCCGCATCTCTATCCATCAGAACTCCACCTGTATACGAGGTAAGATTTTTGTTGCAAGAAAGCCGGCTGCTTCAACATCGAGAGATGCTGGTGGCTCAAGGTCTTACTAACACTTTCTTCTAATACCACAACCGCCACTATCGCCCCTCTAACGACTTCCAAGAATACTCTTGTCTATTAACGTGTACAGAGCCAGTGTGCCTACTATAAATACAGGTACATAGGTGAGGGCGTACCTAAGGAAGGACATTCACCACACGTAGTGTCGCCGTCTGATTCTCTGGCACAAGATGACCATAAAACCTGCTGACCTTTAACTCCACATGATGATGAAAACAAAACATTGATTTATGTCAGCATATCTCATGTAAGCTAAAGTTGGAAAGAAAGTATTAGACTGAATAACACTTATATTCACACGTATTTCACTACCCACAATAGTTTATTAGAACAATTGGTTTAAAGATGGGCTGCCATCTATGACCTAAAACCAAAATTGCATATCCAAATTTAACACAACAACATATCTTGATATTTTCGCCTTATAAGACTTGGGAGAGGTCAAGTAAATGGGATGTAATATTACATAAACAAGCTGTCCCAGTTTGCTGGAAAGTATGTTTCATTAGTACTGCAAATTATGAAAATGGAAAACAAGGGATAAATAAGGGCTACCTCAAATATCCTATTAAAATACGTAATAAACTTAAAATCCAAAACAGGCTAAAAGGTTAAATAAAATCCCAATATCAGTCAGTATTTCAACCGGAAGCTCTGAATTCGCACCCTCACACACATTACAGGGGGTTTCTCAAGATTTAACTTAAACTAAAATTAATGGAACATTTTTTTTTTGGGGGGGGGGGGTTTGAAGTGCTGAATTACGAGGGTCGCACTGAGAATATTTAGAAAATTAAATAAGTATCAATTTCTATTGTTCTATTTCCCTTCAACAACAACAACATGGCTATATTTCCATCAGTAGCGACAGTTCTCTGATCTCCTTCAACGAAATTAATCACTAAAAAAAATAATCGTCTTTTTTTAATTTGCTGTGCAATTATAAATTGCTATCCTAGACTAGACTTCTTTGCCAAATGCATTTATACATCGATTTTCATGTTCCCTAGAAAAATCATACCTCGGAAATGTTCTCCCTCAAATTCATTTTTGGAGGAACGCGAAATCCTTAAGTGACGGGAAAATCCAATAAACTATACGGCAGAACACGAAAAATTAACTGTCAGATGTATACAAGTTTCATTTGTGTTTAGAAACATACCATTGTAAAAATGTTCAGTATACAGCAGTCTTAGGGAAAATTATAACTCTAGCACGCTTAAAATTCAATCATGTTTACTTCACTAAACATCTTTATACAAACAATATTAGTCTCCTTTCTGTGATTACTGTGATGGACAGATAGAAGATTATCACACGTTCTTTGCATGCAGAAAAAGCTTCACAGCAATACATCATTTCCAAGATCAGATAGCAAATTCAGCCATTAATCTTCCATGCAATGTCGTTCACTTACTTGCATTAACTAATGTTAATGTGTACCTTCTGATGATAAACATTTCAAACCAAATCAATGTTTAAATTTAAATTTTGAACGTTAATGTAGTGTAATATTTGAAGATATGTAGGTATTCTTTGCAAATTTATACGAAGCTAGCTAAAATATCCGGTGTTGCCCGTGATTTCACGATTTATGCCCACAACTTTTAGACTTAGGTTGCATTTGCCTAATAGCCTTGAATCTCTTTGGAGACGTTTAAAATAACATTACTTATTGCGCTGAAAAAGAGAAAGTTAAATTAAAACTGGTACTATAAAGAACAAAAATAAAGAAAATAAAGTAAATAAATAAAATCACCAGAAAGACAGTATAAAAAGCACTGTTGAACCACCACAAATACTACAGGAAGTAAGGCCGGTAGAGAAAACCGTTTCACTTCTATTTCAATCATATAGAAAATTGTATGAATTCTATGTTGAAGAGCGAGTAGAAAAGAACGTGAGAATGTGTTTCGTAAAAGAAAAGTGAGCAGATAAAACCATGGTACTTCAATAATATAGAAAATTGTATGTAGAAAAGAGTTGAGAAAAAATGCGATGGTGCTTCGTAAAGGAAAAGTAACTGGAGAAAACTGCGTGAATGCAGTTGTATTTCAATCATAGAAAATTGTATGAATTTTCTGCTGAAGGACGAGTAGAGAAAGAAATGTGACTGGATCTTGTGAAAGAGGAACGAGTAGAAAAAACCATGCCAATGTAGTATGTAGCTGCATAGTAAAATTAATAGCAGACAGATCTTTTCCTTGGAAAAATACTTCCTGCCGAGTTTCGCGGTGATCGGTCAAGCAGTTTTGCAGATTAACCTTTATTGGAATAAAATTGTTATTGGCTGAATGGATAATTTCTTCTTTTTGTTTTCTTTTTTCTTTACCTGATTATCTTGTCCTTATGTAGGACTTACAAGCCAGTGTCTAGGGTCAGACGCCTCTCGGGAGGAACCTATGGACTGTACAGAGTGAAGACCTGGAAGCGGGTGACCAGCCAAGTACCAGGTATTAAAGTGAGGAAGAGGATATGAAATGCTGACGAAATCAATGACTGGAAAGACGATAATGGAGCAATTGGTGGAATGAGGGACAGGTGAAACCCAAGATCCCGGAGAAAACCCGCCTTGATGCTGTTTCGTCCACCACGAATACCACATGCGGGTTCCTAGGATCGAACCCGGGTCACCTAGGTGGTAGGCGAACGTTCTAGCAATTCGGCCACGGCGTCGCCATGGATAATTTCTTATGGTCAATAAATTGTACAAAATAAACGTACAGTTTCGCCCTCTAATCTCTTTTCTGAGTCAGGTACCGAAAAAGTTCATACGAAATGTGTGTTCTCGTAAATGTAAACAATATTGCCTTGCGATACTTATCAGCGATAATATCGAGTAGAGGAACAACAATACTAAGATGGAAGTTGGTATGGATCCTTGCAAGTCAGGTTCCATTCTGGCGCGACAATCAATCACCAAGTGAGATAAGAAGGTTCTTATAACAGCAGGAAGTTGCCTCAGCACTTTTACTTGGTGTACTTTTATTTCTTTAGAGGAAGAGCGTCGTCGACAGGGCAGGAAACGAGCTAGTGATAACGGCCCTTCCTCCCACACCTATGTACCTGCCCCACCTCTTATTGTCGATCTGCAGGAAACCCTCCACAGACGATCAGCTTCTTCAGCTTGTGTTAAAGGAAGCTGCACCACAATACAATTCGAGGTGCAAATTGCAGATATCCCATGCAATTTATCTAAACCAGTACGTGTTTCTCAGACTTGATTCGTACTATAATCTTATTAAGTATATTTTATAAGATTATTCTTTTATACGTACTGTCTTTTTTTTTTTTTTTTTTTTTTTTTTTTTCCCAGATGTGAATAAAACAGAAACACACTTCGGAAGACCTCAGGCTTGAAGTGAGGAAAGCGCACCTCGTGCTGGCACGAAGAACGATCAGCTCGCCGCGGTAATAAGCTTAGAGAGATGAAAGAACTTCTGATAAACTGGGTAACTTCCTCTCGCATATCTCATCCCGGGGAGGTTAACTTGGCTTGATTGAGAATTGGCCAATGCAATTTGTCGCATGGTTACCTATTTAAACGGGACCCTACTCCTCTCTTTTGTTAGTCCGTCACGTGCTGCTAGAGTGTTCCTAATTAGCGCACTTTCGAGACTCTCTGTAGTTGTCTGCCAGACTTGCAGAGGTCTTGGCGGACGACAAAGCCGCGGTTGATAGAGTTTTTAAGTTTTTAGCGGAGAGTAACATGAGTTTGAGGATTTGAAACTTTAGATATCTAGTTTTAATTCTTTTGGCATCTTTATCACTAATTTCTTTTTTACTGGTAATTTTATTTTTTATTGCAGTTTATATCTGGCTTTTGCCAAGAATTGTTTTGAGGGGGCTGATGATCATGTAGTTGAGCGCCCTTAAACCTACATCTCTCCTCCCCATTTTATTAATTCTCCTTTGCTGCTGTATTTCCGTTTCCTGGATCTTATCTTGTCCTCCATCTCCTCTTGTTCTTTGAGCTTGTAATCTAGTCGATCTCCTGAAATCCGTTCTTTATCTGTTGGTGCTGTGCATTCCTCTGTGATTCTCAACTCTTCTTCCATTGCGTGTGTCGAGACCATATCTGCCATTAATGTAAAATGTTGGCATTCTTGTTCCTATAGTCGCCGTCAGGAACGAAAGCGCTTGCGCAGTAAACAAATATCCAATGACGCCACAGTCACGTGTTTTCTAGCCAACTAGACGCAGTCTGTTACAGAGCGGCTGTGTATTTGTACAGTTTTACAGTGATATTAAGTAATTCCGAGCAATAACTCCACTCTGTTGTTTGATGGTAAGTCTATTAACAGTTCCGGAGATGTCAGAAGCCAAAAAACACTGCAGTATTCACAGTCAAACCAGGAAAATGGTGTATAATGTGTACAAATACTTCCTGAGAAATATGGGAAACAGTTGCAACGCAGCACTTCCCCTCTATCCCCTATATACGCGTAATCTGTCACCACCATCGTTCCTGACGGCTACTCTAACAATGTTCTAAATACTCTTTCCTATTCTTCCCTCCTTTATCAACTGATGACGTAGTGTGCATTCAAACAATACATGTTCCGGAGTATTTCTTGTTTTATATCGCTGTTTCCTCTATTAATCTTCTTGAAAAGGTATCATATAGACCATGTCCCACTAGATAATGAATTAGATCTTTAGTTAATTTTCTGAGAGCAGCCTCTCTGAATGATGAAATTAATTCAGGCGAATATGTTTACCTGCTGCAGGTGCTCCACCAGTTATTAATCGATAGAAAACAATTGCAGCCCTTCCTGAATGTCGGAACCGCTGATTTATTTTCACTGCAAGTTTTCCATGATTTTGTTCTAAATGATTGTTAGTTCTCCCTGCATTCTCACTTTGTCTACTACGCATAGCAAGTTCGGTGGTGGTGGTGGTGTTTAAGGGCCCGTCGACAGCTAGGTCATTTAGCAAGTTCGGGGAAGTACTGTAATCGACAGAAAAGTTCTATGCTGAGAGTTCACCGGAAATGTATGTTTTGAGGCACCCTGAATAAAAAAAGCGTTTTTAGAAAAAGGTGTGTGTGTGCGTGCCCGTCCGTCTGTGAACAGTGCAACTAAAAAACGTAAAGCCGGTTAAAAACAAAGTTATTTAACTGTAGTATCTTTCAAGGATGCAAGGCAAAGAGTGAAGAAAATTCCGCCACCCTAAACTACCCTTTACATAGAATTTTTTTTTTCAAAATTGTAATATTCTCAAAAAACGACTTTGATTAAAATTCCATACGTTTAAGATATTTTTCTGACAAATATAATGTGTATTTTCAATTTTATGGCTATAGCCTATAAAGTCTTGATGACTTTTGCATGACTGTTAAACCGTAATAGATAGACCAAATCTTAATATACAAAAAATGTAGGTCTCGTTATAGCACAAGTTATGTCCAAATTCATTTTTTTTTTGTGGAGTGAACAATTTTGGAGATATTCCTTGTTATTTGTGAGTCTTGCAGTACTCAACGTTTCTCAAATGGAAGGTCGTTATTCACTATTTTATCTCTTGGCCGTGCAGAGAGAACAGAATTTAAGCTTTAAAATATTTGATTATCGTTCAAAGCTGTGTTCCCACATTCCCCTTGCACCTACAAGTAAATAAGATAATTTCTGCAAATATTTATCTGGACTAGCATGAAGAACATAGATAAGAGTTTGTAAGAATAGTTAGTACAATAGTAAAAAAAGTTATGTGAGTGGAACACATCAGATTTTTATAATCTTCTGTGCCCTTGACAAAACGACAAAATAAGAGATATGCTGTTTTCTTTCTGTGAGTATATCAATAGTATTTACAGTTGCACTATTTAGAATCTCCTCATTCTCACACCTATGTGTTTAGCTTGAATTTTGGAGCAAAAGCGTATTAATTTTATCACTAATATTTATCCACGCTCCTGCTATTTCCTTTAGAAATCTGTAGCAAATTTTGCGATAGCTTATCGGCTTCCTGCAAAGCACCTTTTGAGGAATTCCCTCATGTAAATATTTTCTTCTTGCGGAAGGCTGCTGCACATAATAATGCTCCACGCGTTGCAAGGTAGAATGACTGTTGCTGAAGGAGGCTTCGGAATGGCCAGGTCTCTAAGCATAGTCAATGTCGCGGGTTCATATCCGGTCCAGACCGATGGTTTTAAGTGTGCTTAAAAATGACAGCTCCATGTCAGTAGATTTACTGGTATGTAAAAGAACTCCTGCGGGACAATATTCCGGCACACCGGTGACGCTGATGTGATCCTGGCAACTGACAGCGCCGTTAAACAACGAAAAAGTTTTTAATTTAATTCTAAGCATGGCGTATTTCAGCTAGCACGCCAGTCATGGTTAATTCTGCCCTCGAACCATGGAGAAACTTTCAACCTATCTGAACTTACTGCTTACGCTTAAGGAATATATCAATATTTGGCAACGAAGTCGAAGTGCATAGCCTTAGAAGATACATCAAAATATCGTAGCGTAGCATATTGTGATACAGACTTTTAATATAGTTCAATCTGGAGAAAATCTGTTCACAAATCTTGCAAATGGTTATTTCTCTATCTTCACTTTAATCGACATAAGCATTTTCAGAAAGTATCTTGGAAAGCGGTCTTGGAAATGGTTCTCTAAAAAAAGCTCAAATTGTGTGTTTTAACGAGTTCTACATTTTTTATTCGGTAAGACTGTTTCTTACTGTTTAGCATTTATGCAAAAATCATTCAGAATGAAGAGGTCTTCTGAGGACCTTCCCAGACAATTCAAGGTATGACTTAGAAATTGCCATGGAATTGCCTGTTTGTGGCCATCATTGGATACTGACTGTGACTTAGCAAGTCACAGGCACTAGATAACGCACTCTCTGATTGAAGGTGGCGAAGCAGTAAGCATCAAGAGATAAGGATGGACATCGCTAGTATAGGACGTCATGGAAGGGACTTGCCATGTCGACCTTGAAGATCTTTTGTACTATATCCCTTTCGGGGCACCAGCAGAAGAAAGGATGAGGTGAGAGGAGACAAAGAGCGGCCGATGGAAGGAGTTACGACAGAGAAAAGGGCAGAGTCCCTACATTTATACATCCCCCCAACGAGGTCTTAGACATCCCATAGAGGGGTTCCGAGGGGTGCATACTAGTTCGCTCCCATCAGATGCACAACTGAAATTAAGAGCACTAATTCCACGCTGTGCAGGTATACGTAGGCTCTCATGATGCCGATTCGAATTTGTTCTCGTAAGGATTCGAGCGTGTTTTCATGTTGGCAGTGATGCAGGTATGCATGGGTTTTCATGTTGGCGACGCCGATTCGAATTTGTTTTCGTGATTTGATGTCTGCAAAGGCTAGTCTATTTCACAAGAGTTGTTCATTTCGCGGTGTAATTACGACCATGCAAGAAACATCAGATAGTAAAATTTATGATTGGTTTGTGGCAAAACTGCTAGACAAAGACAAAACACCAAAGTGGATGCATATTAAGATACCAGTAATCAAAATACAGGATGTTAATGAACTACACTGAAATATTTTCACAGGATATAGAGATGTCAAACAAGTAATTTGAGATAGCAGAGTTGTGTTCGTTCAAATTTGGAAGCTACCCTATAACTATAGCCGAATCAAGGAAATGATGGTGGTAATGTTTTTCTTCATATGGAATAAAAAAAATGAAGCATAAATAATAACTAAGGTAGGAAACGAATCTTTGGGACTACAACCTTTGACGTTACGAATTAAGCCACAAGAGCATTCAAGCAAAGGTCTTTAGAGTAGGCTTCACAACGCAAGAAGACAGTGAATCGTTGTTCAGTGTCGCACTGTCAGGTGATTAGTCCGAGATTTGAGATTTTTACGGCATTAAATCTTGAGAACGCTGATAAAGATATGCTGAAAATCGATATTTATATGCTCGAGCAGTACCTTTTAAGACATTCTAAATCAATTATTCACCAGGCTTTCCTTTAACACCGACTTATCGGCAACTGATATTAAAATGTTTAACACCATATAACTGCGTTATGTTTAGTCGCAGACCGAACATTACCCATTTAAAATTACTTACATCAGTCACGTCTATAATCTCTTGAGTTATTTCGATGCAGTTCGTTAACATCCTGTATGTGTACTTATACCTCCTACAGTCCGTGTATCAATATCCCAAATGAAATGGAACATTCGATTTATAAGCCTGTAATTTGTTTTGGCCATATTTTCTTTCTCCCATTCTCCCTTTCTCCCTTCCTCCCTTCCTTTCTACCTTTCTCCGTTTCTGTCTGTCTTCTGTCTGTCTGTCTGTCTGTCTGTCTCTCTCTCTCTCTCTGTCTGTCTCTCTGTCTGTCTCTCTGTGTATCTGTCTGTCTCTCTGTCTCTGTCTCTCTCTGTCTCTGTCTCTCTCTGTCTCTGTCTGTCTCTGTATTTCGTTCTTTCTTTCCTTCTTTCTTTATTTCTTTCATACCTTCTTTCTTTCCTTCCTTCCCTCCCTCACTTCTTTCTTTCTTTCGTTCTTCTTTTTCCCTCTACATGTGCATTTGCTTTTGCAAATAAACAAGAGCAAGGTTGAGGAAGGACGAATTTTGGAAAAGAAATGTCTCCCAAGAGTGACAAACCTAATGCACATGTTGCATTTGTTTACATTAACTTTGCCCTTTGCTTGTGGAGATAAGAACAAACATACTTTAATTGAAACGTACCGATCTAATGAGAACCAACATAATAATTATAGAGAACTAGGACTATTTCTTTCTTCTTAAGAAAGTTCTGGTGTGGCAGCTATTAAAATCGTGACCACAGCAAGGATCCGTTGTTTTAATTATGAGAACTAACGGTTTTATTAGCCTCGTTTCCTTACACAAAAAATACTTTTCACCTTCATTAACCACTATCATTTCAATTATATATAAAACTATCTTCACGATGGCGGTATGTACTCAAATATTTATCAGAGCGTCATTAAAATGCCATTACTGCTTGAGTAAATCATGCATTAGTCGGTCTAGCCCTCTTTAATATACTTCAATTCGACACAGTGTATCATAATCAGGTAGTTACGTTAGCATGACGTCATGAATCTTCATAGAACGTCATTATGTTGCCGCTGATATCCTGCCAAGTTATTATTTCAGCTCCAATCTAAGTCTACTGCTGCAGCACCGCATTCATACGATTTACATTCAGGTTAAAAAGAAAGTTCAACTATACAAATTATTTTTACTTCCTCTACTGCGTATAGTAAATAGGGGAATATTGTATTCGACCCAAAAGTTCGAAATTTCAGCGGAAATGTACGTTTAGAAGCTCCCTAAATCCAAGAAAGAGATATAGGAAGACCGGGAAATCGAAGGACATGATATTGGTGGAGACGGAACGGATCCATGAGTTCAAACCACGAATGATATTCATGACATCCAAATTCATAAATTCCGTGTTCGTCCTGAGCAGGTTCTTTAAGGAATACTTGTTTATGGAGCTAAGGTTATAGAAATTTCTTTGAAAGTTTCCGTGAATTTTCTGAGAGACCCATGTAAATTTTTGAACGTGTTAGATTCATTTATGTTGCTCAGTGTGGCGATTTTTTTATTTGTTTCTTCTTACGAGTTGCTTTATCTTCCGTCTACAATCTCTTTGATGAAACCAGTTTACACACGATTTCCAGTACTTTGTTGTACTTCTTGCTGCGCCCTTCTCTGTGCATAAAAATATTTACCAGTATAAAGGTTAGTCTGTATACTACTGCATATTTGTTTTTCCTTTGGTTATACCTGTCGTTTTTACTTTCTCTAGTACGTACATAAGTGGGGAAAGTATTGTATTCCACTCAAAAATTAGATGTCGAGATTTCACCGGAAATAAATATTTTCAAGCCAGCTGAATTAAAAAAAAAAAAAAAATAGGCGTTTTAGAAAAAGGTCCGTGTGTCTATGTGTGTGCGCGCGCATAACTCAAAAACGAAAAGTGGGCTAAAAACCAAAGTTGGCATTTCAGTTTAATGTCTTTCAAGGATACGACACGAAGAGTTTGAAGAACATTCTTCCACCCTAAAGAACCCTTTAGATGGGACATTTTTAGAAAATGTTGGTTTCCTCCAAATTGGCTCTAACATTTTGATTAAAATGTCATATGTTTAATGTATTTTTATGACAAATGAAATGTGTATTTTGAATTTTCTGACTCTAGCACACGTACTCCAGTTTACTCTGGATCACTTTTGCATAACTAGTAAACAGTAAGAGATAGATGAAAGCTTACTATACAAAAATATAGATCTTGCTAAAACACACCACTTGTATCCATATTAATTTTTATAAAGTGAATCATTTCGGAGATATTCCTATTTGTGAGAGTTTTGAAAAACAAACTTTCGTCAAAGAGAACGTCGTTGTTCATTTTTTATAGAGAACGGAATCTCAAAGCTTTAAAAGATTTGACTATCGCTCAAAGCCTATTGTATTCCTACATTCCCCTGGCACCTACAAGATAGTAAGTATTGATACAAATTCTATAAACATTTATCTCTATTAGCATGAAGAAGATAAGAGCAATCAATTTTTTAAGAGTAGTTAGTACAAGAGTAGAGAAGGTCATGCGAGTGCACCACAGATTTTTTTGAATTTTGCATTACTTATACTTTTCTCAAATGGTATGTCGTTATTCATCTTTTGTCTCTTGGCCACACAAAGAACGGAGTTTCAAATCCATCACAATAGCGACCAGATCTTAAAAGATTTAACTATCGCTTAAAGCGTACTGCATTCCCATATACCCTTTGCATCTAAAGTAAATAAAACAAGGAATATCTCCGAAATGGTTCACCCTACAAGAAAATTCAGACATAAATTGTGTATTTTAGCAAGATCTACATTTTTGTATAGTATGATTTGGTCTATCTCTAACGGTTTACCAGTTATGCAAAAGTCGTCCAGAGTAAATATGACTACAGGGGCTATAGCCAGAAAATTCAAGATATACATTTCATTTGTCACAAAAATAACTCAAACATATGACATTTTAATCAAAATCGTTAGAGCCATTTTCAAGAAAATAAACATTTTCGAAAATTTTTCCATGTAAAGGGTAGTTTAACGTGGGGCTATTTGCTTCAGAATCTTGGTGTCGCATCCTTGAAAGACATTAAACTTAAATACCAACTTTGGTTTCTAACCGACTTTTCGTTTTTGAGTTAGGCTACCTACAGACACAGTCAAACACACACACGGACCTTTTTCTAAAAATGATTTTTTGGATTCAGGGGGTCTCAAAACATATTTCCGGTGAAATCTCGACATCGAATTTTAGGGTGGAATACCAGTAGAGAAAGTAGAAGTGAGGTAATTCTTGGAGATGTGTACTTCGAATAACGTGAAGTTAGAGAAAGAAGTGTTTTTCATTAAAAGTTTGAACAACAGTAGAAGGGAAAGTAATATGTGTGCAACACACTTTTCAATCACATATCTTGGGTAGAATTGAGAGTTTTTATAAGAGAACTATAATTATAGTGTGAGTTATTCATTGGCAGAGACAGGCATATGAACGTATCATTTATGATTTTTTTTTTCGGTACGGTACACGAGGGGCAACGAAGCAATGCTTTCCCATACGCATGGGTGTCACGAAGGGGGAAGGGGGCAAGGAGGGAGGCCACCCCCCCCCCCCTTGCAAATTAACGAATTTAAGGTGTAGTCAATTACTGAATATTAGACTATTGTTTCAATTTTGATGTAAAGAACAAGTTTTATTTAGCACAAATTAATAGTTATCCGCAACAAATACTATAAATTTTGACAACAGAATAATGAATTCATATTGTTTGATTACAAACTAACAACATCCGGCCCTCCCCTGAAAAAAATATATCTGTCGACGCCCAAGCGCATACGTTGAATGTGACAAGGAGTTAGGTAGGGAAAACTGGTGTTACATGTTGACAAATCTCAGCTCCTCTGAGAAGTGTAAAATGGTACAATAACAGTACCGTATCCAAAGACACGCCTGTTTTGCTGTAATATATAATAGGATAAAAATTCCAGCTAGGACACGGGAAGCAAGTGGACACGTTTTACTTTCCCATGTCCCGGTGATATACTGCGGCAGGGGTCAACTCAAGGTCAAACGATACCATTTCGAATCGCATTTACAGGTAAATTGGTCTTTACGAGAGTGAGTGGGTAATAAACGTGAATGCGTTGCGAAATATATACTTGCCATACAGTGTTGCGAGCATGTGGCGCCTCTGGTGGGATCTTATTATACATCATGATCTGTGACGACAGTCTGGAGCACATCTTTATGATCATGGTGTCCCTACAGAAGTTGTTTGTAGCTTAGATAATCAATCGTTACTTGAGGATGTCCTAAATGTATATTGAAATATGTTCCACTCATGGTTTATCTCCAGCCACTATTAATTTTTATTTATTTTACAAACTTTTCATGCCAAGACTTATTTTTCCATCGGGCTCATGAAATCAATTTGCTCTACTGATAGATCTTAAGGGAAAGCTTAATTTTAGTGCTTTTAAAATCGTTGCTAAATCAAAATCATTTTATTCTGTTGAAGATTATGTGAGTGAAATTATGTTAGCACTTACGTGGCACAACAGACCATTCGGGCCAAAGTCTACCGCCCGAACGCTGCGTCCTCCAGCTCTGCCCACCACAGGCGTCATGAGTGGGATGCAGTACTGCAGGTGTCACTTGGTCATCCAGTTATGCGGTATTCACGACCAGGGACCGTTACTTCTTAATCAAGCAGCTCCTCAATTGGCCTCTCAGGGACCTAACGAGGCTGAGTGCACCCCATGCCAGATCTCCTAACGGGAGAAAAATCTCCACGCCGGTATCAGGGATCAAACCCGAGTCCTCCACGCCAGAAGAAGGCGTGCTACCACTGCGAACACTTATGTAGCTGGTTTAATGACAAATCATTGCCAATTTAGAATAGGCATTAAATGTAATTAGGAATGCTTTATCATTATAACAACCACATACAGACCTCATAGGTACTATCACAAGTAATATCCTAGGACGTCTTGACATAACCGATGAACTCCCGAGCGAAACCAGAGGATTTTCTGGGAAGGGCATAGCGTCGAATGATATTTACCTGGAGTATTTCGCAAATAAGATATGAATTTAAATACTATACAGCAAACACTTGACCAGAAAATATTAAATTCTATTAAAAATTACCTAAAATATATTCATTACGCTTAGTGCAGTTTGGCTTATTCAATACTGCCAACTGAGGAAAACGAATTCCACGAATTACATGCATCTCGATTTTCTCTTGTTATAACAGAAAACCAGTTTATAATCTCAAATATATCTGAATTTATGATTAAGATTAGCAAATAAGCTTTCTTATGAGAAAATCATTAATTATTAAAATGACAGTTGTTAAAAACGCAGTTGTCAAATTGAGGCAGTATTTTTGTGTAAGCCCTCTGAGATAATTAAAATTCCAAATAAGAGGCAACAGAAAGCCCCTGAAATAACCATGTTATTATAAGCAGCGTAGGATGACTTCTGTTCATGTGTGATATGATGAAGAAGGAAGAAGTGATTTTTGTTGACATAACGACGAGAAAAAATAATCATACATAGAAAAGTGAATACTTAATTGTGAAATTTTGTGATATTCATAAAAAGGGAATATATCGTCAATAACTGAATTCAACTGAGTGCGGCGAGATTAGAAAAGAACACTAACTTTTCACAATCACTAGCTGTAAATAGCCATATTGTTCGTTAGAGAAGAAGTCTGCCATATTTAATGAGAAGTATGATAAATACGTATTAATAAATTGCTTGAAACATTCATTAAAACAATATTGACTCTTTCATCCATGAAACAGATCCGTTCTGCTCCCTGGGATGAAGTAATAGAATCTTACAGCTCTCAGACTAATGCTAGGCCGCGGACAAAACTTCGTAAAAACTTTCATTCCAACGAAGATTAATCTAAGCTAAATAGCACCTCTAAGTTCGTCTCACATTAACATCAACAATATATTAAAATTCGTTACAGTGTTGAAATGGAGTGCTATTTATTTTAGAAAGAACGTACTTCGATTTGAAGATGTAAATGTGAAAGTAGAATTTTGTACTTGGTTTACTGGTTCAGTTACTTACCATGTTAGCTGATCTGCAGATCAGGCTTAAGTGCACAAGCATCAGTATGTCCTTTGAATTTGATTTAGTTTGGATTCCTGCTTCTACCATTTGCAACTTATGGGAAAATAGTTGGCGACACGACTAAAGATCTAGTGACAAACAGTGCTAAACAAAATAATGACCAGGTAGTAAATCATGTACAATAAATTAACGCTTCAATGTATGAAATGGTGAGGGTAATTAGTTATTTAAATAATCCTGTATAAAATAAACAGCATAAGTACTCTTTCATAATAATGTTAAAAGGATTGAAGCTATCCTTCCCCTTAAGATTATCATGAAGAGTAGGCTTTGAACCTTTATATGGCTATTGCAAAACGAGGCGAACGCAAGTAATCTGACACATGGATAGAGCGTGACGTCATTGCGCCAGCACAGTGACAGCACAAAACGCTGTCTACACTCTACAGTGCAGTACGAAAATAAGCTATTCAAGTATTGCTGAACTTGAAGAGTTTGGGAGTGAATATTTTACTGCTAGTGAGGACAGCATTGTTACGCAACAACTTTCTCTACAACTTTCATGCGTTGACTGTATGCAGCATCCTCTGTACAGTGATCATGTGACAGACTGGCCTCTCCCACTTCCTATAGTCCAAACTCCGCAACCTGTCGTTCTCTGTATGAACGTTCGCATTCCAAGGAAGATCATTAAAATATATTTATATGGTTTCATAATATACCCCTTACAATAAGTGAGAAACATTTTTCACTGGGGTGATAACTATGGAAAACAAAACAAACTGAGGTAGCAAAGGTAATACAAGACATTTAAAATTAAAATAATTAAGCGGTATTAAGCTGAGAACGGATGCATATCAGGTTAAAAAATCTGATTTTTGCACGCACATGGCTTTCTCTACTCTTGTATTAACCTATAACTCGTGTTAGTTGAGATAAATATTTGCAGAAATGATCTTGTTTGCTTATTTCCTTGTAGGCGGAAGGAGAATATGGGAAGACAGTAGGCTTTGAGCGAAAGTCATATCTTTAAAAGTCAAATTCCGTTCTCTTAGCACAATTAGCATATAAAAAATTCAATAACGATATTCCATTTGACAGAATTATAAATTCTCCAAAACGCACAAATAACAGCAGATATCACCGAAACGGTTCACTCTACAAAAATGTTATTCAGACAAACTGTGTGCTTTAGCAATATCTACATTTTTTGTATCCTAAGATTTGGTCTATCTCTTACGGCTTACCAGTTATGCAAAAGTCGTCCAGAGTAAATACGACTACAGGGACTTTAGCCAAAAAAGTTCAACATATACATTTCATTTGTCATAAAGCTATCTCAAACATGTCGCATTTTAATCAAAATCGTTAGAGCCATTTTCAAGAAAATAAAAATTTTTGAAAAATTTTGTATGTAAAGAGTAGTTTGGAGTGGAGGAAATTTCTTCAAAATGTTTGCGTTGCATCCTTGAAAGACATTAAACTTAAACACCAAATTTGGTTTTTAACCGACTTTTCGTTTTTGAGTTATGTTGTCCATAGATTGACAGACACACAGACTGACTTTTTGGGTGGAATACAATGTTTTCGCTAATATACTATACTATACGTAATAGAGAAAGTAATAAGTGGAAAAGCATTTAGGATATTAAAGGCAAGAAATGGAAAAGGATAGAGAAGCAATGGAAACTAAAACCAGACATAGGAAGACAAGCAACTGCATCCAGCTGCCGTTCAGAAAGGAAAGGGTTTCCCTTTTCACGCCATATGTTTCTGCGACCGACGTCTGGTCGCCTCAAAACACTTTATTGAAAACGGTTATCGTAAACATGGAGTAATTTCCCCAGCGCTGTTATGTCAAAACGCCGCGTAATTTCACTGTCAGCTTGCTAATTATCTTAACTGTACAGAATCTGTAATGAGGACCTGATGCGTGTGCCAGATGGAATATGGCTTCCAAGGTCAAAAGGTTAAATGTCCATACGGATAGATATAATCAGGTTTAGAAACTCTTCGGTGCGATATTGAACTTAAGTGGCCGGTACTGTAGTGCTGTCGTTAGCTAACACAATTTTCACCTTGCCTGAAGGCAAAACAGTCACAGACATTGACCTGCACTTAAAGGAAATGGCATAACAACCCACTCAATGAAGTGCAATGTAAAAAAGTCTGTTAGTACTCTTGTACTAACCATTACAAACTCATATTCTTATATCTTCTTCGTGTTAGTTGAGATAAACATTTGTACAAATTATGTTGTTAATTTTCTTGTAGATGCAAGGGGAATATTAGAATACAGTAGGCTTTGAGCGACAGTCAAATCTTTTAAAGCTTTCAAATTCCGTTCTCATAGCACGGTTAACATATAAAAGTGAATAACGATGTTGCATTTGACAGAAGTATAAGGTTCTCCAAAAGTCACACCATTAACAAGGAATATCTCCGAAATGGTTCGCTCTACAAAAAAAAAAAAAATATATTTAGACATAAATTGTTTTAGTAAGATGTGCATTTTTTGTACAGTGAGGTTTAGCCTATCTCTTACGGTTTACGAGTTATTCAAAAGTAATCCAGAGTAAATAGTATTACAGGGACTATAGCCAGAAAATTCAAGATATGCATTTCATTTGTCATAAAAATGTCTCAAATATATGGCATTAATCGTTAGAGCCATTTTCAAGAAAATCAGTCTTCGAAAAATTTTCCATGTAAAGGGTAGTTTAGGGTGGAGCAATTTTCTTCAAAATCTTATATCGCGCCTTTGAAAGACATTAAACTTAAACACTAACTTTGATTATTAACCAGCTTTACGTTTTTCAGTTATGCTGTCCACAGTCTGACAGATACAGACAGACATACACATATACGAAACTATTTCTAAGACTGTTTTTTTTTTCGGATTCAGGGGCTTCAATACATATATTTTTGGCGAAATATCGACATCGAATGTTTGGGTTGAATACAATGCTTCCTCTATCTACTAATAGAGAAAAAAAAATAAAAAAAAAAAAAAAAATAAATAAAAAATAAAAAAATAAAAAGAGGCTTTCTCTACTTTCAAATGCGAACCTCTGATCACATCAAGTAACCGTAACTTGAAAACAAATGTTACGTAATGTTTTTTCACACAATAGCTGTGTGTAAGACATGATTGGAAAGGGTAGAGTCAGACTGAAAAATTCAATGCCATAACCGGCATTAATTGCAAGAGTGAGTAGAGAAAGTCATGTGAGTGTAATGTATAATCTGTATCTGCTTTTCGATAGCTCCTATTAACTTGCAACAAATTGTGTACAATGGCCATCATAATTTACCCAGGCCTCTATAGAAATAAGAAAGCCATTAAGATACCTTATAGTAATAATTTTTATTACCTAAATTTAAGAAATAAAAGCCACTAAAGAATATTAGATACGAGCAATGCCTAACATCTGCGAAAGAGGAGAGCTTGGATTTTCTTCCTTCCACTATACGCTGCCTTTGCCACTCTAACACACTGACGTGTATTGTTTTAAATGGCAACTTTGTTATATATACGTTGCGTTTGATTTACAAAAGCACTTTCAAATCTTATGCGATAAGCGCATGCGCGTGGTGTAATTAAAAATTGCCATAACAGTTTAAAAATGCGCGTGTGGTTAACAATTATCATAACATTTTAAAAATTAAAATGATTAAAATTTTAAAAGCTACTTAAATTTTCTGCTTTCAGGTTCTCATGTGGGCGGGGGGAGTGTTACATTCAAATGGGAAATGTATTTTACATAAGCGATACGTGATATTTTTCTTTCTCTGTATTGCTTTATGTAATTTTCTATTTGCTTTTATTTGTTTTGTACTTTGATTCTTATAGTAGGTTGCAGGTGCATGCCGTTAATTTTCAGATGTTTCCATTTGAATACGTTTTAAAACTGAAATTAATCTGTATATGTCTGGACGTGAACTGTAAAACAAGTCGATGAATTTCCTGTGCTTGTAGTGTGAGTGGCTTCAGAGGACAGCTCGGCTCATACTGCAAGATTAAACATGGCCTCCTCAAATATATAAATCAATAAGGTAGTCGCTAAATTATTCCAACTTTTGGCATAACGGCTTGTTATCAGTCATATCAAATACAAAACAATCACCTACTTTATATGGAGGTAAATACGATAAACAAAAGCAGTGTTTAAGTCACTTACCGGCTTCAGATGAATTGTCTTTGAACACAGCAGTCCAATGCTGTGTAGTTTACGCCGCCATACTTGGCCAAGATGACACCTACAACCCAACGGTTGAGTTGTGCCATTCCATGTTGACTTAATTGCTTCATGTACAGCAACCTCGAAATCTGGTACTATTTTCTGAGATTGAAGTTTCAACCCTAAACACACGCACTTTTCAACTATGGAACGAATCACCAAGGAATATGTTTTAATTTGGCAGTAAACAAAAAACTGCGTGAAATATTTTGCACTACATCTGAAGGTTCCATCTACGTAAAGCGTTTCTGCTTCACACAAACATTGCAAACTACTTTCACATCCAAAAATAATCACATTTTTTCGTGATGATTGAGTAGCACAAAATCTTCGTTAGTAGAGGACATTGGTTGCACTTTAGTTACAGCTTCGTGAACTTCAAGTATGTTTTTAGGTAGTTTCAGCAAATGTGACGTCATTCTTTGTAGGTTGCTTCTCGTAATAGTTTAACATCACTGAAATGTAAGACACTAGCACAAGTCCCTGGAGTTTCATTCAATGTTGTACTTATTATAATACCTGGTTTTTCACTTAAGTCACTAGCCACTTTCCTTTCACACGACACACGTACTTCCTGACCTACGACATCTCTTTCCTTACAGTGGTGATTATGGCCGCCTACAATTTTCGCATCCATATTTAACGTTATTATTTTGGCAGGACAATTCTTCACTGTGCAATGACAATATATACGTCCATCTATACATGTGTACGCCTTATGAAACTTGAACTTATCATACCTATACAAGTGAGTCCTGCACTTTGCTGTTGGCCGTTTCGACTACTTCGATGACAACCTTTACTGTTCACTAGTCTATCTCACAATGGTTATGTCCTCCCACTCAACGTGACTACCACTGAAACAAAACACGGCAACTAAATACCAGTCGATTTATTGTACTGCCAACTTAAGACAAATAAAAGTTCTTAGGCAAACATTCCGATGGCGCAAATCCATATCCCTTAAATAGGATTTCAGGAATACCCAAATTTTTAAAGCTGGTCGCTAAATGAAGGCTTTGAAACTCCGTTCTGTTTACGCGGCAAAGAGATAAAAAGGGAAATAACGATCTTCCATTTGAGAAGCATTTTAAGCATCGCAAAACTCATACAGATAACAAGGAGTATCAACGAAATGGTTCACTCCACAAAAAAAGAAATGCACTTGTGCTAGAGTTGTGTGTTTTAACGACACCTACATTTTTACTTTCTCTACTGGTAAGTAGAGGAAGTATTGTATTCCACTCAAAAATTCGATGTCGAGATTTCACCGAAAATAATTGTTTTGAGACCCCCTGAATGCAGAAAAAGAATTTTTAGAAAAACGTCTGTGTGTGTCAGTGTGTCTGTGGACAGCATAACTCAAAAACGAAAAGTCGGTTAAAAACCAAAGTTGGTATTTAAGTTTAATGTCTTTCAAGAATGTGACACGAAGACTTTGGAGAAAATAGACCTACCCTAAAATTCCCTTTACATGGAAAATTTTTCGAAAATTTTGATTTTCTTGAAAATGGCTCTAACGGTTTTGATTAAAATGTCATGTGTATCTTGAATTTTCTGGCTATAGCCGGTGTAGTCGTATTTACTCTGAACGACTTTTGCATAAGTGGTAAACCGTTAGATATAGACCAAATCATACTATACAAAAATGTAGATCTTACTAAAATACACAATTTATGTGTGAATAAATTTTCTTGTAGAGCGAACCATTTCGGAGATATTCCTTGTTATGTGTGCGAGTTTCGGACTTAAAACTTTCGTGAAATGAAACATCGTTGTTCATGTTAATTGTGCAAAGAGAACGGAATCTCAAAGTTTTAAAAGGCCTACTGTATTCTAATGTTCCCTTTGGACTTACAAGGAAATAAGCAATAAGATAATTTGTACGAATGTTTATCCTTACTAACAAGAAGAAGATATACTCGGAAGAATAAGAGTTTGTTAAGAATGGTTAGTACAAGAGTAGAGAAAGTCATGTGAGTGCAACACATCAGGTTTTTGTATAGTAAGACTATTGTTTACGGTTTACCACCTATGCAAGTCATCAAGAGTAAACAGGAGCACATAATTATATAATTTAATTTGCCATAAAAATATCTTAAGCATATGTAATTTTAATTAAAATCATTAGAGCCATTTTCAAGAAAAACAAAGATATTAAACTTATATATCAACTTTGGTTTTTAACCGACAGACAGACACATCAGACACATACAGGGATCTTTTATCAAAAATGCTCTTTTTTGATTCAGGGGCCTTTAAACATCGAAATTTTGGGTCAAATACAGTACGGAGTAGAAAATATAAGAATATAGCACCTATTCAATGATTTAAGTTTTCAAACTTGGGTAAAATTAGTACATTTTATCTTCATATGAGTTTGCAGGGTAAAAGGAAGATTTTATCGTGCTACCTCAGTTTCTCTTATCACACCATCGGCGTCAGAAGAAGCTAGCTTGTTTACGAAAAATGACAGGCACAACCACCCCAAAACACCCATTTCAATCCCCTGTTTCCGATGAAAGACGAGATGCATGTACCAGAGGGTGCTCTCCCCCTTTTCCAACCCTTTCTCAACCTTCGGAAATAAACAGTGTGCTTTAACAGCCCCCATCTGTGACAGGAGTTTACGTCTGGAGGTAGGTACCTACCACCCCATGTCCCAATAATTCAAGGTACAACCAATTTCGGCAAGACAGCTCTTTGTGGCAGCACGAGTAGACTAGTTCGTTAGATCTGATAAGATAGTGTTTCCGCAACTTGCGAGGAGATGTCAGGCCAATCTTCTAGAATAGGTAACAACGAGCCAATGATGCGAGACGAGGAATTTAATTTACCTCTGCTAACAGAAAACATAAATGGGTAGGTGAACTTTAACAAACAACAGAATTGCTGTTACAAGTTCGGGACGATTGACTGCATGATCTGATAGTGACAAAGTTTGTAAACTTCGGGAAATATGTGAACAAAGACGACCCGCTGAGAAAATTGAGCAGAGCAGCAAGAATTCGTAAGAGGTTTGTCAATAGAGATTGTAGCGATATCTTGGTCGATGTTTATTGCTGTAGAATAGGGAAAATTGTGAAGTGTGTCGTTTAGTTAGGAACGTGTTTGTGTAACTTCGTAACTAGGAGACATAAAAGTTTCCGACAAGCTATCTGCATTTAGAAGAGAACCGTCATGAATGGAAATAGTGACAACGCTCGATTTTTCTATTTTTCTTACATTTATCTGAAGGAAAGCTAACGGCTAACGGAAATTGCCGCTCCTTCTTATTTTCCTCCATTTCCTCCTCCCCCTCCTGCTTCTTCCACTGCTCTTTCGCCTCCTTCTACTCTCCTCTTCCTTATACCCTTCTTCTCTCCCTCTCCTCATTCTCCTCCAGCTTATACTCTCATTCTGCACCTCCTTCACCTTCTATTCTCCTTCTCCTCTCCTCCTTCTCCTCCTCCTTCTGTTCCTACTTCTCCTACATCCACTCCTCCTCCTGCTTCTCCCACTCCTCCTTCCCCTCCTCCTCCTCCTCCTTCTCCACCTCATTATCCTCATATTTCTCCTCTCTTTGTCATTCTTCTCCTCCACCTTCTCCTCTCCTCTTTCTCCTTCTCATGTTGTCCTCCTTTCTCACCTCTTATTTCTCCTCCATCTCATTTTCTTCATTTTCCTCCTCATTCATCTCTTCCATTCTCTACTCTCCTTCTCTTCCTCCACTTTCTCCACCTTCTTCTCGTTTTCGTTCTCTTTCCTCCTTGTTCTCATTGTTGTTCTCTTACTCTGACTCGGGCTCATCAGAAAATTTATGGGGCCACTATGAAATGTTTACTGGACGCTTTCTGGAATTTTCTCAATCTCCTGGGGAGGGTTCATCTCTCTACTGATATTAAATGAGAACAAAAGCAACATGATAGGCAACTTGTGTCAATATATTTCCATAATTCTGCTTCTTAGAATAGAAGAAACTTAACCAATGCTGTCAAATGAGGTACGTTTCTTGTCTGGTAGGAAGTTTTTTGGAAACAATGAATTAATATAAGAGTCTAGAACTTTTATCAGTCACTATGAGTTCAGATATAAAGTAATGCATGTGTATGCATGTCCACGTGTTCATGACCGTGTATGTTTGTACCTGCAAACAACATGACTCAAAAACGAAACTCCCGTGCCGGTTAATACCAATCTTGTAAGTTCCAAGCGACACAGATGTTCAAAGCAAAACCTCTCCATGCCTCACTCCCTATAACATATTCATTATATTTGATTTCCTCTTAAATGCAACAATTTTGATAAAAATATCGGTTGTTTAAGAGAAGTAAAATATACATTCTGAATTTCCTAACACCTTCTTAACCCTTGTACCCTGTTTGAGGTCATTCCTGGCCCCACTTATACTATAAAGTTAATTAATATGTACTACTCTAGTTGCAGAAAACTCACGGTATAGATATAGCTTTCTAAACTCGTTTTATGCCTTTTAAATAATGATATATAGTTTTATAATAAACTAAGTATTTTGTTATGAAGGGGGATAAAGGATTTACGATACTTTTTAATTCTTAAGCTTCTTTTATGCAAGGGTTTTGGTTTTTTTAGGTTTATCTAGCGCTAATGCTATTACAGTCATATTTGAACATTGGAGACTGTTGTGCACTGATGTGCATTTTTGGTGTTATGAAATGGCAGAACATGAAATAAGAGAGCTTCAAACTCCACAGAAAAGAACCAAAGCCATAAGAGATGCACTAAATGCAGGTGGATTTCAACATGTGATGGAAACTATGGTAGCAATGATGACACAGAAAAGCAATCAAACCTGTAATAGTTAATAATTTTGTACATAGTGAACACATGACAAAAAAAAAAAATGTAATAAATGTAATTGATCATTTTATGAGTGAAAATAATTATGTTCTTGTGTTTGAAAAAAGAACATTACAATGACAAAACATTTCATGTTACCAGTAATATTCTTCAACTTTAAGTTTTTGTTAATTGTTTGTATTTTCAGTTCCTTTTCTTCAAATATATTTTGTTCCATAGCAGTAAAGTTATATATAAAAGCGAAACATTTTCGTGTTTACTTTTACTTTCTGTACAACGTAAGTAGGGGAAGCATTTGACCCAACATTTTGATGTCGGAGTTTCACCGGAAATATATGTTTTGAGGCCCCCCGAATCCAAGAGAAGCATTTTTAGAAAGTGTGTGTGTGTCTGTGTGTGTGTGTGCGCGCGCGCGCGCGTGCGTGCGTGAGAGAGAGACACTGAACAGATAACTCGAAAACGAAATGTCTGTTTAAAAACAAAGTTGCTGTTTAAAGATGTTTCAAGGATGCGACACGAAGATTTTGAAGAAAATTCCTCCACCCTAAACTATATTTTATTTGGGAAATTTTTCGAAAATTTTGATTTTCTCAAAAAAGGCTAACGATTTTGATTAAAATGCCATAGGTTTAAAATATCTTTATAGCAAATGAAATGTGTATTTTGAATTTTGTGTCTATAGCCCATGTACTCCTGTTTACTTTTGATGATTTTTGCATAACTGCTAAACCGCTAAGAGATGGACTAAATCGTATTGTACAGAAAGTGTAGACCTCGTTAAAACACACAAGTTGTTTCAAATGCATTTTTTGTGGAGTGAACCATTCTGGAGATATTCCTTCTTATTTGTGTGACTTTTACAATACTTAAACGTTTCTCAAATGAGGTCGTTATCGAGTTTATCTCTTGGACGTGCAAAGAGAACGGAATTTCAAAGCCCTCATATAGCGACCAGATTTAACAGATTTGACTATCACTCAAAACCTACTGTATTCACATACTCCCTTTGTACCTATAAGCAAATTAGCAATAAGGTAATTTCCGGAAATGTTTCTAACATGATCATAGGGGAATAAGAGTTTGTAAGAATAGTATAAGAGTAGAGAAAGTCAGATCAGTGCAACATATTAGGCTTTTAATATATTATATCCATGTTTAAAAATCTGATGTGTTGCACTCACATGACTTTCTCAACTCTTGTACTATTCTTACGAACTCTTATTCCTACGTCTTCATGTTAGTTGAGATAAACATTTGCAGAAATTATGTTACTGCTTATTTCTAAGAGAAATATGGGAATACAGTAGACTTTGGGCAATAGTCAAATATTTAAAGCTTTTAAATATAACAAATTGAATAACCATGTTCCACTTGACAGAAGTATAACATCTGCAAAACTCACACAAATAACAAGGCATATCTCCGAAATGGTTCACTCCACAAAAAAAAAAAAAAAAAAAAAAAAAATTCTTCGCACATTAGTTGTGTATTTTAGCAAAACTTACATTTTTTGTGTAGCAAGATTTGGTCTATCTCTTACGGTTTACCAGTCATGCAAAAGTCATCCAAAGTAAACACAACCACAGGGGCTACAGCCAGGAAATTCAAGATATAAATTTCATTTATCATAAAAATATCTTAAACATTTGACATTTTAATAAAAATCGTTAGAGCAATTATCAAGAAAACACAGACTGGCAGACGCACAGACACACACGGTCCTTTTTCTAAAAATGCTTCTTTTTGGATTCAGGGACCTCAAAACATATTTCCGGTGAAATCTCGACTGGGTGGAACACAATACTTCCTGTACTTTACGTAGTAGAGAAAGTAACATACACATTCTAAATTACACAAGTTATGCTTTTCATTTAAAGTGCTATTCCTCTTTGATTGTTGTCATGTAACAGTGGGATTTCAAAACAAACATATAGTGACCATCTGCTTAAAGAATATAGCTTCAACTCCCTATAGGTGGAATAAGGGCATTTCTGAAAACGATTATTTTGATGGAAGAACAAGCTTTGTTAAGAAAAAGTATTTTACACTCTCTGTGCCTGATTTAATTCCTATTCTTTACACAGAGCCCTATTGCGTTAATGGTGGTAAAATAGGCTTTGCGGGGTCTTAGAAATTTGCCTTAGAAGTGCAATATGAAAGGTAGAGTTAACGTATTTACGCTGACTTTCGACATTTCATGAAGAGATAATCGTATTAAACGTAAAATAGGTTTAAGTGGATTACTATATAAAGCAACATAATGGTAACAGCATAAGTTTCGAATGCCTGAACCATTTCTTTGTAAATCATCAGTGAGCTTCAACAGAAATTGCGGCTGAATGATTATTGAAGTTGACGTGGTAGTGAACTCGGTCAGAAGTTTCAACCCTTCCAAAATAAAGCAAAAAAGCTCCAGGAGCAGCTGCCGAAAATGTACCTTTTTCCCCCTTTTAGCCCTAGCCGACTGGAGATGTTCGCTCGAATGGTTACAAAATAAATCGAAAGGAGAATGAAGGGCGGATGTACATGCGGGAGGAAATATTGTTTTTCACCGTCGAAATGGCACAAGTTGCTTCACCACGTGCCCTGTTGGGATTAGCACGGGCCGACAAACCCGTGTTGCCCAACCCCATCTGGCCATGGCTGGCGTCTTCTTCAGGTGTATCGATGTCCTCGGGCTTCAACAGGGCAAGTCGTAATTAAAAGGACTCTCTGCTCGTGCGTGCGGAGGGTTCTCACTGATCTCTTATCTCACTATGTTAATTAGAATACAGAACAACGAAGCTTACGCACCAGAAAAGATCCAACTTTAGTGCAATAAAGTCTTGCGATTTACAGGCAATGTGACCTGCTCCACACCGAGGTAATAGGGGTAGTGGCAGTAATAGTAGTAATAGTAATGATGATAATGATAATGACAATAACAATAACCACAACCACAACCACAACCACAACCACAGCCACAGCCACAACCACAACAATAACCACAACCACAACAATAACCACAACCACAACAATAACCACAACCACAACAATAACCACAACCACAACAATAACCACAACCACAACAATAACCACAACCACAACAATAACCACAACCACAACAATAACCACAACCCCAACAATAACCATAATCACAATAACCATAATCACAACAATAACCATAACCACAACAATAACCATAACCATAACAACAACAATAATAATCCCCAGGTATAATTCCTAAGGACGTCTGCTCTATGCAGAGGTTACCCTCATCGCCCGACCGCTGCGTCCTCCAACCGAAGCCAAGGCCACGGCGGCGCAGGTTGGGGGTGATGGGGGTCAGCACGCCGACTCCCCCGACCGTAAGGCGCCAACTTGACCTTTTAGGGACGCTATGTTTATATAAGAATAGCTACTCAATTAGCCCCTTAGGGACATAACGAGGCTGAATGAACCCTGTATCAGGCCATCCAGCGGAGATTCGAACCCGAGTCCTCCGCGCCAGAGGCAGGCGCGCAACCAACTGCGCTACGGAGGTGGTCAATAATAGCAGTAGTGCTACTCCTACTCCTACGAGTACCAGCACCAGTAGCAGCGGCGGCAGCGGCAGCAGTAATAATAATTATTTAAATCGTTTTTATGCTCGACCATACCATAATATAGCAATTATATGCCACTATAATGGATCTCATGTCCACCTCTTCATAACGATACTGCTAATCCACCAATCAACAGTGCACCAGTTCATAACGACACTGCTATCCATCAAAGGTGCACCAGTTCATAACAATACTGCTAAGCACCAAACAAAACATCTACTAGATCAATACTTCACCATCGGTGCACGTTCCCATGCAACTGAAAGCAAAACTATCGAACTATATGAAATAAATCTATTCGGTTTATTTAATAGTGTGTTAATATTGTAAATAACATTCTAATGAATTCAACTTGTCCTCTCGTTTTTGAAAGTATACTTGTTTAAAGGTTAAAGATATATGCTCTCTGTACCATTGTGTCAAAGCCAACACAATAAAAGTTGAAGGAGCAAATCGATTCTCGTATGCACAATCGAGTAACAAATTCATGATTACAATATCGGACACCACTGAGAACATGCTGCGTAGAGTATTAAACACATTTCCTAACGTTTTAAACTTAGAAACATGGTCGAGCATAAGTAGTATGAAATATCAGTATAATGGCAGCAATCAAGGTCTTCCTATAAATATTATGAAATTCTAAGCTCCCCTCTTTTGGCACTGACCATGATTAATGTTCAAGTTTCTCATGTTCGAGAGATATTACCCTTCAAAATTATACTCCTCTCTTATGATTTCCTAATATTACACATTCCAATACATTTTGAGGGGCGCTTTACGTTCCACAAAATGTTTTTCCAACTTCTAACATCAATGATAAAACATCCTATAGGAAGTCGCAAATACGATCAAAACATTAAATATGTTCTAAGCAGAAATACATAAATTCACTTCAACTAAAGAATAAAAACTAAGTACAAGCGCACTGCGGATGAGCCGAGTTGGTAGTTGCCTCGTTGCCAAAATTACTTCCACAGTCATGGGATCTTTGTTACCAACGTTTAAAATGTCACTACACCATAGTCAAGTGAACTAGGAAAGTTTTCGCTGATGAAGTACCTGTAATAAACTATTGTCTAAATTAAGCTAACATTTTATTTACATTTCTCAGTACATTTCTATCAAAAAAAAAAAAAAAAAAAAAAAAAAAAAAAAAGAATAGATGTCCTTAAAGCACGGAATATTTTTTTTAAGCAGTAACCTTTCGGAGCTATTGGTTTGAATTTTCAAATAATTATACTTTCCTTAAATAGGAAGTTATTTGCGCTTTAATCTCTTTCAAAGTCATCAGATAACGAGCAACCTTTCCAAGATTTCAAATGTTTGGCTATAACGTAAGCCCACTCTATTTCCCTATTCTCATTGTATCTACAAAAAGTATGCAATAAAACTTTCTGTAAGTGTTTACCTGGATTAACATTTTTTGTTCTTCTTTACCTGATTATCCTCCTCGTATGTAGGACTTACACCACCTAGGACTTACAAGGCTCTGCCTAGGGTCGGATGCCTGTAGGGGAACAGACGAACAGAGTGAAGACCTGGAAGCGGGTGGCTAGACCAGCACCAGGTATGAGAGTGAGGAAGAGGATGATATGAATTGCAGACAAGATGGTGAATGGGAAGGTGATGATGGAACAGTCGGTGGAAGTAGTGGCGGGGGAAACCGGAGAACCCGGAGAAAACCTACCGCTTCGTCCATCACGAATACCACGTGCGGATCAAGGTCAAGGTTACAAGAAGTAAGCAGTTGTGAGTTGTGATATCACGAAAGACTAAAGATTGAATTAACGTCAGAAGATGAAAACTGAGTATTTATGTAAAAGTTTAGAAGAAAAATGCGATAGAATAATAACTGGACTAAAATTATGGTTTTACCACACTGGTGTCAGAAGCGGGATTCGTCGAATTGTCACTTTTATTTTATTCTGAAATACCATTGTTATACTTGTATTAAAATAAAACAATGCTGTTACAATATTTTAGAAACCAGGAGCCTTTCGATACCTGGTAGAGGTTTTAAAACATATACAAGGTGTGTCTGGTGAAACCTCGACATCGAATTACTTTGTCCAGTGCAGTATCTGCTGTGACGTGTAGGGAAAGTAAAAGGGATAACTATTTACAACTTGGTATCTGAATAATCTTCACTTAGAATACGCACTGTAGCTTTGGCAGATATTCAGGCTTCAGGTCTCTTGTGGCACGAAATGCAAGGACCTGCGCTAATGTTAATCAGCTCCAAGTATCAGTACGAATGTAATTTTCCTATTATTTAACTGAGTCATCTATTAGGGGGAGCATGACAACTTGGCAGAAGAAACACGATAACAGTTTTGAGAAATTATAAGGCCTTGTGCTCATGCGCACACTTCGTCTGCCCCATCGCGTGGTCTACTTCTCACACCAAGACGCCATGTTTGATACGATCGCTTGTGTTTTGTTCGCGCAGTGTACTGTCACTCCACCGAAACTCAGATGTTTAACCCTTCCCGCTTACAAACAGCCTTCATTCTCCACAACAATGCATGTTTACACACGGCTGCAGATTACATCTTTGGAAAACGTACCTTTATTGGAGGCCTCTTCAAGCGTATGGAATGTGGAGCAACCATTAACATTTGAGATTAATGCCATTTTTTGCTCACGTCAACTTATCTGATTTTGAGAAAAATGTAAAAGAACTTTAGGTGGAAAAGAAAAGGATTTATATACATAATATTTAAAATGCAGATATAAATTTTAACACTAGGTATTGTTCATTCAAAGATGGTGATAAAAATGGAATTTCCGGACCAGACCCCTCTCACGCTGTTGAAAAAGCTATGGGATTATTATTTTCAAAATAACATTTATCCTCCTCTAAAAAGCATGCTCAATTCCTGATTGGAACAAGCTTGCATGGATTATATTTAGAACAATAGTTCAATCTAACCAGCTAATAAAGCACATTACAGTATAACTCTGCTTAAGCATAATGGGGGGAAGAAAAAAGTAAAAAATGCAGTACCAAAAGAATAAAAATCTTTTGTGTTGCACTCATAACTTTCTCTACGCTTGTACTGACAATTCTTACGAACTCATATCTTCTTCGTGTTAGTTGAGATAAACATTTGGAGAAATTATCTCATTGTTTATCTTCTTGTAGGTACAAGGAGAATATGGAAATACAGTAGATTTTGAGCGATAGTCAAACCTTTTAAAACTTTCAAGTTACGTTGTCTTTGCACAGCCAAATAGAAAAGCGAATAACGAACTTCCATTTGAGTAAAGCTTAGTTACTGTATATCTCACACAAATAACATGGAATATCTCCGGAATTGTTCACTTTACAAGAAAATTTATTCGGACATAAGTTGTGTGTTTTAGGAAGATCTACATTTTTGTACAGCAAGATTTGGTCTATCTCTTTCGGTATATCAGTTATATGAAAGTCATCCAGAGTAAATAGGACTACTTCGGAGATATTCCTTATTACAGTTTCGGAAAACAAAATTTTCGTGAAATGCAACATCGTTGTTCATATATATATTTTTACATATTAGTCCTGCAAAGAGAACAGAATCTCAAAGCTTTAAAAGATTTGACTATCACTCAAAGCCTACTGTATTCCCATATTCCCCTTGCACCTACAAGGAAATAAGCAATAAGATAATTTGTACAAACGTTTATCTCAACTAACACGATGAAGATATAGGGTTTGTCAGAATGGTTAGTACAAGAGTGTGAGTACAACAGATCAGATTTTTCTATAAATTTTAGTAGTTTTCATTTGTGTATTTGGAATAACTTTCGGTGGGAATATGAAAAAAAAAAAAAAAAAAAAAAAATCATCTTAAGGAGTTACCTTTCCTCTACAGTATACAAGCTCAACCAAATGTAGGAGAACAATACTGCACAAATCCTTTTAAACGCCCTGTTACTGTCATCAAGCATATATTTCGCATCTTTTCACGCAAGTTTTGCCCCAACAAGCTTGAAAAAAATCTCAAGTACCAGTAAACAACTTTATTATTTGCGATCTGAGACCCGTCTGCCAGAAAGGGTTTCAAAATTCTTCCGTCATAATCGTCACAATAATGACAGATGCAGAAGTGAAGGAGGCAGCAAGAATAGAGCGAAAGAGGTACACAAAAGAGACGAAACGAAGGAAACTGGCTACAAAGAAGTCTCAATTCTGAAGAGGATTTAAAGAGTGGGAGTGTAACAGTCTGTGAAAAGATGCAGAAGGGTTAAAAGGGGTGCGGGTGGGAAGGCCTTTGAATGAAGACACGTTAGGTTGTGAAAAACATGTTTTGTGCGACACATTCGACTCCAGATCTGTGGTCGCGAGCAAATGAAAGAAAACCGTCGCGCAAAATTGGGCCAAAAAGTTTTCACGACGTTAGACGGCCGCATGCGGAAGTGATTTCAACAGAAACCGCAGATTTCTTCCCGATCAGTTCCCAAGCCCTGTAAGCACACCTGTCCTAACATCTGGGAACCCTTTGCTCCCACATTTCACGGAGATACTGGGTCTTCTTTCGAAGTACACTGTAACGAATGGCTTAGCACTACTCAAGGAGCCGTGGGGTGGAAAAATACTCTAACTCTAGCATTTATACTGCACGTTAGATATTAATAGATAGACATTTAATTATAATAAAACCTCCTTATTGCTTGTTTATTACGACTCCAAGGTAAATAATGAAATATAATTCTAAAGAAAGGAGATCTGTGGATAGACCAGGAAACATGACTAAATGATCTTGAAGGCGTAATAATTGTCATTTACCTCCTTGCTTCCCAAGTTCCATTTGGCTTGTCCCAAAATTGTTGAAAATCAAAACATGTACTAAGATGTTGGCAGTCTTGAATGGTATCTTCTTGAAACAGCATGCAGTTTGGTGAGAAGAGTTGTTAAGTTGTCGATGATGATGATGATGATGATGATGATGATGATGATGATGATAAGTGTAGCAAATATGTCCAACACAGTTATTGTCAACAAAGAACCGTTTCACCGAAAAATAAAATAATTTGTGTCAAATACCTATTTGGAGCCATCTAACTTCTTGACGAATTGATATAATCTGTTTATTATTTCACTAACTGTCGAGCAGACATCCTGTAACGTCTTTTTGTTTCAATCCGAATGAATTTAATCACAATTTAATGTTAAAGTGAGGTTGCCAAGTTCTTAGAAATTAAACTTTGCATGGCATTTTAACATTAAATTGCGACCAAATCCATTCACGTTAAGATAGAAACTGTTCTTTGTTGACAGTAATAATCATTATGTAGAATCTCTAGTTAACGTAAGGCCAAAGCAGTACGTTCCACCCTGTACATGTGCATTACTTATGTGTAAGTTTCATAGTAATAGTATTATCTAAACATCAGTTCCTTTTATTTATGATTCAGAACTTCCAAGATAACCGACACAAATGAATGATTTCCAGATAATCGATGTATGTTGTATCTAAAAGACGGTTGTCTTTTATTTTACCGCCTGTTGCGTAAGGAATGTAATATCAGTATTTATTATTCCACGATAGTGGTCCAACATTTCACCCTACTATATAGCTCATTTGTATTCGTAAGCTTGCCAAAGAAACTTTCTTCCAGAAAACTTCCATAAATTCGAAGCATTTAATTCAATCCATGCTATTTCCAGATTTAGGAGGAAACAAGGAACTGCACGTGGTTCAGGCAGATGAAATATTCCACGAATGTCAAAGATTTATAGACGTACATCTTGTTGCCAGAAATTCTACCGCTTTGTTTTGTTTATGAAGTCTCGGACCGTGCTTCTGGGTGCACACCAGGAGGCCTTGAAAAAGTCACGCGTACGTCTCTTGGTCCCGCCATGAATAAAATAACTATTTGTAATTGTAAAATTATTGCTTTCCACCTCTTTTCAAGCTTTTGTCATTGTTTGGGAGCCCATGGGTGACACAGTTCTGTGTTGTTACATCTTAGTTACGCCTGCAGATTTTCCCATACATTCATTACATTCTCTGCTACTCAGATCTAATCTGCCCCTTGGTTGATCTTCACTGATTCGTTTTCTTTTAGAATGATGCTAATACACAATTTACTATGTATACGATATTAAAAAGCGACTATCTTTTACTTAATATTTAAGTTCAGCATTTTCCAAGGTTGCGACACAAAGGTTTTCAAGAAACTCCAAACGCCAAACTGCCATTTAAATGGAACATCCTTGGAAATTGTAATTTTCTCAAAATTGGCCCTTATAATTTTAATTAAAATGCTACATACTTATGACATTTTTACGAGGTAAGTGTATTTTCGCAAAAATTCTGCGGAACCTAACCTGGAATTAAGCTTTTATTTATGTCCAAATTCATATTTCTGCAATTATTATTCATCTATCTGTAATACCTTAATTTATTATTTTTGTTTGATTTGGTGTATGTATGTATTTGTAACCTTATCGTGCCATTTGGTGCAATAGGATAGTCCCTTAAGTCTTCATTTGGATTAACTTTTAATAAGTTACTCACAAAAGATTTACACCTGTTTAAAACACTAACACATAAGCACCTTACGTCAAATACAGTTTTGAAGCGTCTAGTTATTTGTTACTGGTTTGAATTTCACAGATATTGTAAGAGGTAGTCGCTGTATGATGCCTTTGAATTTCGTTCTCTTCGCACGACAGGAGAAAGAAAATTAACAAATTCCCATTTGAGAAAAATCTACGTATTTGTCAGCTGATGATAGTTTTCCTTTCCTTCACGCACGCGCTCGCCCCCCCCCCCCTCCCCCTACACACACTCACACACACATACCTACACAAAGATTCCTTTTTATGTGAGTGAGCAAAATTTATTTTTCTTTATAAATTCAACAAAAGAGAAACAATATAACAAAAATAATATATAATAACAATAACAATAATAACAGTAATAATATAATCCCTAGGTGCAACAGTCTTTTCCGGCCTAGAGCTACCGCCCGGCCGCTGCGTCCCGCACCTCGGCACATCACAAGCGTCAAGTGTGGGGTGCAGTAATGGAGGTAGGACGTGGTCAGCATCCCGGTCCCTCCCGCCGGTTACGTGGCCTCTGCAACCCCGGATCGCTACTTTTCAATCAAGTAGTTTCTCAGTTGTCCTCTCAGAAACCTAGGGACGTTGTCTCCTAATGGGAAAAAATCCTCACGTCAATACCGGCAATCGAACCCGGGTCTTCCTCTCACTTGGTGAGCAGCAGTGCTAAGGAAACGACGATCATACTGTACTAAAGCAATCATGGTAAAGAAACTCTAGCATGCATACATCATCTTTATCATACCTGCAGGTGATATTTTGAAATTTTCTCTTCGAAGAACACATAACATTATACATTATTATAAATTCATAGCATATTGCTTCATATATATTGCAGAAGACTTTATACTTTATTGGGCCTTCTTTGGCTTTCAGTTACAGTAAATTTACTCTGTTGAGATAATGTTTACAAGACACATACACTGTTGCATGGCAATGTTATTCCAAGATTCGGATAATGCCTCTCGAAGTTCACGGCAGTTTTTTGGGCCTGGGGGCAGCTACTCCTCTGCCTTCCGGTCGCATATAACTGCCTCAGTACTATCTTCCAGGGACGATGCAACCCTTGACCTACCGCTTCGCTCCTGGTCTGGAAATTTGCCGCGTTCCCTACATTTCTTTTATTCTCTGTACTAAAAACGTTTTAGTCATCGCCAGTTTAACTGCAATATCTCTGTATAACTTGCTGCACTTATGGAAACCAATCACTAGCCATTTAATATCCTTCTTCACGTTTTTTTACCCATTTTTACTTAATCTCTTTTCGCACCAGAATAAAATGGAAGCTACAGCGCAACTGAGTGTCAAGACATCTTAGCAATGTCAACTTAGCACTATTCGGTGGTGCGATTTGCAGCATAAACAATACACAGTAAACAAACCGTTCCCACTTCTCTGGCTCATTCATCATAGGATTGAATTCATTGCCAAATTAGTGCTATTTTAACTCTTTTTTGCAATTTTTTTTAAAGTTATAAAGATCTCAACTGTTCATAAACAGTGTATGATAACAATGTCATACTTATAAACATATAAGCGCCTTTTCCTTTGGAGGAAAATAAAATTGACATCCCATATATTTTCATGGTAACATCTCCATAAAAAGATTTAAAACTGCGATTTTTTTCGGTTTTTCTAATACTAAAAAAAATATAACTCCTTAAAAATAATGAGAATTACATAATTACCGTTTTAAAATATACCCTTTAACAAGATAATTTTTTTGACTAAGCTTACGGCTACTGGACAAAATAGTTTAAGCACAGAGTGTATTTCGGTGAAATATGCAGATGTTCTTAGACTTTTGGTAGGAGCTATATGTATGCTCATCAACTATTCCCCTACTGCTTTTAGAAAATCCCTCGTCGTATAAATGTTTCCCGTTCCATTTAGCTACTACTGCATCTTATGGTAATTTATCCCTACTCCATTTCAAACACTATCTCTCCACATTAATATCATTTCACACTGTACTTAGCAATGTGAGGTAACATTTCCCACTCAAAAATCTGCTTTCCTAAAGTTCTTACTTATTCTTTTAGGAAGAATGTCCCAGAGGGCATCCACAGAAGAGCTTCTTTAAATTTATTACTGTTATCTATATATGTCTCTCAACTCCAATGTAGTTTTACTATTTTACACACATTTAAAGAACTGTTCTTCTCAAAGCTTGTCCTAATCTGCTTCTCGACAACGTTCTCTCTCTCTCTTACTATCTTACTGACTGTCTGTCTGTCTTACTGTCTGACTGTCTTACTGACTGACTGACTGTCTTACTGACTGACTGTCTGTCTTACTGACTGTCTGTCTTACTGTCTGACTGACTGGCTGTGTCTGTCTTACTGACTGACTGGCTGTGTCTGTCTTACTGTCTGTCTTACTGACTGGCTGTCTGTCTTACTGACTGACTGTCTGTCTTACTGACTGTCTTACTGACTGTCTTACTGTCTGTATGTCTGTCTTACTGACTGTCTTACTGTCTGTATGTCTGTCTTACTGACTGTATGTCTGTCTTACTGTCTATCTGTCCGTCCGTTTATCTCTATCGGTATCTCTTCTATCCACCTCTCTCCACCTCAGAACTCATGTTATATGCTTTTTTGTGGCAATTAACCATTTTTGAGATATTCATTTTATCAGTTCGCATTTTTAAATATCTGTATCTACTCGTGCTTTTTTCTGTTTTCCGTTTGTTGGTCATGCAAACCCAATGCATAGTGCCTCACTCTTAAAAGATTTGGCTATCGCTTAAAGCCTACATTATTCCTTCATTATCGCTGTAACTATAATTAAATTCTTTCTGTATATATTTATCTCTATTAACATGGATAGGACAATAAGCTTGTGTAAGAATAATTTCTGCAAGAGTGAGTGGGGAAAGTCATCTGAATGCAACACTTCAGCTTTTTCTTTTACCGACACTGGGTCTTTAAAATACCGCCAGAGACTAGATGTTTTTCAATGACTTCTAAGCTTTCTGTCTTCGGTGGAGATAAGTATTTTGGTTTTCTTCCCTCTTAGTTTCTCACGTTCTTCAGACCGGACACGCTAACAGTTTTTCAGCAGTCTGTTAAATTCCCTTTTGGAAGCCACATACCTTGCATAAGAAGTCCCCTGGCGCGCATGGAAATCCAGAAGATGTGTATGACGGATCAAGAGATAATTAACTATGAATAAGGTGCTTTGTACATACTTTTTTCTTCTCGCACGCCTTACACGTGACTAATTCCAACATCCAAGTTTGTGGCTGTTGTTCTCCTAGTCTCTTTCCTTAGATTTTTAAGTCTGATAATTCTGTTATCACGCTTCCATTTTTTTGGCGCATGTAAGCCATGAAATTGATGTCGGTTCCTGAAAGGTAATTTCAGAAACGCTTTCAAACACATATTAAATCTAAACGCTCTTCCTTTCCATTGAAAGGATAATGAGGTCCAGGCTTCATAAGAATTGATCTGCCAGGGAACACGTCACGGAGTGTCTAATAACAGAAAATGAAGCGTCTATCTCCTTCCAGCTTCTATCAGCGATCTGCTAGTGTTTTGAAGCACCTTATATGTGCTAGGCACGTCTGCAAGGAAACAAAATACAGTACAGCCTCGTAAGTGCGAACTCGCTTAAGACAAACTCGCGGTTAACGCGAAAAAAATCTGCCCGACAGGAATACGTTAGTTCTTAGGGGAAGTTTTATCAGTTAACACGAATTTTGGTTAAGCGTACACAGAAGTGAAAAAGGTGATTCCCTAAACTATTGCAGTTAGTCTCAATTATTTGCACAGACATTACTAGCAACCAAAGAAATATGTGCACCAAATTTCATTGTAATATCTAAATAGCATTCTTGATATATTAATTAATATCAATTTGGTTGGGTATGATCAAAATCTATCTCCTCCAACAGATGCTCAAAGAAGTTTATTATTTTAAAAATTGTATCTCTTACCTTTGTAATAACTAAAAGCATGAAAATGTTTATATAATTAATCGTTTTTCTTAAAAAAATATTTTTAATACCGCAAAGTGTAAAAATACCATAAAGACAGCACTTATTATATTTTTTTTTAAAAAAAGAAAGGTATAAGCAATATCAAAATTAAACACTAAATTTTATTAACCATGTTCTGAACTATATTAGAAAAAAATTAAAGATCTCTAGAAAGATTTTTGTGGGAGAGAATAGATTTTGAATATAAGAAAGTAGCAAAAAAAAATTCGTTTCCGAGAAAAATGAGTTTAAAGTTGAAATGGAAGGCAGAGGCAGAAGCGCACCACTTTTAAAATGGCGTCCAAAATATGTGTTTCCCTTCTCTAGGAGTGTCAATGGGCCCTTAAACAACACTCACTCACTGCAATCAAAATTCAAAAATAGATTTTTCTGACCAACAGGCTAAAATGTCATTTCGGTGTTCCCTTAAGCTGAATTACGAACTCTTTTTCAATCTCTAGCGTAATTAAATGCTATTTTAACACAAACATCCAATGTTATAGTAGTTCTAAGAGTTAATTTTTCCCGCGAATGAATCAAGAAATGTGACTACAAAGCTAACTACTAATTGGCGAGTCGTTTCTAACGTATTATAGGTTGGCAGCCGCGATTATCACCTCAACAATCAGCGTGTACAACACATTTAAATAAATGCAATAATATATGCATTAACATTTTGAATCGTATTCGACGCCAGGTGTTCTTTTAGTCGTAGCCAAATCGAGTTAGAATACTGAATAAAAATCTACGAACGCGAAAGAGGAAATAGTTCTAAATGTACAGCTATAGCTTAATTCTAGATGAACTGGAGCGTGATACAAAGAAAACAGCAATTGCAGAACAGAAATTACAAGATGCTTTCGTTCCTGTGAACGTCATGCTTGAATTTTTCCCAATAAAATAGTGCAATTTGTGAGTGCTTTTAATTTTACAGTCACTTTATAGTGTTATAAGTCCACAATAATGTAAAGTGCTGTACCAGTAGGGGGAGTGGAGGTAGCACTTAAGGGATACTCAAACCTAGTTTGTTCATTAGTGCAAGTGAAATTATTTAAGTATTGGTTATAACTTTGGAAATAATGGAAAATGTAATCTAAGGTCAATTATTTATTTACTTAATTAAATTATTTACTTAATTCATTTATTTACTTAGGTATATTGTTTGATTGATTGCATAAGGTGAGTTCGCCTGATATGAATTGATGTCGAAACGATCGTTGTGGAAAATATTGCAACTAAATTTATTATAGTAAAGTGTGAGTAATTTCTTTGTGTTATTTGTGGATCAATCTACTTCACTGTTAATAGCTTCAGGTGTGCATATTCATACTAATTTACTTTTTACTCATTTATTTATTGATTTACTAATTTACTTATTTATTTACTAATTTATTTATTTGCTAATTTATTTACTTATTTATTATTTATTATCAATTTATCTATTTATTCACTGATTCATTCATTCATGTATTAACAAAGTATGCATAAGCCCAATTACAATGTTCATTAGAAACTACATTTACATACAACTGTTTCCAAATCTAACTTTCTGGACATGAAACAAATAGAAATTATATATAAAGTAAAAGTCACGACGGAGAAAAGACGGAGAGAAATAACGATAAAAGGAAGTAACAACAATAACATTATACAATCAGTTCTAATTTTAAAAGCTTTATATTAATCAAATGTTGGTCCAGTGGGGGGGGGGGGGAGATTAGAAGCCACTGAATTATAAAAAAGCTTTATAAGTACGCAGTAAACAAAGTAAAAGTGCAGAACATAAACAAGGTTTCTCCTATAGAATTGGTTACATAAAACTTGTTTTCTTAATATTTTGTTACTCTTAGAATATCTGTGGCGCTTTTTCGCCGCAAACGCACGTTTTGAATTGCGCTTTTCGGCGGTTTTCTTAAGCTTCACACATTGAAACTGAAAAGATGTGAAACAGACAATGTGTTCGGCAGCCTTTGATCCATGCTATCCATTGACTCTTGACAATAAAGTAAACCGATATACTAGTAGTAGAGGGACGCTAGCCATTATAATCCCATAGAGGCGTGTCGTAATTTCCCTTGAGCCCGTGCCCGCAAATGACGGTGATTATATTCTTGACCTCTTTGTACACTCCCCTGTCAGTGTAATCCTCTATACCTCTTAAAATGATAGCGCTAGGGAATCTTGTTGGATGCTCTTTTTATGAAAAGCTCCCAGCGGGTGGTTTGGGATGTCTTACATAAACATTGGGGTTACTATAAGCAGGGAAAATTACCCGGACTGCAAACAGGTCGCAAGAGCTTTGCAACAATCTGTAAAGGACGCGGCATCATTTTCGGCTTGGGTGGATTTTTCTGCACAAGGTGAGAAAAGGAAGCAAAATGGGGTAAAAGCACTTTGTATCTTGCCGGCATATTTGAAATCTATCCTGCCCTTAAATTGAAACCATGATACAGGGCTCTTTTGTTCGGCTTGTTTACGCACCCTTCATGACTAAATTTCTTAAAAGTTTTACGATTTTGTAAACAACTTATAAAACTCTCACAAAAATACATGTGTGATGACCCAATGTTCTTCGTCCCTCATGGTTCTTCTTTCAGCCATTCCGGTCTCACATTTACTCCCCCCATCGTTTATTTGGTCATCCAACCAATCTATACTCTCTAGGCTTATCATTTAGAGCTTGTTTAGGTATTCCTTTATTGTGCATTCGTTTTTACTTTCTCTACTAAGTATAGTAGAGGAAGTATTGTATTCCATTCAAAAATTAGATGTTGGGATTTCACCGAAAATATGTTTTGAGGCCCCCTGAAACCCCCCAAAAACCATTTTTACAAAAAGGTGTACAAAAAGGTGGTATTTAAGTTTAATATCTTTCAAGGATGTGACACGAAGATTTTGAAGAAAATTCCTCCACCCTAAACTACCGTTTACGTGGAAAATTTATCGAAAATTTTGATTTTCTTGAAAATGACTAATGATTTTGATTAAAATGCTACATGTTTGAGATATTTTTATAACAAATGAAATGTGTATCTTGAATTTTGTGGCTCTAGCTCATGTAGTCGTATTTCTCTGGATGACCTTTGCATAATGATAAATCTTGCTCTACAAAAAATTAAGATCTTGCTAAAATACACAATTTATATCTCAATAAATGTTTTTGTAGAGTGAACCATTTCAGAGATATTCCTTGTTATTTGTGTCAGTTTTGGAGAAATTATGCTTCTGTCAAATGGAACATCGTTATTCATTTTTTGTGTGTTAACATTGCAAAGAGAACGGAATTTGATAGCTTTAAACATTTGACTATCGCTCAGAACCTACTATATTCCTATATTCCTCTTGCACCTACTAGAAAAGAAACATTAAGATAGTTTCTGCAAATGTTTATCTCAACTAACAGGAAGAAGATATAGGAATAAGAGTTTGTAAGAATGGTTAGTACAATAGTAGAGAAAATCATGGGAGTGCAGCACATCAGATTTCATCCTTTTTTTTGGGGGGGGGGGGGGTATTCAAAGAGTCCAAAAGCGTGCATTTCTTATAAAATTTGAGTAAAAAACTTTATAATAAAATGCAAACATTCGTATCGTATCATCTAGCCACAGCTAAATAATTGAACTTGTTTTAATATTCAGGTTTTGTTAGCAAGTAGATGCACATGATTGTGTGTTGAAGAATTCAGAAGCTGCGACAGCTCCAGTTTAAACTTACTTACTCGTAAAAATAAAAAAGCTACAACGTCGTGAGTTATAGTCATATAGTTCGTATGTTTTCATAGTAAGTGAGAAGCTGTAGCAGAGGTATTCAAGTCGTTCACAGACAAATATACAATAGTGTGTGGGGGGACGTGGGTGGGTGAGACAAGATAAGCCCAAGAAAGGGGAGCAGAAGAAGGATTAGGAACAGGGGCTAGGACCCCCGCGAACTGAACAAGGATCAAAACCGTTTCGAAAACAGCAGCACGGAAGCCCCGAGCCCTGGGAAACCAGCGGGAAGCGTTCCATCACTGTCGCCTTCTTTTCATCTCCGAACATTATTTCTCTCTCAGCTCACATTCAGTGGCGGCTCTAGCACAAATAATTCTGCTCAAATTAATTCTCTAAGAAGCCTTGCATGGAGAATTACAATAAAACTTGTACTAAATTAATAACTGATCAAGATTATAATACATGAAAACGCTTCATTTGTCCAGCTATCCATGCATAAGTAACGGTGTTGGGAAATATTAATTATTTCTGTTATTTACAAGAAGAACCTGCAGCTCTGCCACCTTTAACTAATGTGCAAGTCTTTCGCTTTCTATCTTTCTTTATCCCTCTCTTCATTGTTTGCCTTGCAACATACACAAGGTTTCAAAATTGATACTTGCAGGTTTTTGGTTGACAGAATGTAAACCTAGGTAATATATGCATACACAAGATTTATTTAAATCATCACTACTCCAATAAGGTAGACAATACGGATCCTAATACTATGTTAAAAAAGTCTGATGAGTTGCACTCACATGACTTTCTCTACTCTTGTAACCATTCTTACTCACTCATATGTCTTCTCCGTGTTGAGGTAAATATTTGTACAAATTATATTCTTGTAGGTGCAAGCAGAATGAAGTTGGCTTTGAGCGATAGTCAAATGTTTTAAAGCTTTCAAATTCCGTTCTCTTTGCACGAAAAACGTAAAAGACTAACTACATTCCATCTGACAGAAGTAACTCACACAAATAACAAGGATATCTCCGAAATGGTTCACTCTATATAAAAAAGTATTCAGGTTAAATTGTGTATTTTAGCAAGATATACATTTTTATGTAGTAAGATTTGGTCTATCTCTTACGGTTTACCAGTGACGGAAAAGTAATCCAGAGTGAATACGACTACAGGGGCTATAGCCAGAAAATTCAAGAAATACATTTCATTTGTTATAAAAATATCCCAAACATATGGCATTTTAATAAGAATCATTACAGCCATTTTCAGGAAAATAAACATTTTCCATGTAAAGGGTAGTTTAGGGTGAAGCAATTTTCCTCAAAATCTTCGCGTCGCATCCTTGAGAGACATTGAACTTAAATGCCAACTTTGGTTTTTAACCGACTTTTTGTTTTTGAGTTCTGCTGTCCACAGACTGACAGACCGACGACTGACACACAAAAAACACACAAAAAACACACAAAAACACACAAACATACAAAAAACACACAAACACACAAAAAACACAAAAAACACACAAAAAACCACACAAAAACACACAAAAAAACACACAAAAAACCACACAAAAAACACACAAAACACAAAAAACACAAAAAACACACAAACACACAAAAAAAACACAAACACACACACACGGATCTTTTTTCCGGTGAAATCTCGACATCGAATTTGTGGGTAGAATGCCACACTTCCTCTACTTACATACTAGAGAAAGTAAAAATTTAGGTAAACATTTACAAGAATAAATAATACTTTACAGTTAAATACTACTAAGTCTCCATGAATGTAAATTTAAGCAAACATTTGAGAGTTATATAATTTAGAAAATACTTAATTTTTAATACCAAAAATTATACTAACATTTATTTTCATTTTAGTATAGACAGAAATGCATCATGTTTCTATGTGTTTCCTAGAACCAACAAAAGAGTAAGTGGTATTTTATGTACAGCCTAACTAATCCGCGGCCTAACAGCCTAGCCCTTTCGGACCAAGGGCGAACGCCCGGCCGCTGCGTCTCTCACCTCTGCCCGACTTAGGCGATATGGGTAACCTGTAGTATTGGAGGGTGGGACGTGGCCAGTGACCCGGTCTCTGCCGGCCAATATATGCAGTCTTCGCAACCCATAGCCGCTACGTCTCAATCAAGTTGCTCCTTAATTTGCCCCTCAGGGGGCTAACGAGGCTGAGTGTACCCGGACCAGGTTTTCTAGCCAATACCGGGAATTGAACCAGGGTTTCCAACTCAGTAAGCAGCAGTGCTACCAGAACGCTAAGAAGATGTCCCTTATGTTAAACCCGTGGCACTACAACCCATATCGGACCAGGGCCTGCCAAACCGACTGCCGGTCTCACGCCCACATACGCAAGGTAGAGGTGGGCGATCATTCAATGATACGGGGAGATGTGGTCAGCATCTCGACACCCCCAGCCGGAAAGTTGGCTTTCTTGTAATACAGAGAGAACGAAATTTCTAAGCCATCAATTAGCGTCCAGCTCCTAAAAGATTTGACTATCGCTTAAGCCTTCTGTTCTCTATACCCATTGTATCTGCAAAGAAATATTAATAAAACCATTCCTGCTATACATGCTTATGTCGATTAAGGTGAAGTAGATAGAAGAATGATTTTTAATCTAAGCATAATATCAAATTAAGCACCATGGACACGATTAAATATATAATTTGGAAAACGAAACGAGAACGAACCTCTGCATATTTCGTGTAGCAGGCTTTTGTCTGTTTTTATGGCTTGCTAGGTATACAAAATTATACCAATTCAGAAGGATGAGGTTTACACCGGATATTGAAAGAGATATGCAATTTGTTAATTGTGGAAATATGTTAAATTATATTGTTAACAATCTTGGTCTTATTTGGAGAAAGCAAAATAACAGTTGGCGAAATATCCTCGCTTGACATTCTTACAAAATGTTTCAAATATAAAACGTGACATTTCTCCGACTTTTCAGTTTTAAGTTATGAAGTGTCTAACAGAAAAAGCAATAACTAGTTAATAATTATTTAATGCTTACCGAGTCTAGACGACATTCACTGCATAGGCATTTGTTATCAGGTGAGGTACCTCAAATCATGACATAGTATTAATTTCCTCCGCAAGAGATCGTGAGTGGCACTGTGGATTTAATGTAACATCTGGAGAGAAAAATGTGTACTAATAAATAAATTGTTTTTTTTAACACATATTTAACTGCGATTATCCGTATTTGTGTGATGTTCGTCAATAATGTACGTTTGGATGTTAATATTTCTCTTCTCTGGCAACATTACATTTCAAAATGTTATTCCCATGTATTGCCCAGCGTTCTATGAAAATATTTAAGCTATTCTATGTTTAACTTCATTCGTTTCTAAGTTACATCTTATTACTTAAGTTATTATTATTATTATTATTATTATTATTATTATTATTATTATTATTATTATTATTATTATTATTATTATTATTATTATTATTATTATTATTATTATTATTATTATTATTATTAATTATATTCCATTGTTATATCTGTGCCAGTAATATTAAATTTAGGTACCCGTAGAGCTCAGTTTACCTTTACAAACTGTTTATATGTGAAGCAAGTGCAAATGCAAATATTCTTGTTAGATTGCACTAAATAACTAAGTAGTACTGTCCTTTACGCAGATAAACGTTCTTATTTTTTATTTCTCAAATGTGTGTAAGGAATTTCGTCGAAGTGTCCTGTGTTCAAGATATGTTTATGGCAAACGAGATTTATATTTTGAATTGTCTGGGAGTAGGCCCTGAAGTCCTCTTTATTCTTCTTATTGGTTAGAATTTTTAAATACTTATATCTTTCTCCTTTGGAAATTATTCATATTTTTCTCAGTTATGGCCTTAAAACTGTGATCTATTGTATCCTATAACAATGTGTGAAACGATTTGCAGATCAGTGAGGAGAGAATGTCAGGTGAGTGCAAGAAATCAGATTTTTTGTTAACCATTCGAATCAGTGATTCATTGAGAACACCAGTCAGGTCAGATCCCTTCTCGTGGTCATTGGTACTTTCAGATTTAAACATGCGATGCCATTGTCTTAAGTTGTCATCAGTCTTGTTGTCTGGGCTATAAACTTCACAAAGTTGTCGATGGATTACAGTATTCTTACTGCCTGTTTGCTACAACAGAAAAAGAGTTGGCGGGGTTCTCGATTGGAGCATACATTTTGAATAACTTCAGCTTATGCAGCCAAAAATGGATGTAAATGTCTTCATCTACCCATTCCTCTTGCAGAAATTGTCTTATTGATGTCAATATGATGACCTATTATGTGATAACATAAAAGAAACTAAACAAAGTTGTATAAATCAGTTACAAGAAGTACGCTTTTTACGCAGGTACCAAACTTTGGCTATTGCAAAATGCTTTCGATCTCTGGCACTGTAAATGGATTATTGGTTAGCAAGAGATACAGGAAGAGAAAGGGAATGAAATGAACTTATTAGACAACGAAGGTAAAAATAATACCATGTTTTGCATTCAGATTACTTTCTCTGCTCACTCTTCAACAGGGTATTTTTACATAAACTAATTGTTGTATCTATTTCTTGTTAATCGAGATGAGCCATTAGTTCAAATGTGTACGTTTCGTTGTGAGTATAAAAAGAAAAGCTAAAACTATAGTCTATATCCACACCTCGAGAAAATGCAAATCGATAAAGAATATATTGGAAATAGATAAAGATACAAATAAAATTTCACATAAATTGTGTGCCACTTTATGGTTCTCTTTATCTCTTACGGTTTACTAATTGTTGAATATCGTGACATGGCTGCTATGGTTCAAGCCTATTCGGAGATTGGCGGCAGGCAGTTAGATAAATAGAGATAAGTAGTTGCGGAAATATCAGAAGCGCTATGGACAGAAAACCATATACCTTTGGAGGTTTTTGTTCTGCCCGCCTCCAAAACATTCTAGAATGCTCCATGGAAAATTCCAGTGAGAAAGTCAGCCTATTCCAGAGTGAGTGTGAGTTGGGAGTGCGTTTCTGATACAACAAATAGTGCTGTTCTCCGAGTGAATAATCTTTCGGCGAGAAATTATAGATACACATCTTTTATTCGATTTTACAGAGTATATTATCCTAGGAAGAGACTCTTCTGCACGTATTTCATTACCGGGCACCTCGCGACGAAAAGTGAAGTCGCAGTGAAAGTTGAGCTAAATCATAGTAGTGAAATAACTGTGAGAACATAGCACCAGTGAATTCACAGTATGATAGTCACAGCTACTTGCAGAAAATTTGACAGTGAAATTTTATTTTGTCACTCGTCCCGGGTTCAATTTCCGGTATCGTCGTGGGAATTTCTTCCGCTGCAAGGCCTAGTCTGGGTGCAGTTAGACCCCTAAAGGGCCAATTAAAGAGCTATTTGATTGAGAAGTAGCAACCCCTAGCTGCGAGGACCGCATATACCAGCCGGGGCGTTCACCACAACCCAACTTTCAGTACTGCTCCCACTCGTAACGGCTATGGTGGGCAGAGCCAAGCGCTGGACCATATGACATGAGCTACGCGGCCATTCTAAAATACAATTTTGTATGAACATCCTGTTAAATAGAAAATAAAACGCTACGGTTTGAGAAAGTCATGCTATTGTTACAAATCAGATTTGTCTGTCATATTATTTGTATAGGTACCTATCAGTAGCACAACCGTCACTGCTACCGAAGTCTTCACCCTCATATATTCTGCCAAGGTCTGTAGGGGGTAGACGAATAGACACGACCTGAATAACATCTTTGTCCATTACTTGTGGGTGGCATTTGCCCCAGGGAGCATCTTCATTGTATATGGGAATCGTTTGCATGCCAGTGGTTGGCAGCTCCATGGGAGACGAAATTTTCGTACTGTGCTTGTCAGAAGCTGTGTGTTAATCCATATCTTTCTAGCACAGATGCCAGTAGGCATGTTCATACCAAGACGAACATGAGTAGGCAGATCTTCATACTGGTTTACACATCTCGAGACATAAGTTCTCAAATTGACATCAACAAGCCCAAACAAGTCTGTAGCAGGACGATAAACCAAGAATTTGTGTGCCTGTACTTTTGACAGTTGCAATTACGGCTATTTTATGTAGATGCTTGGGATTTCCATACTCTTGCCAAAATATGTTGTTCTGAAGTTCTGTTATTTCTGAAACTTGTGCAGAATTATAATCTCTTTCTTTTTTATTTTTAAGCTTAACGTTCCTTAACCTGGTAGGTCATATCAAGCGATGAATGGATCGGTGAAATAATGCTCAAATGAGTCAGAAATTGGGAATGACAAAAATGCCAAATAATATAATTTGTTTTAGCTGATTATTTTTCTTAGTGGTTCTGGCTTTGCAATGATACATTACACGCTGTTAAATAGTTCTACAATTTAATTCAGAAATAAGTTAACTAAGCTTAGAAAGGACGTGTATTATAGGTCGCGCGTTACTTCTTGACGAATGAAAATTTTATATGAAAGGTTGAATGCGAGTCTCTACTCAGCTTTTGCGGGAACGAGAGAGAGGAGGTACAGTCTGCAGTGAGATGACGCGCATGCTTCTGAGCTGAAGTAGTACAACACTACAAATCAATTTATGACACTTGCAGTAATATCAGCCACACGTATTATACACTATACCTCTATAACTGTTTCCACTTAACTTTCTTGCATTTATTCTATTCCCGACATCTCTCCCTCGTCTGAATTGCTATTTTCGTTGCATGCATACATACATCCGTACCGCACAAAACTTCTGCAGTCGATTGTATACACAAACGCGACAGAGGAAAACAGAGGTGTCTTATCGTAGCATAAACATTTACTGACCTGTTTATTAAGGGTAGCTTCACTCATTGGATTTCTGCTCAAGGTCATTCGTCAAGAACGAACGCGCAACCTATATATTTGAATATAATTTTATATGCTGACGATATCGTGTTAATTTTCCATGAGGAAAATAAACTACAATTTGCAATACATTGCCTAAATAAAATATGTGAAAAATACAATTTGAAAATTTCAGTAAAATAATAGCACAAGTACTAATGGAAGTAATGGAAGAGAACATATTTGGATGTTTAACTATTTAGGTACGATAGTTTCACATGACAAAGAAGAAGATATTGACTTTAAACTTAGTAAATTATTAAATATTTGTGGAATGTTAAAGGAATTAAAACGAAAAAAGATCTGATGTGTTGCACTCGCATGACACATCAGATTTTTTTTCGGTTTTAATTTGTAATATTCTTAATACCGAGTGATATATCAATGCTTATCTGGCCTAGAATGTCGAGTCAATTCCATAATACTGCAACGTGCATAAAAGCCGATACTGTGGCATGTTTCTTATCTTTTGTTACGCATTCGGAAGCTCCTGCAGTGGAGTTGGAAGGAAAATACTTTTATTCTGATCAATGTAACAGTTGGTGCGTTCAAAATGCGAGGAAGGTCTACGAACTTTGAAAAGAATCTCGACATAATGCTGCTAAGGGGATTACAGGAGCTTCTTTTCAGTTGTGGTTAGCCTAAATAACCGAGGAGGTCAAGTTAAGATTTGAACAGTTTCAAGGACTTTATCCGACTATCGACGAAATAAGATTACGTTCTAAGCGCACAACTCTTGAGATTCCTTTGAATTTGCAGATTTGCGAGGTCCTTTGTCGACACGCCGTTTCGTTTCGGTGGCCGTTAAATCGAATTGTATCTGTTGCGGAATCTAGATCTTGGGTCACTAAAGTAGGAGATAAATGTTCAACACTTCTTCTAGTTGAATAAGTTAGGGTAGAATGCAATTTAAATCTATAGAGTATCAACTCTATGGTTTGCATTCCTTTGTCAGCAACATATAGCCCCAAGTCAAAAGAGCTAACTCCCAGTTGAATTCATAACGAACTTTTCGTGGAGCATTTTTACTTTATTTATCACTTATTTTAGTTAGATAAAACACTGTATTAAATAAACTATATTCAGATTACCACTGATACTTTTGGGGGGTCTTTGGAAATGTATAACAGCCACCCTAGCAAAAAGGTGTTTGAGGAGACCCATGTGAGCAGAAAAAGTCTGATAAAAATAAAATTTGGTATCTTTTAAAAAGGTTTTCGTTTAAGGAAATGCATCACTGAAGGTGCTAGCTTTCAGTCGGGCTGAAAAACAAATCTCAAGTTTGTCTTTAGTAATGCATTTTCATATTAAGATACTTTTTTAATTCTCAACATATCGAGTTTTGTAAATTACTGTTATTTGCCATTTCAAACAAATAAGCTTTATAAATTACAATTAGATATTAAATATACATGAATATTACCCAATTACAATGTAGAGTTGTGATATAATTTTTGCTAATTGCTGCCAAAAGTATTTTAAAGGAAGCTTGTCTTTCTAAATGTCTATTTTATTACACACTATCTGCTTTAAAATGAACTAATCTTCACCACACAATTTTTATAATAGCTTTAACTGCTTATCCTACCAGAATATGTATGAAAAGATTCAGGAAAATTGAATAAAGTATCCATAACGTGGAATATTTTGAATGTGGATTCCAAAATTCGTGGTTCTTTGTTTACACTAAATTATTTGCAAAACAAAGAAGAAATTATATACTATTTGTGTAGTTTACGTAAATATGCGACGATTTCGATTTTTAACTAATTGTTTGTTAAGAAAAAATGTCTTAGAAGCTAATGCTTTTGCCGATTTCCAATATATACAAAATTTACTCTGAATTAAATGATTTAAAAGTAATATTTACTTTATGGACAAAAAATTTTCAGAAATGCAATTTCGCTGCATTTTGAAGCACAAGTTCCCATTTGATGTCCCTAATATTTAGCTAAATTAAAACGTGTGTGTAAATACAACATTTTTATAAAGACATTCTGATAAAGTCCAGTGCATACAAAAAGTCCCATGAGGTACACTCGCATGAATTTTACTACCCATTACCGTTTTTCCATATCCTTTGTATATTATCGACTATTCATATAAAAACGAATCCTAACCAGAAAGCTCTTCGTCTAAAAATCATATAAAATAAAACTTTATGATTACGTGCAAAACGAGGAAAGACTTTGGACGGAGAGCGGAAGATCCATGGTTCAAATCCCGGCTGTGATATTGAAGTTTCAGTCTCATTTTACCCTTTCCGCCTTGTCCTACACATGACTAGTGTGAAAGAACAATTTCCGTCATACATTATTATTTTCAGATAGTATTTTATGAAGCTGCAGCTTTGTTAACAGTTCTTCGTATTCCTCCTAATTTCATGACTTATGTACTTATATAAGTAAGTTATTTAGTATATTATGTTTATCGTAGCCTCCAGTTTTCTGGAGAAGTTAAGTTTGGTAACAAATTATGCACACACAGATACACAATACAATGCACTATCGCTGTATGAAAGGGCGCTTTCTTCCCTGAATATCCAACCAATTTTTGTAGAATTCAACTCGTAATGCATACAGCATGTTCTGCCACTGTGTTAGAAGACTGCTTGTGTGTTGCAAACGGTAAACGAGAAGGGGAGGTTCGAAGTCTAGGGCACGAGACGGGGTCATAAATGTTCACACTCGATGAGCTAAATGTATCTATTCCGGTATCTATTATTAATCACCTCTTGTATAATCTCCCCAAATTTCTCTTTTCATGTGATTAATATTTGATCTTCTTTGGTAATATATAGTCCAATATGTTCTTTTCATTTTATTTAACACAATCTGTTATTTTTTTAGCAGAAAATTTATTCAAATTAGTTATATTTTTATTTCCAGCTCTACTTTTATATATAACAAAGTTCATCTCGGCAGACTGAATTCTTTCGCTGTCTGTGACCTAGCCGGTGCTTTCTAGAACTTTATCTGAGCTTCTTTTCTAGCTTTCCCCCCTAAACCCCTTCGAAGTTTTCCTAAGTGACTCGGAATTTGTTGTTACCTCAATATTCCTTTTCTTTTCAAATTTACAACTAGATCTTCATTCAAGATTTTGCAAGTGACATTTTCCTCACATATTATTTCCGACACCGCGGTGTTATTCCTTTTAAACGCTATTTTACTTGTAGATATCTCTCAATTATGTTTAATTGCACATTAGCTTAGAATATGTGTATAATACTCTAAGAAATTAAATAATTTTGTAATAAAATAAATAAAAGCCTAACAATCTAGAGCTCCGGGGTCACTTCTAACTTATCTAACCTTTATTGAAACTCACTTGTTTCCTTTATAAACACGTTTAGATTTTATAGTTTAGGAGCTAATAATACTAACTTTGATTAAAGTTTTAAAGCTCAATATTAATTTATTTTCGTCTGGCAGTGTAATTAAGATCGAACTTCTGCTAGAGAGATTCTTGCAGGCACAAAATTACGTGATTTGAAAGGTATACGTATCATAAAAATTGAATATGAAACCTCTCTAAAAGTTATTTGAACATAATGTTATGCGGATACAGCTGTAGGCAGTACAATAGCTAAAGGCACTTCCGTAATAAGCACTGTTTTATGTGGATAAGCACATGCTTTTAAAGGACTCACTAAGGTCTGCTATTCACGGTGTTCATAGCGCGGAACGGTTCCTATCCCAGTAACATTTGACAGAGTAAACTTTTTATTTTGTGCTCACGAAATCATAGTGTCCTTTCCGGGTGTTGATTTCGGTTTATGATGGTTCACACGAAACACCATATGCTGCTGAACTGGTTTTTGCTATACTAACAGCAAGTGGAGGAAGTATGTGCATTCCACCCAAAATTTTGATTTCGAGATTTTGTTCCGGAAATACTGCTTATTGTTCTCTGAGCGCGCGCACACACGCACACACACACAAACACACACGTTATAAAATGTATGTGCAATTGTTAGTGTGTGTGACGAAATGTCCTTAAAGTTACAAACCTGATAATTAAAATCAGCATATTCCAAATAGCCGTTCCACGTGGTCATCCTATTTATTAAAGTACAGTGTATTAAATATATTTTAATGCAAATTGTGTATCTTAAGTTTTCGGTAAATCGTCTCTCGAATTCTCTTCCTTCTGAATGACTTTTGCATATTTGCTGGACCACAAGAAATTGACGAAATCTTGCTGTACAAAAATGTAACTCTCAGACAATTACGACTAAAATTTTTAAATTAAACATTTCTGGTTAGTTTCAGTGTTAAAATGCTTATACTTTTCTCAGTCATCAATACAACTCAATATAAAATAGACAACTTACACAAATTTTTATTTCGATTCATGTAAACTAGACAGAAGAATAAGCTTTTATAAAAATAATTTGTTGACGAATGGGTAGATGAAGTCATGTGAATGTAACACAATATTTTTAATGCAAGGATGCCCATATATGTAGTTTATTTATTGAAATAATTTGCATATCTCGGGAACACCGCTGGGAGACATGTCAAGTCATATTCTATATTATTTAATCTCAACTCGGGCAAGTAGCCAGATAAGATGCAAAGTTCCTAAGGGTTTTAGAAAGTTAACGTCCTATAAGGACCAAACTTACTTGCAACTATGGGAGAAGTTATTTATGATAAAAATATTAACACTAGAGTTTATCTTTGCAAGATAAAAGCCAAGGGTTAAAATCCTGCGAGCAAATTGAATTATTTCTAAAATGTGTTGTTAGATATATACTATTGTTTTTGGACAGCCCTGGGTATTAAACACCGAAGTGTCCAGCGGAGATTTGTGTGGAAATATCAGTCTGCATTTCGATATGCAAAATGGTGAGTTCTAATTTGTTGTTGGCCAGTGCTGACAACATTGTTTTTTGCTTGCACCATTTAAGAAGTACTCATATTGTAGACTGCTTCCTTGATTTATTTGCTAAGAATTCCAATGTCACTCCCTGCTGCGGGTAAAATGTCCTCTGGTTCTACCTGATCCATTATTTGTCTTTCAAATAATCTGTTATATTAATTGATACACCCCACTCATGACGTCTGTGGTCTATAGAACTTTGAGTTTCCTTGAGAGTTTTATTCCCTAAACATCACCTTATTGTTCCAAAAAAAGTCCAGGAACTGATGGTTTGAATATGAAACTATTTAAATATGCCTCGGATAAATTCCAGACTAGACCTTTGAATTTCATCAATATATGTTGGAAAAATGGGCATTTACCAGAGGAATGGAATATTGCATTGATGTGTCCGATTTTTAAAAAGGGAGACCGAACTGAATGTGATAATTATAGAGGAATCAATCTTTTGAACTCAGGTTACAAGATCTATGCAAAAATCATAACACAAGGAATTGCTCCAATCTCAGAAACTAAATTGCATGATTTACAGAATGGATTTAGAAAAGGGCGTTCCTGCATTGATTGTATCTTCACAATAACACAGATTATGGAGAAACGACGAGAATATAATCTACCAACTCTAATAGCTTTTATAGACTATGTAAAAGCTTTTGATAAAGTAAAAAGAAATCTGCTATGGGAAATAATGATTGAAAATGGATTTCCTCAACATTTAGTAAGAACAGTACAAACTATGTATATAAATACAAAATTTCAATTGGAGAAATCCAGAGAAAACGATAACCTAGTAGAGATTAATTTAGGATTAAGACAGGGGTGTCCATTGTCACCTACCCTATTTAATATATATAATTATATGTGTGTGTGTGTGTGTGTGTGTGTGTGTGTGTGTGTGTGTGTGTGTGTGTGTGTATTCATTTATTTATTAATGACGCAGTTGTACGATGGCAAACTGCTCAGAACACATTTTAAAATAAAGGGGAGAAATGTTGACACATTGCTGTTTGCTGATGACCAGATTTTAATTGCGGAGACGGAGACGGAAGGTAACTTACAAAGAGCCATACATGAATTAAATAATATTACAAGAGAATATAATCTTCAAATTTCATATGAAAAAACAAAAATAATGGCTTTTATAGGAACAAGCCATGTAAGAGCAAAAATTTGCATAAATGATAAACCCATCCAACAACAAAATGATTTTAATTATTTTGGCTATATTGTGTCATATACCAGCAATAGAGATATACAAAACAAAATAAACAAATTCCAAAGAATATGTGGCACAATAAAAAATAAATTTTAAAAACTGTAATCGTCAAGCTTTGTTAAAACTGTATAAAATAATGGCGATCCCAACCCTGCTTTATGGGTGTGAAAACTGGGTCTTGACTATCTCACAACAGAAGAAAGTGGAGGCTGCTGAGATGAAATTTCTGAGACAGGTGGCAGGTTATAGACTCAGACAAGACAAGAAACGAGGATATTAGAAGAGAATTGGAAATTCAGAGTCTAAATGAAACAATCATTGTATACAGGCAAAAATGGCAAGATCATGTGCAGAGAATGACTGAAGACCGTACACCACAAATAGTGCACAAGTATAAACCTGTAGGTAGAAGAAATATTGGCAGGCCACGAATGAGATGGTCCGATCGGAAGTCGGAACGAGCCACAAGGCTTACACCGTGATGATGATGATGATGATGATGATGATGATGATTATATATTGATATTTATGAAGCTGTCCTTCCATATCCATTCGTCTCTGGTATGAAAATCTGCATCCCAAATACTTCATCTGTTCAATAATTTCAGTAATGATTACATTTTTCATCTTTTGTAATTTTTTCGTATGAATGTCATTACTTTTCTTTTTGAACTTGAAATATTTAAATTTTGTTCCTTAATTACATTATTTAATTAACAGCTATCTGAAGTCTGACTACAGCATCAACCATAACCACTTGGGCATCCGCAAACAATAGACTATTTAAAGGTGCATTATTAATTTTAGAGTTAGTTTCTAAATCTATCATCCAAGAGCTTATGGCTTCGTTTAGATAAAATTTTATTGAACAATATGGGTAACAGTGGACATCCTTGTCTTACACCGCCATTTATTTCTGTCATTTGCTTTCCAAGTGCATTACCTTTGTCAATATGTACCCTATCAACAGCTTTTTCATAATGGTCGTGTTTCTAAATACTATATCTTAGTAAATGTTAATGAACAAGTTGTCTGAGTATTTGTAGTATCGGTTGCTAAAACAGGTCCTTAAGTGTCATAATCTTTAAGTTCTTATATGAGTGAGTCATGCTAAAAGCTCTACAGCCGTCTAAGAAACACTTGTGGTAAGCGCTTGGCTTGTTCTTCAGTAAATAATGAACCTGTTTATCTTATTGTGCAAATCCGGTTTGCATGACACGTTTCTAAACAAATAAATGCTACTCAGGAACAAGTCATTAAATTGGAGTGAAATATAGTAATTTTGTTACCCGACGGGGATTTATTATTATACTGCATGATAAAGCTAATGCAGTAATTTCCGTGTTGCTGAAAGCGTGTTCCACGGAAAGTATCCTCTAGTTCTGTTTATACCGACGTTTCCTCGGGCACGCTGTTGTCACCAGGTGCACCTGTTGCAAAGCCTCGCTGAATGCACAGAAGCTTTTTCGTTTTTATCTATCCCATTTACTGCAGTATTTACGTGACACAACTGTTATAGCAGGAAGTAAGTAAATTGGACACTATGATTATGGTTCAGCGATGTCCACTGTGGGAAGTGGTTATTATTGCGTGTTGCGCTTGAGACTAATCTATCATAATCTTCTTTTCAAACGTTACAAACACATATGTAATGCAACGCGTAACACCTCAGTCTCTCGGAAGATCCCGGGTTCGAATCCAATTTTGAGGCCACTAAATTAAAAAAAAAAAATACATTTTTACAAGTGTATGCGTGTTTGCAACACAAAGATTTTGAAAAAACTTCATCCATTCTAAACTGCCCTTCACATGAAAATTTTTTCGAAAATTTTGATTTTCTCAAAAAAGACTAAAAATTTTGATAAAATATCATATGTTTAAGGTATTTATATTGCAAATGAAATTTATATTTTGAGTTTTCTGGCTATAGTCTATGTTTGCTCTAGATGACTTTTGCATAACCGTAAGAGATATGCAAAACTTACTGCACAGAAAATTTATATCTCGTTAAGACACACCCTTTAGATCTCACGCATTTCTATGTGAAATGAACCATTTCGTAGATATTCCTTGTTATCTGACTGAATTTTCCACTACTTATACCAGCTTTGGGCAAGCCGCGTGCCACATCCGGGAGGGACGCCTGAGAAGGGTTACTGTGACGTAACGTAACAGTACTCCTTCGGAGAAGTGGCATAATACTGATATTTATTTTGAAAAGATGGCAATGCCTATTTATTTTATTATAATGCAATATTAATCAAGTGCTTTATTAATTATTACTCATACAATAAACTCAGGAAATCCAAAATACGTACGCTTGCTTTACAAATTAAGAAATAAATATAGTAGCTTTTATAAACTTGTAGGAAAATGAACAAACAAGACTTAATAATTAGTTTTTAAATACGCACAGTACGCGCCTAAATGACTTAGCTGCTGACGGGCCCTTAATTCCACTCCATTCATCCACACACACAGTAAATTACACGGCAGTTGTATGCTACAAAATATCAAAGAGTCAATGCTTTCTTAAATATTGTGGAATGTCATCATTGTGCACATCAATGTTTTGCCACTGGGTTAGGACTCGGCTTCTGTGTTGCAAACAGCAAACGAGAAGGGGAGGGTTAACGTCATCTGACTCGCGGTGACACGCAGGTTCAAGAATACCCATACCTGACTTATACTTTTCTCGAATGGGAGGTCGTTGTCCATTATTTTATTTCTTAGTCATGCAGAGAGAATGAAATTTTGAAGTCATTGCATAGCGACTAACTTTAAAAACATTTGACTATCACTTAAAGCCCACTGTCAAAAGTTCAAGCCAGAACCTGTTTGGAACTTCTGCGCGTCACTGCGTAGACACTGCAGTTGTCTACGTACAACCTGTAGCCTCTAATGGTTGCTTCACTTCAAACCTTTCTAGTGGGGGAGGAGGGGGGTGGTGGTAGCCACAATTCCCCTATGAAGTTCATAGTGTGCAAGTACACCCTACATTTTATAACTTTAACCTATAAAGCTTGCTATGGAGAGTTGGAATATAGCTCCTGCAGCTTCAAATTTTTGTTCTGTCTATTCTATTTATCGGAGCCATCTTTTGATACTGTAAAATTAGAATTGTGTGGATGGAAAAGCCTTGCCTTTTAGAATTGAAGCGTACAATTCCTCTGCAATTCTTCTGCGATTGTTTAGCCTGTTCAATTCAACACGTAGTAAATCTACATTTTGACAAGCGTTTCATTTGAAGGTTTTGGACAAAAATACCTATTCCGAGGCTAACTTCTATTGTTAGATTGGTCACTCCGTTTTCTTCAAGGTCTGTCAAGAAAACCTGTCTATATAAAGAATGCGTAATATTAGTGTCAATGGGTGTTACAGTTGCTTGAGCATTTTAGTATTTGCTTATACTAACTAAATTTGGGAAACAATATTTCAGTTTATAAATGTTTACTCTATGAAATGCTAAAATGAGTGCCACTGCTCCAGTTTAATGTGCAGCTAAACTGGTTTGGGTCAAAAATATGATTTTTGACTGATTTTGCAAGTTTAACCCCTATTTTATCATAACCAACTCTTTTAACCCCTAAGAACTTTCCAGAAGCGTTTTTAAAATAAATTTAACTGTCCAAGAATTGATATGAATAAAAAAAATATATATATTCGTTAATTTTTTTTAAATAACATGTGATAAAAGGTCAGCACGTTTAAAAAAACCATTGATTTATGTGTGTAAAAAATGTCATACTTCTAGAGTGAATAGTTTCTCTGAAAAGTGGAGCTAAACTTCTTAAAATTAAGATTGCAAGAATAGAGCTTACAACCTCCCCTCCTTTTGAGGTTTTTCTATTTTTTTTTTTTTTTTTTTTTTTTTTTTTTTTTTTTTTTTTTTTTTTTTGCATACATTTGCCCCGTTTTCTTAAGGACACTTGTTCTAGAGTAATGAAACTTTAACCACTCATTTCCGAGTTATTTGTGGTAGTACTGACTTTTTCTTATAACACTATCATTACAATCCGGGCCACCACATTTGCGCTGCAACGAATTGCGTTTGCGCCAATAATTCGAAACAAATATGTGTATGTTTGTTCTTAGGTTGGCACCACGTTAACATAGACATATTTTACGAATGAAAGAATTAAGATGTTAAAAACAATTTTCCGTCCCACTTGCAGACAGCACACTGGCGCGCGCATAATGTGCGTGGTGTGGTTAAAAATTGCCATAACATTTTAAAAATGCGCGTGTGGTTAACAACTGTCATAAGATTTTAAAAATTAAAATAATTGAAATTTTAAAAACTCCTGGATTAAAATTTCTACTTTCAGGTTTTCATGTGGGGGAGGGGGTTACATACAAACGGGAGTTGTGTTTTACGTAAGTGATACGTGATATTTACCTTTCTCTGTATTGCTTTATGTAATTTTCTATTTTCTTTTCTTTGATTAGTACTTTGGGATTTCCTAAGGGCAGCTTATTTTTCTTTCTTTCAGAGTATATTCAGATATGGGTTGATTTTTTTTTTTTTTTTTTTTTTTTTAATTTATTTAGAGTCGCTTTAACAATTAAGTCATATCGCGACTATTCTATGGAATACAGCGGTATACAATAAATTTAGTACAATTATTTTACCAAAAACATGAGAATACAATCAAATCAGTACAACAAGTATGTTTCATATTATATTTTCGCATGCAAGCCCGTACCTTTGAGAAATGATAACACCCTTCTGCAGTTGGATGGCGTGTTCAGAGTGGTGGATAAGTCTCCAGTGATGTGATGAAGCTGTCGTTGTGTAGCGTATTGCTTACATTCTGTGAGGAGATGTTTTACTGTGAGGCGGGTGTTGCAGACTTCACATTGTGGTGGCTGGCCTTTGCTGAGGAGGTATGAGTGGGTTAACCTTGTATGACCAATGCGGAGACGTGAGATAATCACCTGCTCTTTCCTGCTAAGAGAATAGACAGGGGAAGAATTGGTGTCTCCTTTCCTTACCATGTGTAGTTTTTCTGGAGGCGATTGATTCCAGGCCTGTTTCCATCTTGTTTTTATTAGTTTGGAGAAGTACTTTGTAATATCACGGTAAGGTACTGCTTGCTGTTCATGTGTGTCTGTTAACCGACTTGCTTCTTTAGCAGCTTTGTCCGCTTCTTCATTGCCCTTAATGCCGCAGTGTGAAGGGACCCAAATGAAAGTAACTATTTTCTTTTTATTTAGAGCAATGGAATAAAGACTGTGGATATCTTGAAGCAGTTGGAGGTCAGTTGAACGATCTCTGAGACTTTGGAGAGAGCTTAATGAATCAGAAATTATAAGAAATTTACTCTCACTAGATTGGATGATGTATGTTAAAGCTTGCTTAAGTGCACAAAGTTCGCAGGAGAATATGGAATAATATTTAGGGAGTTTCAGCTGAAGTTTCTTATCTGGGGTAATTATGGCACATCCATTGTCGCTGTCCGTTTTGGAACCATCAGTGTAGATAAATGTATGGTTAGGGTAGGCATTTGTTATTTCTTGAAACAGCTGTTTATAGCAAGATGCATCTGTATGGGATTTATGGTAAGCTGTAATATTCAAATTTAGTTGAGCAGTTGGTATTCTCCAAGGTGGTAGACAATGAAACTTTCTGGGCATTATGGCAGGAACTTCTATGTTATATTCTTCAATGCATTTGCTTATTTTAGATTTAAATGACATTTCTTTTTGTGAATTAGCCTGTAAACGTTGGTTGGACGTTTCTGGGAGGACGTACTGGTAGATCATTGATTCGGGTCTTGCTAAAGTTTTAAGGGCGAATTTTAGGCTCACATCTGTTCTGCGGACGTTCAATGGTGGTTCGTCGGTTTCCATTGTTAAGGCAGAAACAGGGCTGGTTCTGTAAGCTCCCAAGCATATTCTTAGAGCTGCTGTTTGAATTGTATCTAGTTTCTTTAAAACTGAAGATTTAGCTGTATTGTAGATCTGGGCTCCATAGTCGAGTTTACTTCTAATGAGAGCTTGATACGTTCGTATGAGGGTACTGAGATCAAAACCCCAGTTTTTGCAGCTTAGGGTTTTTAGTACATTTAATCTTCTGAGGCATTCATTTCTCATATCATCAATGTGATGTTTCCAGCTTAGAGTTGCATCAAACGTTAAACCTAAAATTTTGATAGCCTTCACTGAGTCGATTAGCTTGTTATCCACGCAGATTGTGGGGTTTGGGACTTTATATGGTGATTTGGAGAAGCATATGCATTTCGATTTATGATATGACAAGTTAAGACCAGCATGATTAGTCCAAGTGTGCAGATTTTCCAGTGTTTCTTGAAGAAGTGTTGCAGTAGTAGAGGGGTTTTTCCCCTTACAAAAGATAGTTAGGTCATCTGCAAATAGTATACCTTTTACAGGTGGTGTAATACTGCTTACTATACTGTTGATAGCTATGAGAAATAGTGTGACACTGATTACTGATCCCTGTGGAACACCTCTATTAATGGATTCTTCTTTTGACATGGTTCCTTTGTAGCGAACTTTAATTTTCCATTCCTGAAGGAAGTTGTCAATAAAGTGATACAAATTACCACGGATACCGATGTTACGTATTGTTTTGAGTATGTAAGCTCGTGAAATTTTATCATACGCTTTTTCTATATCTAGGCTTATTGCCATGAGATGTTGTTTCTGTGTAAATGCAGCTTTTATTTCAGAATCAAGTATTAAAAGATGGTCAGTGGTGGATCGAAACTGGCGGAAACCATTTTGAAGTTCGGTGAAGAACTGCATTTTCTCTAGTTTCCAACGCAATCGGTTATTTATAATTTTTTCAAGTATTTTACACATAGAGCAGGTGAGGGCTATAGGTCTGAAACTTTCAGGTGAAGTAAGATCTTTGTTTGGTTTGGGGATGGGTACTATAGTTGCTGTGCGCCACTGTTTAGGAAAAGTTCTTGAGTTCCATATATAATTAAGGATTTCGTGAAAGTAAACCAGTCCATCTTGCGGTAAGAATTTTAACATTATGTAAGGAATGTTATCCGGCCCAGGGCTGGAGCATTTACTCTTTTCAAGTGCCTCCATGAATTCTGTGAAAGTAATGTTATCATTGTAGTTTTCTTGGTTATTTTCGTCAGGTTGGTAGCAGTGGGTCACCTTGCTTTCGCAAGCTTCTTCTCTTGAGGCCTCTGCAAAAGTATGCGCCAGTATGTTTGCTATGGTTTGGGGGTCAGTACTTGTAGTGTTTGTTGTATAATTGTGGAAAACTATATTATGTGTTCCATCGTAAGATCCCCGTATTTTGCGAATTTTTTGCCATACCACTCGTGACGGGGTTTTTGTGTTTACAGTGGACACGAATGTTAGCCAGGACTCTTTCTTGCTGTGCTTTACTACTTGACGTGCTTTAGCTCTGGCTTTTTGAAACTCGATTTTGTGTGTGGGGGTAGGTTGCCTTTTGTATTTATAATAGGCTTTATTTTTTAATGCTATCGCTGTTTTACATTCTTCGTTCCACCAACATACAGTCTTCCTAGAAACAGGGTATATCCTAGGAATAGTGACCTCGGCGGAATTGAAAATCACTTCTGCAAACGAGTTTACTAGTTTGTCAGTATCTGACTGACTGAAATTCATGGGGGATGTTAGATAGGATAAATTGTCAGAGACGTGTGCTCTGAACTTGTTCCAGTTTGCGCATTTTAAATTCCATCGTGGCTGACAGTTAAAACTTAAAGGAATGTTATTTGCATTAGTTAATAAAATTGGGAAATGGTCACTGCCATGTAATTGCTTGGCGACTGTCCATTCAAATTTATCTTGGATATCAGGAGTGATTAATGTTAAGTCGATTGCACTGGAAGTACCGTTGGCTGTACTGAAGTGAGTTTGTGAGGTATCGTTAAGCATATTGAGATTTTCGTTGTGCAAGAGCTGCTCCACTATTTTACCTCTTGCGTTGGTATGCTTACAACCCCATATAGTACTATGGCTATTAAAATCGCCCAGTATAATAAATGGTTTAGGAAGTTGTTGTGTTAACTCCTGCAGTGCATGTAAATCAAGTGGGCTTTTATTTGGTAGATATATGTTGCAAATGGAAATAGGTGTAGGAAGGTTTACTCTAGTGGCAATTGCTTCAAGTTCAGTTGTAAGCGGTATTGCCTGATGTTTGATGCTGTCTTTAACGTAGGTTACTACGCCGCCACTAGCATGGAGGCAGTCCTTGCGGTTTTTGTGATATTGAGTATAACCTCGTAATGATGCAACATAGTTTCCTTTGAAGTTAGTTTCTTGAATGCACATAATTGCAGGGTTATGTTTATTGATCAAGAGTTTAAGAAACTCGAAATTGCCATGGAAACCATTAATATTCCATTGAAGTAAGTTATTCATATGTTAATTTTGTTTATGGGATAAGGTGTTATATCTATGGCGATTAGTTTTCGGGACACATCGGTTTTGTTCGCTCAGAGGCATTGTTGACCTGATTAATGTATTCCAGCAGCTTTTTTTGAATTTTACTACTTCTGGTCTTTATACTACGCTCTGTATAATAGGGATAGACTTTTTGCATTGTGTTCACTAGAGATTCTAGATCTGAAGTGTATTCCAAAGCTATGGGAACAATGTTTGTTACTCCAACACTGTTTTCCATAAAGCTTTGGAACTGGCTGAAGTTTAGTGCATAATTGTGGGTGTCGGCGTCGATAATATGTTTAATTGGTCTGAGAGATTCAGCTATTGACGAAATAAGGTTTGCTTTCTTAATCTTCTTAGCCTGCTGTGAAGCGAGGAGGTGCCGCGCTTCTTTTCCATAAGCATTATCCTCTGAATCAGTTGTGCTGTTTGATATTGGTCGTTTAGGTCTTGTTTGTGTTTCCATTAGCATAGGTTCTGGGGAATTGTTGCGTTCGTCTTGAAATGGCAGGATGGGCTCAGGGGTAGAAGTGAGGTTAGGTGATTGCTGCTGTTCAGTATCTTTTCCTTTAGGAGGGGAAGGGGGACGGTCCTGGAGGTTTTTGGTAGCGGTAGGCAATTCAGGAAACATGTCTTTGTTTAAGACCTGAGGAGTAGTTTCTTGTATACCGTCAGCTTCACGGCAATGTTTTGCAAAGTGGCCTTCCTGCTTGCAGATGAAGCAGGTAGGGGTATCCGCTGTTAGGTATATCCAATATTTAGTGCCTTCATATAGGATCTGTATGCTTGGAGGTAATTTCTCCACATCATTGGGTGGAATATAAAACTGACGTCTGAAACTAAGGATATGGGAAAGTCCTGGCTCTGAAATGCCAGCTCTTAAGTAGGTAATGTTTGACATTAGTTTAATTCCATATGCATTTAGCTGAGTTTCTATGAGTGAGTTTGGTATAACTGGACACACATTTGAAAGAACGATTCTTTTGTTTGGAGTAATTAGAGGACGGACCTGAAGAGTAACATTGTTTATATTTATTTTAGGATGTTTGGTAACCAGTGATTCTGCTACTTTAGATGACGTTAGGTATATGCATATTCTGGAGTTCGAGATCCGTGAGATAAACTTTATGTTACTTGGTTCAGTTAATTTACTTACTGCGAGAGCGTAGTCTCTGATGGTAAGTCCGTCATGGGAGTCAATGATGATAGCTTCTTCTTTCTTAGGAGAAGTCTGAGTAACTGTAGCATAGCTGGAGTTTCTTGTAGCACTGTTGTTCATGGTGGTTGTGTCGACGTTGTGAGACGGTAGACTGCTGTACTCAGCAGCTGCCATTGCTTCTGATGGTGTACACTAGTTTGCTGTGTGAGGATTTTTAATAATGTCTTACTAACCCGCTTGTTATACTCGTTTAATTGTTAACATACGAGAAAGCATATTTAGTAGACTCGTTCTACTTATCCGTTATGTACGGTGAGCGTCTTTTGGATTCAGATTATTGATGTGTATCGGAGAACGTTTAAAAGTTGATTTCTTTGCTGTCACGGCCTCCTGTAAAATGATGGGTTGATTTTATGGGGCAGCAATTCACGTGTATTAGAAGTACTAAGGATTCAAAAAAAAGGTAGTTAGAATTCTATGTCATGCTAAAGCAATGGATCATTGTAAAATACTCTTTGTAAAACAAAAGATTCCTACGATTATAAATATATATATATAATGTACTAATATATGTAAAAGAAAATATGCTTAATCACAGTGTACGGAAAGAAATACATAATTACAATACAAGAAACAAACAAATTGGATATGCCATATCATAGACTAAGCAAGACGAGTAAATGTCAAACTGATAGGTATAAAGCTTTTTAATGCACTGCCGAACAGAATATGTAACCTAAGTCTTCAAGCATTTAAGAAGAGAGTTTATACATGGCTAGTAGAAAATCCTGTATATGATATGCATGAATTTGAAGAGCTGGACAAGAATAATATATAATTTGAAATTTTTAGCCGTAAGTGACGAAGTCTATTGTAAATTGTGTATTTACTTAATGACTTAATAAATAAATTGTAAAATTGTAATTGATTCTTTTAGTAGGTTGCAGGTGCATGCCGTTAATTTTCAGATATGTTTCCATTTGAATACGTTTTGGAACTGAAATGAATCTGTATATGTGTGGACGTGAACTGTAAAACAAGTCGAATTTCCTGTGAAATGCCTCTCATATGTTTGTAGTGTGAGTGGCTTCAGACGAAAGCTCGGCTCATACTGCAAGATTAAACATGGCCTCAAATATGTAGATCAATAACATAGTTGCTAAATCATTCCATCTTTTGGCATATCGGCTTATCAGGCATATCAAATAAAAAGCTATCACCTACTTCACGTGGAGGTAAATAAGACAAACCAAAACAATGTTTAAGCGACTTACCGGCTTCGGACGAGTTGTCATTGAACACACTTGCTAGTCCAATGCGCCACCATGCCTGGCCGAGATGAAACCTACAACCCAATAGTTGAGTTGTGTAACTCCATGTTGACTTAATTGCTTCATGTACAGCAACCTCGAAATCTGCTACTATTTTCTTAGGTTGAAGTTTCAACCCTAAACACACGCACTTTTCAACTATGGAACGAAGCACCAAAGAATATGTTTTAATTTGGCAGTAAACAAGAAACTGAGTGAAAGTTCCATCTACGTAAAGCGTTTCTACTTCACACAAATATTGCAAACTACTTTCACCTTAAAAAATAATCACATTTTCTCGTGATCATTGAGTAGCACAAAATCTTCGTTAGTAGAGGACATTGGTTGCACTTTAGTTACAGCTTCGTGAACTCCAAGTATGTTTTTAGGTAGTTTCAGCATATGGTGACGTCATTCTCTGTAGATTGCTTCTCGTAATAGTTTAACATCACTGAAATGTAAGACACTAGCACAAGTCTCTGTAGTTTCAGTCAATGTTGTACTTATTATAATACCTGGTTTTTTACTTAAGTCACTAGCCACTTTCCTTTCACACGACACACGTACTCTTTGCCCTACGACATCTCCTTCCTTATAGTGGTGATTATGGCCGCCTACAATTTTCGTATTCATATTTAACGTTATTATTTTGGCAGAACAATTATTCTTCACTGTGCAACGGCAACTTATACGTCCATCTATATATGTGTACGCCTTATGAAACTTGAATTCTGTTACTGCCCATTTCGACTACTTCGATGACAACCTTTACTGCTGACTAGTCTATCTCACACTGATTATGTTCTCCCACTCAATGTGACTACTACAGAAACAAAACACGGCAATTAAGTAGTAGTCGATTTGTTATACTGCCAACTTCAGAAAAATGAAAGTTCTTAGGCAAACATGCCGTTGGCGCAAATCCATATCCCTTGAGAATAAACGTGGTTCCCATATATTAATTCTGGCGCAAATCCACTGCCCCCTTAAAATCATGGATGCTAGAAATTTTTTTTATTAAAATGCACGAAAAATAATATATTCATTATAATTATTTTTAAAACTGAATCAACATATCTATGTAATATAAAAAGTCCGTTGATTATATATGCACCGAATTTCACATTTTTAGACCAAATAGTTTCTCTGAAAAGTGGAGTTCAAATTCTTAAAATTAACATTGCAAACATAAAGCTTACAACCTCCCCTTAACAAAACAATATGCAAAAAAAACATCAGAAAGTAGGTGTTGATTGCACATAATGCAACCCTGTCTAATTTCATCTTTATAATTATGTAAACTATGATTTCCTTTGCTAATTAATTTTATATCTTAATAGCAATTTTCACACAATATATTACTCGTTTTCATATAACAATGTAAATATATGTAGCACTGTTGTGCATTGTTTAAGACAGTTTTTGTAGAATATACATTCACTCATACTAAAAACCAATAATAAGTTTTTAATTATAATATGTAATAAATATCCATTTAAAGATCTACACGTAAATTCTACGTATCGTAGTATAGTTAAAAAGGCATTAGAGTTTTAGGTTTATGTTGTCGAACAACAAAGCTTATTTTCTAATTTATTTTGTGTTTTAGAGCAAATTAGAACGTATTATCTGCAAAGCCCAGAACTAATATTTTCCGCTGGGACACATTCATCCGTCTTCTCAATGAATAGAAACTTGATAATAGCTACATATTATGCTAAAAGTTATTTAATGCCTCTCACATGTTCAATCAATAACTATTGTTCGCTATATTTGACAAACGTTTATGAAACACGTGTTTTTCCCAGTGAGTTACAAACCAGAGTAAAAGATTTGTTTCAAATTACCATAAACAAATGGAACATTCGAAAATAGAAACGAAAATAATTTGTTACCACCGCCTACGGAAGGGAGAGTGATTTGTAGCAGGTCCTTGTAACGAAGCACTTCAGTTTACTTAAAAAGAACCATCCAATTACATACGAAATGTACTGCTCTGTTATCCAACACCATCTGGAACAATAGCACTATTATTTCCGGTGATAAGTGACCTTTACTGACGCAACAAGCGAATGGCTATTCGGGTACACTTCGTTTTAAATCGCAACGCTTGAATATATTTTCGTTTTTGCCTTACACGACTATGGAGAGGGGCTATGGCAGCGATGTCCAACGTCTGCGAAAGAAGGGAGGTTGGATTTACGCCCTGGAATATGTCACTATTAAACACTCAGACGTGCAGTGTGTTGCAGTGGCGGGTTGGTTACATGTACATTGCGTTTGAGTTACGAAAGCACTTTCAAATCTTATGCGATACACATCTGTTCGTTAGCCACTTATTTGGTACTGCTTACGTTTAAGAGGTTATCAGTATTTGGCCACCTTTGTGTGTATCTTACTGTTCACCATTTATTAAAAATCATCCAGAATGAAGGGGTCTTCTAAGGACATTTCCAGAAAATTCAAGTTATGACTTAGAAACTGCCATGGAATCGCCTGTTTGTGTTCGTCACTGGATACTGTTTGTGACTCGTGATTCACTCTGCAACTGATAGAGGAGGTGGGGAAAGGCAGCTAATTACGTAAGCATCTCAAAAGAGAGAAGGTTGGACATCGGTGACCTATAGTAAATAAACAAGTATTAGACTCACCCAAAAGCTGGATACCAAGATGTCACTGGAGATGCCCGGTGTGATGTTTCTGAAACCAGAAAACACACTTTTCGGTAAAATGTCAATACATGTGTTTGTGACCAGCATAACTCAAAGAGGAAAATTCAGTTAAATGCAGAACTTGAGGAAGGGGTTTTAACCACTGGAGTAATCGCTATCCCATCACTTTTTTCTAAAATTTCTAGCTTCTAAATTATTAAGTAACCTTAATGAAAATTGACATAATTTGGATACATAATATCTATTAATCAGAAAAAATAGGTATGGTTTGAATTTCACATGTTTTATTACCAGCTACATTAATTTTAATAACTATACATATTTGTGATTTTAATTACATTTAGAGATGTCATACTTGTACAATTTATTAAAAATACTGTTAGAATTAATCTGAACCAACAATTTATTTTGTAAATGTTTATGTATAAAAATTGTTCTTTAAACTAATTACCCTCCCCGCGACTTACACCCCCTAGGAGTTACAAGTCAGTGCCTAAGGTCAAATGCCTATCGGTGAGCAGATAGAGTGAAGACCTGGAAGCGGGTGGTTAGCCAAGCACCAGGTATGAGAGTGAGGAGGAGGATGGTATGAAATGTAGGTGAAATGGATGAATGAAAGGTGATGGAGCAATTAGTAGAATGAGTGGTGGGGGAAGCCAGAGAAAAACTGCCCAGAGGCCAGTTCGTCCACCACGAATTCCACATGCGAATCCCTGGGATCGAACCCAGGTCACCTTGGTGATAGACGAACGGTCTAACCGCTCACTATAAAAAATCGAAATGTAAAATATATTAGCAGATTTAATTTTTTTTTACAAAAGGTATCTATATACATACTATGTAAAAGTTGGTGCTTTACATTAACATGCATGCATCCAGATACACTAGGGACAAATTTCATGCAGTTCTCTCAAATGGTTTTGAAATGAAGGACTTGTATGTTAAGAGAAACTAAGTCGAAAAAACAAGCATTAAAATATGTACCTACCAGATCTATTAAATTTGTAGGCTTTAATTGCTTGTAATTTAGTAATTGTCACAATATCAAGAAAAACCACTTTTATAAGCTTTGAAGAATTTACAACTTAATTCAAAAGAAACAAAGTGATCTTTTCATGGTATACTTATGTTAATCCCCAAGGATAGGAATACACAAAGGAACCCTTTACATAGTCTACGGTATTCTCATATTCCCCTTGTACCTAAAAGGAAATAAGCAATAAGAACACTTGCAAATATTTATCTCAACAACACGAAGAAGATATAGGAATAAGACTTTGTAAGAATGGGAAAGTCATGTGCGTGCAACACATCAGATTTTTATTTTCCATAATTCGTATATTTGTATGTTACATGATACGGCCTTAGCTTTCTGTTTCTGTCCTCATGCTTTTTACCACTATATTGTGACAAATGACAAGCCCAGTTACTAATTCTGACACTTTATTTCGCTTCTGAAAATAAACAATAAAATGTCTGTTTTATATTTAACACAATGTATAACTCGTCTTTGCAACCCACAGCTTTTCTGTCATCTGGTAACCGTGATACACCCTTCACTGTCTTTCTACTCTCTCTAACAAAGAGCTGGATTCGACGATACACTTTCCCAACACTCAACTAGGAAAGTACTTAAAAACTAACTACTCTTCTGTCCCCGTTCTCTCGCTTTTATAGTCCAAGTGAAGTATCCGTGAATTTTCTGGAAAATTTACCTGTTCCTGAAACTTCTAGTAAATAAGCGGGCAGTCAAGTTTCCCGAACAGCCTAGAATCGGTCTTTGCTCCGGCCCGACTACATTTGTCCTTGTTTATCGGCCGTGCGTTGCCTAGTAACCTTGTGGTGTGTGGTAGCTAGACCTTAAGCGTCTCTTTGAAGGGTGGCCGAGTCGCAGTATTTTAATATGCCAGAAACTTTCTTCTTCTCTGGACTTTCCTCCTCTTTGGACAACTTATCAATGCCTTGGATCAGTAGCCTGTGAAGCAGGGATTAAAGCACATCCAGGATGTGTAAATCAGTCCAGTGTCTGATTTGGCGGTGAAAAGGAATGAAATGATGTGTTATGAGAAAGATAGTAGGAAAAAATCACGGATTAAAGTACGCAGCCACACAATCTCCTAGCAACGAAGGCAATGGCGAGAAAACTTCCTGTGAGGTTGGTCGGCCCTGGATTTGAACCCCGGGCTCCCCGAGCGTGAGATGCTTACGACAACGTGGAACCACCTCACGCTTTGAAATTTACGCCTAAAATTACAGTTGGTTACTTGTTCTACATCTCCTGCAGTATTTCCCCTGGAATGACACCTTTTCTTTGTTTTTTTAATGCTCCATTTGTATGTCGTCTTTGATATCAAGGTCATATTGGCATCTTTTACGTTTGAGAGAACCGCCCATAGCAAGAGTGCTCACTAGTTTACTGTTTGTGTTAATATTTGGGTTGTCTTTAAATTCACACACACATATTCATCCTCTCTTTATTAATGATAGGCTGCAGAAGGGTTCTGGCTAAAGAGCTACTCCCATCCTTTAGTCAGGAATCGAACCCGGGACCTCTGTATTTGGAGGCTAGAATCCTAACCACCAGACGAAAGAAACAATAACTATATATTGTCAGTAGGTACACTTTTTTGAATTTTCAGAGCTAATGATGGCTCTTTGATCTCTTTTGACATTTTAGCTTTTCCCAGTGACGTCACCGATGTAATAATGCACGAGATAATAAAACTATTCCCAGGAGTCGGCTGATAACATGTCATTGAATTATAACAGGTGAGTGAGTGAGTGAGTGAGTGAGTGAGTGAGTGAGTGAGTGAGTGAGTGAGTGAGTGAGTGAGTGAGTGAGTGAGTGAGTGAGTGAGTGAGTGAGTGAGTGAGTGAGTGAGTGAGTGAGTGAGTGAGTGAGTGAGTGAGTGAGTGAGTGAGTGAGTGAGTGAGTGAGTGAGTGAGTGAGTGAGTGAGTGAGTGAGTGAGTGAGTGAGTGAGTGAGTGAGTGAGTGAGTGAGTGAGTGAGTGAGTGAGTGAGTGAGTGAGTGAGTGAGTAGAGTTTAACGGCCCATTGACAACTAGGTCATTTGGGCCCAGTAATATTTGAGACACAGTAAGGTTTGAAATGCTATTTTGGATACCCTAAAGCCTGTATTGGAAGCCCATCACGTTCTACCAATAAATTTAAATGCTTTCTAATAAAATCGATGAAAAGTTAGGAAATTCTTTTAATATTAGGTAATCAAAAAGCTGTTGTTCAGTTGATGTTATACATTAAAGATGAGAATTTAATGACTACCCCAGAAAAAGTTATATCTGGGAAAGGTAGGTATAAGAAATTTTGTTAAAGAAACAGCCCGAAGTGCTAAACATGGGCAGGGCAGAGCTGTTGAAATGAACAAGGAAGTCGTTAATGGGTATTTTGAATTATTAGGTCAACTCTGTGTGAGTGTAAATTAGTGGAAGAACCCACTTGATTTGACAATATGAATGGAAGCGGTCTTACCTTAAATAAAGGACCACCAAGTGTGATATGGCTAAAAAAGGAAAAAGACAGGTGCTTAAGTTGGAACAAATGAATTGGAAAATTGCAACTGTGAATCTTCTGGCCTCAGTTATTACTCAACAAGTTTGTCTGGATCCGTTATCATGCCTTCTAAACGAGGTTACATGCAATCTCTGCTCGTGCCAAAAAAACAAAATTGGAATTTGCTTTTACCCGTTGTGTTTTAAAAGGATATCAATAAATTTGCATTGCTTAAAGGTCTATTATAGATATGATAGCGCTTTATTAACATTTTCAACTACTTGGTTTAGGGCGGGACGGTTTTGAAGAGAAGAGTTGCAACAAAATTTGCTTCAATTGAAAGAGAGCAAAAAGATTAAATACTTTACATCCACATGCATTTCTTTACCTATTATCATTTATTACCTTTACTGTTTAACTATAGTAAGTAAAGAAAGTGTTGTATTCCACCCAAAAGATTCATTAGATATAAACACTTTCTGAGCATTTTTACAAAAAGTTCAATGTGCATATGACTTTCTCTACTACGTATAGTAAGTAGAGGAAGTATTGTGTTGGACTCAAAACTTCGATGTCAAAATTACTCGGGAAATATGTTTTGAGGTCCCCTGAATTAAAAAAAATTTAGAAAAATGTTCGCGCACCTGTGTGCCTGTCTCTGAACAGCATAACTCAAAAATCTGATGTGTTGCACTCACATGACTTTCTCTACTCTTGTACCAACCATTCTAACAAACTCTTAATCCTGTATCTCCATATTAGTTAAGGTAAACATTCCTACAAATTATCTTACTGCTTATGTCCTTGTAGGTGCAAGGGAGATATTAGAATACAGTAGGCTTTGTGCGACAGTCAAATCTTTTTGAGCTTTTTCCGAAACTCACACACATAACAAGGGATATCTCCGAAATGGTTCACCCTACAAGAAAATTTATTGAGGCATAAATTGTGTATTTTACCAAGATCTACATTTTTTGTATAGTATGATTTGGTCTATCTCTAACGGTTTACCAGTTATGCAAAAGTCGTCCAGAGTAAATACGACTACAGGAACTATAGTCAGAAAATTCAAGATATACATTTCATTTCTCATTTAAATATCTCAAACATATGGCATTTTAATCAAAATCGTTAGAGCTATTTTCAAGAAAATCAAAATTTTCCAAAAATTTTCCATGTAAAGGGTAGTTTAGGGTGATGCTGTTTTCTTCAAAATCTTCGTGCACATCCCTGAACGACATTAAACTTAAATACCAACTTTGATTTTTAACCTAATTTTCGTTTTTGAGTTATGCTGTCCACGGACTGACAGACTGACACACAGACACACACACACGGACCTTTTTCTAAAAATGCTTTTTTTGAATTCAGGGGGCCTCAAAACATATATTTCCGGTGAAATTTCGACATCGAATTTTTGGGTGGAATACAATACTTCCCCTACTTACCAGTAGAGAAAGTAAAAACGAAAAATCAATTAAGTACCGAAGTTGGTATTTAAGTTTAATATCTTTCAAGGATGTGACAAAGATTTTGAAGAAAATTCCTCTACCCTGAACTACCCTTTAAATGTGAAATTTTGTTTATTTCAAAAATGTCCGCGTCGATTTTGATTAAATTTTGTGTAAGACATTTTTATGGAAAATGAAATGTAATTTTTGAATTTTCTATAGCCTATGTAGTCTTGTTTACTACTGATGGCTTTTGTATAACTGGTAAACCGTAAGAGGTAAAGCAAACCTTATCATACAAAAAAGTAGATCACGTTAAAACACCCAAGTTATGTCCAACTGAATTTTGTTTTCTTTAGTCGAGTGAACCACTTTGGTAATGGTTATATTTCCAATGCTTATATTTTTCTCAAATGGAAGGCTGTTATTCGCTTTTTTACCTCTCGGCTGTGCATAAAAAACGCTGTTTTTATTTCAGGAAAGGTAGATCTAATGTGTCCTGTATATTTACTATAACACAACTGATTGAAAAGCGAAAAATGTTTAATTTGCCCACATGTTTGTCGTTTACTGACAACGTAAAGGCATTTGATAGAGTGGATAAACCTATTCTAAGGCAGATATTAAGAAATACGGTGAATCTTTCGATGAGAATGGAATTTTCAGTGGAGATTTGTGGTTACCGGGCCCAACCCCTGTGATTTCTATCTCTGGCATAACTTAAAACATAAGTATACAAGACAAGCCCACACACCCTGGAAGAATTAAAACAACATATTTATGATAGCGTTCCCCGTATACTCCAATGGGAAAGTCAACAGGGAGACGATGGCGAGAACAATTTGATATGGGGGCGGAACGGACCGAAAGGTCCAGCCTTGAAGAAGGAGAAAGAAAAGTAGTAAAATTATTATAAAATGTATAAGAGCAACGCCAGACACTTTTGATAGTTAATAAAATATCCTGCAAGAGATTATTATAAGTATATCCTGCAGAACTCCATCCGCGAAGCGGTCTAATCCAGTTTTATGCACGTGAAGGTCCTTTCCCTCCCTCCTCCCTTTTGTTACACCCTGTAGCACAACAATAGCTCATCACAAGAAGCCTCTATCGTTACAGAAATGTCGAAGAATGGGAGCAAAACGACATACACACACATACACCAACAAGTTGGTAAGGGTTGTACAGAGCTTTGTGCGCATGTATAAATCGCCAACTCGTTTCTATCCCCCCTCCCTCCCCCTCCCATTCCTTTGCGCACGAGCCCGTGGCTAGATGGGAACTGGTTTCCTTTTTTGCGCGCACGATTGTTAGGGTTTTAAAGGACATGAAAGAAAGCTTTTGAAAAATCTCTGTTACCGGATCCATCCCCTTGCAATGCAATCCATCCGTCCATCCACACATTTATCCAAGCGTAGCATCTTACTGTACTTTGTAAGGGTTCCTTTTTCTTAAGCCAGGCTTAATTTTTTATGTTTCTCTCATCCATACCGTAATGTAAAATAACATTTGCAATAGCATTTTTTCTTGCTTTGTTACGAGCTGCCCAACGGTACAAGCTTATGGTGCTGGTTTTCTAACTTGCTGTGGTCAGGGGATCGAATCTGCTTGGCGTTAGAGCGTAAAAGCTTACGAACCTTATGATTCCTTAATTAAGGAGGAACAGCTGTAGTAGTAAGGCTTCTCAAATGTTGTACTCACACGACCTTCTCTACGCACACATGCTCTCACCGAGTTGTGAGAATTATTAGACTCAATAGAGTAAAATGACTATGTACTGAGTGTGAAAACAATTTACAAATGTCAAATCAAAAGCTTCTGTGATAGCTGAAATCACATCAAATACTCAGGTCAGGGCTGAGGAACTGGTACTCACTGGGCGCAATCTGCTCATGGCCTTGCACTGATAACTATGTTTAGCAGGTAAAAAAAATTAAAGTCGCTCAAGGCCTCCCGCGAGTCGTGAAACTTACCAGCTATTTGTCACTGTAAATATTTATACTGTTCCAAAAAGAATGGCATTAGTAACCTTTTTAGTGAAATATCTGTTTTAGAATTCATGACCACAAAAATTTACAAAGGCAGGAAAAACACACATCATGGAATATATTTCTACTATTTTATAAAACAGCTTTTCTGTGAAAACTAAGATCCACTTTTACCTGATTCCAGCAGCATACATACGCTAGATGGCAGCACCTACTATATGTCTTTCTATTCAGTGACCACATTAGGAGATTCAAGTGTAAAAATCTGAAAAACAAAATGAGTTGCATTGTTTCTCTAACTTCGGTGGATGGAAGTAACCTATTGCCATGTAGCACCAGTGTAGGACTTTTGAAAATCTAAAGTGTTGCACTCACATGACTTTCTCTACTCTTGTACTAACCATTCTTACAAACTCTTATTCCTATATCTTCTTGGTGTTAGTTGAGATAAACATTTGTACTAATTATCTTATTATTTATGTTCTTGCAGGAACAAGGAGAATATGGGAATACACTAGACTTTGAGCAATAGTGAATTATTTAAAGATTTCAAATTCGTTTTCTTTGCTGGGTTAATAAATGAATAGCATGTTCCATTTGACAGAAGAATAAGTTATCCCAAACTCACACAAATAACAAAGAATATTTTTGAAATGGTTCACTCTATAAAACAGATTATTTAGACATAAATTGTGTTTTAGCAAGATCTATATTTTTATAGTAAGATTTTGTCTGTCTCTTATGGTTTACCAGTTATGCAAAGGTCATCCAGAGTAAATAGGGCTTCATGGACTATAGTCAGAAAATTCAAGATATACATTTCATTTGTAATAAAAATATCTCAAACATTTATGGTATTTAAATCAAAATCGTTAGAGTCATTAATAAGATATCAAATTTTTCGGAAGCTTTTCATGTAAAGGGCGGTTTAGGTTGGAGGTGTTTCTTCAAAATTTTCGTGTCGCGTCCCTGAAGTATATTAAACTTAAATGTTAGCTTTGGTTTTTAATTGACTTTACGTTTCTGAGTTATGCTGTTCACAGACTGACAGACACACACGCGCGCGCGCACGCGGACCTTTTTCTAGAAATGCCTTTTTTGGATTTAGGGGGTCTCAAAATATTTATTTCCGGTAAAATCTCGACATCGAGTTTTTGGATGGAATACAATACCACTTCCTTTACTTACCAGTAGAGAAAGTAAAAATGGCATATGGTGAAGCCGAACAAATTTAGAAATTATGAATAAATATAATGCTCCTGACATTGTGACACTAATAAAATCAAGATTGAGATGGTTAGGACACGTACAAAGAATGAGCCAGGATAGAGTAGTGAACATTCTAGTGGGAAAGATAGGAGGTAATAGAAAGAAAGGAATACCCAGATGCATTTGGAGTGACGACGTAGAAAGTGATTTAAGACAGATGGAGTAAAACGGTGGAGAAATAAGGCTTTTGACTCAGATATTTGAGCATCTATCATAAAGGAAGCCGAGGCTAAACTCAAAGGGCTGTAGTTTTACAGGACGATGATAACAATGGTGTGCGATCTTCATCTATTCTGCTTACATAGTCCTGCAACTGTGAATTCCATTATTACTTCATTTACAATAAAAGTTAGTTTTATTGTTCAGCGAGATTCAAATCCCATATTTTCGGTAAATTCTCCATATCAGAATTTTGAGTGAAATAAAATACTCCCTTAGTGTGGATTAATACGAAAAGCTGCCTAATGATTTTAGTACCTAATTGCAACTTTAACTTTGGTTATAGATTATGACCAAAAGGGAAGAATGCCCAGAGTTCCTAATTAAAATTAACTTCAGATTAAGAACTTTCCAAAAATGTGCTTCTTTTTCTTTCTCTGCCCATTTAAGGGGTACTTATTGAGTGTTTCAATGTATTGGTGTAAGAAGAAAATTATTAAACATCTATTTTCGATAATCTCAAACCTTTATGTCCTTAAATGAAATACACCTTTACTTATGGATAATTGATGCTTTTCTTGAAGGAAGTATTTTCTTTTAAGTACATATTTTACGGCGTACTTGTTTATTATTGAATTGTTTTTCTTATATATGTAATATCTTACGAATCTTTTACTATCCATCTGGCCATTAGGGTCACTATGACCGCGCGTGCAAAAAGCTTTTTGATGTATTTAATTTATGCAATATTACGAATATATTATTATATATTTTGAGCTCGAACATTAACAAGCATGGTCACCCTCCATATAAAACATATTTATTATGGACATATCATTAACTATTCAATGATAAATGAACTTCTTGCGGTGGTGATATCTCTATTAAGACTTGATGCATGTTACTCATTTACATATACAGACGATTCCTGTATACCATACTAGAGATAGATGTTAAAGAAATACAAGTCTAAATCTTGTAAATACCAGTTTTCGATGTTATGCTGTGTTCTAAATGCCGTTTAGCAACAGATGTAGTCATATTTTAAAACTGCTTTACTTGTTCCTTCATTCACCGTAAAGTTGCGAAGTTCGTCATAACTGTATTTTTTGCAGTAACCAATACCAGATACTTTTCCAACATGATTTTAATTTTCCTCTGCCTTATATGATTCTAACCAATCACGTTAGTAATCAACCACACACTATGTTTTTTATGAAGAAGGGCATATAAGGAAATAATTCCTGGAGGAGGTCAACAAGATCCTGGCTAAAGAAGCTATGGTTCTTTAATAGTTTGATTTTATTACGTTTTACACTTTAAGAGAAACATCAATTTTATTCATATTATTCGCTGTGGGTCTTTGCTTCATTTACGTTCACACAACAAAATCTCTGTCTTCTAAATAAATGAATAGCTAGTTACTTTACCATCTAAACGGCTAGGAGATTTATGAGGAAGCTTAACACCTCCTACTGCGTCATAACTTTCCATTTCTTCACTTTATATTTTGAACGTAGCTTCAAAAATTACCACCGTCACCACTGCTATCAAATTTTACATTTTTAATAATCACCAGCATCTTATTTACCTCCCAGGAGATGGAAACCATTTTCCTGATGTAAGGTACCGAATTTCATCATGTCTGTATTAGAGTAGTATAGTTTCTTACTATAGGTACAAGTGTTAGTTTTCACTTAAATTAGCTTATCTGAAGGTTCTTTGGATTTAATTAGAAGTTCAACAGAGATTTCACCAGTCTTCCACTATGTTTAAAATTAATGAGTTTCTGTTTATTAAACATAGTGTCCATAGATATAGTATTCTATGCTAAACTGGACTAACATCCAATTTCTGTTGATAGCTTTTTCCCTAAACTATATTTTCTCTAAAATCAAAGCTTAACATCCTTAGAAAGTCCTCAACTTTGATATTAAATTTCGTTTTCGAGCCATACTTTTCAGACACAGAGACACACCGAGACACACACAGAGACACACTCACAGACACACTCACAGACACACACGTTTTCTAACAACTCTTTTCTATTCAGGGGCTCTTAGAACTTAAATTTCCGGTAAAATCTTGATACTTCCTGAAATTTAAACAAACTTGGGTGCCATTTCACTGTTTATTTTTTGGGCTGCATACAAGTCGATAATATTGATATTTTTGCTGCGATCACATCGCTGATAAATAACTGCAGTACATCTAAATGACATATTTAATAGCTATAAAATAGTTTAATTAAGTGGTGTCAAGACACGGGTATATTTTGCTTTCAATATATTTTCACTATAAAAAAATCGTGGTTCACTCTATGTGACAGGGTATGACAGTGACCCATTGTAGATATGTACACTGATCTTTCATCAATTAGGTTTGTTTATTAAGGACGATGGAATTATATTTTAAGTATGTGATTTTTAATTATACTTATCAGCAGTTAGTCTTAAAATTTTAATTTAGCTATCTTTAACACACGGCTATTTTCTGAGAAAAATGAGTAATTTGCATCATAAAATATAATTCAGAAAAGAGCTAATCAAAGTAAAACTAGAGATGAAAAATGTTCTCATATCGCTATATTTGCAAGAAAATAAAACACAAAACGAGCTTGACTATTAAAAATCTTTTCTTTCTTTGTTTTCAATAGTAGTTCATACACACATATTCATAATTTCATTTATACTTACAGGATCTGGGAAGGATAGGGATAATCTTGACTAGTGAAAAATTACTACCTCCCAACTGAGACTCGAACCCAGGAACCCTCGCACAGTAGGTTGCTAATGAAGATTTTCTTGTCGCATCCTTTGAAGATGCTGATCTTAAATATAAAAAATTGTACCCAACCAAATTCCTGGTTTCGACTTTTCTTATTGTTCACAAAGCCTCTTATGTTTCCCGCGAAATCTCTATATTGAAACTTTTGCTGGAATGCAATGCTTTCTCTACTTATGGCTGACATAAAATTTAATGGCGGCTGATAGCTAATCACCTCATGATCAGATATTTTCTTTGCTACGTATACAACGTATGGCAGCCTCTGGATATTGTGTAGACCAGCTTCTTATGCCAACCGCCATTAAATTTTGTGTCTGCTGTAACATATCTAAGTAGTAGGGAATGTAAAGATGATCAAGATTCAAGTATATCCTTTGAAGGACTCCATGGTTGAGTAGTCATTTTTTCATCTGAGATTCTGGGTTCGATTCTCGGGCGGGGAGTGGAGGTTGTATTTAATTAAAATTATTGCCTATCCTCCATAGAGGAAATGTGAGAGTGAAAATAAGTTAAAAACAATAAATTCCTAACTTAAGAAGTTCAGACAATAAAAATACCAGCAAATGTTTCAGCCAGAGCCTCCGATATGACCATAGTAGGTAAAAGGGCCATGGAAATGAACCCTCCCCCTAAAAGGTATTCTCAAACACAAATACAAACTCTCTCTTGAACTCTTTCAAGTTTATTAGGGCAAAAGGGAACAGTAACTGCTCTTTAGCAACGTATTTCTGGCCCTTAGAAGACCACACAATGTATCAAATGAAAGAAATGCTCGAGTTTGTTTTTGAAAATCAGTAGAGAAAGAATGCTAATGATTATACCTACATTATTTCGGGTGCAACGTTTTTTTGTACACCCTGTTTATTATAAAGGATGCCGCCGTTTCCCCGCACCCCTCCTCACCCTGATTAGCCACTATACACACCTTCCAAAGGACGGATGGACGGACCACATACAGAAATATCATATTACTATTATTTATAATTCTCCCCGGTCTTGTGTTCACTGAACCGCGCGGGTACCATGTTTGTGCATGTGAATTATGTTAATAAAACTTAAGGAACTTCTGTTTACTGAACTTCATTAAGCTTGTTGTTTAATACGTGTGAGGCATTTCATGGCCTTCCACTAAACTGAATATGTTTCTTCATCTTACTAATTATAAAAATCCTATTTGATATATTTATATTAACTTCATGATAATCGAGACTGTTTACACTCAGGCAGAAAATGGAAAACAATAACCAATCAGGATTAAACGAATGTTCTTTTGTTGTTTTTTAACCAATCATGACTACGCTGGTACTCAGTCTTGCTTCAATGAGAAAGGCATCTCATGTTTACTTTCTCCACTATGTATGGAAGTATTGTATTCCACCCAAAAAATCCATACCGAGATTTTACCAAAAGTGCATGTTTTGGGTCTAAAAACATTTCTTAGAAAACGTCAGAGTGTGAATGTACGTGTATATCTACGAACTTGTGTGTGTGTGTGTGTGTGTGTGTGTGTGTGTGTGTGTGTGTGTGTGTGTGTGTGTGTGTGTGTGTGTGTGTGTGTGTGTCTATGTTTGTGTCCGTCCATGAACAACATAACTCAAAAACGAAAAGTCGATTAAATACCAAACTGCGTATTAAAGTTTAGCATCTTTCAGGAATGCAACTCTAAGATTTTCAAGAAAATTACTCCACCCCAGACTAGCCCTTATCTGGAACATTTGCCAACACTTTATTTTTCAAAAGTGGCTCAAACGATTTTTATTAAAATACCCTATGTTTAAGATCCTTTTATTACATATAAAATGCCGTAAAATTTCTGGAAATGTTAGAAGCCTTTCAAAAATTTTGATTTTCTTGAAAATGGCTCTAACGATTTTGATAAAAATGTCATATGTTTGAGATATTTTTATGACAAATTAAACGTATATCCTGAATTTTTTGACCGTAGCACCTGTAGTCGTATTTACTGTGGACGACTTTTGCTTATCTGGTAAACCGTTAGAGATAGACCAAATCATACTATACAAAAATGTAGATCTTGCTAAAAGACACAATTTATGTCTCAGTAAATTTTCTTGTAGGGTGAACCATTTCGGAGATATTCCTTGTTATGTGTGGGAGTTTCGGAAAACATAAAACTTTCGTGAAATGGAACATCGTTGTTCATTTTTTTATATGTTGAGAATGGGATCTCAAAGGTTTGAAACATTTGACTATCGCTCAAAGCCTATTATATTCTAATATTACCCTTTCACTTACGGGGAAATAAGCAATAAGTTAATTTGTACAAATGCTTATCTCAACAAACACGAAGAAGATATAGGTATAAGAGTTGTAAGAATGGTTAGTACAAGAGTAGAGAAAGTCATGTAAGTGCAACACATCAGATTTTTTCTTTAGTTACGTACTTAATAGTGTCCAAATTTTTTGGGGGATACAAACCCCCTCTTCACCATTGGATCCGCTCCTGGTTGGCTATTATAGGCGAAGGTGTCATCTGTGGTTTGTTCATATGCAGTTCAGAACTGATTAATGCCTAGAAAGCCAATAGCAAACACTACAAAGAATAAAAGAGAAAGTACAAAAACTGTAAACAAAATACAATATGCTCAGCTAATAAGAAAATAATAGCTTGGCACGACTAGATGAATCGGAAACAGTAATGGGTCTGCATTTAAAACACATTTATCAGTATCAAAATATTTCAGTGTATCAATATCAATATTTGTGCTGTTATTCACATCTTGGAGTCTTATGGGAGTGGCTCTAGCCAATTGTTCCCTAGACTGCCGATAGAAAATATTTAATTACATTTTTCAACTTTTTAAATTCAAAAATTTTCCTCATTTTTCTCTTTTCACAGAATTTTCATGTTTTCTACTTCCCAATTTCACTTCCTTTTTACATTCGACAAAAGTTTTCCGAAACCATTTACTTGAGATTGGTCTAAAAACATTTTATTTATTTTTGCAATACTATTTTTGAACCATTTCTATCTAATAAACATAAAATGAACTCCATCGAATTTATTGTCATGTTAGTTCAATTGGAATATTGTGAAAAAATCACATACTTAGCACTCAAAAATTATGACTGTTCACTATATTTATAAAATAAAGCTTATTCTTCTATTTATTGTTGATATATAATTAACATGTAATGTATATTTTGTTATAGGTGCATATCTACTAGAAGAATACAATTAGTCAAATATTTTCAAAGCCGGTCGCTTTGTAATGTTTTTGAATTTTTATTTTCCTTTTATGGCCGAGAGAGAGACAACTAAATTTAAGGAAAGTAAATACTAGTAGTTTGTAATGCAAGAAGATAACAAAAATATATCGGAAGCGGTTAACTCTACAATAAGAGCATGTCACATAAATTGTTCTACTTTAACGAGCTCAACATTGTTGTGTAGTAAATTTTCTCCATTTCTTACGGTTTATCAGTTACATAAAATCAATATTACATAACAATGAATAGCATCACAGTGAATAGCACTTCGTAGGCTAACACAGATAATTCAAGATGCACATTTCATTTGCCATGAAGAAATCTTAATTATTGTAATTTTACCAAAATCGTTAGTCATTATTGAGAAAATCAAAATTTTCGAAATAGCTTCCAAGTAAAGGGTAGTTTGGGATTTGAGGATTCTTTAAAAACCCTTCGTGTTGCATCCTTGGAAGATGGTGAACTTAAATATATACCTAGTTTGATGTTTAACCGAATTTTCGTTTTTAAGTTCTATTTAAAAAAAGTGGCTTCCTTTTGGATTCAGACAGTCTCAAAACATTACTTGCTGTGAAATTTCTGTATCGAATTTTTGAGTGAATACAATAGTTTATTTACTGTAAGTGCGAAATTGAGTATAACAGCAGTTTGATATAGCTAGTAATTGTCTCTGGTTTATCTAATCTAATATCTTAAAACGAGCCAGATCTGAATACAAAATTTAATCCTAATCGTTAGAGCCGTTTCTGAGATTCGGGAATTCTTATTTTGAATTCTAAATTTATCTATATAAAAAACGCAATTTCACAAAGAAAAAAAAAAAAGAAAAAAAATAATTCCCTCTTCTACAGAACAGTTCTTTTTTCTTTACCTAATTACCCTTCCCTCTCATGTAGGACTTACACCCCCTAGAGGCGATGCCTAGGGTCAGGTGCCTGCCGGGGAGCATAGGAACTATGGATTGGACAGAGTGAAGACCTTGAAGCGGGTGGTCAACTAAGCACCAGATAAGATAGTGAGGAAGAGGATGATATGAGACGCAGGTGAAATCGATGTTTGGAAAGGTGATAATGGAGTAATTGGTGGAATGATTGATGGGGAAACCGGAGAACCCGGAGAAAACTCACCCTGACGCCGCTTCTTCCACCACAAACACCACATGCAGGACCCTGGAATCGAATCCGGGCCGCCTAGGTGGCAGGCGAATACTCTAACCACTTAACCACGGCTGTTGGATACTGCTCTGACGATTTCGATCCAATTTTGTATTCAAATAAGGTTTTGCATTCTAAGTTTCCCTATATGACTGTCTTTCGTGAAAAAAGTACGCGATTTTACACAAAAAACAATATTTTTAATTTCCTCTTCTACAGATAATTCAAAGTTATGTTGTTTGAAATATAAATAGGAGTACTATATACTACATTCACAATATTAGGTAGCACATTCACATCTCTTTCTCTATTCATTGTTCTATAAACGAATTTCCTGAAAAAGGTGATTTAATACAAAAAATGTTATTCCCTCTTCTACAAATAAGTCATACAATTTTCTATAGGTTTGAAATAGAAATGCTGCTATATTCACGCTATTTTGTCTACTCACTTTTAGATAACACATTCACATCTCTTTCTCTAGTCACTCTTCTACAAAAAATTCATATAATCTATAGGTGGATGTTTCTATGCATGTAAATGTTAATCTCGAAAACCGCTTCGCCGATCATAGCGAAATTGTGTACGTATACGTAGTTTTCATGGAGAATCTTTTGTCATAAAATATACTGAATTCACATGGTTTTCTCTATTCGTTTTTCTTTTACGTAACACACACATCCTTCTCTGCTGGCCCTTGAACATACAATTCATACAATTTTCTATGGTTGAAATATAAATGCAAATTATTAAATCTAAATAAGCATCTTCTCCAAAAAAACTATTTTGCAACAACAACAAAGAAACAAACGCCGAGGAAGCTCGGTCACCCAGGTACTGTTTTGCAATGGAAGTGTATGGTAAAAAATCTGATATGTTGCACTCACATGACTTTCTCTACTCGTGTACTAACAATTCTTACAAACTCTTATTCTTATATCTTCTTCGTGTTAGTTGAGATAAACATTAGTACAAATTATCTTATTGCTTATTTCCTTGTGGGTGCAAGAGGAATATTAGAATACAGTAGCCTTTGTGCGATAGCCAAAATCTTTTAAAGTTTTGAGATTCCGTTCTCTTTGCACGGTTAACATATAAAAAATGAACAACGATGTTCCGTTTCACGAAAGCTTTCAAGTTTTCCGAAACTCACACACATAACAAGGAATATCTCAAAGATGGTTCACTTTACAAGAAAATTTATTGGGACATAAATTATGTATTTTAGGAAGATCTACATTTTTTGTGCAGTATGATTTGGTCTATCTGTAACGGTTTACCAGTTATGAAAAAGTCATCCAGAGTAAATACGACTACAGCGGCTATAGCCAGAAGATTAAAAATATACATTTCATTTGTCATCAAAATATCTCAAACATATGACATTTTAATCAAAATCATTAGAACCATTTTCAAGAAAATCAACATTTTCGAAAAATGCTCCATTTAAAGGGCAGTTTAGGGTGGGGCTATTTTCTTCAAAATCTTCGTGTCGCATCCTTGAAATACATTAAACTTAAATACCAACTTTGGTTTTTAACCGACTTTTCGTTTCTGAGTTATGCTGTCCACAGACACACAGACACACTCACACACACAGACCTTTTTCTAAAAATGCTTTTTTTGGATTCAAGGGGTCTCAAAACATATATTTCTGGTGAAATCTCGACATCGAATTTTTGGGTGGAATACAATACTACCCCTACTTACCAGTAAAGAAAGTAAAAACATCAGAAGAAGGTTATGAATTATATAGCCCTACGCATTTGAAATGGGAGCAATAATTCAATTGCTACTGAGGAAGTGTCCGTTGTAAAAAGCTTAAAAACTGAAACGAAATTATTGGCGATTTCTCACCATATCATTTCGTTAGCAAGCGCTGACCATACTCCAAGGGATGCAGCATCTTAGGAAATTCTTAACAATAGAAAAAGAAAGAAACTTGTAGCAGCAGAACTTCTGCAGCATCAACTGGTTTCTTTTCTCTTCTTTTCACGCTTGGAATCTTTTGTTGTTTTCCTGAAAACATGTATGGCTTCCAGGTTGAAACTTCCCTCCCAAATTCGGTTCCGATCGGCAGCAAGGGAGAGGAAAAAAACTGGAAACAGTGCGAGTTTCTCTCATGGGTCAACGCACATTTTAAATACGTTCGGTAGCAAAGCCAGGGAGAAAAATGGAAATGGGTACAACTTTTAAACCCTGAATATAATGCAAAAAGAGGGAAAAGCAGGGAAACAAGAATATTCCAGTTCACAAGAGAAGAATATGCTGCGCTGTTTGGACTGTTGAATATGCACCTTTGTTTCCCTTACGTTAGGTCTTTTTTTACGGAATCTCGTACGGTAGCAGAGCGCATGCTCGTTAGTCTTTTTGTTATTCAATTCAAAATTAAACAGAAGGAAAGGGGGCCTGAGCGTTAGTGCATAGTGTTATCGTCTTGATGTAAAACATACAGTGTTTGTTTGTATTCATGCTAGGTTGCACAGATTTCGGCATTCCAAACCCTTGTTAACAAGAGCAGAAAATATCCGAATCAAATTATCATTCATAAGGCAGGATTACCATGCAATGGAGGTGTTGAGAAGGGCCCAAACATGGGCGTGGGAATTTGATTAAACGTAACCAACACCTGTTATTGAAACTAACGGTTGGTATGCCTGTTGTTTGTAAATCGTGTTGCAAAGGAGTTAATCTTGCAAGATTTTTCTTGTTCCTTACATGGTTAACTGTGAAAAGGTACGCTTCAAAGATCGTTGCCGAACAATTAATGATCCAAACAGCGAGTATATTCTTACAAGAAAACATGCAAAAAACAGATGTTGAAAATTGTGCTTTGCGTAACCTACACAAATCCAAGATGCACAGTCCACATTTACCAACTAACGATTGCATTCTATCCAAAAGTTTGATATCGAGATTTGACCTGAATTAAAACAAATATTTTTAAAAAGACCGCCCCCGTAGCGCAGCAGTAGCGCGCCTGCTTCTGGCGCGAAGCTAAGTTTGAGCCCCGATACCGACATGGGAGTTTTTCCCCCTGGGACGTCTGGTCCGAGGTGCACTCAGCCTCGTTAGGTCCTGAGGAGCTACTTGATTGAAAAGTTGCGGTCCCTGGTCGAGAAGAGCGCATAACTGGCCGGGGGATCGGGACGTTGACCACGTCGCACCTCTAGTACTACACCCCACTCATAACGCTTGTGGTGGATGGAGGTGGAGGACGGAGTGGTAGGGCGGTAGACCTTGGCCAGGATGTGCTGTTGCGCCAAGGAGTTAAGGTTTTCTTTTTAGGAAAAAGTCCGTCTATATCTGTATGTGTGTGTGTGTGTGTGGGGGGGGGGGGGGGGCAGAGGGAGAGAGAAAGCATAACTTCAAAATCAACTTTCTCCAAGGATGCGGCTACAGGATTTTCAAGAAAATCTTAAACAACTACCCCTTATATGGAAAAGATCTGAAAAAAAAAAAATGTTTAAAGACGGCTAACTACAGAGTAAAATACCATGTACTTGAAATATACATTTTCAACTTTCTGGGACTAGACTCCGAAGACCTCTTCATTGAAATTGAAACTGGGTCTCCTTTAACTGCTATGGTTCTCAGTGCCCTTCTATGCTGGGCGTGAAAGACTGCTTAATTTTACTCAGAGGATTTCTTATAGTCTTTCGGTTCATTACGTGCTATTATGACACATGAACACTGGCGTTACTTCCCTTCCGAAGGAAGCCATACTATGAATTGTTACGCCCGAAAAAAAAATCGATCCCCTCCGCCGAGTTTGAACCCGCGACCTCGAGAACCAGAGGCTAACATGCGAGTTCAAGATCACGGAGTACGAGTAAAACTTCTTTATTCTGAATGACCTTTGTATAGTTGGTAAACCTAAGACAAGGGTTTACTACAGAAACAGTTGTAGATATCTTTAAAGAACGTTAAATACTTTTTCTTTTTCCTCATCGGTTAACCATTTCTAAGGTATTCACTACTGGGTTAAATTTTTAAATACTGATGCATTTCCCAAATAGAATTTCGTTATTATTGTCTCCCCTTCCTAGTCATGCAAAGCGAACAGAATTTTAAAGTCATCACATAGCTATCAAATATTAAAATATTTAACTACTCTTTAAGCCTAGTGTATTCCTCTATACACATTGTATGATGTGTTGCACTCACATGACTTTCTCTACTCTTGCACTAACCATTCTTGCAAACTCTTATTCCTGTATCTTCATGTCAGTAGACGTAAATTAAATTATCTTATTGTTTATTTTCTTGTAGGTGCAAGGAGCACATGGGAATACAATACATAGGCTTTCTTATAAAGCTTTGAAATTCCGTTCCCACTGCACGGCTGAGATATAATAAATGAATAACGATGTTCCATTTGTGAAAGTGTAAGTATTGAAAATCTCACACAAATAGCAAGAAATATCTCCAAAATGGTTCACTCCACAAAAGCTTCACTTAGACATAAATTGTATGTTATGTTTTGTGCAGTAAGATTTGGTTTATCTCTTACAGTTTACCAGTTATGCGAAAGTCAACAAGAGTAAACAGGACTACATGGGCTATCGCCGGAAAATTGAAAATTGGCATTGAAATATCTTAAACATATGACATTTTAATCCAAATCCTTAGAGCCATTTTTGAAAAAATAAACATTTTCGAAAAGTTTTCAATGCAAAGGGTGGTTTGGGTTGGAGAAATTTTCTTCAAAATCTTCGTGTCTCATCCTTGAAAGACATTAAGTTTAAATACCGACTTTGATGTTTAACCGACTTTTAGTTTTTGAGCTATGCTGACTACAGGCTGACACACGCACGCGCACACACATATACATACGTGCGCGCGGACTTTTTTCTAGAAATGCATTTTTTTTATTCAGGAGCCTCAAAACATATATTTCCGGTGTAATCTTGACATCGATTTCTTGGGTGGAATACAGTACTTGCTCTACTTACTAGCAGAGAAAGTAAACGATGTTGCATTTGACGAAAACTTTTTCCGAAACTTGTTATTTTCAGAAATAACAAGGAATGTCTCCAAAATGGTTCACTCTATAAAAGAAAAATATTGAGACATAGGTGGTGTCTTATGGCGAGATCTATATTTTTGCATAGTAAGACCTTGTCTATCTGCTAAGTTTTACGAGTTATTCAAAAGTCATCCAGAGTAATCAGGATTACATAGGCTATAGCCAGAAAATTCAAAATATGCATTTCATTTGTCATACAAATATCTTACAAAAATGTCATTTTAAACAAATTCGTTAGTCATTTTCAAGAAAATCAAAATTTTTGAAAAATTTTCCATGTAAAGGGAAGTTTAGGGTGGAGTAATTATCTTCGAAATCTTCGTGTAGTATCCTTGAAAGATATTTAATTTAAATACCAACTTTGGTTTTTAACCGACTTTTGTTTTCGAGTCATGCTATGCACGGACTGACACACACACACACACACGCGCACACGCATACACACGCACACACACGGACCTTTTTCTAAAAATGCTCCTTTTTGGATCCACGGGATCTCAAAACATATATTTCCGGCGAAACCTCGACATCGAATTCTCTGCTATACGAGGTAGAGAAAGTAAAAACGTCTATCTTGTTTAAGGAAAAGTAAATAGAACAATAATCATTTATGTGAATTGTTTGCAGAAGAGTGAGGAGAAAGTTATGTGAGTGCAACGCATCAGCTTTTTTGTACAGTTTTTACTATTTTGGCAAAAGTCTTATTTTCCCATATCTTAGATGTTCATCGAAATAACTGCGTTCAGATTTCGTTGTAGGCACAATAGGGTTATGATGAGACAGTTGAAGGTGGCATCTTGTATATCCAGATGTGTTAAGCTGTTTATTTTCAAGGTTAATCCAAGATCAAAGATTCAAGACAGCTTATCTCGACAGAATCAATCATCAGCATCGCGGGTATAAGTGTGAGTATTAGAAATAATTTGTATCATGCTTTTACTCAGTAATATTTAAAATACAATCGGACCACAACACGCGGCCACTTACACCTGTCGCCTGCCTGTTTCTTAAACTTCTCAAGCTTAAAGGCTTGAAAATGAAATTAGAAAATTGTCATTTGTTTACGTAATAGCATATGTAATCTATTTTTACGGATTCTTCTACCAATTGCAAGTCTGCATATACTCGTTGTAGACAATATCTACTAAACAAAAAAAGGATAAACCTACCCGCGTTACGTTACTAATGACAATTTGTGCCAGGGTATGATTTCAAATAGCCCACAACTTCTCATTTGTGGTATGCAGAAACATGTACATGCTTATTCGTTGAAGTAGCTTCATATAATGATACGATAATAAAAGAGAGAGACAGAGTAGAAATCGCTGTCTTTCAAATATTCCCTTTAGATTACGCTTGAGAAAACTTTAAACTTCTTCTTTTCCTTTCTCTGATTACCCTCCTCGTGTGGAGTACTTTGAACCCGTGGCCTCGGGAACCAGAGGCTGGCACGGTACCCATAGACCAAGAAGGATGACTTCAATTCAACGTAGAGGGCCTCAAAGATTATTCAAATTAATAATTAATAATAATATTATGCTGGCCAATTCTGTGACACAATTGACTTAGATTGTTTCAAATTTGTAGAAATTAGCACCAGAGAAATTAGGTACAAAGTATGGAGAGAGAGAGAGAGAGAGAGAGAGGGGGGGGGGGGGGTTATCTGAGTGGGAATGAGAGCCAAGTTCAACAGGAAATGCAATACTACATATTCCATTCTCTATGCGGTTACAAAATATTACAGGATGAATTTTTTCTCATGATCCAGAGGACATTCCCTTGATGCCTATAATATTTGGTGTATAACGATACTATTGTTGTATAAACAAAAATCGACAGCCAATCTGAGAAGTTTGAGGAGGCCCTGATCGACAGAAAACAGCCGTATGCGGAAATGTCCGAAACTCGATCTTGGGAAGGTCAAAAAGAGTCAACAACTGCCAGTCGAGGGTCCTCCTCGTTAACGCAGAAGTCTACCTGAAGGAGTTCATGCGACCAGTTCATAACTTAAGACATTTCCCTAGGGGAGAATGAAGTGTTTGTGTTGACATGTGTCACAGGTTGAGTGACAGGACCAGCCTACTCTGTTTCATTCATTACTCTTGCATTCAAGCACCCCTCCCGATACACTTTCATCTTCTCAGGCCTTCCAGTTTCCCTGTTTGGCGTCTTTCCCCTTCCCCTTGTGTGGAGTAGGTGATTCTGTTTCATTTCACCGATAAATGTTTCTGCTAAAGGGTCGTATAAATGCACATGCAGACAGCAGAACCAAGGAACATCGCGGACAATAACCATTTGATGTACCTACCATTGTGTCAAGTACCGTTGTGTTTCCGGAAGGGTGGAACATGTTCCATATGGAGCTCAAGTCATCAAGACGGGACAGCTTCAGAGAGACCTCGTTAAAATTACGTTACAGATGCCCAGCTCTATACTTTTCCATTGTTCTCTTTGACACGGTTCAAATTTACATTCACTGCTTGCGAACTGCACATTGCAAATAGATATGGCACTTACAGCTTCTTTATATACTCATAAACAACTTAATTTGTACACAACAAACTGTGTTTTACAGGTTGCAAACCAGTTCTAAACAAAATAGCGAATTATTGTTTAAAAATTTGATCGTTTTACTTTCTGTACTACGTCCATTAAATGAGTATTGCATTCCATCCAAAAATTCGACACCGAAATTTCACCTGAAATACATGTTTTGAGACCCCTGAATCTAAAAAGGGCAACACAATACTTCCTCTACTTTAGTATACGTAGTATAGAAAGTAAAAAGCAAGGCAATGTATCTGTGAAATTAAAAAATCAAGTGGTTTTTTCCCACAAACTCAGAACATAAAGTAAATAGTATACACAAAATTTCAATTTAATATGTCGAACCATTTTTAAATTATTAATATATTTATTAATAATGAATCACATGAAATGGCCCTTGGACCCCATAGCTTATTGTATCCCTCCTAAATTTTTAATTTGAGTCCAGTACACAAATATAAAGAAATTTTCGTACCAAACTTACTTAGATTTAATTATTTTAAGAGAAAAAATAATGTGGTATATACTATTTATCAACATTTTCAATTTTTTTTTTCAGTATGAGTTATGAAAAATATTTAATTTCAGCTCAATTATTTAAAAAATTTTAACTAGCGTAAACGAAAAATTTTAATTCCTTAATCTGTGAAGGTTTCCTGAAAATTGCAAGCTAATAAGTTATAAACTGGTGTCCAAGGAGCAATTTGAATAGTGAAAAATGCTGGAAAAAAAAAAAGAACTGGGAACAATGAATTTTAAAGTTGAACAGTATCTCTTCGTTCTTTATCTAAATCCAATCAACTTAAAATTCCCTAACACCACATGTGGGTCTCTGTTACTTTCTTCTTGGCCTCAGAAGCAGTTTGAGTTTTAATGCTCGTATAACGGTGAAATTAATATTAAACAAGAACAAATTAACCACTAACCTGTTTAATAATTTTAAGCTTATGTACGGATGAAATTTGACGAACATTTTGAAACACCAACCACCATTTCTTTCATAATAAATTATTGTAATTAATCCTAAAGTTTAAGAAAATTTACTACGTTTTCAACTTGGCCACTTAAACTATTAAGTAGCTGAAACCATATATACAAAGTGCATTGCTTATAAATAGCCAACCAAATTTAAATATTTTCTCTCGAAGCATTTTTCAAAAATATTTTCTCTCGAAGCATTTTTCAACATCCTTCCATACTTAAAGCCCTCTATGCGATGCACACTTTTTTACTGCCTCTCAAAAGGAGGTATATTAAACAAACTTACCATCAATCTTTGCAGTTTCTCTACTGGTAAGTAGGGGAAATATTGTATTCCATCCAAAAATTCGAGGTCGAGATTTCACCGGAAGTATATGTTTTGAGACCCCCTGAATCCAAAAAAAAAGTATTTTTAGAAAAAGGTCCGTGTGTGCGTGCGTGCGTGTGTGTGTGCGTGTGTGTGTGTGTGTGTGTGTGTGTGTGTGTGTGTGTGTGGACACCATAACTAAAAAACAAAAAGTTGGTTAAAAAACAAAGTGGGTATTTAAGTTTAATGTCTTTCAAGGATGCGACAGGAAGATTTTGAAGAAAATAGCCCCACCACAAACTACCCTTACATGGAAAAGTTTTTAAAAATTTTGATTTTCTTGAAAATGCCTTTAACAATTTTGATTAAAATGTCATATACTTAAGATATTTGTATAACAAACGAAATGTATATTTTGAATTTTCTGGCTATAGCCTATGTAGTCCTGTTTACTTACTCTGGATGACTTTTGAATAACTCGCAAACCATAAGAGATAGACAAAGTTTTAATTTACAAAAAATGTAGGTCTCGGTAAAACACGCAATTTTTTTTTTGTAGAGTAAACTATTTCAAAGATATTCCTTGTTACTTGTGTCACTTTCGGAAAAACAAAAACTTTCGTGAAATGGAACATCGCTGTTCACCTTTTTAACATATTAAGCGTGCAAAGAGAACGGTATCTCAGCTCCAAAAGATTTGACTATCGCACAAAGCCTACTGTATTCCCATATTCCCCTTGCACCTACAAGGAAATAAGCAATAAGATAATTTGTACAAATGTTTATCTCAACTAACACAAAGAAGATGTAGGAATAAGAGTTTATAAGAATGGTTAGTACAAGAGTAGAGAAAGTCATGTGATTGCAACACATCAGATTTTTTTCTTTATATTTTCATAAGCTTTTTTCCATAGTTATGAACAATATATCATTATGAATATATTATGATTGTGATATATAAAGGTTCATTATAGACATAAATAAATATATATTATTACTTTAATGAATTATATTACAATTTAAGGTGTCAATAATTGTGTACAATAAAATGATTATTTACTTTCGGTGCTGAAATACGTTTGAGGTAGGACACGAAGCGCATGTTTATCTGCGCCGGCAAGCTGTTGTCTTCGTCGACACTCAGCCCGCCGTACATCCGTCCACAAAGTCACTTACCTCACCCTCCCCATTACAAAAAAAAAACACACTTTTAGCTGTCAAACGAGGGAAGGAAAAAGAAAGGAAACAACGTGACGGGGGCAAAAACCACTTTTAATTGAATTTTAAATATTTGCGCTAGGAAAAACTTTTAACATGTACAAGGGAAGTGGAATGGGAAGTGTTTGTGTCGGGTTACACTACCGGAGGAGTTCTGTCTCCTGTAGGTACCTACCGGCGGAATGGCTTCAACCATTTGGAGCTGAGAGGGCATTGGTACCTTCCGACACTAGCCAGGTTAATCGGTAATTTAAATAAGAACATCTTCGCAGGAAATTCAGCCTAGAAGTGACAATAGTTATAGTATATTGTGCAACGAGACAATTTCAGCAATTAACATGCAAATATATCTTATGAAACGAGCGATAGTGAGTTATTCATACAAGCACCTTAAGTAATATCATTCAAAGTTTATATAAAAAACACGAAACTGAAAATGGAAATGAAGGGGAAAATAATAGAAATTAAAGCGGAGTATTCAAACAGCGATGAGTCTATCTCCAATAATTCTTTTTAATATATGCGTAGACAAAATGTTAATACAATGAGAACTGATGTGTTGCACTCACATGACTTTCTCTACTCTTGTACTTTACAGACTCTAATTCCCATTTTTTTCTTCATGTTAGTGCAGATAAAAATTTATTTGTTATTTCCTTGTAAGTACAAGGGGAATATGACAATACAGTAGGCTGTGAGCGATAGTCAAATCTTTTAAAGCTTTGAGATTCCATTCTCTTTGCACAGCTAACATAAAAAATGAACAACGATGTTCCATTTCACGAAAGTTTTAAGTTTTCCGAAACTGAAAGAAATAACAAGGAATATCTCCGAAATGGTTCACTCTACAAAAATAAAAAAAAAAAAAAAATGATCTGGACATAGATTGTAGGTACATTTTTGTAGTAAAATTTTGCCTATCTCTTGTGGTTTACGAGTTATTCAAAAGTCAGGTATTTTATACAATTAAAGTTAAGCTATTTATTCCTCGACTTTTGTGAAATTTCAGTAATTATATCCTATACAAACAATGTGAATTTTAAAACTCGATCATCAAACAATACATCAGTTAAGAAAACCTCTATGCTATAACGAACTGTATACTCGAAAGTAAAATCGTTTGCTAAACGTTATTCTGCAAAACACTCGAAACAGGTGTAAGATTTAGCAAGTTCTAAAGCAAATGGAAACTTTAGAACATAACTTAGCCCCATAAGAAAAACAATAACCAGGTAACACAGTCAATCCTTTACACAAACACTTAACTTTATAAATGGAGCGCGCTAACCCTTTATTTTTGGACAAACAAAAACCTTCAACACGGTTTTCACTTTTAGAGCATCCAAGTCCTTCAGTGGACACCCAAGAGCAGAATAGATGCAACATTTCCTCCATAAACTCCGAGTCAATTACACTACTTGGTTTTTAAATTTGAGAAAGTCACCTGATGTCCTCACTGCACATAATATTTATTTAGATTGATTACTAATTAGAATTTCAATAGTTTATATTTGTTTTCAACAACGCAGACCTGTCTAATACTCTACAAAATATGAAAAACACACTTTTTGTTAATATTACCGCCCATTAAATGTATTATTCCCTTCCGGTATGAATTGCTTTCTGTATCAAAAGTAGCAATTACTTTTTACATTGTTTACCTCTGGTAGGTGGGGAAAGTTTGGAATTTAACCCAACATTTTGCTATTAATAATTCTCAATGTGTGTATGTGTGTGAATGTATAACAGAGAGAGAGAGAGAGAGAGAGAGAGAGAGAGAGAGAGAGAGAGAGAGAGAGAAACATGAAAAAAAATTTAAGTTAAACAACCTTACAAAGCATAAAGAATTTCACTAAAGTTTATTTATCCTAAATTATCTTTTACGTGGAAAAATATTAGCTTTAGAAACGATGTAGGGCTCATTAAAAATACAATTTGCATAAAATAATTTTAAATAATTTTATAATTATGCTAATGTTATGTTTTTAAAAATCGAAAACTTACTCTGTTTCCCGATACCCTCACAAACAGCGGATACAATATAATAAGCTATCCATTACCTATTCATTGATCTTCTTCGCTACCTACCAGTAACGCCCTACATACCCTTAACTTTCTATTCAAGGCATTGAAGGATCGTGGTGTATGTATTTTTGTTTCCATTCTCCTTATTCCTACAGACTGTCAAGGTATGTACATAGAAATCATCCTCAACCTATCTAAATTAAAACAAATCAGTCTTAGAAACCATCCCATGAATACCATATTTGCGGTAGAAGAATAAGGGTTTGTAAGAATGCATAGTATAAGAGTAGAGAAAGTCTTGTGAGTGTAACAGATCCGATTTTTTACTTTAGATGCAAATCATCGTAAGAAGAGGGCAGGAATCACACAAGATGCCACATGAGGGCACTGATATACATTATTAGTGGTTTTATCAGAAATATATCCTGAATATTGTACCTCGTTGAAAGCCATGGTAGAAAGAGTATTCCAAAAACGATCAATCTTAACCTGGAATAGGAACTCATCTTTGTGTGAACGGAAGCCTACCTTTGGGGAGGGGGAATAGTCAAACAACGTCCTCGAGAGCAAACTCGGAAACAAGAGAATAAACAAACTTAAAACAATCAAGGGATGATGGGAAGCGATCAAGCAGGATGGGACGAACCTAATAGCTTGGGCATAAGACATTTGAGAATAACAGGAAGCCCGGTAAATACCTTGACTTTCAACATGACCTGGGTGAAGCGAAGGTACAGGATCAAATATTGCTTGCGGAACCTTAGAGGGACTTGTGTACTTTGTTCGAAGACAATACAACTTCATCTTTTTTGTCGACATCAGATCAACTGGAAGACAGCATTCAAGAGATGTTTGAATCGCTTTGCTTTTGTTATGTCCCCAGAAACTATGTGATGTCTTCATTTGTGGAGGACATCCAATTGCAGAGTTCGACGGGTTCCCGTATTTGGATATACAAAACTGGACAGTTAATCTCGAGAAGGTTGAGATTCTATGGACACAATTAAGCGTCTAACCAAAAATGTAGTCATTCTTTCTTTAAAAACACAAGTTCTAACACTTAGAGCTGCTTACTACGTGTTTATGCTAAATAAAGGAATTATTTTATTCAATCAAAGAATTAGATAGATCAGTTTTGAAGACTTTGAACTGAAATCATACAATCTAAGAAAAGCTCCGGAGGTGTATGCGTTATGTGTCTGTTTTTGTGTATGCGTGTGTAAACACAAACGAAAAGTCAGTTAAATACCAAATCTGGTATTTAAGTTCAATATCTTCCAAGGATACAACACAAGATTTTGAAGATTATTTTACACGTAAAGGTGTTAAATTATCACACACGAATTATCATCGAGTCATTCTTTTGTTTTGTGGAACTTATAACAGAGTTGCCAACTGTATTCCATAAATCACTAACAAGCAATTTATTAGTCATTACAATCGATTAACAATCAAAACACTCGATTACAATTTTTCAACAATTTTTCTTTTAATATGTGATCTATTTTTCCAGAAGAAAGGTTATTTGTTAATACTGAAAATAAAATGAGCTTTGAGATTATATACTGATTTTTCTGTTGTAACAAGAGAAAATCGAAATGCATATGACTCTTGGGTTTCGTTTTCCTAAGTTGGCATTGCTTAGTAAATCGAACTAACTAATCAAAATGAATATACTTTAGGTTATGTTTTATAGATTTAAAAATTGTTGGTCAAATCTTTGTGATATAGCAGTTAAATACATATTTTGTTCATATAATAGTCGACATAATTTTATCATTAGACGGTCTACCCTCACTCCGTTCGAGAACTTATTGGTTAGGTCAGATATGTTGTGATAAAGTTTATCTTATTTTTGATTTTCTCAAAAATAGTTATAACATTTTTTATTTTAAAAAGTACATCTTACCCTTTTTGGACTTAGTGAAGTCTGTAACTTGTGAATTACTTTTGGAAGCTGTAAACCGTAAGAGATACACAAAATAGTGCGACATAAAAATGTAGAGGCTATTAAAAAATACAATTTAATCTTTTTTTGGGAATCAATCATTTCTGTATTATTGTTTACCGTTGCTTTGAATTTTAAAATACTTTACACTTTGATCGGTTCTTAATCACTATTGTTTTATTTTTGCGTTCATGCAAAGAGAAGAGGGTTTCAGGGAAATTACATAGCGACCGACATTAAAAATACTTGAGAATCAATAAGAGTAGAAATGAGTAACGAAGCTTTATATATAGTAGGCACAGCTTATTCCCAAAAAAAGGACCTTGACATTTTCCTCCCATTATGGTGCAGCCTGGTTATATTTGGTGATATTCCTGTGGACATACTGCTCGTGTTTGCGTGATTTTGTCTTGAATTCTTTTAGACCATTATTTGCAGTTATAGTTACTTTTGTTATTTTGTTGTAGTAGTGCATTAAATATATATTATATTTAGCGCTCGAAAGTGATTTTATGGAAGTGTTGTTGCAGAACAAGATTTGCCGAAGGTATGTTATTTGTTGTGTGGTAACAATGTTCAAGCATTATTATCGTTTGAAAGCATGATACTTTAACCTTGTGATATTTGAGGTTAGAAATGCCTTTATTATGTACGTTGGCAGGACTGCTTTTTGGGATACTTTCGTCTGTGTTTAGTGTAATGTCGGCCATGTTGAACTCTTGGGAACTGCCGATAAACTGTGTCCGCTATACCTTAAAAAATAGAGAGAAGAATGTGCATTTGTGACAATAGTTGAGTGATTAGAAAAAGTAATGTTAATGCAGTTCATTCAGTATTATTATATAGGTGTCTCACAATGAAAGTATCCATTGGAGCTGAATATTTTTATCCTGTTTTGTTAATATTTTTATCATCTTTTTTTATTTCTAGAACATTAGAGGAAAAGTGAGAATTATTTGATGCAATAGCTTGAATAACTGATGTTGAGTCACTTAAAATAACAATTTATTCTGTCTATAAGAATATTGAGGCCCATATTTATCTCTGTAAATACAAAAGCAGATATCAATGTGCTCTTGCTTAGGCAGTATTAGTCTGACCTGGAAGGATGCAGGCAACATTTTCTATCTTCTGTGTTCGTGATAAGGTTCCTAAAAAGAGGTGTGTTTAGGGAGCGTTAAAATGTGTTTCTGGTGAAGTCTGGGTATCGAATTTGTTGGTGGAATGCAAGACATATGTACGTGGTAGGGGAGTTAAAAATGTGTAGTGGTATCTTATGTCGTTGCTGCACACAAGACACTCATATGGTATCTTTTCTTGCTTTGATATGTAGTTCCTGCGTCTCTCACTCCACTGTATGTCTGAGCTGACTATGGACTCAAAAACCATAACACACTCAACCCATCATTAGCAGGGCACAGCTCGCCTACTTGTTAGGGGAGGGAAGTAGGTACATAAAACACACACCTCCTTATATGAGCCCACAATATGAAGTTGTGCACTCAAATGCTGTATGTCGGCGCTAGAGGCTGTGTTAAAAAGATAATCGGACCGTGGAGTCAGTAAATCATAGCTTTTCTATTGTGTTTATTGTCTGGTGGAAGGGGAAAGGTAGGTAGGTAGGTGGGTGGGTGGGTGTGGGAAAGGGACGATTTCGTACCTGGTCCACGGATCGAGTAGCCCCCGGGTTTTCAGCACCCAAGAAGATGAACTGCCGCTGTGTCTTGATTAGGTGAACAGTTCTTACTCGTAGAAAGGGAACAATCACCTTGGTACTTTTACTTTCTAAGGTCGAGGAGACTGTTTTTTGTTTTACTTAACAATGAATTTATTCGACTTGAATGCAATAGCTATACAGGTTTGTGTTCATCCAGTACAATGAACGTAACCTCACTATCTAAACCCTTTAATCAGAAGTGCTTTTTTACTTTCCCGACTATGTGTCGTAAGTAGGGGAAGTATTATAATAGACCCAAAAATTCGATGTCAGGATTTCTGTGGAAATATATGTCTTGAGGTCCCCTTAATGCGAGGGCACCATTTTTGGAAAAATGTCCATGTGTCTGCCTGTGAACAACATACTCAAACCATTTTAGAGATATTCCTTGTTATTTGTGTGAGTTTTACAATACTTCCACTTTTCTCAAATGGAAGGTCGTTATTCACTTTTTTATCTTTTGATAGTTCAGAGAGAACGGAATTTCAAAGTCTCCATACAGCGACCAGCTTTAAAAGATTTGACTATCACTCAAAGTCTGCTGTATTCCAATATTCCCCTCGTACCTGTAAGAAAACCAGCAATAAGGTAATTTCTAGAAATGTTTATCTCGAACTATCATGAAGAAGATAGAGGAATAAGAGTTCGTAAGAATGTTTAATACAGAAGTAGAGACATCATATGAGTGCGACATCAGTTTTTTTTTAATTTATCTACTCAATATGATTGAATAGAACAAAACTTTGACTTCAACATTTAATCAGAAGTACAAGTTTTAGCACTCTTCCACTGAACACAAAATATATCTGTGTTGGTTTAGTTCATAGTTACTAAGCAACAGTAAACTATACTTTGTTTTAACAAAGCATAGTATCAAAACATAAAATAAAGGCTCAACAATACGTAAAATACACTTTAGTGATGATCATTCATATCTCACTTTTCTTGATAATAATATGAATTAAAACAAAATATTTCTCCCCTATTTGATAGCCATTGTGATATTACGTACAACCACTACAATGTGTAATACTTAGAGACCATTTTCTATATTATGAGAAGTATTGTTTCTCATAACTTTGCTTGTAATTTAAATTTCTCCCAATAAGTATTATATAAGCAATTATCTTCTTGCCTTTCACACTTTCTTTCTGGAAACTAATACTTTTCGACTTCTCATAAAAATACGCCAACAAAGAATCTTAATTTGCATCTGCCTCATTACCCAAACAGCAGTTCACGAGTTTCGTATAGCTACAAAAATAAACTTTCCTTAATTGTTCTGTTAGTACATCAATAGTTGCCTCTTGGACTGTTTTAAAAATTTTCCGAATGAACCATGAAAATTACCTTATATACTCATTTTTAATTTAAATTAAAATATACTAATAGGATCCAAACGCTACAAAATTAGGATTAGTAATTCTCTTCGGTCGTGTTCTAACTTGCGCCTACCAAACTTTTGTAAATATCTATTTTAAAAAAATATTGGTGTGCGCGTGTCTGTTAAAAGCATAAATTGGTATTTCAGTGTGCCACACAAAGATTTCCAAAGAATCCCTCCATCCCAACTACCCTTAAATGGCACTAGCAGCTTTGATTAAAATATTTTAAGTTTAAAATGCGTTCAGAAAAGATGAAATGTATATCTTAAATTTTCTTGGAATAGGCTTTGAAGTTTTCTTCATTCTGAACGACTATTCCAGAACTGCTAAACCGCAAAACATACAAAACCTTACTGCACAAAGAATGTAAATTCTGTTAAGGCATACGATATATGTATCTTTTTTGTGCAGCTAACCGTTTTAGAGATATTCTTTGTTATTGTTTTGATTGTTCTCATATGAGAAGCAATTATCGGTTTCTCTCTCTGTCATGCAAAGACAATGTAGTTTCAAAACCCACTTTTGAAAGATTTCTTTAACTTAAATGAACTGTATTTCCAGGACACCTTGTACCTTCAAGCAAATATGCAAGAAGAGAGTTTCTATAAATGTTTACCCCGATTGACATGAAATAGAAGAATAAGCGTTTGTAGGCATATTTTGTAGAAGAGTAAGTAGGAAAAGTTATGCGAGTGCAATACATAAGATTTTATTGATAGAAATTTCTACATGTATACAAATACATGAATGTAAAATATCTAATATGCACTATTTTAAACTTCTCCGTTATTGAAATAAATATCTTGGAATTTTCTTTTAAATTGGCACACGATGTCCTCAAATAAACGGGCTACTTATTAAATAATTTAAATGGCTATTTCGGTCATACCCTAAATGGGAGATAACGAATAATCATGCCCTGAAAAAACGTCGTGTCTCAACCAATCAGTGTGCTAATTCACTTAAAATATAAAATATATCTACCAAGCTGTTCTTTGTGACAAAAATAGCTCATATTTTAATATTTTAAATAAATAATTTAATTAAAATACCACATGTATCAGACATTTTCATGACAAATTAAACATACATATTGAATTTTCTGAAATATTCCTGGAATATATGCTTTTTCACTCCTTTGTTCAGACATCAATCTCTTCCGTTTTCAATCTTTTCATCTCTTTCACAACCTACCTAAATCTCGTTTCCTAATATAATGCTACCTTTGTAAGTCTCTCATAATAATTTATGTGTAGCTGATAAACAGTAATATATGCACGGAATCTCCCTAGAAAAGGTTGTAGATCTGTCTAAAGCACACATGTTAAATACATATTTTTCTCATTTTTGGGTTGAGTTAACCATTTTTGAGATACTCCTTGTTATTAACATTTTTCTTAATTTTTTTCCATTTTCTGTACTACATATGCAAGCACAGTAAGTACCGTATTCTACCCAAAAATTCGATACCGAGAATTCACCGAAAATACACGAGTTGAAACTTCCTAAATGCAAAATAGGCAATATCTAACAAAATTAAGTTCAACCAATATTTATCTGTATTAAGGTGATGTGGATAGAAGAATAAGCCATTTTAAAAATAGTCATCGATGTTTTGAAAATACATATACTGAAGTTCCTCAGAACTCCAAAAAAATATATACAGTTCAGCGTGCGTCTGTCTGTGAACAGCATAACTGCCTATTTCACTTCGTCTTTCTAGGAAGGACTCAGGTTTTTAAGAAGTCTCTCTGTTGCTCTAAGAAAAAACATCAGAGTAAACAAAGTGAAATTTGAAGATCTAACCTACGAATTTGGTGGATTTTAAAGTGAATTTTGCACATCAAAAATTTTAATCACTGCTTTTCCTCATTATTTATATTATTCGGCATATTTTCTCCTCTAAAATAATCCTTGCAGAACAATGTTTGTAACAGAAAAATGCATTTTGGACTCAACTTCACCGAGATACAATGAGCATTTCATCATACTTTTTCAGTCAAACATATTTTGAAAATTAAGAAATCTAATCAAATACCAATTTTTCAATGGAAATACATGTTTAGGGACTCCTTAACCCAAAGAAAGAATTTTTAGTAAAAGGTCATATGTGAGCGTGTCTTTGTGTGCCTGTGAACAGCATAACTCGAAAACGAAAAGTTGGTTACAAACCAAATCGGTATATTATTCTCAGACAATGGAACATTATGTTTCAACTCTGGTGCCAGTTGGTTTAATTTTGATTATTTTTGTTATAGTTGGGGTAGCTGTTTTTATTTTATTAGAACGTAAAGCATCAGGTTATTTAATTTATTAGTTTAGCATGTTTCAAAGACGTGATAGGAAGATTTTCAAGAAAATTTCTTACCCAAACTACCCTTTAAACCTAACGTTTTTTGGAGAATTTTGGTTTTTAATGGCACCAACGATTTAGATAACATATATTTAAGATATTTGCATAACAAATGTTATGTGAATTACAATTTTCTGGAAGTAGCTTCTGAAGTCTTCATTCTGAATGAGTTTTGCATAAGTGTTGCCTATATTGCAAAATAGAATCTTACCACATAAAACTGTAGATCTCAAAGCATACAGTTTATGTCAAAATCTTTGATAGGAAATACAATATATGCATTTCAATTCTGTATGAAACATATCGTCTTAATCAAAGTCGTTAGAGTCACTTTGGAAAAAGTTTAAAAACTCTGAAAACGTTTCCATGTAAAGCGAGGTTTCTGGTGCGAGATGATCTTCGTGTCATATCCCTGGAAGATGAATTTAAATAATAAGTTTGGTATGCTGGAATTCCGACATTGAATTTTTTTATGGAATGCAATTTTTTCCCCTCACGTAATAGAGAAAGTAAAAATTTATCCACCTAAATTGCCGTTGCTTAAATGCAAGAGATCGATAAGAAAAGAATTAAACAACAGATTTCAACACCCATTTTGGTAGCACTATGTATACATCTCAATTATGGAATCTGGTTGAGGGGACGCAGACTTACCCAACTATGCTAGCCATGGAGATTTTCCAGCGAACAGTTGTTTTTCATCTGAAGAAATTTGCACTTCTCTTTAGATGAAGTTAAACTGTCTCGTATAAATGAAAACTATCCACAAATATAAACAAGACAAATATACCAATACTCAACATAGTTATCAAATTTTCATGGGCAACAATAATCACCCCTAATATGTCCCAAATAATTGATAAATTTCCGAGCCACAAGGTAACAAAATGACTTATAGAAATGTTGTAAATCAAAGATATAATTTGCTAAAGTACTTTGCAAATAAAATGAAGAAGTTTAACGAAATATCATTATCATTAAAGCATAGTCATAAATGATTCATGTTCACCTGGAAAATAAAGGGAATTATTTTAAAATAAGTCAAACAAGAGGTCATCTACTGTGGCAAACTAGAAGTAGAAAGCAATAGCAGGAATATTACTACACGATTTTCTATGGCCTAGCAAATCTTAATTTAAAACACAATTGTTTATTACACTATCATAAAATGTGTAGAAAAATTTTCGTTGTTTGTTAAGTTTAATGTAGATGACGATGGCAGTAGACATGTAGTTTCTTAATTTGTATACAATGAGGGAATAGTGGTTTTCATTTATCTAGATTGGTTCGGCTCTAAGAAGCACTTCTGTATCACTCCGCACAAGTGCAGAGCATATGCATTCAATGCACATTCGATGTCAGTTTCAGTAAACTGATTGGTTTGTATTTCCAAGTAACGGCGAAAATGTAGTAAATTGCAATGAAATCATTAAACGGAGCCATCAGCGCATTTTAAAACTAATAACACAAGGAAAAGTTGAGATCTATTTTCTACTCTTATGGTGAGCGTTGTGGTTAGGGGCCAATGCATTCACTGAAGCGAGGTATTTAGGGTGCCTCTGTCTTTGTTTACATCAAGTATGCTTCTTATTTCTGTAAGAGTGTAGCTGCAAATCATGATAACATCCCTTTTTAAAAATATTGAAACAGGAGGAGTATGTTTATCACATAAAGAATTTGGTGAAGAGATTTGGATGCTTTGAGTGAGTCAGCATCACAATTCAAAAACTATCTTTTCCAACATGATTGGTCATTCATTACATAACATTTCAGCCTTCATTTAAATTATTTAAGAAATAGCATGTTTAATTGAAAATGTGTAATTTTAATATGAAAATCAAGAATATTTTACAATAATGCAGAAGTAATGAAATACGATCGTATATATTAGATACAACACTATTTTACATCTTGCTATTTGTATATATGTAGATGTTCGAAGCAATAATGTGTTGCACTCACACTACTTTCTCTGCAGAATCTTAAAGAAAATATTCTTACAAACGATTATTCTTCTAAGTCATGTCAATCGAGATATTTTAAGAGCGGGTTGCTATGTTATGACTTGAAATTCCATTCTCTTTACATTAAAAAAAATAAGAAAAAGAAAAGACTCCTCGTTTTAAAAAGTATAAGTATTTAAAAATTCAAAACAATCAAAAATAATATTTTCTAAATGGTTAACCTCACAAAAAGTGCATTTAATATATTTGACATACCAAATTGTGTGTTTTAAAGAGATCCACTTATGTTGTATAGTACGATTTTGGCCATTTCTTGCAGCATACCAGTTATGTCAATGCTGTTTCAAGAAAATCTAAGATATACAATTCATTTCCCAATTCATACAACTATTTTAAACTTATAGTATTTTAATTAGAATCGCCAGAGCGCTTTTGAAAAAAAAAATCAGTTTTCAAAACACACACACACACAGCCCCCCCCCCCCCCCTCCACACACACACACACACACACACACAACCCGTCTAATTTTTTTTTTTCAGAGCGTCTCAAAAGACGCCTATATTTATTTCCGATGAAATCTAGACATCGAAATTTGGGGTAAATGCCTACTTATAAATTGCCGTTCCTTAAACGTAAAAAGGCGATAACAAAGAGATTATGCAAGAGGTTTGAAGAGCGCATTTGAAAGGGTTCAGTTACTTTGTTTACCACAAGAAGGGAGCTCAAAGTGACGGCACTGGTGAAGTTATTTTACAGGTATTTATCGAACAATAGCTTGCCATTTGTTCAATTCTCTTGCTCGGTGCAAAAGGGTATAAGCGATACAGTTGTATAAGCTTGAGGTGTTGTTTTCGACTGAAGAAAGGGATCTGAAGGAAGATTAGCCTTTTTGGGTGAACAGAGCGTTTAGTGCGTAACAATTGAAGCACATCTGCAGTGTCTCTGATAGAAGGTTTCATCACATGAGAAAGTGATACTTCGCAAAGGGGAGGGGTAAAAACTGCAAATAGGGTGCAGAAAGGTGAGGGGGGGAAGACACCATTCTTCCGCCACCACCACCGCCGCCACGCCGGTTCCATTGCACCGCACACTACAAACCATTGCAATTGATTATGCATTTAGTGCAACAGACCAACTTTTGCAAAGGGAGCGAACGTACATGAATAGATTAGCAAATCCCACTCCACTTAGTGCCACAGGGTGCCTCATAAAATATACACCATGTCATAGAACCATATGCATTATTATTATTATTATTATTATATTATTATTATTATTATTATTATTATTATTATTATTATTATTATTATTATTATTATTATTATTATTATTATTATTATTATTATTATTATTATTATTATTATTATTATTATTATTATTATTATTATTATTATTATTATTATTATTATTATTATTATTATTATTATTATTATTATTATTATTATTATTATTATTATTATTTTCTATTGTTACTATTGTTGTTATAACTATTTTTATGGTCATCGTTATTATTATATAAATTATTAGTTTATTGTCTTACTGGCTCAACAGACGTTCGTGGGTGTTTATTATATTTTTGTTATTATTGCTATTTTATTCTTAATATTATAATTATCATTATTATCATTATTATTATCGTTATCATTATTAACTTCCACTCAGAGGAACATAAATATCAAATTAGAAGAATTTCGAGCTATATTTTCAATAATTCGCAAAACGACGAAAAAAAGGTCTCTTGTGCTGCACAAACATGATTTTCTCTACTCAGTCATATACTAATTATTCTTACACAAAATTATTTTTTATCTACTTCATGTGAATCGAGATGAACATTAGTAAAAATGTCGTTATTGCTTATTTCATTGTTGGTACAATTGGAATAGAGGAATACAGTGTATATATATATTGGTCTAAGCCTAACAAGTTTTAATTTAGAGATACTGCTTAGAGCCGCTTCTTGATAAAATCAAATTTTTCGAATAAAACTTCCATTTAAGGGGTAGTTTGGATTGGGGGAATACTTTTTGAAATCTTATTCTTGCATTCTTAGAAGACGCTAAGACAAACCGAAGTGCACATGGATACACACACACACACACACACACACACACACACACACACGCGCGCGCGCGCGCACACAGAGCTTCTTCTAAGCAGGCCTGTTTCTATCCAGGGTGTTTCAAAACATGTAGTTCCGGTGATATCTTGATATCTAAAATTTTGGGATGGAATAAAGTACTTCCTCTACTTACGGTAAATACGCAGTACAGAAAATAAAAGTGACTTTCTTGGAATCAGTGGATCAAAACATGTACTTCTAATGAAACCTGCATTACATTAATTTTTTGCAATGGAAACAATACGTTGTGTACTTAATAAATGCATTTTTATTACAACTTTGTTTATAGTCGCCTAACTACATGGTCATATTGCGACTGTGTATAAAGTGTTTACAAATGACTGTGCTAATACAATGCTACATTCAGTTACAATGTTTGTCAAGCTTTAAAACCAAAATATTTATAATATTGGTTCGCAAGTTTATAATACAGTGAAATATTAACAAAATTACTTTATTAAAAACAATAATGATATACTAATTTTACAACAATTGAAATATTGAAATGTCTTTTAGGAACTGTAATATGCTGCGGATCATTTTAGGATCGCTAAGTACACTAGGATCGTCTGCTGGAATCTTGTTCTTCGTCCGTCATTTAACTTGGTGGCAGGGAAAGTAAAGATATAAATTAATAAATAGATAAACCTATAATCGCTCCACCCTTAGATCAGCACTTGAAGTAAACACAACTCGCGGTACGTCAAAACCGAAGCACACCGTAACATATAGTACCTGAAATATTGGCAATTATCTGAGTTTTCAAAATATATGATAACTCTGTTGAAGACTGCCTGAATGTAACGCGATAGCACCGATATTCCTGAAGCTCCTGAGTAAATATCGTTCTGTTGCGTCATAAACACGAGGTATGAGTCCACGTGGCGTTTGGTTGTATTAGTCGCAGGTAATATAAACACCAGGTTATCGCGGAAGGATACAAGGTGCGGATCTAAGGCTGGATGGAGTATAGGTGTGAGTTTGTAAAACAAATGAGTTTGTGTTGACACATTTTATGTATTATTGGGTATAATTCTTTTTCCGGCTTTCCACTTTTCAGTGATTCGCTTTTGTTCCTTTGTGATTCTCCAAGATTTTGTCCTATCATTGCCCTGCCTCTAACCCTCTTCTGTGGATGGCTTTATTGACTTCATCCAGCCAGACTTCCTTCTTCTAGGCGTTGACTATGGTAGCGCAAAATTTAATATGAATTTAATAAAAATACAGGGAGATATATTAATAAGATCTGCAATGGACTACCTCTGTGGTTTGACGGTTAGCATGCTAGCTTCTAAATCCAGAGGATGGAAATTTTTCTTAAGCTAGGATTATTCTCGATCATCTCTAGAGTCTGGAAGCATAAGTTGGAACGTAAATGTGTGTGAATTCAATGTTTAGAAAGAAAACGCAACGTAAGCAAATTATTGCATTCCACCCAAAAATTCGATACCAAAATTTCACCGGAAAGTTCTGAAACTCCCTGAATCCAATAAGGCACTTTTGAAAATGAGTATGTGTGTGTCTGTCTGTCTGTGCTGTGTGTTTACTAGTCTGCCAGTCTGTGTGTCTGTGAACAACATCACTCAAGAATGAAAATTTAGCAAAATACTAAACTTGGTATTTAAATTCGGTATGTTCCGTGGATGTGACAAGAAGATTTTCAAAGAAATCCTTCTACCACAAACTACTCTTTCGAATGTTTTGGTTTTCTCAAAAACGGGTCTAAGATTTTGATTACAAAACCATATCTTTAAGATACTCTCATGATAAATGAAAGCTATAGCTGTAATTGTCTGAGAATAAACTCTGAAGTCCTCTTCATTTTGAATTACTTTTGCATAACTTGTAAACAAAATCTTATTATATTTAAAATGTAGCTCTCGTTAAACCACACAATTTAGGTCAAATATATCTCGAACCATCTTCGAGATATTATTATATTAGGCTTTTTAAATAATTAGCTTTGTGAAATAGGAAGTCGTTATTCGTTTATCATCTTTTGATTGTGGAAAGAGAACGCAATTTCAAAACCATCACATGGTGACCAATTCTGAAACCAGTGGCCGGGCGGATACCGGAAGATCCGTAGTTCAATTCCGGGCCATGGCATTGCATTTTTCAGTCGAATTCTAGAGTTTCCAATCCTATCCTATACATGGTTATTATATGGAAGAACAATTAATCAATTAATCGTCTTAAAACATTCGTCTGTCGCTTTAGCCCACCGAATTCTACTACTCCCATTGTACCTACAATGAAATAAATATAAAATAATTTCTACAATCGTCTATTTCTATGAACAGGTAATAGAGGGTAAGTGTTTGTACTAGAGTAGAAAGTCATTAGAGTGCAAGACATAGACTTTTCTCTATATTGATGACATTTTTGCAAAGTGATGTAAATTATGTTGATGAGCACCCTGTGAGGTCTGCACGAGGTGAGCTTAGCCACGCCGAAGGACTGTCTGCTGTTTCTTGTCGAGAAGAACAGAAACCTAACCTGGTCCGGACTACTACTCGTAACTTCTGCTCAGACCAGATATACATAGTATGTATATATAATAATAATAAAAGCCCATCTTTCATGCATCCGTAGACATGGTGTATCGAAACTTACCAGGCTACTTCCCCTAGCACCCAACAACAAAAGAACCTCGAAGCTAGTTAGGGACTTTTGCCAGTTCTAGTTGGGGTTCTGAACTGAATGGTAGTACGTGCTGGCCAATACAACAGCCAACCTATGAGTGTAACTTTTGCCTGGACGTGTGTTGAATCCTCGTCTGTCCTCAGTTTTACGTCAATTTGTTTCTAGACAAGTCAATGTTTATATATATACATACATACTTATCTATTTCAAAGTAATAATCACTTTTTATTAAAACATCCTTTAGCCAGTTAGGTAATATCGAACGATGAATGAAATGCGTCAAATTATACTCAAAAGACGCTGGAGTCCATAAGCTAAGAGTTCATCTCTCAGAATAAGGGAAATCCGCGAGAGAGAATCTGATATGTTCCACTCACATGACTTTCTCTGTCCCTGTACTAATTACTCTGGCCAACAACGAATTTGTTAAATAAAAAATTTTGGTATTTCTTACGTATCTTCATCTACTGATTCCAAAAATGAAGTCAGAAGTTTTCCATCAACCACCATTTTTGTGTAATTTTTAAAATATTGTTGCCTGTTTATTGGCATTTATACTTAGGAGTAGGTTATATTTATTATTATTATTTATTTATGCCAGCAAACAAGCGGAAGGTCTGTGGTTCAAATCCCAGTTGTGGCATTGAATTTTTAAGTTCCAGTTCTACCTCTCAAAGGTTTATTTCGTTGCCTCAACAATTAACTTATAACATTTGGTAATTGCTACCTTGAATTAATAAGTTACAACAATGGCATTCTTTAACAGAACTGTCATTGTAAGGTAACCTTTGCCTCAAGATTGAAAGAATGCAGAGTGACACCAAAGTAAGCTTTTTCCGCCAACGCCAAAAGGAATTTGAGCATTTGTTTTCTAAACAAAAGGACCTAGTTTTCTACAATGATGTTTTGAATTTGTTCTAATCACTAGGTGTTCAGCATAAATCTGATTGTTCATAGACTCCTCGAAAACAAGTTTAAAAGGTGTGTTACTACCTAATGGAAACACAATCATCCATTCCTATAGCCCATGCAGTTGGTTTGAAGGAAAACTATAATAATATGAAGTTCCTAGCATCTAAAATCAAGTATTACCATTTTTCTTGGCAGATGTGTGGATTTAAAAGTTCTAATCATCTTACTTTGGTTACAGCTTGGCTACTAAATTTTGCTACTTCTTGTGCAAGTGGAATAGCACAGATAAAAATAGTCATATTTAAAACTGTTGGTCAAAGAGAGTGTCATTTAATCCAGGACAAGATAAAGTTCTTTACCCACCAGTTGCATATTCTGAATAAACGGTATTGCTTCCACTGCATTATAAGCTAGGCTTGTTTAGGAATGGTTTTGAAGGATCCCACAATTTCTTGCCTTTTTGTTGCAATAAATTGTGGGTTCGTTTAAATTTAATTTACATAAAAAGCGTTGAATCTATTGAAATGCGCCAAAGGAAAAAGTTGTTTATTAAATTTTCTATAAATATAGCCCTAAATCAAGAACCTTCAATCAATAATAATTCAGCCAGGTGATAACTGTTTTTGATAAAATACATTTTTTTCTAGAAAACTATAAACTTTTCAACATTTTAGTATCAGACTTCCTTCTTATTCACAACACGAGTTCGCTGTTGGAGTCTGACGGATTATTTCACTTCCCCATTTCATCATGACATTTTAATTATAGTTAGAGCCATTTTCAAGAAAATCAAAATTTTCAAAAAACTTTTCCATGTAAAGGGTAGTTTAGTGTGGGGCTATTTTCTTCAAAATCTTTGTGTCGCATCCTTGAAAGACAAAGTTAAATATCAACTTTGGTTTTTAAACGCCTTTTCGTTTTTGAGTTATGCTGTCCACAGACTGACACACCCACACCCACACTCACACACGTTTTTCTAAAAAAAATTATTTTTTTTTATTCAGGGGATCTCAAAACATATTTCCGGTAAAATCTCTAAATCGAATTTTGGGTGCAATACAATAGTACTTCCTTCTACTTATCAGTAGAGAAAGTAAAAATATAATACTCAGATACATTTTGTATCTTAAGCTTCTAGTAAAAAGACCTAGAAATACTGGAAATGCATAAAACATGCTGGTGCACCGCAAGATTCTGCAATTTATCAAACTTAATCACATAAGGCTTTTAGAACCAATTTCCAAAACATTCACTGAGAATTAGGAACGACCTTATTAAAACCCTTGTTATCACCACTGTTAATCAGCAAGGTTAATATTATTCATTAGCTAATTATTTAAAAACGGTTAAGGTAATATACATGAGCATTTTCGTCACGCTCCTGAAAAATGTCTCAAAAAAAGAAAAAAAGAATATGCAGTGGTTCCCATTTATGCCACTCAGGCACAAAAAAGGAAAGCGAAAAGCTATCCACTATGAAGTATGTTGCAACCTTCCAAATACGGTCCCACATAAATACAACTTTATTTTACGCCAATTTTAATTACACAGAACTTATTTTTATTTTCTGTACTACGCCTAGTAAGTATAGGAAGTATTGTGTTCTACCCAAAAATTCGAGATTTTACCGAGATAGGAAACGTGGATCTACCGGGAATAATGCGAGTGAGTTGGAGAATTTAATGGCATATCGGCACGTTGGCCATGATAGCTTAGTGGTTAGAGCGGCTGGAAGGTGACCGGTAGATTCGGAGTTCAAATCCCGGTCAGCCTCACTCAATCGTTTATATACACATCGTTCATCATATTCTGACTTTACTCCCGAAAACAAATTTCACTTGTTACATTCATTATATTGCTAACTTTAGAAGGTTATCTCCGTGACTTCGATGTGGCCCTCAAAAATGAATTTCAAGTTTCACCTTTTCACTTTCTCTACTGATAAGTAGGGGAAGTATTGTATCCCACCCAAAAATTCGATGTCGAGATTTCACCGGAAATATGTGTTTGAGATCTCCTGAATCCAAAAAAAAAGCATTTTTAGAAAAAGGTCCGTGTGTGTGTGTGTGTGTGTGTGTGTGTGTGTGTGTGTGTGTGTGTGTGTGTGTGTGTGTGTGTGTCTGCGGATAGCATAACTCAAAAAGGAAATGTAGGTTAAAAATCTAATTTGGTATATAAGTTTAATGTCTTTCAAGTATGCAACACGAAGATTTTGAAGAAAATAGCCCCACCCTAAACTACCCTTTACATGGAAAAGTTTACGACAATTTTGATTCTAACGATTTTGATTAAAATGTCACATGCTTCAGATATTTTTGTGACAACTCAAATGTATATTTTTAATTTTCTGTCTATAGCCCCTTTAGGCGTATTTACTGTAAACGACTTTTGCATAACTGGTAAACCGATAGACCAAATCATACTATACAAAAAATTTAGATCTTGCTAAAATACACAATTTGTCTGAATAAATTTTCTTGTAGCGTGAACCATTTCGGAGATATTCCTTGTTATGTGTGTCACTTTCGGAAAACTTAAAACTTTCGTGAAATGGAACATCGTTGTTCACTTTTTTATATGTTAAGCATGCAAAGAGAATGGGATCTCAAAACCTTAAAAGATTTGACTATCACACAAAGTCTTCTGTATTCTAATATTCCCCTTGAACTTACAAGGTAATAAGCAATAGGATAATTTGTACAAATGCTTATCTTAACTAACACAAAGAAGATATAGGAATAAGAGTTTGTAAGAATGGTTAGTACAAGAGTAGAGAAAGTCATGTAGCTGCAACACATCAGATTTTTATTTTAGGAATGTGCTGTGTCATCTCCTTTTAATAAGGAATGTTTTAAGATGAATAAATTTGTGTAGATTTAAAGTCGATTTTAGCAAGATAATAGTACGAGATTTTGTAGTTAAGGATTTAATTATACACAGAGACGTATATGAAATTATTAGTTTTGAAATTCATACAAAGCATTCGAATGCTGAGTCACGCTTATCGCGTATCGCTTTTCCTTTTAATGCAGTTATATCTTAGCACCTAGAGGGCAGTGCTGTCACAATCCGAGCCAAACAATCGATGCTATTTTCGAGAAAGGTGATTTATAGGCGTTCAGAGAGTTCTTGTTTACTCAGAGGTTGTAATGTTGAAGTCGATCTGTTTTAAGGATAGCTCTGTAATTGAAACTGCACTCACATATTGCCATACACTCCCACAACGATCCATCTTGCAAATGGTGAACGAGCTCCAGGGCACTCTTATAGATTCGTGATACGGAGTAGTAAGTCTAGTTGGAAACACGAGAGCTTTAGATTTAAAAAAAGAATAAAAAAGTAAACCTCCCAGCCATCTCCCACGTTAGACACAAAGGTGATAACATAATTTAAGAACGTATAAAGCAACAACGGAAATATATACTCCATTCCAATCATAGAATATACACACGGCGTTAAAAAGCGTATATACCCAGGCATCAGAAGGAACATATAAATATGGTTCCGTTAACAATTCGCTTATTACAATCACGTATATCTTTCTCTACGATGTACATATTAAGTAAAATACGTATTTGCAATTCATCCAAAAGTTCGGTGTCGATATTTCACTAAAATACCTGTTTTAAGGCCCCCTTAATCTAAAAAGTATTAATAAAAGGCCTGTCGTATGTTTGTGTGTCCATGCGTGTGGGTGTGTGTCTATGAACAGCATAAACAACAATAAAAACGAGAATTTGGACAAGTACTAAACTTCATATTTAAAATTCTGTAACTTCCAAAGTCGCGATATGAACTCAGTCTGGGTGACCCAGTTGGTTAGACGCTGGACTACTGATCCTAAGGTCGCGGGTTCAAATCCGGCCCAGACTGATGGTTTTCAAATATGCTTAAAAACGACAGCTCCATGTAAGTAGATTTACTGGCATGTAGAAGAACTCCTGCGGGACGAAATTTCGGCACACCGGCGATACTGATATAATCCTGGCATTTAACAGCGTCACTAAACAGCAAAGTAATTTTAAATTTTCAATATGACACGGTTTTCGAAGAAAATCTTCAACATCAATACAACCTCCATATTGAACATTTTTCGAAATAATTGATTTCCTGAAAAATGTCAGTAATTTTTAAGGTAGAGAAGGGAAATAAAGTGAAAGGAAAGAATTAGTAAAGCGGAGAATAACAAAATTTGGAGAAAGAAAGAGGTAAGTTATGATGAGAGAGAGAGAGAGAGAGAGAGAGAGAGAGAGAGAGAGAGAGAGAGAGAGAGAGAGAGAGAGAGAGAGAGAGAGAGAGAGAGAGAGAGAGAGAGAGAGAGAGAGAGAGAGAGAGAGAGAAAAAGAGAGAGAACAAGTATTTTATTTTTTCATTAAAATATTCCATGCCCGTTTTCGGTTTCTGCTACTAATAAAATAATTTATACGCAAGGTATTTTATAATGAACAGGAATTACACACAAAGTCGAAAACATTTTTAAAGGTAATAGAACTACGAAGTTTGCATGGATCACATATCTCCAGCTTATGACTTCCAGAAAATGTTCATATATAGTGTAATAATCAGAATTTCACTAGTGCACTGCCTCAATAAGAGTGTAACAATAAACATAATAATAATATAAAACTATATGAAGTTAGTATTGGTGAAATAGTCCACATAAACAACACAATCAAACTCCAAGTCTTTTACTTCAGCCTTGAACTATGCCAAATTTAGTTCTATCATATAGACAGGCCATTTATTATATTCTCGAATACTGTTTACGAAATAAACATTGTCCGATGAAATAAATGGCATATGTAATTTGTCAGTATTTCCAAGGTGTGTGCGTCACTTTCTAAATTGATTCGCATTCCAGTGGACATATAATAGTAATTGATGACAAAATTCGTGTGTAATATTGCGCGTATGAATATTTATCCATACATTACAATACAACAGTGTCCCTACCTCTAAAGCACGGTTTTATGCCTATGAAAACGCATATTGTACTATAATTTAACCCTTATATTTACAGACGTATTTTGAGGTGCTAGAAATGGTGAAATCAAATTACGAAATTACGAGGGGACTCTCCAGACTTTTTTTGCTGCAACCTTAAATTGTCCCTTTGACCCGATAATTACTCTTTTACCTATTCATCTGTTGCTTTCCTTTATACTTCTTTGGTTAGAGTACTTAACAGCACTTGTGGGTGAAACAGTAGTTCCATGTAAGGCTCAAAAGTTGCAAAAGGGCTTACGAAATGTAACTAAACAGTACGGCAATGCATATTATTTTGACTTATAGTTTTATGTTTACAGTATTTTGTAATTTTTAATCTAAGTTTTAAAACAAGTGTTTCTATTATAAACCAGAAGCTTTGCAGACATATTTTCTGAACAAATACCAAAGAATTATTCTATTCAAAGACACACCAAAGCAAGACAGTGCGTGCACTCATACACGCTGATAAAATCTTGACATCACATTTTTGTGGCATAAAAAGTAAATTTCTCAAAGGTGCAAAAAAAAAAAAAAAAAAAAAAAAAAAAAAAAAAAAAAAAAAAAAGTAAGTAAATAAATGACATGTTATCTTAGGACCTGTTGGTAAAGAATGTAATAGAAAAAAAAATACTAAGTACTTACAGTGAGTAAAGAAAATGTATTCCACCCAAAAATTTATCTAAATTTCGCCAGAAATACATGTTTGGAGAATATCTGAAACCCAAAGGACATTTTTACAAAAAAGTGTGTGTGTGTGTGTGTGCGTGCGTGCGTGCGTGCGTATGTGTGTGTGTGTGTGTGTGTGTGTGTGTGAGTTCTAAGGATGCGACACAAAGCTTCTCAAGAAAATTCCCACCCCAATCTACCCTTAATAGGAACATTTTTCGAGATGTTTTATTTTCTCAAAAATGGCCCTGGTTATTTTAAGTTAAATACCATCTGTTTAAGGTGTTAGAATTATTTTGGGAATGATCTCAGAAGTCCTCCTCAATCTAAATGACCTGTGTAACTGGTAAACCGTAAGAAATACACAAAATCTTAATACACAAAAGGGAAGATCTCATTAAAATAATTTACATCAAATACAAATTTTTGTGGAGTGAACCATTTCAGAGACATTCCTTCTTATTTGTTTGAATTTTCCAATACTACTACTTTTCTCAAATAGGAAGATGTCATTCGTTTTTTATCTTTCTTGCCATACAATGGCAATTTAAAGGTCATTATAAACAACCAGCTACAAAAAAATTGACTGTCGCTTAAAACACTTACAAGAAAATTCGCAACAAGATAATTTATTGAAATGTTAATTTCGATTAACTTGAAGTAAATAGAAGAATAAGCGTTTGTAAGAATGGAGAAGGCCATGCGACAGAACAACTCTAATTTTTCTTTGGACAAATTATTTTTTAGACCACATTCTTTATATCTTCTTAAGATTGAACAGTTACTGGAGAAAAGTGAGCGCAATAATTGCTCCAAATTAAATGAATAACGGTACAAATTCTAAAGAAAAACTACTGGGTGTGTTACAGCTGTCAACTAAGTGCCCATTACATGCTCAATCTTCTTTGATTGAAATTCAAGCATCTTTTTGAAAGCAATGCAATAGCTTGTGCTTTAGGAAATCTTTGAAACTTCGTCATAACTAATTCACTAATCGATAAGAAAAATGAAGGGCGAAGCACATATGAAACAGATGGGATTATTCAATCATCTGTGACAAACAGGTACAATGTATCAACAATAACGGAGTGTTAGACGCACTAGAGTAGTCATTTATCACCTGAAGCTAAGATGACAGATGACGGCAAGTTGGTGATCAGCAAGGGGTCGCTACGTGCCGGGCAAATGACTGTTTTAATATGAAACACTCCTCAGAATCCCTAAGTATTCTCTGTGGGATTTCATCGCTTGGTTACTTGTTATGGTAGTTGTGTAATCGAAAACTATGTCTTCGGTTTCTTCAGGCCTAGCCGATTGCGATTAAAATGTTCCATTTTCATTCAATACATTGTTAACATTGCTTATAATCAAGCCAAAAGTAGTGTTTTTAAGTTTAGATGTACGTGTTACGGAGAATAAACTAAATTAGGAAATGACATCACTTTTTGGACATTTACACCCTTGCCTAACACTACTGTTTGTTTTTAGTCAACAATGTCAACGGCCCACTCGTGACACCTGTGGTGTTCAGAGGTGGTGGACGCAGCGGTCGAGCGGTGGACCTTGACCAGGAAATGACTGTTGCACCGCGGGGCTAGTCAATGTCAATGACCGGAAATTTGCGCAACATACCAAACAGCTGAGGGTATTCTTGTATACATAATATGAAATAGCTTTTATTTTTATTTACAACATGGGCTTGGCAGTGCAGATGAACTTAAAGAATACATGAAATGGATAAAAACAAAACAATTATGACAACAAAGAAATTTGTCTATTTCTCTTTATTCTTATGTCTAACACCTTTCAAATTTCTAACTTCTGTCCTCGACCAAGTGAATCCTTCTCGCCCTAGCTTATCTATGTACTTTTCCCTCTCCCACACTATTTTATTTCCCTATATATCCTCAACGAGCTTTTCTGCCTTGTGCTGGCAAAAATAACTTGACTATCAATATCTTTTACACTTGATTCTGCTTCTTTCCAAAAGCCTCTATAACAATACTCCCCCCATTCCTCCAAATATATTCCACACCTACCTGTTTCATCAATTCCCTTACTTTTTGTGTCCAAGACTGTTCCCATTTGCTTCTCATTTGCATAAGAAAACATTCCTTAATAATATTGCTTTCCTCCAAATTAGCAACTCTATATAAATATTTCATTCCCCTTGAGAAAATGTTAACCCTAGTTGAAAGTCTTGAATGAATAAATTAAACCTATCAAGCTCGACTTACACCTTGTTCTTCGTAAAATGCTCTTTAGTATTAACTTTCTCCACATTCACCAGCATCTTAGTTTATAATATATACTACTGTTAATATCACATCTACCCAGTTCTCATCACATTTCATATTCTGTTAGACAATGAATGTGCCATTTGTTTTCTCATATTAAATACATTTCTCCCTAAAGTCATTTCTAATGCTTTTAGAAATAATACCATTGACCTATCTACAGTAACAGTTGAAAGACAGAAATTGTTGCATAGTTATTTGCTTTTGGCTCTATTGAAGTACAGGGAATCGACAAAACAACCCATCTAACACTGTAGCTGACATTCACTTGTCACAAATGTTTGTTTAAGCTTAACATCCTCTAACGTGGTAGGTCACATCGCACGATGAGTACGTGAAATGTTGCTCAACTGAGTCCACAGACTAAGGCCCACAGGATAAGGGAAATAAATTCTATGCCCTAAAGAGATTTACATTTTTTTCTGCGGAAGGTTTTCGTCTATCGTTAGTTTACCAGGTATAGAAAATTATATATAATTCCTCCTAAATGAAGACTTCATAGAATATTCCCAGAAAACAAAAGAAATACATGTTATTTATTAAAGAGTAAATGTCTTCAACCCTAACCGCGGTGCAACAGTCCGATGTCGTGCCAATATCGGCCAACCGCTGCGTCCCCCACCTCTGTTCACAATGGGTATCATGAGAGGGGTGGAGTACTGGAGGGTGGGACGTGATTAACCCGACCAGTGAATGTGGTCTACGCAACCTGGGCCTTCGCTACCTGCAGCTCTTCAATTGCCAGGCTAGGTCTCCCAGCGGTTAGATACCCGGGCCTCCCGCACGTCGCTAATAAGACAACCTATGCCTTAAATATGAAGTTTTAATCAATATTGTTGGAGCATTTGGATAAAATAATGAATTTTAAAAGTAATGCCGAGTTCTTTATCTATCCAACATTTGTTTTGAGCCTCGTCCTTTAACCTGGTGTGTCATGTGGGATGATGAGTGAATGATACTCAAATGAGTCTGGGGTCCACAGACATTTGTCTTTTCAGGATAAGTGAAAAAGCCAGAAAAAGACATCCGGTTAACTCACCCTAATCGAGATTGGAACTCGGGACCTCTTGAGTGTGCCACCTCCACACCACAGAGGCTGTTTACATAAGAAGCTTGCTAAAAGTGATATGTTTTGAATTTAGGGTACTTGAAGATATGTGAAATCTCGATGTACAACGTTTGGATGGAATGCAAATGAAAAAGTAATTCATCATTTCTCAGTGCTAAACATTTAAAAACCAAAGCGTTCCCATGAAATTAATCTGTTATAGTTTTAATGCATCCAGAAATATTCAAAAAGTTATTAGATTCCATACTTGCATGTCAACTTGAAGGATTACCGTGCAATGCTAATAAGGCTTTCAAACAATTAGTGTGTCAGGAGACACCCCATGTTCTCGCTTCTGAATGGCACGTTCGGAAACCGCCCATCGCTACATGTCTTCATTTTGAGGGCGGAGGGTCCGCTATCAGATCAAAATCAGAAGATAACATCAAATGTCTTGGCACGCTAACGGTAAACGCTTCCCCAAAGCAGCATGTTTCATGCTGTCAGACACGATAAAATACTCGTCTTCACGCTCTGTCAAGAAACACTGTTCAAACAGTCCATGGAAAAAAATCCCAAGTCCTAATGTCATGTTCGGCTTTGCAACTCCTCTGCGATGAACCGTAAAAACATCCAAAAGTCGAGTTGATGTAAGCACTTTTGTAGACTGTGACTGCAGTATAGACTCCTTTTGAGACACTTTCCTTAAGGGGACCGGGTAGTGATTTGGGCTCAAAAAGTCAATTTTTTGTTTTTCATCTTTAAAAAAAGTAGAAACTTTCCTCTTTAAAATTATATATATATATATATATATATATATAAATATAAGAGGGCTTCAGAGATGACACACTTTTCTTTAAATGTAGTTTTCTGTAACTTGACATTTTTCAAACTCAGGTACATTTTTTTTTTCAAAACCACTAAACCTATTTGAATGAAAATTTTACAGTAGTTCTAGAAGTATGTGCTCTACAAACGTAACCCATTGTTATTGGATTTTTTTTCACAAAAGTTAAATTTTTTCTTTTCAATATAGCCAGAGATATTTAAGTAAATTTAGGTTACCAATTATGAATACATATTGCCTAGTGCACTACAAAAGTTTCAACACATGCTTGAATGTTGTAGAAGGAATTTGTACCCTTAGTACTAATATTAATATATATTATATTTTTTCAAAAATATGTTATCAGTTTTTGCCTTATTACATGTTCATTTTAAATAATTGTTTTGATGTTTTCTATATCAATGTAATCAAAATGAATCATTAAATATTCACCCCAAATTAAATTTTGATCTGAGCAGTAGAAGTTTAGATATCCTCAATTAAAGTTATGTTTTGAAATACTGAAATCGTGTACGAATCACTACCTGGTCCCCGTGACTCAAACATAGACCCCTTTTGCGACACTTTCCTTAATAGGGAATTATATGTAAGGGCTATCAATTCACCAGATGCACAACTTACCAACGTATGACCAACGACCACCAAAGAATACATCGGGAAGTGAATTTCGAGGAAAATATTGATTTGTTGTATTGTCTTCTAAATACAGTACGAATCCTTAGCTTTAAAATTATAGAACTGGTAGGCGGTAGATAAGATCTTACTATACAAAACATTGAAACACACAATTTATGTTCAAAAACTTGTTTTTGTAGAGTGAACCATTTCGGAGATATGCCTTGCTGGTGTGAGTTTTGGAGAACTTATACTTCTGTCGTTATTAATTTTTCTTACATGTTAACCGTGCAAAGAGAACGGAATTTGAAAGTTTTAAAAGATTTGACTGTTGCTCAAAATCTACTGTATTCCCATATTCTCCTTGTACCTACAAGAAGATAAACAAAAAATAATTTCTGTAAATGTTTATCTCAACTAACACGAAGAAGATACAGGAATAAGTGTTCGTAAGAATGGTTTACAAGAGTAGAGAAAGTCATGTGAGTGCAACGCCTTAGATTTCTCAGCCAGTTTTCCATACATTGTTGTTGGATTGAATTTTTCATTACTCTGTCATTTTTTAAGGTTGTCAGCATTCAGATGTTTCCCACAGTGCTACAGAGTATGACATTTTTAGTCTACTACAGCATTACAGCGACACGTTTTTTAACATCTATATGTCAAATCTGCTTTTGACAAAGCTTATTTAGTGTGTAACAGAAAATGTGATTTTGTAAAAACAGTTTGTAGAAATTATATAAAAAGTCTGATGTACTACATTTACGTAACATTCTCTGCCAATTCTGCAACAAATTATTTTAGAAAGCTTATTCTTCCGTTTGCTTCATGTTAAACCAGGTAACAATTTGTAGAATTACTTTTGTTACACAATAATTTCTTGTAGTTACTAAAGGAATAGGAGAATACAGAGCGATAATCAAAATCAGTTTATGGATACACGATGACTAAAATTCTGCTCTATTTGCATGCGTAGAAGAGGAAAAAATTCAAAATAAAAATAAAAAAACGAAGGACTTTGAGAAAGTTGTTTTGACATTCAAACCTAAAAAATAGACAACTCCACTGAAAAAAATGGGCGTTTGACTTGAAAATTATGAACAAAATTTCCCAATTATAAAGCACACTTTACATGGAATTGTTTGGAATATTTTATTTTCTTAAAAATGCCCTTAATGACTTAGATCAAAATGCATATATTTTGGATATTTTATGATAAATGAAAACATTTACGTTGAATTTTCCAGGAATTGCGTCTAACACACTCTTCACTCTGAATGACTTTTGTATAACTTAGATGATAGACAAAATTTTGCTATAGAAAAACTGAATTCTTATTTAAGCACACAATTTGTAACTTTTTTATTTTTCTGGAGTTACTTGTTCCAAGATACTATTTATTATTGATTCGAATTTTAATTTAATACTTGTATTGCAGCTAAATAGCCATATAAGGGTATAATTACCATTGTACTACAACAGGCATATTATTGATTTTAATAGTTTCTGACTGATAGTTCTCTTTTGCTAAGACGAACTACAATAAGTTGCAGCGTTCACAAATTTGTCCACATAATTTATATTCACAAGCTGAGTTGTTCTAAATCATATGGTGGAATCCATGTACTTCCATTATTGTTAGCACGTGCCTCATATCAATGTTGGCTACTGTAGGAAGTCGTCGTTCTTTTCTCTCTCTCTCTCTCTCTCTCTCTCTCTCTCTCTCTCTCTCTCTCTCTCTCTCTCTCTCTCTCTGGTGCTAATGCGAATAAAACGGAATTTCAGCCATCTATGACAAACTTTACTGCACTCCACTTATATAAAGTTATGTGTAATGAGACGATTTCTGCAACTGTTTATCTAGTTTAACACGATGCAGCAGATAGATGAACTAGCTTAAGCGGGAATTAACCACTCGAGTAATCGCTTTCCTATCACTTTTTCTAAACATTTTAGTTTCTGAATTATTCAAGTAATCTTCATGAAAATTAACTGACATAACATGGAGCCTACCTATCAATAAAAAAAAAGTTGGTTTAGATTTCACATTTTTTGTGTTATTACCAGCTGTATTAATTATTATAATTATACATATTTGTGACTTTAGTTACCTTTATAAATTAACATCATGTTAGAGATATCTTAGTCCTAAATACTCTCATAACTAATCTAAGATACCAATTTCTTTTCTGAGGCCTGTTGTCTATAAATTCAAAGCTTTTATTTATAAAAAAAATCTAAACATAAAACACTTTAGCATATTTATTTTTTTTTCTTTGCACAAAAGGTATATACGTGTTATGTAAACGTTGGTAAGTGACATTATCAAGCATGCATTTAGATGTTTAGGAACATATTTTAAGCAATTCTGTCAAACGGTTTTGAAATAAGTGACCTTTTTTGTGAGAAAAGAACTAACAGTTTAGGAAACAAGCATCAAGAAAATCCATACCTGCTGCTAATTATGGTACTTCAGGTATGGTACTTTATCAAAAAAAGTATGATAAACTTTGAATTATTTAAAATGTAATTAAGAAGAAAGAAGAAATGGAATTTTTTTAACAGTATACTTATGTTATTCTCCGATAAGTTTTAGAAGATGTGTTAGAGGTCATGTGAATGTAACAGATTTTTATAATCAATTTGTCATACTTTTCTTGGCTACCTAGGAATGGTGTTTATACTCTTTCTAGTAAAAAATGTATGCAAAGGAATATCTGCAGAAAGAAGTTTGCAAACTCAAAATTTCTTGCTTGAAACTTCAGTTCCTCTGATCTCTGTACCAATAAAAACAAAGTTCTAAATTCATGAGGCTAAACATTGTTCTGCAGGCAACTCAGAGATGTTGGGCCACACACTTCAGAATAATTTTAAAGCACACAAAGAAGAACGTAATGGGCGGAGACATCCCAAAAGTAGAACGCCAGACAGACCCGTGCTAACCTCAAGGTGTGAAAATATTTTCATAATATGTATAAACTAAGACCCGTGTAGCGATGACGCCAAGGGCACTACATTAAAATTAATGAGGATGTCCTGAAACATGCGAGGTAGGTGTTGAAAGGTTTGTTTTCCATTTTAACAAATTGGTTCACCGCGTCATGGCCCTCTTTTGTTTCTCTATGGTAAATGTTTGCGTACAGTATCGGAAACCACACAATGTGCCCATGGCTAGGAAACGCTGGTCAGCGTGTGCAGTAATTTATCACGTGACTCAGAGGGAAGTATGGTACCTTTAGGGTTTAGTCAAATAAGATACCAATGAATGCATCCAAAATGTTGAAGACTGTTATATCACGAAACTTCTATATTATTTAGCATCATCATCGTTATCAGCACATGCTGGCCTGTTGCGGCTCAAAGATCATATTTCCAACGACTTTTGGGTCTTCCAACACTATGGTTCCCTTCAGGTTTATATGCTGCAACAATTTTAGTCAATTATTTGACATCCGTATTATGTGATCTATCCATATAGATATTTTAATATTCAAGTTATATATTTTTCTCTATTCATTCATTGTCCATCAGTTAAGTGTCCATTATTGCATCCAAAATTCCATGCTTCCATGTTACTTTAGGTCTGCCCTTTTTACATTCTCTACTGTTAAGTAGAGGAAGTATTGTATTTCACCCAAAAAAAAATGCGATGTCCAGATTTCACCGGAAATATATGCTTCGAAATCCTCTAAATCGAGAAACGTATTTTTAGAAAAAGTTACGTGTACAAAAACATTTATTCAGACATAAATTGTATATTTTAGCAAGATCTACTTTTTTTGTAAAGTATGATTTGGTCTCTAAAGGTTTACAGTTATACGAAAGTCGTCCAAAGTAAACACGACTACAGGGGCTATAGCCAGAAAATTCAAGATAGACATTTCATTTGTCATAAACATATGACGTTTTAATCAATCTCGTTTGAGTCATTTTCAAGAAAATCAAAATTTTCGAAAAATTTTCCATGTAAAGGTAGTCTAGAGTGGGGCTATTTTTTTCAAAATCTTCATGTAGCATTCCTGAAAGACATTAAACTTAAATACCAACTTTGGTTTATAGCCGACTTTTCGGTTTTGAGTTATGCTGTCGACAGACTGACACACAAAGACAGACAGACACAAAGACAGACAGACACAGACAGACAGAGACAGACAGAGACAGACAGAGAGACACACAGAGAGACAGACAGAGAGACAGACAGAGAGACAGGCAGAGACAGGCAGAGACAGACAGAGACAGACAGAGACAGACAGAGGCAGACAGAGGCAGACAGAGAGAGACAGAGAGAGACAGAGAGAGACAGAGACAGACAGAGACAGAGACAGAGACAGAGACAGAGACAGACAGAGACAGACAGAGACAGACAGAGACAGACAGAGACAGAGACATACAGAGACAGAGACAGAGACAGAGACAGACAGAGACAGACAGAGACAGACAGACACACACTGTTCTAAAATTTAGTTTTTCGACTAGAGCGGTCCGAAAACGAACATTTTCGGTGAAATATCAGTATCAGTTTCAATTTTTTGATGCGCACAATAATTTCTCGGCTTGATGTGAGGTTCGCAGTTGGAGGTTCATGGTTAGACTGTCGTCGATCGCCCACTCTAACCTTGGGTTTTCCGTAGTTTCCCTGGTCAGTAGGCGATTTTTCCGTAGTTTCCCTGGTCAGGATGCGAATGCTAGGTGATTTGTATCTGAAACAATTTCCTTTCCATCACTTCCCTTTCATTCCGTTTTCTTCTCATTTTTCCGGTGTTCTATTAGGTTTTCTGCCTGACAGATGGTGCGGATACTTGTTCAAAGGAAAGACTACTTCCCTAGAATACTAGAGGGTTGCTAGGTCGACGGAACGTTCTTCGCCTTCTCTAAGCAGCTGCAGGAAAAGGACGGTCTTCGAGCCAGGAATTGTTCGTGGCTTTTGCGCACCTTTGTGGCCCTTCTGCCTGCGATCTGTCAAAGTAAAACCTATGAACGTGAGTACATTTGAAAATATTTGATAGAATGTTTACTTCAGTATTCCCTTAAGGGGGACCGCCACTGAGTTTTCAACCAAAAACAGCCAAAAGTTTTGACATTTGGATTCCTTCACAGGATCATGCCCCAATCTTTACCCCACATGGTGATAAGTATTTTTCATGCGCGGTCATTTTAGGGTTCCTATAATAGGCACTGCAAAGCAATAGGTTACGCCTTTTCCACTGAACTTAAGCAATATAAGTCCTTTTTTCGGATGTTTATGTTTGCATTTCCATCCAAATAAGGTCAATGAACGAAAAGACATTCACATCTAGTAAATGCTATCATCTTTCGTGCGAATGCTGATAGAAAGTTCTATTGCAAACTTAGTAAATATGAAAAATTGCTTTCATTGCTTTCTCTCAAAGCAACATTTTTTACCATTCAAAATGCTCCATGCTTCCCAATTTAATTCGGATGTACTTGAAACTTTGAATATATGTTAACATCTATGCATTACTTAAGCAAAATAATTTAGGTCGACTTCTAAACTTTCAAAGGTTGCATTTTTAAAAATGGTAAGACACAGGTATCTTTTATGCAATCTCAGCATTAAAACAGCTTGTAATGGCGGCATGAATCGTGCAAAATTACTCTATTTCTAGCAACAGTGCTAGAAAATGAATGACGTAATTACCATGGCAACAAGACAGCAATGACGTCATCAGCACCACAACATATTTTCTACAATGTGCGTGTAAGAAAATCTGCATAATTACAGCTCTACGAAGTATGCTAGTTTAAATACAACAATTTATTTTTGTATATTATTAAAAATAATTAAAAGGGCATCAGAATTACTTGAATTCAGTGCATATCTTAGATATATCTTAGATTTGACCACTGTAATGTGGTCTGAAATGATGGTGCGGATTGAATAAAAAATAAGGAATTTCTAAAACTAAGCAGTGGCCTTTAAAAAAAAAAAAGGTGATTTTATGTGCTTGTTAATGAAGAAATCATTGAAAATCTATGGCATGAATATAGGAGTAGTATGATCATTGCATGAACCCTTCATTTGTGATTGCTATCTGATTAATAGGAACATAAATTTGATGTAAAAGAGTTATTAACTTCCAACGTTGTTAAACAAATTAGCAAGAGAGCAAGTTGTATCGTGCAAGCAGCTTGTATTTGCACTGCAGTGATTAATTGCCGAGGAACACGAATGTCTTTTAATAGCAGTAGTTCCCGTAAAAGGTGCGCTCTGAATTAATATTCCTATGGGAGTTGTAGAGCAACCCAGAGACAAATGTCGCGTCACATTGTGCATAACCCAAGTACAAGCTCTCTAATATTTCATTAGCCAACTAATCCCTTACTAGGATAACTGCAATATTCCTCACGTACTATTCTTAATGTTGTTTTTATTCTCGTATGTGTCAAAGCAATAAAAGTATTCCAATAGAAACAAACAAAATCCTGAGAACAGACTCAGAATTTAACCGAAAGGTCATCATCTGGTCAGCAGAAGTCCTTCAAAGATGGTCGCAGAATATTATAGCCTACTTTCCTTTCTTGAGAGTAAGTTCAGGATTTTAGTGTTCTGTTATGCTACGCTAGAGAGAATAAAGATGACGCTCTCTCTCTTCCCTCCCTCCCCCCCTCTCTCTCTCTCTCTCTCTCTCTCTCACACACACACACACACACACACACATATACGTATTGTGACAAATAAGTCTAGTTAATTATGCTACTTTATTCCCCTTCTAAAACTGAAACACAAAAACAGTCGTCGCAGAGGTTTCTGAGTTGGTAAAACCATTTTGCCTCTGCAAAAAGGTTATTTTTTCACTCTAAATGCTATAATACGAGTACAAAACTATGCATTCATAATATAATATGCCTTCTAAAATGACTTAGAATGATTTAGATTTTCCGAGCTGTTGCTACTCCACAGAGAATGTGTGTAAAACAAAAGCCGACTATATTCTGTTCCAAGCCATACGGATGAATTTTCGTAATGTAATGGCTAAGCACTTGAGGAATGCTATGCAAATTTTTCTTGCACGTGAAAAAATCATCTGCCTTTTGATCTAATGTGGGTAGTATGTTAGAATTCAAATTCAGAGCTCTCGTGTTCACTTTCAACTGAAGAACGCTATAATGCGTAAAAGATACACATAATTGGGGTTCGGACTTTTTCTGATCCAAAAAAGCTCTAAGTATTAATTTATGCTATCAAAGTTACCAAAGTATGACCTAAAATCCTGAAAATATGACCTAAAACTTAAAATCAAAAAATGTATTTGCTTCTAAGAGTTACAGATAAAAAATGCATACCTCTCTTAACCTGCTTTTCAGCAGAATTACACTGAATAACGACATGCAGTTTCACATGATCGCACTTGAAGGATCATCGGCTGTCAGCAAACCTTATACCTGGAAAAGTATAACGCAGTGGGGGAAAATTTGAAATAAGGGAATCATTGTATTACATTTTCATGAATTTTGTTTCTTTGCAACCGAGAATGTCATATTTACACCATGTTCTTTAAGTAGGATTTCTTGGAAGCACATGACGTATTTTTCCCCTAACCTTGTCAGCTCTTTCTTCCTGTGCACTCAATAACTCATTTTCGTTTCTTTCACAATATTACCGCACCATACAATTTCATACCCGTGGTTGATGAACCTTAATATTGCAGAGGAATTTAATTTTATATAGGCAAAGTTTCTTGACCTGCTGAATGGAAGTAATTCTACTTTTGTTTTGAAGATGAATGAATCACTGTCTTCAAAGTTATTGAAAATCTTCACAAGCTCACTGTAGTTTATGCAATAAAGGTCTCCAGCATCAAACCATGTCCTCCAATATGTTACAACGGCCTCAGGGGAGGGGGAGGTCATAAAGCCCTGTATTACCAATGTTAAAATATATGAGGGCCCTATAAAAATCTAAACTTTTTATGGTGTACATATGTGTTGGTTCTTCTTAAATATACTAATGCTCATTCATATGAAAATTTAAAACCGTACATTTTTTATAGTTTTCTACTGTAGCTATGTTTGCTTTCATTAAAAAATTATACTTTTGACTTTTTAAAAAACGATCTAGTTGAGGGCATTGACTCTAAATATCTAAATAACTGTAAAATTTAGATTATGTGACAAAAATTATAGGGAAATATTACTAATTGTTTATGAGAAAACGGGGCATTTATACTGAGAAATAAGTTTTGGGAAAATTAATGTTCAAATAAAACTAAAATAAAAGTTTCATATGTACTCGCATACATCAGATATTTATTCTTAAGTACCACACAAATATTAAAACTGACAAAGTCACTAAGTTTCCTATTAGAAGCACTGGTTGGAGTTTCAACATTCTCAGCAGAATTGTTCAACACCAAATGTTCACCTTGTTGTGCAGTTACATCTTGATCCATCACAGGATATGTCTTATAATGCTTATTTTCTTAGTTTCTCTCTTTATTGTAAAAACAACACAAAAATGCGCATAATGTAAGAATAAAGAAATGTCTAAGAATTTGCCACTTGTTTATATAACTAAACAAAATTTATCCACACTGTCATACTGGATTCTAGCCAAACCACAGTCTTGTAGACTAAATAGTTCCGGAGTTATGCTTTATTCTGTAAAATCTTGCACGGCTTTAAAAAAATAGGATTACAGTTATATTTGTGTAAATTAATTCAAAACAGTGAATATTGGTTTATTGTAGTAAACATACTCAACTGAATCCGAATGGATTATGTTTTAGCAATATTAAAAAAATTAAAATGCTTAAAATTTGTGATATAAAAAAAGGGGAAAAGGTTATGAAATGATGTTTACAAGAATAACTGAAGTGAAATATGACCAAAAGTATGCTATTTCACATATTAGGCCAAAAATTGACCTAAGACTAAAGAATGATCAAATATGCTTTGCATAACCAGTAAAAGCTAATTTATAGTGTTCACAAATTCTAGAAAAATAAACTTAGATATGGACGAAAACAAGGACAAAAATCTGATGTGTTGCACTCTTGTACTAGCCATTCCTACAATCTCTTATAAATCTTCTTAGTGTTAGTTGAGAAAAATATTTGCAGAAATTATCTTATTGCTTATTTTCTTGTAGGTGAAAGGGGAATATGGGAATACAGTAGGCTTTGAGCAATAGTCAAGTCTTTTAAAGCTTTCAAATTCCGTTCTCTTCTTACGGTTAACATATAAAAAAAATTAAGAACGATGTTCCATTTAACAGAAGTATAAGTTCTCCAAAACTCTTACAAATAACCTGGAAAATCCCCAAAATGGTTTTCACTCTAAAAAAAATAATTTAAGGTATAAATTGTGTTTTAGCAAGATCTACATTGTTGTATAGTAAGTTTTGGTCTATCTCTCAGGGTTTACCAGTTATGCAAAAGTCATCCAGAATAAATAGGACTTCATGGACTATAGCCAGAAAATTTAAGATATTGGTGCATTTTATTTGTCATAAAAATATCTCAAACATGGCATTTAATCAAAATGGTTAGAGCCATTATCAAGAAAATAAAAATTTACGAAACATTTCCCATGTAAAGAGTAGATTAGGGTGGAGAATTTTCCTCTAAATCTTCTTGTCGCATCCTTGAAAGACTTATCTTAACCGAGTCTTTGTTTTTGAGTTGTGCTGTGCACAGACAGGCACACATGGACCTTTTTCTAAAATGTTTTTTTTACCACCACCACCACCACCACCACCACCACCACCACCACCACCACCACCACCACCACCACCACCACCACCACCACCACCACCACCACCACCACCACCACCACCACCACCACCACCACCACCACCACCACCACCACCACCACCACCACCACCACCACCACCACCACCACCACCACCACCACCACCACCACCACCACCACCACCACCACCACCACCACCACCACCACCACCACCACCACCACCACCACCACCACCACCACCACCACCACCACCACCACCACCACCACCACCACCACCACCACCACCACCACCACCACCACCACCACCACCACCACCACCACCACCACCACCACCACCACCACCACCACCACCACCACCACCACCACCACCACCACCACCACCACCACCACCACCACCACCACCACCACCACCACCACCACCACCACCACCACCACCACCACCACCACCACCACCACCACCACCACCACCACCACCACCACCACCACCACCACCACCACCACCACCACCACCACCACCACCACCACCACCACCACCACCACCACCACCACCACCACCACCACCACCACCACCACCACCACCACCACCACCACCACCACCACCACCACCACCACCACCACCACCACCACCACCACCACCACCACCACCACCACCACCACCACCACCACCACCACCACCACCACCACCACCACCACCACCACCACCACCACCACCACCACCACCACCACCACCACCACCACCACCACCACCACCACCACCACCACCACCACCACCACCACCACCACCACCACCACCACCACCACCACCACCACCACCACCACCACCACCACCACCACCACCACCACCACCACCACCACCACCACCACCACCACCACCACCACCACCACCACCACCACCACCACCACCACCACCACCACCACTATTATTATTATTATTATTATTATTATTATTATTATTATTATTCAGGTGACCTCTAAACATATATTTCAGGTAAAATCTCGACATCAAATTTTTGGGTGGAATGCAATACTTCGAGATAAAATCCGAGCCCAGAGCAAAACAAATGACAATCGGATGCCCTAATCCCCACCACGTGTATGGTCTTCTTTTATTTAGAATCTATAAAATGTTGCATGTTTTAACTTTATATCGAATCTCCGAGCAGCATTTATTCCAATTCTAATTAAGAACGTTTAAAAACTGCTATGCTGAGTTTTCTTTATGCGGCAATCAGCATAATTACTGGATATATGAAGGGACAAAACTGAACAGCGTAACATCCGATACCTATTACTCGGTCGATGTATTTTCTAATTAACAACACGGAAGATCACTTTTGTCGAGCGCTACAAATTGCATACCGACTAACAGAGGGGTTGAGTGTGGAATATTCACATCCGGCTTTTTCACCGCTACTTCGATGAATATTGATGTCAGAAAAATATGCATTTCCTTAATGTGAATATTATGGATTCACTACCACTTTAAATAATTATGAAACTAAAGAAAGGTTAGAAACATTTGAAGCATTTCCAACAAATAGCATTTTGGACTTAAACGTATGAGCTTTTTGGGGGTTTTACTAATGCACCCGTCAAATTCTAGGAAGGATAATTATATCCCCCGAATTTTCCGTGCCTCCATTTCATTTTAACGCCATTTCAATCCGGTCTTGCAGAGTCGGAAGTGTTGGCGATCTGCGACTTTGGGGCTGTTGTGTTGGCCTTTGGCAGCTGTGATGGGAGGCTAGCTAGCATTGTAGTCCCTGAGCAGTGACTGCTGGGCAAAGTCTCGGGTAGAGAAGCTCCCAGCACAGGTTAGGGGCCCCCAAGCTGGTTCGTGCTACTCGCCCGGGTTCCAACACGCCCGTAGAGCGTCTGACATACAATAACCTCAACAGATGTGCCATCATGGCTGTGTCATCGAATAAGTAGAACTCATTTTCCTATACCGGAAGTTTTTTGCAGAAAAAATATCAAGTACATAGATTTGTAACCTTCGATTGGGGTTTTCTAGCCTGGAAGATACGCTTTGATAATTTTATAGGCTGCGCAGCGTTTAAGAATTTAAAATATCTGAAGGATGTCAAAATTTTCAGAAAAAAAATAACTCATGAGCATCAGAGAGATTTACTTATTTTAACGTTTCATGTAAAGAGTGATTTAGCATGGAGAAATGTTCTTGGAAATATTTGTGACATCTTTGGAAGAGATTTACTTAAGAGCATGCGAGAGAGAGAGACAGAGAGAGAGAGAGAGAGAGAGAGAGAGAGAGAGAGAGAGAGGCTTTTTTTCCTTTCGACTATTGAAATTTCCATTACTTTTTTAATACGTTGCTACAATATACTTTAGCACTTTTTATTCTGTTTTTCATTTTGATGTAAATTAATAGATGTTCAATAACTAAGTTTGTTACACCACTTTTTTCATTTTCCCATAATCTATGATTTTTTATATTTAGGTACTATTTTGTCCAAAAGATTGCATTTAGGAAAGAGAACTTTTCGGATCTGCTAAAGCATAATGCGAACTTATAAATGAGAGAGTAATTGTGCAATATTTTACATACAATTTAGAAACTATAATATATATTATAAATTTAGCTAGTCTTTTAAAAATAATATAAACAGCAATGTTTACTATAAAATTAGAATTTTGAAGACTATTATTCATCTCTATTCTCTCAATTTAAATATAGGTACTAAATTAAAATCCCCTCATAAAACATACTAAAATAAACGGAATGAATAGTATACTCTTTAACCAGTTGAAAAATAAATATAAAAATACATAAATATATTTAAATTTCTTATAGAGACAAACTGATGTACTATTTTTGGGTTCACCGTAAGTTTAAACTCGTGGAAACAGAGGTTATTCAAATAAGTGTACCTTTGTGAGCATAATAATACCAAAATTACTTTTTCTGTGTATTAACTTACATGGATGTCATATGCGTTAGTTTGAATCCACAAACCTCAATTTTCACATATATTTTATCCAAATTACTTTACAATGTGTAGTGCAAAAGTTATAATTATAGCTGTAATGCTTTAGGTGGTGTTTACAGTGCAATACTGACACATTTTTCATGTGCAGATCAGTGAGTTTAATTACGATGTAAGCTTAAACACCTAGTTTCGATTTATGGAATTTTTTTTTTTTTTAAGTTATGTGTTCATAGTCTCATAGACAAATAGGCACATGCATGGATCTTTCTCCAAAAGTACTACTTTTGGATTCAAAACAGTATTTCTAGTGAAAACTTGACACAGAATTGTTGAGTGGGTTGCAATGTTTCTTCTACTTGGTAGATGAGTAGAGAAAGTAAAAGGCAAGGCTTATCTAAGCATAAACCTCTGGCGATTTCTAACAAATTACGCAGCATTCCATTTTCCCAGAGTTAGACGCACAAGGCAAACCAGAATGGGTTTATTAGAGCTGAGTAAAGGGGCAAGACAATGGCAAGGGCGGCACCACAGGGAATATCAGCCCTCGATTCCCAATAAGGACACAAAAAAAGCTCAGCGCTACACGCTACACCACTTTCATTGCATTTAATTAATGAGAGACACGCATATTGCGGTTATAACTCGAGGTCGGGAAGGTCAAGATCATAAGAAGGATCGCGGCAACCTCGTGATCAATTAATAAAGTTATCGAGATGGTTTGTGCGTTAGACACAAGCAAACAAACGAGGGAAGTCTTCGCGTGCCGATCGAATGTAACTCCACCCCCGTTCAGGCACGCTCCGGAGTCTTCACATCACCTTATTCCTCAGGCACTCTCGACACACCTGCCCTCAACAGCGGCTCAAGTGATACACTATACACTCCAGCTGTGCGTCAACATATTTCAACATTTTCTGCTTCAACATTTTCCCGTAAGAAACCTTCAGCTAAATCTAGGTAAAATTGCGTATTCGCTAAAAAGCACCGTTTCGCTACAAATGCTTTCGGAGATAGTATGATTACATGACCATTCCGGTTATGTTGACGTTGCGGGTGACTGAATTATCCCGTGTTCACATCTAGCAATAAAATTGATACCAAAGACAATAAACGAAGTAGAAAAATGGTACTCCAACAACAACCTGGACATTAATATATGAAAAACAGGAGCAAAGATTTTCAGAAACGTTCTCCGTAGCAGCGGAGATACACATAAGGGAAAGGAAACCAAAAAAAAAATCTGATGTGTTGCACTCACTACTCTTGTACTAACCATTCTTACAAACTCTTATTCCTATATCTTCTTCGTGTTAGTTAAGATAAACATTTGTACAACTTATTGCTTATTTCCTTGTGAGGGCAAGGGGAATGTTAGAATACAGTAGGCTTTGTGCGATAGTCAAATGTTTGAGATTCTGTTATCTTTACACACTTAACATATAAAAAAAATGAACAACGATGATCCATTTCACGAAAGTTCTAAGTTTTCCGAAACTCACAAACATAACAAGGAATATCTCCGAAATGGTTAACCCCACAAGAAAATTTATTGAGACATAAATTGTGTATTTTCGCAAGATCTACATTTTTTGTATAGTACGATTTGGTCTATCTCTAACGGAGTTATGCAAAAGTCGTCCGGAGTAAATACGACTACAGGGGCTATAGCCAGAAAATTCAAGATATACATTTCATTTGTTATCAAAATATCTCAAACATATAACACTTTAATCAAAATCTTTACAGCCATTTTCAAGAAATTCAAAATTTTCGAAAAATCTTCCATGTAAAGGGTAGTGTAGGGTGGGGTCATTTTCTTCAAAATCTTCGTGTCGCATCCTTGAAAGACATTAAACTTAAATACCAAGTTTGGCTTTTAACCCACTTTTCGTTTTTGAGTTATGCTGTCCATAGACTGACAGACACACAGACACACACACGGACATTTTTCTAATAAAAATGCTTTTCTTTGGATTCAGGGGTCTCAAAACATATATTTCCGGTGAAATCTCGACATCGAATTTTTGGGTGGAATGTAATACTTCCCCTACTTACCAGTAGAGAAAGTAACAGTTAATGAATTGAAGATCTATGCCTCACTCTGCAAACGAGCGCCAAATGTTTCACGAAACACATCACGGAAAAGGCTACATAAGCTATAAATGCAATACACGAAATAAAAAACATTGGATCTCTCAGCCTAGAGACGGTGATGCTGCTATTTAAGGTAAAAATCCTATCGGTACTGACTCAGGCATAGAAATTATATGCATCACTTAACAATGAAAAATGTATTCATCCTGGAAAGAGTAAAAGCGAGATACATAAGGAAAGCACTAGGAATGTCAAAAACAACGAAGTCAAGACTTCTAAACGTGCTGGCGAGGGAAACATTCCTCAAGACGAGCATACTACTACCAAGCACCAGCGCTTCCCAGAATCTCCTAGCAACAGTGAAGAGGAGAAGAGAAGAAATACAACCAAAATTCTACTGCACAGGAGCCATGATGGACCGCACATGGACGAAGGGAAATATCGAAATGAGCCACGTTATCACCAGGTTGGCTGACCACGGATTCCACCAGCTGATATGCAAGAACAAGGACTACCAACGAACCAAATATGGAGTGACAAGGTATGTGTATCACATTGAACTATGTACAAGAAGGACGAAGTCAATAAAGGCATACGCAAACATTGAACTTCACTTGACTATTTAGTCTCTGTTAGTTGTATTATAAAAATCTACCAACCTAACCTACCCTCCCACATTTTGTACTTTTAAGGGCTAAAACCAACCCACAACACCACCACCTATAATCCAAAGATCAGTCAGACTGTCAACAATAGAAACCACATTTCTACATCCCACAGTCCGCGAAGGACGAGATGAAATAGATATTACCAATGAGGCTACCAGAAGAGAAGAAAATATTTTTGGATTACTACTGGCAGAATGGACTGGGGAAGTAGACATTACCTGATTTGTCATCCTGAGGCCAAACACCTCTAGTATAAATGTATTAATTATATCATAATCTATATTTCAACTAATCATTTTATGCAAATTGTTATTATATTGTTATTATATTATTGTTACGATTGTTATTACTACTATTATTACTATTTAAATGAATATTAGTATGTTTGTCCCCTATGCCCTCCTAAACCGCTTGGCCGATTACTTCGAAATTCGGCACCTTTGTGTAGTTTTTCATGGAGAAGGCTTGTGTGCTATCCATTTTACTATACAATGTAACATTCACATAGTTTTCTCTACTGTTTTTTCTTTTAAGTGATACATTCACATATCCTTCCATACGCATCCCTCAGCATACAATTCATACAATTTTCTATGACTGAAATAGAAATGCTACACACTCTACACACTTTTCTTTTATAAAAGGCAATCACACTTCTTTCTCTACTCTCTCATCTACAAAAAATTCATACCATTTTCAATATGTTTGAAATTGAAATGGAATGCATAGGTACATTCACAAGCTTATATTTTACAAAATACATTTGCATTTCGTTCTCTACCCCCTCTTCCGCAAACAATTCATACAACTTTTTATATAATCGATATACAAATGCAACGTCTTACACTCACACATATTTCTCTGTCTTTTCTTATTTGGGATTATTCAACACTGTGTTTGATATTATGTTGCTGGTGCTTTTATTTATTCATTGTGTTTATTTTGGGTACTTTATAGTATTCGGGTATTTCAGCTAGCTTTGAATAATAAGTTTAATGTATTTAGTTTTAACTTATGTATATAGAAATTAAACTAAAATGAGCGGAAGATCTGAAATATTCATATGGAAGTAAAAATCTAAATTAGGGAAAAAGGTCACAAAATTCACCATTTCGACTCCCCTTAAGGATAAATCTGGAGTGAACTCAGTATGTCTTTTACATATCTACTATATTAAATGTTATTATTCATTGTGGGCTGGGAGGCACGTGTTGTTTTGGGGAAAGCGTCAACTTCCGGAACACCCGTCCCCTGATAAAAAAATGTAATCAAGTTAATGGGTCATGTTCCGGCAGTTGGTTTGTTGAGGTTGCAGGTGCCTGTCTCAGTGATTTCCGAAGCAGGACAAATGCTATCACTAATGAGAACCACTTGAAACTTTCTTTATCCCCGCAGATCGCAGTTGAGCACCCTGCCTACAGCTGAAGCCATCGAGAGCAAACCAACTTTGTTGGTTTCCGATGGAACCAACGAGTCTTTGGTTTCCAGATCTCATTCGCTGCTATTCATTGTAATGATTAATATAAAAATCACGTATTCACCAAAAAAGTGCTGATTTGTTGCACTCACATGATTTTCTCTATTCTTGTACTATTTTTAGAAAACATTATTTCTGTTGTTCATGTTAGTCGAGATAAACATTTGTAGAACTTAGCTTTTTGTTAATTTTCTAGTATATTCAACGGGAATATGGGAACACATTAGGCTTTGAGCGGTAATGTAGCCAGAAAATTCAAATCATACATTTCATTTGCCATAAGAATATATGAAATATATGGCTTTCTAATAAAAATCGTTAGTTATTTTTGAGAAAATCAAAATTTTCGAAAAATTTTCCATGTAAAGGCTAGTTTAGGGAGGAGGAATTTTCCTCAAATCTTTGTGTCGCATCCTTGAAATATATTAAACTTAAATATCAGCTTTGGTTTTTAATCGACTTTTCGTTTTTGAGTCATGTTGTCCACAGACGGAAAGACACACACACACACACACACACACATGAACCTTTTTCTAAAAGTGCTTTGTTTGAATTCAGGGGGCCTCAAAACATATATTTCCGGAGATATCTCCACATTGAATTTCTGGGTGGAATACAATACTTCCTCTACTTACTATACGTAGTAGAGAAAATAAAATTTATTTGGACTCAGAATCCCGAGATATACATTTCAGGTGTCTCGTAATGGAGACAGGGTGGGATGTAATAACCTCCCTACCTAATGTAAAGGGTAGAGAAAGTAATTCTCTGACTACTGGGTACGTGATACAGAGAGTAAGAAATAATGGATATAATTTTTTTTTTTTTTTTTTTTAATAATTATGCATCTCTAGACGCTTATTTCAAAACACTATTTAGTTTCAAAAACGTAATTATGTATGTGAAAAAAAATGTTTGCTCTATTTTTTATAGTACTTCAGGGCTATTGTTTTTCCTAACTTACTCCACCAGCTCTACTGGCTATAGAATTTACATACGGCACAGAAAATAGAAAAACGGAAAAGAAATTAGCAAGAAGAAATACCATGAACAAGTGGCAAAAAGAGTGGGAAATAGAAACTGAAGTGGCACAATGAACAAAGAGGCTCATACCACAGATAAAACCATGGATTAACAGAGAACACGGAGCACTTGACTTCTATCTAACCCAGTTCTTGTCAGGACACGGGAGGTTTAAAACCTACTTGCACAAAATGGATATTGTGAACAGTAATAATTGCTCATATTGTGGAGAAATAGATACTCCAGAGCACACTGTACTTTGCTGCTGTAAATGGGATGACATCAGAAACGAATGCACTAGAAAGATAGGAGTAAACCTGATAGCTGACAATATAATTGAAAAAATGCTAGAGAGCAAAACTAATTGGGAAATAATTCAAAAAATGATTGTGACTAATATGAAAGGAAAGGAAACAGATGAAAATAGAATAAAAGATAGATAAATAAACGGTTGTAGCCTATGAAGTAATGCCGAGAGGTAGTTCCACAGAGCTGCAATGATATGCTGGAGGGGTTTTAGTGGGCGGGAGTCTCACAGTTGCCAGTGAGACTGGCCTGCATAATGCATTTCCCCTCCAAGAAAAAAAAAAAAAAAAAAAAAAAAAAAAAAAAAAAAAAAAAAAAAAAACAACTTACTCCACCTTCGTTGTTTAAAACACATTTTATTCTCTCCTTTATTCTGTATATCCAGTTCTGAAAATGTGATCAGTTTTAGTTGCACAGAAGCAAGGATGAAGTACACGACAGAAGGCCATCTTAAATATCCAACAGTATTACACTCAGGTATCCAGACATAAATACAATGCTTTTGTTCTTTGGCATGCTGTCTCTCCAATAGCCTGACATCTTCCAGTAGCCTGAACCTGTTTAAAACGATCCAATATCCTCCTCAATATGGGTCTCGTAGACCTTAAGTAATTGGTGTTGGACAGTTGCAAGGATTCCCTTAACTAAAAAAGCAGTGCTCTCGAATGGATTCACAGTGTGCCATCTGCCGTTCAAGTTGTTTAGGAAATTAAAGTTAAATGCAGCGTTAAACCCCAATATCACTTCTAGACTAAATGGGTGGCCAAATGATATAGATTAAGTTTCTTGGATCAAGCAAAGGAATTTGTCTTCTGTGTTTAATCTCCAATTGCACAGTAAACAAAGATGGTTGTCAAAGTTTTAGAATATTTTATAGTATATTTGGTTACTTTCTTGCTATGTGAGCCTCCTTTAACCTTTGTGTCATAACATATTTTCAATAAAAATAAAAATCAGACAGGCAACTCTGCCTTAATACACAGGTGCTATTGCATTACTTATTTTATGTAGGCCACCCCTATGCTTTATTACAAGCACCCTTAACCACAATAGCTGGTACTCGAACTCGTGACGTTCGAATTTGAATGAATGGTTAGCCTATTCCATTCCCTCTTGCCTTAACAAATATGTTTATTTGAATCCCTTCCTTGAAGGAGCTTGCGACGGAAATATGAAACACAGTTTAGAAACAACAGCAAAAACAGCACATACAGCAAAATGATTATGAAGGCATAGAATAGACTACGTTTCGAAAATATCTCAAACAACTAACAACTAAGCCTTTTAATTCAGGAGTAATTCTTAACACCTATTTGTTTATGGGAGACATTTTTTGTCTTAGAGTCGCCGACAAAAGCAAGATTTAGTGTTTGTTTCGTTTGCGGATAGCTTTCTTGCAAAATAATTTTTAATAGGTACAGTTGTGTAGCGAGAAGGTATACACAAATTACTGAATAACGTTAAAATTCGGTATGTAGCTTAACCTGATGCATGGACTCACCTGATGTTTCGTACCTTATTCCGCGGGCTTCTTCAGGGTACGCCGGCACTCCATCGATCCTCATAAGTGAAATTCTGCAAAGAGGCGGATTAAAATTGTAAAAATGATGCACCTATTGTTGTTCTGAAACTCATTTAAATGGTTTGAAAACAGGTTAACGTGTTTAATACTGCCTTGCGTTGAGATCTGGTATTCATTAGTCTAATGAAAGCTTACCTATATGTAATGGTAATATCTGTTTCAGAATCTGAAGAAATTTGATGCCTAAAATACAAGAGATTGACGATGCAATATATTTTCTTATTACAGTCATGAAAATTTAAAGTTGTACCAAATTTATGGAAAAAAATTATAAAAAAGTAGTAACAATAATTCTGTGATGTACCTTTTAAAGTTCTGTACATAATAATTGTTTTTGAACTTAATTAATTCGTAAAAGTTTAGAGAAGTAATCTTATTGGACAATAGTTTTTCCGTTTTTACTTTTTTCTACCATTTACATTTAGTAAGCATTCCACCCGAAAATTCCAATTGATATTTCATTAGACAGTTTTGAAATTTCTTGAGTAAGAACATCTTAAGGAAAGATCTGTCTGTCTGTGCCTATCACGAATTAAAAAAAAAATAATAATTTGTTGAATACTTTGATTTTCTCGAAAACTGCTCTCACGATTTTCATTAAAATATCATGCCTTTAACATATTTTATGACAAATAAAGTTTATATCTTGACTATCTAGATTAATCTCTGAAGTCCTCATAAATGGCGAACCCCGAAATAGACAAAATCTTACTAGCCAGAAAAAGTATATCTCATTAAATTACCTAATTTTTGTCAAATATATTCTTCTCTGTGGACTTAGCCGTTTCCCAAACATTCTTTATTACTGGTTTGAATTTTGCAATGTGTATTCTTTTCTCAAATGGGAAGTCATTCTTTTGTTGTTCTGCTGGCCATGCAAAGAGAATGGAATTTCAAAGCCTTCAAATTGCGATCAGTTTTTAGAAGATTTGACTATCGTCTGCTGTATTCCCCGTTCTCAATGTATCTAGGAGAAACGTAAAAAAAATGTCTACAAATGTTTATCACGATTAATGTGAAGTAGATAGAAGAAGCTTTTATAAGAATAGTTTGTTAAAGAATGGGGAGAAAAAATTGCGGGAATGTAACGCATCAAATTGTTGCAATTATTATAACATTTTTACTTTCTCTACTACATATAGTAAGTAGCGGAGGTATTGTATTCGATCCAAAAATAAAAAATTTGCTGTAGAGATTTCACTGGAAATAGGTCTTGGGGCCTTCAGAATCCAAAAAAGGGCATTCTGAGAAAAAGGTGCGCGTGAGTGTGTGTGTGTGGGGGGGGGGGGGGAGGGGCGGGGAGGGTCTGTCTCAAAAGTGAAAAAATGGGGTTAAAAACCAGCGTTGGTATTTATGTTTAATATCTTAAATGGGTGCAACACGAAGATTCTGAAGACAATTGCTTCACCCTAAACTACCCTTTACATAGACAATTTTTCAAAAACCTTGATTTTATCAAAATGGTTCTAACGATTTTTATTAAATTATAATTTGTTTGTATATTTCGAGCTTTCTGACTGTAGTCCATGTAGTCCTGTTTACTCTTGATGACTTTTGCATAACTGGTAAACCTTACTATACGAAAGTATATCTCATTAAAACACAAACTATGTCCAAAATGCACTTTTTTGTGGAGGAAACCATTTCAGAAGTTATCTGTGTTAGTTTTGCAATAGTTATTGCTTTTGTCAAATGATAGGTTATTCATTTTTTTATTTCTGAGCGGAATTTCGAAGCCATCAGTATAAGATAACTTCTGAAAATGTTTATCTTGATTAACATGAAGCAGATGGACGAATAAGTGTTTGTAAGAATACTTTATGCAAGAGTAGATAAAGTCATGTGAGTGCAACACATCAGATGTTTTTTCCCTGTTGGTCACGCAAAGAAACTGGAATTTCATAGCTATCCCACAGTAATCTGTTTTTAGAAGATTTGACTATCGCCTTGTGTATTCCCTATTCTCATTGTATCTACAAAGAAATATATGATAAAAGCATTTCTACAAAAGTTTATGACGATGAATGTGAGGTATGAGCTTTCTTGAGGAATGGTCAGAGAAAGAAATTTTATAGGTACTTTCTCAGCTTTAGGTGATTAAAATTCGGGCCTGTACATTATTATGCTCTCTCCCTTGGTCGCCAGTGTTGGTATATAGCAATCCGAGGGCAGGCATTTGTTTTCGGCAGGTCCAAAGACACATTTGGTTCAAGGGGTAGCACGGTGGAGAGGTGCGGTTTAATGGTCTTCTCTTTAATTTTGGCGTGTTGAGGACAATGAATGGGCGGTTGTTGCTGGACCTTAACTAATGGTCTCAGCCCCAACTTATGTGTCACCATCTGCCATCGCTGGCGATGCAACATGTCGCGTGCGCTAGCAACAGGATGGCCGGAGTTAAGTCTTAAATTACCGATTTCTTCGCTTGAGTGCAAGCCACCTTCCCTTTCCCCCAAAAAAGAAGTTGGTCCTTTCACCCTTCTCCCAAAAAACTAACCTCACCGCTCTGCAACCCCCCAAAAGATCGCTCTTTGCCTAACCGGTATAACTTGATGGTGAAGATTAACCAAATTCTCAGACGAGTGGGGAAGCAGCAATTTTCCAAAAGAGATACGGCTCTTCTGTCATTCATCTCCGATGCCCCTACGTGGTGCATTCCCTCAGATTCCGACAAATAAAAAAACTGCATCGTAACTCAGTTAAAGGCAGTTTATATGTCTGAATTCAGCTTCAATTCTCCAGAAGGCATACGATTCTTCTGCCATTTATCTCTGCGTGGTTTACTCCCTCAGATTCCAACCAATAAAGAACCTAATCGTAACTTATAGGTAGTTTATATGTCTGAATTCAGCAGCAATTTTCCATACTCATCTGTCATTCATCTCTGATGCTCTTATACGGTATACTTCCTCAGATTACACCTACAAATCTGATGTTGCACTCACATAACCTTTTCTACTCTTGTACTAACTGTTCTTACACACTTTTATTCCCCTATCTTCTTAATTTTTTTTTAATTTTGTTGTTTAACGACGCTGTCAATTGCCAGGATCACATCAGCGTCACTGTGTGCCAGAATTTCGTCCCGCAGTTCTTTTACATGCCAGTAAATCTACTGACATGGAGCTGTCGTTTTTAAGCACTATTTCAAGAGAATAATAACCTTCTATTTGAGGAAAGTTTAAGTATTGCAAAACTCACACAAACAAAACATATCTCCGAAATGGTTCACTCCACAAACAATGAATTTGGAATAATTTGCGTATTTTAACGAGATCCACATTTTGTCTATCTCTTAAGGTTTACCAGTTATGCAAAGGTCATCAAAAGTATACACGACCACAGGGGCCATAGCCAGAAAATTCAAAATATGCATTTCATTCCTTGTATTTGAAGTATTGTATTTGAAATATTCAAGCCTGAGGAGCATAAATCATAACCAAAGGGCTGCAGATATCCGTGTCTAATTTCAAACTTGTTAAGGATGCCCACAGCTTGCGAATATCTGTTAAAGCTTTAAAATTATCTCTAAAATGCCTTTATACTTTTCAAGAAAATAATTTTCGAAAAATTTTCCACCTAAATGATAGTTTAGGGTGGAGCAATTTTCTACAAAATCTTCACGTGGTATCCTTGAAAGACATTAAACTTAAATAGCAACTTCGTTTTTTAGCCGACTTTTTGAGTTATGCTGTCCACAGACTGACAAATACCCTTATCTAAAAATGCTTTTTATGGATTCAGGGGGCCTCAATACATGAAGTCTGGATATCGCATTTTTGGGTGGAATACAATACTTCCTCTACTTTACTGTATGTGGTAGAGAGAGTAGAAACGGTATCGGGAGGTAAATTATGTTCTTTTTGTATTCACTAGTGTGTCAATTATATTGTATTTGCCTGCTGTGCAAGGGATCCCGGGTTCGATTCCCGGCAGAGGGGTAGGAATTGTTCTCCTGCCAGGATTGTTCCTCATTCTTTCCTGAGTCTGGAAGTATAATGGCGGGGCCGTGGCTGAGTGGTTACACCACCTAGGTGGAACACGCATGTGGTACTCGTGGTGGACGAAGCGGCGTCCGGGTTCTCCGGTTTCCCCCGCCATTCTGTCCAACAATTGCTCCATTATCACTCTTCCAATCGTCCATTTTGACTGCATTTCATATATCATCCTCTTCCTCACTATCATACCTGGTGCTTTGCCGACCACCTACTTCCAGGTCTTCACTAGTCTGGTCCAGAGGTCCCTCTGCCCTCCGACGGGCATCTGACCCTAGGCTGACTTGTAAGTCCTAGGGGATGTCAGTCCTACATAAGGGAAGGGTAATCAAGGAAAGAAGAAGAATTAAAATATGAATAACAAGGTTTTTTTTTCGCGATTTTTATGAAATTAAGTTTCATTTAATCGTATATTATATCTTTAACATGTACAGTTTACCCAAAATAATTCGTTTGTTACACTAACCTCTTCTGAATATATGTACACATTCTTCCAAGCTCATTAACTATAAGAGTAACGTCTGATTCGTTTCTTTCTCAGAGCTCAACATTGTCCTAATAAGATTCATTAAGTTCAGGTGGATATTAATTCCCTTTCATGAACAGTGTATGAGGCCTCAAAAATTTATTTTGTGGTCTTTTATTAACTCTGTGTTATAATTAGGATATCAATAGAAAATTGACACATTTGTTTTATATACAAAGAATCTCCTCTTAAACCTTCTTAAAGCTCCGTAATTGTCAGTTTGTTCAAGTATGAAAAGTTTTTTGCATGTCACGGCATCTCCTAAAAGGTAATGCGATAACTGCAATCATAAACTTCAGTTGATAAATGCAACATTATTGCACAGTAAGCATGCACACTCAGGAGGAATTTTAATTCTGCAAGCTGCATCGAAGTTACTTGTGAAGTTCTGTCCAGATTCACCACATTTCTATCATGCTTGTCGACCGCACTGACGTTTAATTGCATCTCACAGCGGGGGTTTTCACAATCAATATTCTGAAATGTGACTTTGGCTGGAGCATATTGGAATGTGAACGGTGCATACACAGATGAACAGTCTGGAGAGAAAACTTCATTCTCTTGTGCTTTCAGATCCCTGTATCTTAGTTTTCATTTTCTTTGTTATATACAAGCCAGGCCTCACTTCCATTCTGGCTTTGCCATTGCTTTGTACAATTTAATTATTGTATCCTTTCTTGTGTTATTTTTTAAAGCGTTGTGTAACGTTCCGCATATAGTTTCACATATTGATAGCTTCAGGTTTATAGCTCTTTCTTTCTGTGAGTCCATTTCACACCCAAGGTACCTGAAGTTTGAGACTTGTTCTAAAGGTTTATCATCTAAACTAATTCTGGATGTTATTTCTCGCTTACCCCAAGAAGCCATTATCATAGTTTTTGTTTTAGAAATGTTAAAAATGTTAAAATACTCTGTGGCAATATGCCGAAATCATTTCCATGGAAACCATAACATTTAAATTTGAAAGTACTAAAATATAAAATAATCATTTAACTGTGCCATATACTAAAAAAAACTTTGTTTTGTTGTTGTTGTTTTTTTTATTAACCTTTTTATGTATTTATTTCAAACACATGAAAGCTATTCTGTGTCACATGGCAAACCTTTATATAAGGTCAGATTTAATAATAAATATAGTTCTTACATAATAATCCTGATATACTAATATACGAGCACAACTTATGCAAGAAAATATAATTGAAGAGATTCAACGATATCAGAAAGAGTGGAAAGACCATGTTTTAAGGATGTTCCCTTCGAGATACCCACGGCAAGCTTTATTTTACAGACCTTCTGGACGGAGAAACGTTGGACGACAACGGAAAAGATGGAGCGACCAATTTATTTAGCCTCGGAACAGGTCTAAAGGCCTAAAGCTTGTCAGGAAGAAGAAGAAGAAGACATAATAATCCTTAGGGCCTCCCTCAATGCAGAGGTTACTGTGTTGCGCCTTCCAACCGCAGCCAAGGCCACGGAGGACTGCAGGTTGGTCGACTCCCCCGACCGTAAGGCGATTGCTTGACCTTTTAGGGACTCTACCTATGAAGATAGCTACTCAATCTGCATCATGAGGCTGAGTGCACCCTGTACCAGATCTCCCAGCAGGGGAAAAAATCACATGCCGGTACCGGAGATCAAACCCGGGTCCTCCGCGTCAGAGGAGGGCGCGCTACGAACTCCATTACGGAGACGGTCATAGTTCTTACCTATTAAGCCTAATTCACATATAACATATTGTAGATCATCCTCACTTTTCTGTATTAATAATACATAAGGCCTTTATCACTTTTGGATTATTTAATCTAATTCCTTTGTTACAAATCTACTTCCATTTTAGGAAAATGTCGATAATATACCAGGTGACCCACTTCATCCGGCATTGACGTAGGTAGATAACCCTTCATGCGTTAAAACAGTTGAACTCCACGGCGCAAGAGATGGCAGTTGGACTAGCATGAGTAGTCCGTGATAATAGACAATAACAGTATAAACATCCGATAAGGTCCCACTTTACTCACAGGAACTTTATTTTCCATGGAATGAACTCACTCCTGTATATGGTGCTGTTGTCTGACATTACAGATTGTGAAGTGCAGCTTCTGTTCCCTGGGGAATTATAACTGATTGCCAAATTTGGTGTCCTGCCATCATTCATTCTGTTTATATGCGTGTACCAATTGCTGCTGTATTCATCGATCTTGTCTTTTATTGGGAATGTATTGAGTTCTTCTCATATGGCATAATTTCGCATATATTCCATTTTATTGCATCCTTTAAATTTCACCTCAGCTGTCTGACTTTTCCTTCTATCATTCTATTGCATTACCCAAGATTCAGAGTCATAACTTTATAACACTTTAATTAGGTTTCTTTTCTACAATAGTGTAATGTTCTACGGATCGTACTTAACATTCTTGAATATATATTAATGTTATTATCTATATCACAATCATAGCCATAAGATACATCGCAGTCTAGACATTTGAAATGCTTAACTTGTTCCCGGACTTTATTATTTACGAATATTTTTGATCTTGGAATATCATTGCCTAAGTCAATTTAATTTTTTTCTATAGGTATTTTTAAGTTATACGCTATCCATTGTTTCTAATATGTATAACTGATTTATTATTGATTGTTGGTTTCTGGAGTTTATCCTCTTTTGTGCCGGTGATGACTTGCTCCTCGGCAAAAAGTTGTATTTATAGCTATATTTTCTTTTAAGTATGTTCCTGTGGGACTTCTTAATTAAACCATCAATGTACATATTAAAAAGTAGAGGTGACAGGCAACATCCGTATCTTACTTTCAAGGAGTCTCAAAAGATAGTCGAGTACAGAATACAGAGCTCTCAATCGACTGGCTGAACAGCAGGTACAGAAGCAGTTAATGCGATTTTGTTTGCTCTAACTTGAGTATGTGCCCCGTTTACGAACAACCGAAAGCCATTGTTACAGTCTATAATCCGCGCACGATAATCAAAGCAAATCGTAATTTTAAACTGATGAATATTCCTTGAACGACCACCTGTTGCACTCAGCACAGTACATCAGCATTTTGGGGTTTGTGCTTTGTCCGATTGTGAAATTTTTGCAACAATAAAGTTGTAAGTCGGACATTGTCATTGCTTTATTAGGATATCCTAAAAGGCAACCAGTTTAAATTCATGTAGGGACTACAATTTACTTCAATTGTTTGTTTCTTCAAAATAAAAGCATTCCCATTGTTGTCAACGTGATGTTTAAACATGTCAAACATATGTTGCAGCTTTCGGCACCGACCATAAGTTTCAGATTCTAGTCTAGACCAGAATTGCAGAGGAATGTTACATACATGTGAATTCATTTGTTCTTACAGCACATGCAGGTCCATTAAGCAATCTTACCACGATGCTTTTTCTATATTATTCAGTAGTCTTAACATGCTTATGGAGGTTGAGAGCAATGAACATAAACTATTTTATGCAAATTCGTGGTACTAAATTGAATGTAAAGGTTCAACTATTTTCTGTAAATATAAACAAATTGGTCATCGTTTACTGTATTCTAATATTCCCCTTGCATCTACAAGGAAATAACCAATAAGACAATTTCGGCAAACGTTTATCTCAACTAAAACGAAGAAGATATAGGAATAAGAATTTGGAAGAATGGTTAGTACGAGAGTAGAGAAATTCATGCGAGTGCAACGCATCAGTTTTTTTTTATTGTGATTTAGTTCTATTAATTGAGCTTTTTTGCAACAGATTTAGAACCAGTCTATAAATACAATGAATGAAAACATTTGACTAAAATACACCTACTGCTAACCTTTAGGGATGTTAACGTTCAAGCAAGCCAAAAAACATCTAATTAGTTCAAATATAAAGTAACGATGATAAATATTTAGTTGTGATATTTTCTATAAAATGACAAGTCGCGAAAGTTTAAGTTTTTGCTTTTAGCACTCCATTTTCACAGTTTGTAACGGTTGTATTTTTTCAGACTATTCCACTCACGCCTGATTATCACCTCTTGGTCGTGGATTGTCACCTTGGTAGTACCATTTTCTTTTCTTTACGTTCTGAACAACTGAAGTATCCATGCGCAGCAAAAACAATTTGCACATCATTTAAAAATGATGGACAAAACATTTGGCGAACATTCTAGAGAGGATATTAATTTTTTAATTGAAGAGGTGAAGTCAGACAACTGCAATTTTAAATTTAGTATACCTAAGTTGAACGAATAGCCTACTAAGGCAAATTCGTTAATTTAGATTTATTATATGCCTAAGTTCTCGTTTCCCTAGATTAAACACTAAAATTGTTCTCACAGCCTACTGGACTAGTTGTAGTACCAACTGTGAAAATAAATCTTAATTAAAATGTATGAATGTTACTGTAAGTTAATGTTAAATAGTAATTTAACAGTATTAAAAATTTTTGTGAAATACTCTAAACAAATAGCACTAGAGTTTTCATATTTAGAATAATTTTTCTTGGACTTTACGCTCGCAAAATAATTCTGTCGTAGTATTGCTACAGATAACACGTAATTATAATTCAGAACGTTAGCAAAAATAAGTTGTATATAAAGCTTATATAGATTATCACTATCCCCAAAAGCATCTGACCACCAATAACTATTCCTGATAGAAAATCACAAGGCAAACCACTGATAGTAATCAGTAATATATTGTTTTTTTAAGGGTTCTCTGGTCAATGGTCAAAAGATCAGCTATCATCAGCAGAATCTGCGACCTGACATCATTCCAGAGACCAATTTTCAGGATATTTATGATTTATTTCCTTTGAAAGTGATATTGTTTGAAGAATAGTTTATATTTACGCAAGAAAGTTGCATCAGGTTACTTCATCCACCCTGAATAGGAATTCCACTTTTGAAGAGCTTTAGCTCGTGCCCGTTGCATGTTTCTTTTCACTCGAGTGAGCGGTTCTTTCAAAGAAGGCGACGAACAAAGCATTGTTTGAACCGGTGAACGCCACCAAGTGTTACATTTTTACGGAGCGGCCATTGGCCTTTCCCTGTTATTATTATAAAGGGTTGACAATGTCACCAACGAGGGTAGCCGAGACAGAGAGGGTTTAACGCCAGGTGTCACATGGACGAAACAAACAATTCCTTTTTGACGTCAGTGACCTCTTCAGCAGTTGCAATCTTTCTTTTTGGAAATGCACACCAGAGATAAAGTAAACAGCAGTTGGGTGTCATGTGGGAGGGCCACGTGCTAGGCGGCGTGGCTGATGGCATGTAAGGAAGCCCTATTCTGGTCTAGGAATCCACAGTAGTGGTGCTATTGCGTTTCACAAAACACCATCACACGTCTCATTGCACTCGGACACAATCTGCCACATCCCTCTGACTGGCCTTTTGGCTGACGGGACAACGACCTCTGTCACTAGATAGATTACATAGACTGGGGGTTTGGGGCTTGGGGCAGCAGCCAGCGGGATTTAAGTCACAGTTACATCCACCCCATTGTATCACTCTGATTTGTTTCCAGGTTTAAATACATGCCTCAGTCCACTGACATACCCTTATCAAATAGGCAAACCTTCTAAAGGGAATATACATCATTATGCAGGCATTATTTAATCAAATTCCCATAGCTTTACATAAAATCATATTAGACTGAAATTATAGAAGGTTTTCAACTGTAACAACAAATCGAAAAGGGTTTTATCAATTGAACCATGAGGTTCGAACACCATCTAGTCAATCTATGGAAGTACATCTCCAAAAACAATCTAGGTTCCTACTTCACCCTTTTATAAAAAATAAATACTAGCTGGATGACATCAAAATTGTCGGTCGCATAGTAGATGCCCAAGGCACAACTTTGAATTCTTTCTATAAGTTCACAAACTTCTAACCACAAACATTAGCAAAATTGTTAATGCCACTGTACGTGGCACTATAAACATTCTTCGATCCCACTAACTGGGACCTTAAAAGTGCAAGCAAAATATTTTTATGACATGATCTATATTTAAAAGTTTAAACTGCATGAAACAGTTTTATTTTCTCCCATTTATCTCAGGCCATCTAAGGACCACATTAAGCAACACACTGCATTTATGTTCCTTTTTTTTTCCTTTAAATCTTTCCAATATTTCTTCATCCTGTCACTGTGATTTTTCCTTCTTTCTTCTGTCCAAATTGTAGTTGTTTTCTTCTGTTTTTCAACTGGAAACCTTCAAAATTTTGTATTAAATTTCTTAGCTTTGCTCTATCCTGTGTATTTCTTCTGTTCCATTTCATTTAGGTCTTTACTTATCCCTTGCACCTATTCTTACTTTCTATATTTGCTTGAAAATTTGATTTTAAGTCTATCATTATCCATCCTCGTTAAATGACCAATCCATCTTATTATTTTCCTGATTGTATCCGAAATCCTCTAACATTCTTTACTTTTATATAGCTCTTCATTATTGCTGAGTCTAAGCTTTCCTTTTACAGTTTTAATTGGAAAATTTAAACATATAAGAATAATCATACATCAACAAAGTGTATCAGGCAGCTGCTTCAAAACCAAAATGATTAGAGGTGAAATGTATAAAAATATTCAAGATGAACAAGATTTATCTTAAAATCTTTCTTTCCTAGTTTTCCAATTATTAATACCGTCTGTAAATTGTTAAACCGAAAGTCAAACTTTTGTCTAATGGCTATTAATATTTTTTGTTGTTATTTTTGTTTTTCACTTTGGCAAATTTGGCAACTGACAAATGTAGGAAATTGCTTATTTATTTCAATAAAGTTTTCAGTGAATGGTTTCCATGGGTTTCATTATCCTATTTAATTAGTTTAGATTTCATAAATACAGGGTGGAAGATACTGCTTTGGTCATACTTTAACCACGGATTCTACATAAGAGTGTAACAAATATGTCCAATTGTCAAGAAAGAGCCGTTTTTTCGACAAAAAAGGTAAAATATTTGGAGCCATCTATGTTCTTGAGGAATGGATACAAATGGCTACGAATTTAGTCACAATTTAATATTAACGTTACGTTGTCAAATCTCTCTTAAAAATTGTTCACATAGTGTTTGCACGACAATTAGTGAAATAATATTTATGTTTCCTTGATTCGTATTAATTTCAAATAGTAAAATACGGTAAGCTAATATTGACATAGTGGGCTAAAAGTTTTTGCATAAAGTATAGGACTAATAAAATGTGTAACTATGTGCGGACGACATGGCAATAGGTTCGAGCAACAAGGAAGAGCTTCAAGATGTCCTAAGCAGACGTGGCGCATGCGTAGGCAGAAATAAACTTCAAATAAACAAAAGTAAAACTAAACAAACGACCTTTAGGAGAGGAGGGAAACATGCTTCAAGAAACACAATGACAGTGTGCGATGAACCTCTAGAAGTAGTCCCCAAGTTTAAGTATCTCGGAGTTACTTTACAAACAACACTACCATCCTTCAACTATCATGTCACAGAGAGAGCAACTGCAGTTATAAAAGTCAAATATAACATCCAACAACCGCAACAAATCTCATTAGCTACTGCAATAACACTGTTCAATACGGCCATAGCACTTATACCAACCTACGGGATCAACATCATCTGGGACTAACTTACAATCACAAACCTGTCAACAATTGAAAAAGTCAAGGCTCGCTACCTAAAACGAATTTTAGGAGTTGGGAAGTCAGTACCATTGAGGTTAACATATGTGCTGACAAACGAAACCTCCTTCATCGAGAAATTAAAGCACAATTCTGGCTACCAAATACCCAGGCCTACAAAAAGACACCACACTTACTAAGACACAAAAATAATGCCATATGGCCCGAATTCTACACAACAGACGTTATTACAACATCGGACTGGAAACAACTTCGGCATATAATGATAAGATATGCCACGCACGGCTTTCACCACAAACTATGTTGATTCCATTAACCGGAAGAAGACTGCGTGTGCAAATTGTGTGAGAGATATCATGCTCAAAACTGCAAAACGAGGACCTTCTCAATAATACAACTAGGGCAAGAGTTATTACATTTCATTATGTACATTTTACGCTTTTCTTAAATACTAATACAATGTAGATGTATAGAAATTGATCCTTGAAAAACGAGAAGAGGGAGCCCAAAGTAAGGATGACAAATGTTCACTTCACATAAAAAGGTATTCTAAGGAAATGTGACTCTGCATCAAATTTTAGCTGAAATACGTAGCAACAAAGAAGGTCTCATTCAAGGCACTCTTTGTAACCCGCCTGTCGGGTCCATTATTTAATTTCCCTATTCGCAAGTGAAGTTTTCACTGGTTTATTACCTTATTTATTACATCAAAAGGCACGCTAGGAACCAGTCATTCCGCCTGTGTGCTCTTAAGCCTCAATAAGGTAAAAGCCCTCCCATAGAGAATACAACATGAGTTTCAGACAAAGAAGTTAAGAAGGGCTTGCAAGTTCTACTACAAGGTATACCAAAATTCAATGTGTGCATTCCTCAATTAAGATACTCAATATGTCCTGAAGATTCAATTATAAAATTTAGTAGTCAATTTAATGTAAATGCATGTTGTGTTTTAAAACACTTTTTTCAATAACTATATTGATAATAACACAAAAATGGATAGAGCTTGACTGGAGTATTCCTGAGCAACTTGTTTCTAGTGCCCCTGTGAAGTATTGCTGATCCTGTTTCTTCAATGAACCGTGAACTCATGATGGTAAGGGGTGGATGCTCACAAAAGGGTGAAGGGTGTTCAGAACTAAGCAGCCCATAGGATTACACATTCGTTACAAGGATTTGCAGACTGGAAATGAAATTGTCGGGAGCAGTTTCGTGTGACTGTTGCTGCTAAATACCTCAAGATAACCTCCCAAGGATTTTGGAGAGGCAGAAAGGGAACTAATCTGGAATTAAGCTGCATTAGCTCTCCTCTTTTAAAAATAATGTGGTGCACCAAAAGAAAACTATTCACCACAAAGAAATCTGTTTAATCTTATGATTAAATAAAGGTAAAATGAAAGGACGAAATGCAGAGTGCGAGCCACTTTTTAACTTCTTTTTTCCCTCCTTCTTCATACACGCTAGAGGAAGAAGTTTTATACTAGGCGAAAATTAGATATCGAAATTTCACTGGAAATGAAAGCTTTGATTCAAACATTTTTAATAATAAATAACAAAGAGTCTGTTAAATACCAAATTTATATTAAGTTCAACGTCTACCAAAGATGCGACATGGGTATTTGCAAGAGAATCCCTCCAACCCAAACTACCGTTTACATGGACAATTTTCGAAAATGTCGATTTCTTCAAAAACGGTTCTAACAATTTTGATTAAAATACCACGTGTTTGACAGATGTTCATAACAAATGAAATATATACCTTAACTTCTGTGATGTTAAATTTTTGCATTAAGTATCAATGAAATTAATATACTTATTGTACGTAGATACAGTGATAAAATGACAGAACTCATCTAATTACTTTTTCCTGACACTTTATTCTCCTACAAAAACAGCTACACAGTTTTCATTTACCGACGTTAAAACATTCTTTAGTCCCTCATGACAAACTCACAACTGTTTTCTTCTCAACTTTGATTCACTTATATCTTTATATCTTTCTTCACTTTCTCTCTCTCTCAAACAACTGAATTTGACGTCTGTAACTAAGTACTAACTCCTCTCGTTGCCTCGCCTCCTTATATAGCAAGGATGACGTAACATGAAGCTTTCTCAAACTTCACTTTCTTTGGAACTTCTACAAATACGCCGGCCACCACACACTTCATAAACAGTCTCGAAAACTTCTTTTGGTTCTGCCGCTCTGATTGTTGTCACGTGTTTGCCTCGTGAGTGGTGCAGGGCAGCCTAATCTTAAGCGCCTTTGATACGTGCCACGCCTGGTATTTGGTGTGAGGTAGCTTGGCTCCTACCGTCCTTTGATGTGCGCCGCGGCGAGCGTCACAATATTAATATTTTGTGAATGTATATGTTAGGTCTAACTACACTCTTTGCATACTAGCAAGGATATACATATTAAGCAATGCCACAGACTGTAACAGTAAAGTGCATTGATTAACTTTAGTATATGGTATAAAATAATTTTATGTTTATTTCATTGTGCATTTCATCAACAGAAATTACGTACACTCTGTGTTATGTTTTTTTGTTTTGTTTTACATATTCAATGTTTAAGACCTACCTGGTAATGCATAGAAAATCAAATATAACAGAATGATGAGACGCATAGGCTTAACAGCCTAGTGAAGGTTTAAAACAATCAAGTATTTCAATTTATATGCCGCTAAAATGTATCTTTATATATCTTTATATATCAGGGGAGTATTTTAATTTTTTTCCAAGTCATATCGGCGGTTTTCCTTTTTGGGACAGTTCATGTTAGAGTAACCTTTAGCCAACCTCTACGCAATATTATAAGTTATGCATTATATATTATCACTGTACTGTGTAACAATTAATGTTGGTGGGCCAAAATAAATATAACACGAAAAAAAAAAAAATCTTATGTGTTGCACTCGCTTGACTTTCTCCACACTTGTACCAACCATTCTTGCCAACTCTTATTCCTATCTTCTTCGGGTTAGTTGAGATAAACATTTGCAAAAATTATTAAATAGCTAAATCCTTCAAAGCCTTCAAACTCCGTCCTCTTTGCATGGTTAACATACATATAAAAATGAATAACGCTGCTCCATTTGATAGAAATATAAGTTTTCCAAAACTTACGCAAATAATAAGGCATATCTCCGAAATGGTTCACTATACAAAAAAACTTATTCACACATAAGTTGTGTGCTTTAGCAAGATCTACGTATTTTGTATAACTTACGGTTTACCAGTTATGCAAAACTCATCCAGAGTAAATCCTTGCTATGTAAGGAGGCGAGGCAATGAGAGGAGTTAGTACTAAGTTACAGACGTCAAATTCAGATGTTTGAGAGATAGAGAAAGTGAAGAAAGATATAAAAGAGTGGGGAATTTTCTTCAAAATCTTGGTGTTGCATCCTTGAAAGACAAACTTAAATACCAACATAGGTTTTTGACTGACTTTTCGTTTTTGAGTCATGCTGTCCACAGACTGACAAACACACGTGGATATTTTTCTAAAAATGCTTTTTTTTATTCTTTTTTTTATTTATTTTTTTTTTATTTGGGAGCCTCAAAACATATTTACGGTGAAATCTCGACATAAAATTTTTGGGTGAAATACAATACTTCCTCTACGTTACTATACGAGTAGAGAAAGTCAAAATAAAGTTTTCTGCTTGTAATTTCAAAATTCATCGGTATAGCAAGTGGAGGTATGTGCTGTACAGCCGACGATGTTTTCAGTAAAAACAATACAAAATTAAACATAATGAATAACGAACTTGCAGCGGACTATCTCTTGCGATAGCAGCGCCATGGTGGCACCTGAGAGGAGAACGCAGGTAACAAAATACTGTATGTCATCCCCCGCAATGGGGAATCTCGTGACGAAAATTCTGAAGACCATGGCGAAGTGAGAAATGTGTTATCTCTGCGATATTTCAAAGAACAAACCAAGAAAACAAAGGACTCACCAGGGAGAAATTAATTAAGTCCTCTCAGCATGTTACAACCTCAAGTTCCGCATTTTATGTATTCATTTGGCTTCAGGCGTGAGACAACATGGCTGTTTATAACACTGTTTTCTTGCTTGACTTTTAATTTCATTACGCACTAAAAGGAACGATCCTGCACTATCAGTTGTACCAATCCATAAAACTGTCACAGGTGAGGAATTTTCGTTGTTAACCTTTCCACCCCTGATGGACCCTTTTAGATATTATCTTTTAGAGACTGCTATCTGAATTCGTAATAGAGCTGCTTGGCTTGTTGAAAGTAGCAAACACAAAGAGTATTTATAAATTAATCAGCTAGGCTTCATGGGAAGCACACGAGAACAGTTTAATTAGCATGTTCACGGGTAAGTTGTTCTTGCAGAATAAATTCCAACGAGTGTTTGTTATTTGCATAGGGAATGTGGAGGGTGAGGAATTTTGGCCGAGTGGTTCCCATCATATTTTTGGAGCCCATCTCGGCATATTTTGATAGGTTACAACCTCATCATACACAGCGTGTAAAATTTGGTTCCACACATTTGTAAAACTTTATTTCCAGTACAAGGCAAGTGACAGTAAAGAAAAATTTCATGCATCACTTTATTTACGTATGCTTCAACCAACTACTCTTAAAAACGTCCACCACAGTAACTTCCTCATACTGTTTTATTCACAGAGCACTCTCCAGGCCCTAACAAATCGCTCAACTGATCTACTGTAAGCCAAAGAAAGTCAAACTGTTCATCAGCTAGGTCTCAAACAGTAAAGACGTCATTTTTACGTGGATTCCATTTCATTGTGGTATCAAAGGCAATGTAGAGGCAGATAGAGCAGCCAATGTAACTAGTTAAAAGAGATTACAGAACATGCAGATGTTATTTTGACGTCATAAAACACTTTTTGGGGGAGACAGTAGATAGATTTCCTGGCCTTTCTGGTTATGTTGACCTTACAGGTAAATGAGTTATCTCGTATTCACAACTACCAACTTTAACCTACCCTCCTATATCACGTACTTTTAAGCCCTAGGCCGCTAGCATTTTCACGGTTTTAAATTTAACAATATGTTGATTAATACAGATATAAAATATAATAAAACCTACTTGATTTTATTGTACCCAAGCTTTAAGCACACGCACATTTTTTGTGGAGCCTTTGCCTGTTTCATAAGGTGTACCAGTTATATAAGACATCAAAATTAAAAAGGACTTGAGAGGTTATTCCCATTAAGTTTAAGATATGCATTTCATTTGTCCTAATATCTTAAACGTATGACATTTAACAAAAGTAGATATACCTTTTTTTGTTTGTTTGTTTTTTTTTGTTGTTTTTTTTTTTTTGTTTGTTTGAGAAGTTTAGTATTTTTGTAGTGTTCCACAAAAAATGTGTGGCAACTTTTCTTTTTGAGAATCCTTATGCCGCATCCTTGGAAGATGCTGAACATAAATGTCAGGTTTAATTTTTAACACATTTTTTCTTTTTGAGTTATTCTCTTCACAGAAAGAAAAACGCACACCCAGAGACATTGATGTTATTCTTTCTAAAAATGGATCCCCAAAATATGTATTTTCCGTGAAATCTCCATATCGAATACTTGAGTGTAATACTTTCTGTAAGTATGTAGTAGAAAAAGCAAAACCGAGTAATGGACCTTGTGTTTGGAAAATTCAAACCAATATCCAGGATATATCGAACATGGTTAATTCCACAATATATATGCTACACACGTTAGTTCAACTGCCTCTCACCTCTCGTGTTCGCTGAGAGGCAGAACATGCCATTGCCATCTCTTGCGCCTTGGAGTTCTGCAACTGTTTTAACAACGAAGGGTTATCTACTTACGCCGATGCCGGATGAAGTGGGTCACGTGGTATATAGGCAGAAAAGCAGCCTTAATTTTATTGAGAAACAAAACAAAATCTTCCCTGTAGTTGTAAGACTAATATAATGTATATTTACAAATAAAAACTAAGCTTTGTTTTAAACTTTATATAGCTTTTGTTGCCTCATCCGTTATTTAATTATATAATTAGCAATTAATATATCTGTTGTCTGTTGCTCAATACACACAACCTTCGGGTAGGGATAAAAGAAACTAACAATTATTTGTCACCAAAGCAGCTAGAAACTACTTACAGAGCTACATAAGCATTAATAATATAATTTGTTATTCAGATAATCTTGTACAGAATAAAATGATTTTGAGCATAGGTACTCTTTAGAATCAATTTTACGAGAAGCACTGACATTGTCAACCATTTCCTTAAGATCATTAGGAAGAGCATTAAATATATTTATGGTTTCATAGTATACACCTTTCTGGAAGCAAGAAAGTTGTGCATCATACTATACAACAAAACTATTTTTGCTGTTTCTTTGAAAAGCATGTCCTGCAAATCTTTTCCACTTCTCTTGCAATCCGCTAGCCTGCCATGCATAGCTTTCGTCAAACACTTTTTTTTCAGTTCAATTCAAATTTCTCTGGTTTCATTTGTCTGTGAGTATTTTATTTAAGCTTTACAAGCTTTTTAACGATTTTAATAAAATGTGCTCTTCGGTTAGTTCATCGTAAGACAGATCTCCACGTTTCAAGATGACATGATTTTCAAAGTTTACGTGCTCTAAATGTACGACGCGGTTGTAGTTACCTTCCTAAAGAAGTCATGTAAAGGGCTTGTACACCCGAAAAAGTCCATCGTATTTCACCAGGCTTGAACTCGCGATCTCGGAAACCAGAGGCTAGTATGTTATTCCGAGACTACGGAAGACGAAACTTGTAATATTGATGTGGCACTTTCTTAATGGGACCATTTTGATTGCACTCTTATACATATAAAATACGACATTGATAGAGAAATTGTTATTTTGAACTATAAAGAAATATCTTGATATGCTCTGTAGCTTGATAGATTTTCATCACAGATATGACGTCACTGTGGGAGACAATTTCCAAAAAGTTAATAAGATTAATACCCCAGTACAATAGCCCTAAGCAGGCCAGAGCCTACCACCCGGCCACTACGTCCCTGACTTCTGCCCACCACAGGTGTCATGAGTGGGGTGCAGAATCTGAGGGTGGGATGTGGTTAGCGCCCCAAGCCCTCCCGTCCATGTGCACGGTCTTTGCAACCTGGGCCCACCAGCTCTTTATTCAAGTAGTTCCTCAACTGGCCCACACCAGGGACCTAAGGAGACTGAGTGCACCCCGGACGAGACCTCCCAGCGGGTGCAAAATCCCCACACCCCTACCGGAGATTGAACCCGTGTACTCCGCAACAGAGACAGATGCGCTACCGCTGCACTAATCATACGCTTCTAAAAATTGGGTTTCATTTAATCATCCTGTATTCTGTTTATGGAACTGTTTGATGAATAATTTAAAGTTGAAGGTAGGAGCATTCAGTTTTCAGCATTTATGTACACCACTTTCATAAATGTTAGCGTTGTAATATATTTCCAAATGGCGCCTAGTACTTGCTTCAAGTAAAAGTGCCTTTGTCGCGTAATGAGCTCCTGAACAAAAGACTGCAACATTTATAACCTTCTCACGTCTCTCTGCTGATAGAAAACGGGTGCTCAAACAGAAGGTAATAAGAAAAATGAATGTGACGAACCAAAAAAGGAAATATTGTAGGCTAGATTATGTCTAGACGGCGTACACGGCGTACTCAGTGTGACAATATAATTAATACGTACTCGTATTAGCAGGCTCGTGCGGGTAATCAGCATAATAAAAAAACACCAGTTAAGTATTCTGCTACATTGTGGTTTGTTGCTGGAAGTTTATAACTGGTAGAGTTACCTACATATCAATTGCTTGATGTCTGGAAATAAATTTATAGTACTTCCTACGTGATAATTGAGTTCAACTTTTGCATATAATTTATTTGTCTGCAACTAAGATTTTATACCTGCTTTTAGTGTCAGAACTTCTGTACTGAGCAAAGAAATAAATAACATTTTCAAGAAAAAGCGGTTATGTAAAGTATATGATCGAAGAAGTTGATAATTCACCTGCATCTTGAATTAGCATTAGTATTCATGAAATGATTTCTTGTACCCATGAAGGACTATTTGTAGTAATGTATTGAGAGTTTGCAATGCAGCTCCCCTATACCGTCTCAAATACCTTTTTCTTCGAGAATGTTCACAAATATTGTGAATGACTTTTGATATACATTTAACTACTAGATCATCAGCCTCATAACACGAGTTATGGCAAAATCCTGAGATATAACAGTAATCCAAAATAAAAATCCTGGCAACGGTCACAAATCTAGATGCAGAACTAACATAAGAAACGTGTAATTACAAAACTTTACAACCTTACAAAAAAGGTGCAAAAATTGGGAGGTTAGCAAGGGCAGTTGGGGAGTAAACAGAGATAAGTAGCCCTCTCGTCCAGCGTAAACACCGGAAGCGCTACCGTGAGATAAACAAGCATAATCATCTGGAAGTTTCCCCTTTTCTACATCCCTAAAACGTTCTGGAAATCTAAGTAGCTGCCATATAAGTGAGAACTCTCACGAGAGAACGTGAGCAAGTTAGCGAGAATTTTTGTGCTGCGACAATAGCGAATGGGTTTGTGACGACTATTGTTTACTGCAGAGTCTTGTGTTTGACTCCTGAAACAGTATTTTATAATGCTAAATAAAACGCGAATATAAAGTTATTAAATACATCTAAAAGACGATTCATAGAAATGTAAATTATTAATATACAAAGAAAAAGAATTTAGCATAGGGTAGCAATATCACAATAAACACTTTCTTAACACTCCGGAAATAATTTGAAAATAATTATTTTTAAGATAATTGTGAAAGTCTCAGCTGCCGAAATTATTTCTTATTCTTCCTCTGCCTTACAGTGATTAGGCCAATCGGCCTGTTCCGGCCTCAATCCATCGTAGTCTGCGTCTTCCTGGATCTCTTCTGCCGTTGGTGTATAATATAGCATCCTTTGTGGAATCCTTCCCAATTTTTGTACATTCTATAATTTTGTCTTGTATTGCGAATATATTTAATTTTTCCCATATTACTACATTTCTTATTTTATCTAACCTGTCCTTACAATGCTATCAGAAATTTAATTTCTATAGCCTGTATTCTTTTATATTCTTTCAGTTTAACAGCCAAAAATTCACTGCTAAGCAATACAATCAATACGGCCATAACTTTGCAGAATTTCAATTGGGTGTCTATCTGTGTTGGTTTTAAAGCTCTTCTTATTGCACCAGAAATAAACAAAACGTTTTCTTCCAAAACGATGTTAACTCTTATTGGGTATTTACCCCAGAATGCCATGGACCTGGTGTTAGAAACAGAAATATTAAAATTAATTCTTTGCATATCTGATGAAATGCGTAAGTTGCTTTCTGAAGATTCTCTTCTGTATTTTACATAACTAAATCGTCTGCATAAGGTAAAACGCTAAGATTAGTTCCGGCTACTAAAATTCCAGCCGATGCACATTCTTTCCATCTTTGTAAGATGTCGTCTATATAAATATTAACCGTTTGATGGGAAATAATCCTGGTTGAAGAAAACTCCTCAAAAAACACGTTTTTCAAATAATGGCCCAGATCTTAGCAATAAATAAAATTTTATAAGTCAAGAATTTTAGAAAATTATTTTTGTGCAATAATTACTGGTGAATATAAAATTGTATTATATTTACAGTAAACCCTGAATTATTTATCTAAATAGAACAATAATTTTATGCAACAAAGAATTAATGTTTATATAACCATGTGGATTTTTGAAGCAAGATATATTGTATACTAGGGACTTTTTAAAGTTCACTAAAGCATTATCATAAGGAGAGTATCACGCGTGAATGTCTCAAAACATCGATTTTTACTTTCTCCCTCACCTATAAAGTAGAGTAAGTATTCTATTGCACCCAAAAATTCAGTGTCCAGATCTCACTGAAAATATATGTTTTGAGGCCCCCGAATCAAAAAAGAAAGAAAAAAAAAAGGAAAAAAGAAACGGATTTTTAGAAAAAGGTCTGTTTGTGAGTGTATGTCTGCCACAGTGTATGCGCGCGCGCGTTTGTGTCTCAGACTGTGGACAGCATAACTCAAAAACGAACAGACGATAAAAAACCAAATTTGGCATTTAGGTTTAACCTCTTTTAGGATGCGACACGAAGATTTTGAAGAAAATTCTTCCACCCTTAACTACCCTTTCATGGACAATTTTCGAAAATTTTGATTTTCTCGTAAATGGCTATAACGATATTTATTAAAATGCGTTATGTCTAAGATGTTTTTATCAGAAATGAAATGCACATTTTGAGCTTTCTGGCTACAGGCCATATAGTCCTGTTTACTCTTGATGACTTTTGAATATCTGGTAAACCGTAAGAAATAGAGACAATCTTACTGTACAGCACGCATGTAGTGTGGGCAGTGTCAGGCAGATGGCATGGATGACTGCGCATGGTCACTGCTGTTCTCGGCGCTGGGTGGCGTCTGGTGGCCCTTGTCCTCCTTCGGGGGTAAGAGGGGGGGGGCGATGCTTCGTGCGATACCGATCCGGACCCTCACTGTGATGCTGGCTGGTTGGCGGGGCCTAGCGCCGGGATGAAGACATCTCACCACTGGTTAGGGACTTCCGCGCGTCTCTGGTAGGCCTGTCTAGCTGCGAGTCTGATAGCACCCCTTCGGTTCCCTCATTCATCCCTGCCTCCTGGGGGGGGGGGGGTGGTAGCCGCAATAGACCTGTGTAGGTCGACGTGTACCCTTTACCCTTTAATCAAGAATTGCTGACCAGAGAGGGCAGAATCAAGAAAAGGAGTTTGAAGAGGAAGAATGCAGATCAAGAACCCTTGGAACAATCAGATTATGGTGCAAGAATGTTTAAAATTTTGGCAGTTAGCCAAAAAACACATTAATTTTTTTTTTTTTTTTTTTTTTTTTTTTTTTTTTTTTTTTTTTTTTTTTTTTTTTACATTTTACCACAAGTTTAAATCTTACCACTTTAAGCACACTTTTCTCAGAAACTACTTAAAGTTAGAGGGCTGAAACTTTCCATGTTGTTACAAACTATTTTAACAAAGTAAGCGGGATGATAATTTTTATCTGCAACATATCGAGTTTTTAAATATTAAAAGTTTTGTATTTTAAGCGGAATATTTTTTCTATACATAGTTTCTTTTAGAGTTTATATTTGACTGGATATCTAAGTCGCTCATATCGTTCATTATTAAGTAGTTTACGTCTCCTAAAAATTGGAAGATCTGTAAACAATTGTTGCAGGTATGTGTCCCTAAATAATAATTTTATTTATAGACCTCACTTAAAAAGGCTATTGACAAAAGTTATGAAGCTATATTAAAAATCTGATGTGTTGCACTCACATGACTTTCTCTACTCGTGTACTAACCATTCTTATAAACTCTTATTACTATATCTTCTTCGTGTTAGTTAAAATAAACATTTGTACAAGTTATCTTATTGCTTATTTCCTTGTAGGTGCAAGGGGAATATTGGAATACAGTAGGCTTTGTGCGATAGTCAAATCTTTTAAAGCTTTGAGATTCCGTTCTCTTTGTACACGTAACATATAAAAAAATGAACAACGATGACCCATTTCATGAAAGTTCCAAGTTTTCCGGAACTCACACACATAACAAGGTATATCTCCGAAATGGTTCACCTTACAAGAAAATTTATTGAGACATAAATTATGTATTTTAGCAAGATCTACATTTTTTGTATAGTATAATTTGGTCTATCTCTAACGGTTTACCAGTTATGCAAAAGTCGTCCAGAGTAAATACGACTACAGGGGCTATCGCCAGAAAATTCAAGATATACATTTAATTTGTCATAAAAATATCTCAAACATGTGACATTTTAATCAAAATCGTTAGAGCCATTTTCAAGAAAATCAAAATTTTCGAAAAATTTTCCATGTAAAGGGTAGTTTAGGGTGGGGCTATTTTTTTCAAAATCTTGGTATCACATCCTTGAATGAGATTAAACTTAAATACCAACTTTCGTTTTTAACTGACTTTTCGTTTTTGAGCTATGCTGTCCACAGACTGACAGACACACAGACACACACACGGACCTTTTTCTAAAAATGCTTTTTTTTGGATACAGGAGGCCTCAAAACATATATTTCCTGTGAAATCTCGACTTCGAATTTTTGGGTGGAATACAATACTGCCCCTACTTACCAGTAGAGAAAGTAAAAATGTATTATCAGTATGCCAAAAACATTTATTCGATAGATATTCTAAGTTTCGTTACCTTATGATAGATTTAATCCCGACTACTGATTTTGAAATGTATTAACCCATTATTACCATAGTTTATGATGGACATAAAATATTTGTAATGTATTAATGAAGCGTGCTAAATTCCCAGTGGAATGTAAGTGTGTATAAGATGTCCTATGATATGACCTCTCCCCATTTGGAAGCAGGATGTATCCATTTAATGATGGTGAAAAACAAGTTGTTTTACAAGATAATGATGGCGGAATACCGAGAGCGCGTGCCACGTCGCTCATTGTGTGAAATAAGCAAGTGAATAGTTGTCTTTCCTCTATAATACTTCATTATTACTGCTGTGAAGATAAGCAGTAGGCTATTGCTCGCAATTAGCATCCGCCATGGAGGCTTCATAAAGCAATAAAGGGAGTGCAAATTTCAATGCTCCACCATAAACCAAGAACCGCGTCAGACATTCAACTTTTGCTCCAGTGGCGGATCCTGTATTGCATGCTCTTAGATATTTAGTCGCTTTATTCTTCAAATGGAATTGGGTATTATGTTCATAGCAACAGCTAGAAGCGAACTGCACTGCATTATCAAAGAGAAACCGGAAAGTATAAGAAATTCTTCAGATAGATGCAATGCATACACTTATTGGTATAAAGTCAATTTGTTTTTGGACATTAGTGTTTTATCTACTTCCAGTTCATGTTGTTATTATGAAAAACTGCATCAGGAGATCTTGCCACTGGAACTACTCATTGTAGGAAAAAAATATTTTGTATTTTCCTACTGATCTCTACAATCGTAAAAGTAACGCGCTTATAAAATATTAACCCTTAAAGTCCCGTAATTAATAAATATTGCAATATGCTCAAAATTTGCAGAAGTTAAATTCCTATGCTCATTTTATATTTTGTTTGTTTATTTTGAAAAACATAAAAATTTTAATATTAGTACTACTAATATAATTTCAATAAATATGGTTTTAAAAATTAATATTTACAGTAAGATGTGTTTCTCTACTCATAGCAATCTCACATAATCCCTCGTTATTTCAAGCATCTGTGTACTAAAACATTATTCGTAATTAATTTTTTGTCAAAAGTTGCGTAAATCAAGAAATATGTTCTTTGTTACATACAGAATATTACCGAAAGCAATGCACATGTGTCTGCATATCGTAAACTTATATTTTGTCATTAATAAACAAAGATGGGAAAAGAATCACGTAAGCATCTCTAGAGGTGTTGGCAGATAGTTCGTTTTATGAAAACGAAAGCGTACCTGATAATGTATGGTGAAAAACCTCCTTTTTAATTTTTTCCCACATAACTTAAGCATTCTTACATGATAAAAGGTTCTTAAGTCAGAAACCAGTGCATATATCTACTCGTATAGAATTAGAATGAAGGTTACTCCGAGGTTTTAGTAGTGTTTCATTAACATATCTCCAATATTTGATAAATTACAGTAAAAGAAACACATACCACAGGATCGATTGTCGCTTTATAAAATCTGCTTTCTGCCTGCCTAAGTTTTTCACATAGCCATCTATGTAACTTTGTTGCAATAAAATGCACTCTGTGGACTATGTCAACAAGTAATATTCTGTGAAGGAACAAAAATTGTTACTACTCCATGGATTTTTCAACTACTATAAATCAAGACTTTCCTTGCCAGCCAATTCTTTTACAACTCCAAAGTATTTGTATTCAAATACAGGTGCTTTCTGAATCATTTTTAATGTTTCAGTAATTTGTGAAATAAAATGACTAGGGGTTTTAAAGAGCCCGTGTCTGTCCGAACGAAACAATTGGTCTGGTGAAAGAGTTATTGAAATTGGTTGTGGTTTTTAATGCACAAATTAATTTTTTCTTTTTACAATATTCATTGGGAATGAAGAGTGCATCACAGGTTACTCACAGAACTTTCAACATTATGCAATTTATTAATCGTTCATACATTGTATTTCAATAATAACAATAACAATGACAACAACAACACTAACAGCAATAATAATAATAATAATAATAATAATAATAATAATAATAATAATAATAATAATAATAATAATAATAATAATAATAATAATAATAATAATAATAATAATAATAATAATAATAATAATAATAATAATAATAATAACAATAATAATAACAATAATAATAACAATAATAATAACAATAATAATAACAATAATAATAACAATAATAATAACAATAATAATAACAATAACAATAACAATAACAATAACAATAACAATAACAACAACAATAACAACAACAATAACAACAACAATAACAACAACAATAGTAACAACAACAACAATAGTAGCAACAATAATAACAATAACAACAATAACAACAATAACAACAATAACAACAATAACAACAATAACAACAATAACAACAATAACAACAATAACAACAACAATAACAACAACAATAACAACAACAATAACAACAACAATAACAACAACAATAACAACAACAATAACAACAATAACAACAATAACAACAACAACAACAACAACAACAATAATAATAATAATAATAATAATAATAATAATAATAATAATAATAATAATAATAATAACAACAACAAAGTCATGTAAAGCGTAATTTGAGTGGGAGATTTTCTTTAAACTATTCACCAGACTCAAATGTGAAAGTCATGCTAACTTTGGTTAATAAACACTGCTATTGACATAGTCAAAGTTTTTCCAAACACGTGCACTTTGACAGATCGTGAATATTGCCTTGGGGATACGCCACTGATTTTGTGTCATTGTTAGGAAGGAGCCGCAGGGGAGGGTGTAAAACCGTCACATTTAGCTAGTAAAGGGATGTGGGCGCGGTGTAACAGGTTATGCAAGTGAGGGTTGGGGAGGCGTGCGTACACGGTAACAACCACTTCAAGTGGGCCCCCTACTGGTTCCAGTCCTACCGGTTTGCATAACGTCCAGTCATACACAAGCACAAAAAAAATCTGACCTATTTATTACACCAAATTATTATTATCATTATTACTATTATTACTATTATCATCACTACTACTATTATTAGTACTATTATTATGACTATTATGAATATTATTATGATTGTTATTATGATTATGATAATTATTATTGTTCTTATTATCTTTACTGTCATTGTCATCATTACCACCATCATCATCATTACCACCATCATCATCATCACCACCACCATCATCATCATCACCACCATCATCATCATTACCACCATCATCATCATCACCACCACCATCATCATCATCATCACCACCACCATCATCATTACCACCATCATCACCACCACCATCATCATCATCACCACCACCATCATCATCATTACCACCACCACCATCATTACCACCACCACCATCATTACCACCACCACCATCATTACCACCACCATCATCATTACCACCACCATCATTATGCGGTTAGCGCGCTCGCCTACCACCTAGGCGGCCCGGGTTCGATCCCAGGGACCCGCATGTGGTATTCGTGGTGGACGAAGCGGCGTCAGGGCGGGTTTTCTCCGGGTACTCCGGTTTCCCCCGCCATTTCATTCCACCGGTGCTCCATCTTCATGTATCATCAGTGTCACCGCCTGCGGTGCCGTAGTAGTAAAAGCGGGCGTTAAACACTACAACAACAACAACAACAACAACCATCATTACCACCACCACCATCATTACCACCACCACCATCATTATTATTATCAGCAACAGTAGTGGACGTAGTAAGCATATAAATATGCAATAAATGTTTACACACTTCACATCTTTGTTTTTTTGTTATAATTCTGGCTTATGCCTCTTTCATTTTTATATCTGTATTTATTTTTATTTTTAATAGTAATTTTATTTTATACTGACTATTGTCATGACTTGTCTGTGAAGGGCGCTGATGACCGGTTCCGAAGGCCGCATATACTAGCCAGGGCTCGGAGCGCTGACCACGTCTCACGCTCCACCACTGGACCCCGCTCCTGACGCCTGCAGTGGGCAGTGGTGGGGGATCCAGCTGTCAGGTGGTGTCCAATGTTTCACAAAGAAATAACAAGAACTCAGTCAGTCAAGACATCATTACCAAGTTACGTGCGGAGGTTAAGGAATTAGTGATAAGTAGACACTACAAAAGAGTGTCCTACATAAGGGAAGGAAAATCAGTAAAAGAAAACAACGTTTTTTTTTAAACTGACTTTTCATTTTTGAGCTATGCTGTACACACACACGCACTCGCGCCCGCGCACGCACACACACGGAGGTTTTTCTAAGAAAATTTATTTTTTTGGATCCAAGGTGCCTCAAAACCGATATTTCCAGTGAAATCTCGACATCCAATTTTTCGGTCAACTATAATACTTCCCCTACTTAGTATATGTAGTAGAGAGAGTAAAATGTAACCCCGCGACGCAAGTCCTTTCCGGATCACGGCCTACTGCCCAGCCCCTGCGTCGGCCACCTCTTTTCAGCACAAGCGTCGTAAGTGGGAAGCAGTACTGTAAGGCGGAACGTAATCACCGCTCCGATCCCTCCGGGCCGGTTATGCGGTCTTCACAACCAGTAATCGCTACTTCTGAACCAAGTAGAACCTCAACTGGCCCCTAAAGGACCTTACGAGTGCATCACGGGGCAGGTCTCCCAGCGGGAAAAATATCCCTTCATCGGTACCGGGAATCGAACTCTGTTTTGCCGCTTGGTAAACAACAGCACTAACAGCGAGCTGAGACGATCAGTCTCAGGTGGCCCACTTCACCCGGCATCGTAACCCTTCGTGCGTTAAAACAGTTGCAGAAGTACACGGCGCGACTCTAGAGCAAACCGTCGAATAAGGTGTACAATTAGATGTCCTAGTCAGGCGATTGAACAGCGCGTTTGTCGAAGACTAAACGTTTAAATAAACATAGGGTTCTCTCAGGCCCTCAGCGACCAACTTGTGGAACAAATGAAACACGAGTCTTGCTCATAAGGCTAAACACCTACAACGAGTCTTAAGGATAATGCTTCCTAATTTACATCATACTATGGGACATCGACAATAAACCTTGCTCGACAAGATACAGAAAGCTGGCATTTGAAGCGAACAGTGCAGAATTTGAACACACTAGCTGTAGATGATTGGCCGCAACAAAGTCATAAATATTTTATTCCCAAATATCTAAACGTACATGTGCATCTACTTTGGCATGTCAATTTGAGTACTGGTTTCATGTGAGAGCAAATATTTATAAAATAATTGTAAAGCATTCTATAAAACAGCTGCAAAGTTTAACACATTTAAAAGGTTCGCTGTGAAGAACTGAGTACCACTATATGCGAGACAAATATTTTGTGAAAAGTGCATCTGAAGAAGCTTCAAAGAAGGTTGAGCCATACTTAATACATTGAGCAATCATACTTGAGGGTATAAGCAGTTTAAGGCGTCAGGCGTGGTAAAAATGATTTAGAGAAATAAGCTGTACAAGGAACTTCAGCTCTGATGGCTTCTTTATGCTTTTTATCTCAAAAGCAAAATTAAAATAGAAAACTCTGCAACGTGCCTTTCCACTGGAGATATCACTTCGCATGTAACTCCTCATCTTAACAAAATAATCCATGGGTTTCAAACTTTAACATCTGCTTCCGCACATAGCAGTCCTTTCATCAAAGCCAAAATGAGAAAATTCTGATTGAAACTGTTTTACGCCTCTCAAGCCAACAAAATAGCCACTTAACCTTCCTGCACAATGAGATTTCTTTAACAGTGGTCCTTTTTTCTGACCTATGGCTTCAACCAGCCATGGAAGCTGCTGCAGTCTGTACTTCTGATGGTAATCTTCTGCATCATAAAATTCTTTTGCTGGCAATAGCTTTTGTCTAGGTTTTCTCCTGATAATTAATTGATTTCTCTGCCAATTTTATCTGCTCTGCGTCTTGGTAAAATATTAAAGATATGTACTGTTTTGAGGTACGTGCAGTAGGATCATGGTGTTTCCAGAATACATCTAGAAGTTCATCATATGTCACTTCTTTGGGATCATAATGCCAATTGATTCTGTTATGGTCACCAATGTCCTTATATGTTAGACTGGGTGTTGCCCCTCCTGCATAACCAACACGCGTTCTGATTACTGCCTTATGAATATATAATCTGGAGCCCAAAAACATGCAATTACGAATGTCTGTTTAGTTTTCAGGTTAACATCACGAAGAAGTGATGAAGGCGACATATCGTACACACAACGGCTGTTGAACCGCTGTACTATGTTCACATGTTTGTTTGAAAGCCTTTGTATATTCCAAAGGAGGATATTTTGAGTGATTGTTTTCTGTATTTACGGTATTATAATTAACTGGTTGGAATATTCGGCGTTGCCCATGGTTTGACGTTTTATCACTGAAAATTTCCAACTTGGTTGCACTTGCCCCAATTGCTTTGTATTTGTTTGGAGACATTTAAAAGTATTACTTAACATACTTAAATATTTAACTTAAACTCTTGGAATGCTACAAGGAATAAAACAAACAAAATAAATAAGCAAGTAAAGAAAGTGAGTGCAATATGTTGAATAGTAAAATGGATAGCATAAAAGCATTCTCTATGAATTTGCTAATTTTAATGGCATTCAGATGAAGGGTACAGCAGCCCACTAGGGGCAAGCAATCAAACAAATATTCATTTTTATATACACAAATGGCATGAAAATGTTTTATAGGTAGATAGTATCACTTTGTTGTGCTACCCACGAATTGTGACAGAACGTATGATAGAACAATGTACGGTAGATGGAGTAAAAACTCGCATTCCGATCGTGTGTTGTTCAGAAGCCGACAATGCATGGAGAAAGAAATACCGAATTGTTCCTCCAGGCACGCAACATAAGCATAAAGTTTGCCTCTTGCAAACCCTATGTTGCGTGACTGTGAACGCGTGCATTAAATAACATGGGGACAAAAACTTCAACTTAAAATTCGTCTGCACTTACATTCCATTGTGAATGGGGCATTATGCACTTTACATCTTAATATTTCGTAATTATCATTTAGTGAGGAGTCAGCCAATGAGGTAATAACATTTCTGTAATTAAAAAGGTAATTCATAACTAAATGTTTTAGCCTCTTACGAGCTACCTTTAATCCCAACACTCCTGATGAAACAAAGAGGATTTCTGATTATAAACATATTTGGGATGTTACCAGAAACTTAATATCAGAGTTAGAAAATGTAAACTGAACTGATGAAATTGGCTGTATTACGTATTACTGATTCAAAATTTTAATATCTCTTGCTTCTACATAAAGTAGGTAGAGGAAGTGCTCATTGTATTCCACCCAAACATTCTATATCGAAATTTCACTGGGAATGCAAGATTTGAGGTACAATTAAAGCAACGACGTTTTAAGAAAAATATATACCTATCTGTGTATGTGCGAAATGCGTAACTAAAAAACCCAAATAATAAATTTTGTATTTAATATCAGCATGTTTACGGATGGCACATGGGGAGTTTAAAGAAAATTTAACTTCCAACTACCATTTACATGGAAAATATTTTATTGAACTTTATTTTGTTAAAATAGTTCAAAACATTTTGATTAAAATTACAATGTTTGAGGTGTTTTGAGATACTTTATGATAAACAAAATGGTTCTCCCTAAATATGGTGTGATGATTCCAAATATGTTATCAGTCTTCTTCTATGACGTCCAGATTAAAAAAAAAATTCATACTAACCATTAGCAATATATGTTGTTTCCTTTTTAGCAGTTATTTCAGAATGTTCCATTACAGAAAATGTAATACTACATGCATATGCTTTTTCATAATTATACTTATCTAAGGTTATAGTGAAATCGTTGTTGGTCTCATACAATTATGTGGTGGTTGTTATTTCGAAAGTTCAAGGTCTATATTATTTATATACTTTTGAAATAGTTTCATATGTTTTTCCACTAGTTCTTGATTTTTAATTGGCCACTTCGCACCTTTGAGTGTCACTCCTTTTTTTAAAATAGTTTCTTTCACGGTTTAGTATTTCACACTCCCGTAGGATATGGTCCACTGTTTGTGTTTCCTTTCTACACACGCATTTTGGATCATTTGTTAATTTAAACGATAGAAGTATTCACCAAACTTCCCATGACCAGTAGTTACAGCTGTAAGTTGTGTGTTGGCGTTAAATGCATGTTTAGTCTTCTCTAAATGCTTGGAAAATAGGTACACCGTTCTGTGTGGCTTTCCACTCATTTTCTCACTGTTTCAGGCTTTCTTGTTCCAGTTCACTTTTCATGGTGCTAATGGGCTTTAGATCGTACACTATTGTTGTAGCTGTGTTTGCTGCTTCTTTAGCTAGTGTGTCAGCAAGCTCATTTCCTTCAATTCGGATATGCCCTTTAACCCTTGCAAAATGTATCTTCCATTCTTTGGATTTTAGGGTTGTTAGATTGATTCTTATTTCCTCTATCAGAGGATAATGTTTTCTATTATTCCGAAGAAGATCTAATGTTATCTGGCTATCACTGCTGCAGATTTATCTTTAATTTCCTTGGCATTTAGTATTTTTAGGACAATTAATATAGCAATTTATTGTTGGCTGTTTGAGCACCTATTGTGTAATTTATACTGATATTTTTGTATTGATTGGTCCTGATAGAGGATAGCAACAACAGATTTTACGCCTGTGTTAGTTTTGCTGCCATCGGTATATATTTGAACTGCATATGTGTCTGGTTCATTCTTATGCTATCGGCAGGATGGGGCCATCTTTTGTAGTTTATTAGAATGTCAAGTTGGCCTGTTCTTTTTGCTCTTTCCCATTGTGGTAGTTGGCTATTTCTGTTAGTTTGATGAAGACTGGAGTTGTTCCGGCCAAAGTACATAGGGCTTCGAGTCAAGTAGTCCTGAATGATTTTATAATTTTAATATTTACTAATCTTTGTACCTGTTTTATTTTTTGGGGGCATTATATTGTATTTTTAAAGCATCCATCCAAAGAGGCACTCCATAGATTAGTGGTAAGATAGCTCCTTTGTAGATTCTGGTCATTACTTAAGAACGCAGTCACCAGTTGATTTTTGCTTATTTTTCTAATGAAAAGTTTTTTATTTTTCCAGTATATTCTGACGGAATCTGAATCTGTATCTATTATTCCTAGATGTTTTATACTCTCTGTCTGTTCTATTTTGCCATTATCCTGGTATACATTTAATCGTGGTTGAGTTTTTGATTTCCTTCAAGATATTAGCATTATTTGAATTTTGTCTCTATTGAATGTTATCTTGTTTGTTGCGGTCCATGTTGTCAATCGGATTTCTATATTTACTTGGTTCTATAATTCCAGTGTGATTTTTACCCTTGGCAAAAAGAACTATTTCCTGAATTTTCAAAAGATCTCTGTTTATGTCATTTTTTATGTCTAGATATATGCTGTAAATTCAATTGCTATAGTATCTTCATGAGACAGTTGACTTATTTGGAGAGCTTCAATTTGCTTGTTTATAATAACTGCAGCGCGCTTTTTACCACTTCCGAAAGAATATATAATTTTTCTATATTACAACTATCTGATTCTGGTAGATGTATGGCTCTTGAATAAAGAGAATATCTATTGATTTTTCAATTATCAGTTGACACATAATGTTAGTTGCTGCCTTTGGAGTGCTGTAAGTTGACTTGTGCGCTGCTTAGTGAGACACTTCTGTTTATTAATTTCCTGTGATTGACAGCCATATCAATAATTGATATTCTGCTTGCGTTTATCAATTGCAGCAATTAAAGTTGGGCAAGTCGTATCCATTGCAGAATAGTTCTCGTTTCTGTGGTTACACTCATATTTATTCCAATTTTTGCAGTTTGCGCATTTCATGTCATTTTGAGCAGTCACTGCACATTCCGATATTTTGTGTGCCCCTGCACATTTAGAACATGTCTCTGCAGGTACTTTACAATCGCTTGTATTGTGGTTAAATCCGCAGCACCGATTGATTCTCACGTAGTCCTTGATATAGCAAATGAGCAGGACCTCCTAGATTAACGGACCTGAGCCTGGCATCCCAGTTGTACAAAAATGGCGTCGGCTGGTGGGAGTGAGTTCTGAGGTGTTTCCACACGCTGTTTTTCGTATTATTTTCTATGTCTTCGAGTTATTGTTTCTTATAATAATTCCTATGTAAGTTTGTCTTCATATTAGCAAAGCGAGTGTTTCAAAAGTTTTATTTGGGCAGTATAGGAACAGGAATAAATGTAATAACGTTTTGACTGTGCCGTGTGCTATCCACGTGTTCATGTTTATTGTGTTCCATCTAGGACTATGGATACATTAGCCGTATAGTGTGGTTAATTTATATGTTTGCAAGTACAATTTGTGTCACGATTACAGTGGTGAGAGGTTGTTGAAGAAAAACTGTTCCAGTAGTGTATATTAATGTTGCCATACTACAACCTAACCTCAAACACGACAATGCACCGTAACTGTTGCATTCCCGGATGCAAATTAAAAATCAGAAACTTTCAGTTAAAACAAAAGGTAAATTACAACATAAAGCTTCTAAATTCAGTATTTAATTACAATAAATTGCAGCGTTATGTGTATTAGTTGCCGGTGTGTATATAACATGGTGAATAGTGTGAATAGTGAAAGACAATAATTTCGAGTGAATTCAATTAGTGGCATCTGCAACACCAACAGTTTGTTTCATGTAAGTAGTATGCTGCTCATATTTGTACATTATCTTTTGTCTTTGTAATTTAAATTGTAGCTGTAGTTTAGAAGAAATGTGTTATGTTGCTGCATGTAAAACTGTAGACTATAGCAAAGTTTGGTAAATATTTACAAAATCGTCCGCTCGAGAAAACGAATGAAACATAGTGCAATGGATGCAGTTTTTATTGCTGATTACGATCTTGTAAGTTTTATTGTGCGCTCAAGCTTCGTGTTTTATTTATCAGAAAATTTCGTACGGTCGATGAAGTGGTTTTATTTCGCTTATGCGGCGGATATTTAGCTAATAAATGTGCATAAACAAGTGTAATATATGCTACAATGATTGATTAATGCATTTACGTTGAAATGATTGCATAAACACTACCCAAATTGTAAATATTTCGATAACACAGGACCCTGTCATCCCACTCATATGCAAAACTAACCTAACCTAAGCTAACACAATGTTGCTTTACAATACTGATTTAAGATTACGTATTTCATGTATTTCATTTACAGTGCTGTTTTACGGTTATTATTTTTAATATTTCATCTGCTTTTGTGGATTCCCCCTGTAAAATAAAGTGTCCTGAAGTGCTGAGTAATATGTTGTTGCAAACTGAGTAATCAAGTTCTCAGTAATAGTAAAAGCAAAATTTCACCCTAAAGGTTTTGAATTCAGTAGGTAGCTTTAGGTCATTCTAAATAGCAGCATTTGTATATCAGCCATCCAGTATAGTATGTTTTGTGTAGGTATATAACATTATGCACATTGTAAAAATGTGAAAAACAGTGTAAACAATGATTAATAATTCTGAGTCAACTCAATGTCAACACTTCTGTTTTATTTAAGTAACATGCTGCTTGCAGTTTTGTCTATCTTCTTTGTAATTTGAGTGTGTAATGCAGTTACATAATGGCATGTAAACCTGTAGATTGCATGAATGATATTTGAGGTTATATATTTCATTGCCCATGGTTTATCGTTTAATATTAAATGTCATTCTTTTTTGTTTACTTGAGTTTATGTTTAAGACAGTGTTTTTGTGTTTAACACAGCCCATATTCACAAAATAGGCGTGTTATTACACAACATTTTTATTTTACTGCGTTGAAATCGTAGCCTGTAGACGAGTTGTTTACAAGTAGTTCCCACAACTTAGGCCGCCATCTTGAATCACAGTGTCAGGTCCGGTATTTAGGAGGTCCTGAAATGAGCCATTTAATTTCCATCCTACTCAATGAGAGGCGCTACCTGTTCTCGGAATTCACTATTATGACCAAGTTTCTGCGTTTCTTCTTAGAAGTGAAAACAAATGTTGGCTTTATGTCACTAGTGTTTAGGTTTAATTGCTGGTTTTGTTCAGTTACAACATCCGAGATATTATATACTGCCAAGTTTGGATTCTCAGATCTAGGGATAGAAGTCTCCAAACGTTGGCTATACTTTTCATTGATTTCTGTATTCAGCTTTTTTGCCTCCTCTTTTCTTTTGGTTTCAATGAAGGCACACCCGTCTCTCAGAGCTTTCATAACTACAATTCCAATTTTCATATTTGTAGGGTTCATACTTGATTTAATTAAGCTCTTGGTTTCTTCTCCGGACAGATTAATTGTACTTTTTGGTTTAACAAAAACCTTATATCGTTTCTCAGTTCGGGCATTTTTCACAACATTAGCATAGAGCTTACTGCTTTCAACCACAGATATGGCTAGTGTTTCACTCAAGTTCCGGTCAAAAGTTGGCACCTTCTTTTGCCCATTTGATCTTTGCCTGCTGTGTTCTAGCTCTTCCTTAACTCTCCTTACTTCATTCGTTAAATTATGATTTTCTGCCTTCATATCAACGATTTTTTTCAGTTAAGCAAACGCTCCCCTTATTCTGCTCACTGACAGAATTTTATTTTTAATTCACCTTTAACGTTCTTACTCAGTTCGGTAACACTAACTACTGTTTCCAGAGCACAATTTATATCACTATCACTACATCCTTAACCTAAATCCACGGCCTTGTCAAGGGTTTATAATCTCAATTCTTTTGAAAACACAAACACAAATTCAACGTAATAACGCCAATTGGTCCACCCCTATGATACCAACAGTAATGCAAGAACACAACACTATAAAGCTTTACATGGAATGCTAATTTATACTACAAACGTTACCGAAACACCACAAAGTTTTAATATCCTGATGCACACAACTTCCAGTAACCTATCCACGTCGTATACATCAACAATGTATGCGATATGTGTGTATGTGTATAATAAACTCCTCTATAAGAAAATTGTCATGCTTGAGAACGTAATGTACATTAGAATTATGCAACTATAAACATAATGTACGTACATTTTACAAGAATTGCGGCAATTGATATTGCGGTATTTTATCATATAAGCCCCCCCCCCCTCCTCGCATATTTCCATCTCCTATGATTTACCTATTAAACATCGCATAATTCCCTCTCCTGGTTCGTTCTTCTTGGAGCGACCTTCAAATAACTTGATAACGCACAACAATCGATGTAGCGGTGCCCGTCACGTACAACAATGGACGCAGTGCTTGCCACAAAAATACTCGTATTGCCATTATCACAACGTATCGTACAATTGAAATGTGAAGTTACAGAGATGATTCTAAGTCAGTTTGTTACAAGTCGTCATATTGTTAAGAAGAGTTGGGGAAAAAAAAAAAAGGAACTGGTATTTCTTGTGCCATTAATGTTTCTGACATGTTATGGAGCAGTGAACATGAGGATGTGTTATCTGAACCAGATATAAATGAAAATAGTGATGATAGTGACGAAAGTGAGACCGCAGAATAGTCAGAGAAAAGAAACAATGAAACAATACATTGTAGACCCAATGAAACCGTGGTATGTATGAAGTTCATTCTAAAATTACTGCATACCTATATAACTTTTGCATAATACTACATGGTTTCCCTTCCTTTCTGAATTCCTAGGAGCACCACTCGCATAATTCTCTCCCCAGTGTTTTCAAGCAATTTTTTCGAGGAAATAAAAGGGGGGGGGGATTACGCGATAAAATACGGCATTTCACAGGAAGAAAGTTTCTTCTCTTTCCACTTCATCTATAAGAAGTCTACATTCATGTGGACTGTCCAAGCACCGTGGTATATCCTTTCAATGTCTTTTAAATATTAGTGAAAACGTTCACATATTCCTTGCTGTAAAATCCAAGACAACAATCTGGAAAATTATTGATGTGAGTAAGCAGGAAGTGTAACTTCAAACTCATCTACTTTTCTCAAAACTTCTAACACAGTGTTCACAATAATTTTAATGTAGACTCCTATTTCCTAGACATATTTTGCATTTTGTAGCTATGCCAGGCTTGCTTTTGTGTTTGGTTCATCGTAACCTCAAAATTACTGTGATGCATTAATTTCCAGATCTGAGGTCCAGTAAAAACACCTTTTTTTAATTTTATATAGGGTCATTTACTGGTAAACACTACATATGTAGTTAAAACAGTCGCTATACTTGTCAAAAAGGAAACCTAAAAATTTACTTGTGACATCCAAGTTTATCAAACACATACTCTTGATTTTCTCGAAAACCTGTAAAACGTGAGAGAAAAAATTTGATGTGTTGCTCTCACATGACTTTCTCTACCCTTGTACTAATCATTCTTACAAGCTCTTTTCCTATATCTTCTTCGTGTTAGTTGAGATAAACATTTGCGGAAATTATCTTATTGCTTATGTCCTTGTAGGTATAAAGGGAATATTAGAATACAGTAGGCTTTGAGCGATAGTCAAATCTTTTAAAGCTTTGAGATTTCATTCTCTTTGCACGGTTAACATATAATAAAATGAACAAAGATGTTGCATTTGACGAAGGTTTGTTTTCCGAAACTGAAAGAAATAACAAGGAATATCTCCGAAATGGTTCAATTTAGAAGCAAAATTTATTTGGACATAGATTGTGTGTTTTAGCGAGATCAACATTTTGTATAGTAAGATTTAGTCTGTCTCTTACTTTTTACGAGTTATTCAAATGTCATCCAGAGTAAACAGTACTACATAGGCTATGGCCAGAAAATTCAAAATATACATTGCATTTGCCACAAAAATATATTAAGTAGGTATATATCATTTTAATCCAAATCGTTAGAGCCATTTTCAAGAAAATAAAAATTTTCGGAAAAGTTTCCATGTTAAGGCTACTTTACGGAGGAGGAATTTTTTTCAAAGTCTTCGTGCCGCATCCTTGAAAGACATTGAACTTAAATAACAATTTTTGCTTTTAACCGACTTTTCGTTTTTGAGTTATGCTGTCCACACACACACGTGCGCACGCACAAGCGCGCACACACATGGGCCTTTTACTAATTTTTTTTTTTTTTTTGGATTCAGGGGCCTCAAAAGATATATTTCTGGTGAAGTCTCGACATCGAATTTTTGGGTGGAATACAATATTTCCTCTACTTACTGGTAGGGAATGTAAAAAAAGGGTTTTCACCATTCAACTCAATATAAAAGACCGTTTGGAAATATGCATTCATTTGAGAATATCAGTTTTGAAACAGAGCAGCGTTACCATTAATTTGGTCAACTTCGTGATATATCTGGGACTTTAAATGTCGAGTAAAATCCGTCGTCCAGAAATACAGCGTAAGATAAGATGGTAGTCAGCAAACGCAATTGCTAGAACCACAGAAGGGCTTAACACTGGGCGGGGTAAATGCATTCTAAAATTCCACCACAGACGTAAATCACTGATTCTTATATCGGCATGTTTTAATGCACTCGATCGTAAAGGTGAAATACACAGGTTTACACGCCAGGTTAAAGCTATTAAGAAACAAGGGAAGGGTAATTTAAACCTAGGTAGGCCAACAACACAAATCACTCTAGCTAAGTATGAAGTGCAAATGAAGGAGCGTGTGCTATTAGCACTCGGAATAAATCACGACTTCAATTACGTGCTGAAGCAGTTGCCACTAACAGCAAGTCATTCACTTTGACAGGAATCGTTAACAAACCTCCAGCTATTGATTTCTAATAACCGATAGTTAATTTTATTCAAGACTAATGCATGCAATAAAACACATACAATTGCTAAATGTTTAAGGGGAGCTATTTACAATCTATCGTTACTTAATTTTACGCTGAAATGCGAAGTACTCTCACTTGAACAGCTTTATTATTGAAGCACTTGGAATGCAACTAATATATAATTATTTTCATAAGACAGGGAGATAAAATTTGTAACAAATGGCTTTCAAATTACAATTCTACACTACATACATAGAAATTGTTGGATTGCTAAATGAATTAGTTGCTAATTTAACAAATGTATAGTCGAGTAGTTGCCACCATGAGTGAAATAGTACAAGATATATTAACAACTGGGACCAGTGTATATTACACAATGGAGGAGCACACCTGAACACTTGGATATGTATAGATCCATTGTGGCTATCAGCCTCCGTCCTACCAGGAGAAGAGCACAGATGTAGGAACCACAGGAGGGTATTGGCAGAGACGCACAGAGACACGCAGAAGTCTATAGCTGCTCCAGAATGCTGGAGCTGCCTGGAGACCCGTCGAAGTACAACAATGGGCTGATCATCCAACCTGGGTATGCTGTGATCCAAAGTTTGCTTGCTCCTCAATAGACATTGGCTTTTAAGTCCTACGGGTTAAGTCCTTTCTGTGATGAAACCATGCGTCATTAGTTGTCTTATCCTTTAACTTATATATGTAATTCTTCTCGTATTTGAATATTAGGTATAAGATCTTTTAATGTGTGCTCTGATATTCGTCTGAGGAATTGCACCTGAGATTGTGCATGAATAAAAATCTTCTGCTTTGGGTAGGATCATTTTTATGTGAGGTGTTCTAAAAAGCTTAAAATATTATTTTAAACAACGAATGCAGAAGTTTTTAAAGAATTTTCGGGCTTACTATATTGTAAAAATAACAATGACTAATAATCTATCATACATTCAGATGACTTTCGCTACACATTCTTGAATAAGGCATTGTTAACACATTTTATTCTACTACCCACTTTACGTTATACATATAGGCATTTGAGTGAGTGATTGGGGTTTAAGGGCCTGTCGACAGCTAGGTCATTAGAGCCCCTATAGGCATTTAAAGAATAGCACTTATTGCACATTTGCCTGTACATGCAATTGGAGTAGGGGAATACGGAATACTGGATAAGATGTGTAGAATATCTCGTCGGCTTCTTCTTTAAAACTAATTGTATAAGTCTGTAGGAAAATTGTCTGATATGTATACGATGACATTTACAGATATTCTAATTGTAGCACATCACCAGATCCCTAACCGGCCCCCCACCCCGGAAAACAAATCCTATGTCCGTTCCATGCCAGTTACGCATCCAGAGTGAAGAATATTTCACGCACTATGTACAGAAAATTCAACATATCCAATTTATTTTTCATGAAAAGTACGTAACAGGGAAAGGAAAAGGTGCCTCTGGCGGTGACTTGTATATACATACATGACGCACCGGTTCGATTCTGCCTTTAATGGCTGGCTGGAAAGAATGCATAACATTTGAGACTCGATTGGACTTCACAACTTAGAGTCTACCAGAAAAATCTAGTATAGTCGTGATACAATTCGGGCAGATCCGGGACCATTTATAACAAATTAAATATGCTTCACTGCCGACACATTTATGTTATTTCCAAAACAAGCACCAGCGGTATACGTAAGCATTTCACGTCCAAAGAAACAGCGGCATGCAATGGATTTTCAAACATTCTGTTTCAATACGTGCAGAAAGGTGAAGAGTATCGTAGCATTTGCTTGACATTGTTATATGACAAGATGGCGCCTGGGACAGACGCGGTAAATGGTAACTGCTGTATTTTCACAAAGAAAGGAAGAAAAAGTGTTAAACTTGAATCCAACGAGATGGCTGTACTAAACTGTAAGAGCCAGAAATACATAATGTCTATGAATACGTCGTAGAAATGAAATCTAAGCAAAATAAACAGGGGTTAGTAACACCTAGGAGCAAGTGAAATCGTTACAAAAAATAATAGATACCTTAAATTATGGCCTTGATGCTGTCAAAATACAAATCAGCGATTTTCTGAAGTTTACAGTTAATTTAATGTAATATTTGGTCTTATAGGAGCATTAAACGGTTTTGAACTTCAGTATATCATGTCCTTCAGTTCAGTTTTTAAGTCAAATTGTATTATGTATGCAAAATGCTACAAATGGGATACAATTTTTAAATAAAACTGCACTTTTTGATTCTATGTTATTTACCTGATTACAATTACAAATATATCATAGTTTGGTTGACTAGCCTTAGTTCAAAAGAAATTAATTTTTATAATTCGAATTTTCAATGTTATATTTGGAATATGACGAGCTGTACATGCTACTGAAATGAGATTTTTAAGAACAGTAAAAGGATACACCCTGAAAAAATAAGGGAAGAACTAGAAATAAATCCTTTGGCAGACAACATTACCACTTACAGGAATGAATGGACAGAGCTCGTTAATAGAATACCTAGAGAAAGGATCCCAAGGGAAGTGTTCAACTATAAGCCAATTGGGAAGAGACATCCGGAAAGACCAAGGAAACGATGGTCGGACATGATTTGAAGCCGGAACAGGCAGCATTGCCTCATCCTTGGAGTGAAGATGATGAAATAATTTGAAGTCCTCAGAAACTTTGTTGTTCTGAGTGAAAGACCAATATTTCTTTGAAACAATTTACACAATTCGTATGATTAAACTCGGTGTAGTAAGTGCGTTTAACTTAAAATAAGCACGTAAATACGAAATATACTTAAGTTCCAAATAGGTACTATCAGCATTGAATAGTTAACAGTTAATTTTACCAAATAAGTCACATTTTTTATGGCGATAAAACATAAGTACATAATACTGAACAGCCGTATACCATGTAATATTAAATTTGTTACTTCCACTGTTCTCATAATGACATGTTAAAGTTAACATTTCTTTAAATTTGTACAGTTGGTTCAGATAAGATCCAAGCAGTGTAAGCAAATTTACACAGTCAAAGCAAATGGTATGCTAATCCCCACCTCTCCTATTATGTAAGTGGGCACGTCTCTACTATTGCGCATATATCGTTCAGGAGGAGGGGGGGCACGACGATCTAGACAGGGTTTACTCTTCAGTTACTATTGATTTTTTTATGGAAATCCCTATTATCAAGTTTTAGGTAACCTCTCTCTTGAAAACGTTTCACGCTTCCACGTTAGTTTATAATTATTACTGAGTTTACTATTTGCGTCTGTAATGTATTATTATTACTAAACAGATTGTTGCTAGGGAGTGAACCTTAATACAGAGAGCGAAAGATTGCGGAGTATGGACTATGCCAAGTTGAAGGGGTCAGTCTGTCACATGATCACAACACAGAGGAGGTAGGGTACAGTCGACGCAAAAACATTGTAGATAAAGCTGTTGCCTAAGTTCAATGTTGTCACTATTTACTGTAAAATACTTCCAAATACTTGTACAAGTATTCATACTTGAATGTCTCGATTTTCGTGCTGCAGGCATTTTACTGTGTGGAATTAATGAACACATTCGAGAGACACTGTGCACTTTAAGTAGTGAGCCCAGTTGTGTTTTGTGCTGTCACTGTACTCGTTCAATGACGTCACGCTCTACCCACATGGCAAGTAACTTGCGATCGGCTCATATCGCGATAGCTGTATAAAGCTTCGAATTCTGATTGTTGACTTAAAATTAAATAATTTTAGTCTATTCAATTACCGTATTCTTGCTCATGTAGGAAAGATAAAGCGACGAAGCTCTCGGATCAATTAATAAAGATGTACGTTAAATATATTCGTAAACAAGTTAAAATAATCGATTTCCCAGTGGGAAACCAGTGGGAGTTTTTGTTTTTGGTACTTCAACTTTTAGAGTACGCTTTATTGTGCTAAGTAGGTAATATTTTATTACCTACAAAACAATACAAGTGGTGACGTCAACAATGGCCGCTGTGAATTATACTCTATGTTGACATAGCCAAATGTTTTAGACTTCCTGCACTTCGCAGCAATAAATAGTTATTCGAAAAAAAATTAATTAAAATATATTACATAGTTAATTTTTTAAAAATGAATTCTGCATTAAATAATTAAATCGTAAATCCGAAAATATACTTCTCCTATTGAAAAGACTTCATAGATGTCTAACGCAGATTTCAAAGAATATTTAGTTATTGTAAACCGAAAGGAAGTTAACAAATATGACATGTGCATTATTTTAAATTGGCAAATTCGCAATTCATGATTACGAGAATATAAAGTTTCAAGATTTCACACTTAATTCATGCATGCCCATTTAAACACAGAGAAAGTGGTCATGGTTCCACAAGGTATGAAGATTTCTTCCACTTTTATTAAATTCTTTTTTCTTTTCCTCAAAATGTCCCAAATTCAGTTCCAACTAACCTTCAAATGCAATGCAACAATGGAACAATCACGCAAAAACAAAATCAAAATATAAAAATCGAAAGAAGGAACATAAGTGACTTTTATGAGTTGAATTTTATGTCACAGTTAAAAGCACATCCAAATTTATCGCTGCAGCTCCAGCTATATAATGGTGTCAATTTGCGTGGCAGAGAAGAAACGGTTGTCTCGTGAACAGTAATAAACCTTTCAAAATTGAATCAAAAAGAACAAATGATATAGTTGCATGATGGACACTAACAACGTCTGTGCCTGAAATTCCTCCAAACAGAAGCTATTAAAACCACACCTGTGCCTTGAGGTGAGCAAACTCAAACGTCCAAATTGACCAGTTTCACTTTTACAACAGATTTAACGATGCGCGTGTAAAAACAAGTGTAGACAGCTATATGTTGATGTCCAAAATGCTGTCCTCTACACTCCATCCTGAAGCGATTTTAAAGCTCGTCAAAGTTGAATAAAAATAATATTTGTACAGTTAACATAAGTATACTCTGGAAAAGCTCAATTGTTTCTTCTGCATTAAACTGTAAATACTTCAAAATGTATCAAGTTTGTTTCTTGCCAATATACTAGAATTAGAAGCATATAAAGTACATAGACTTAATAGGCAGGTGTGCATTTTCAATCCTTGGTTTCTGAACTGTTGATTTTTCTTCACACAAAAACAATTTGAGCTGTATGAAATTTGTTCCAAGTGTATATAGATTTATGCTTGTTTATGTATTACATAATATTTATGTAGTACCTTTCGCAATAAATTTTATATGCTAAAATATTTTAAATTTTGAATTTTTATACACAAAAATGTTTAAATTAAAGGCAACTGATCCCACAAAAGGAATTAGTTGTTCAGATTAATTTGGATAGTATTAGAATGGGCTGTACAAATATTAAACCTCTCGCTTGACAGCATTTAGCGGGAAGGATGTTGAAAATGGCAAATATGTGTAAGTAAATAAAAATTATGTGAAATTAAAAAAAAAGTTAAATTTATACCATAACTGTCTTTGTCGATTTAATAGATAGCTCCATATTATGCCAGTTAATTTTCATGAACATTACTTGATTAGCTCAGAACCCACATAGCTTAGAAAAAAATCTGATGTGTTGTACTCACATGACTTTTTCTACTCTTGTACTAACCATTCTTTCAAACTCTTATTCCTATATCTTCTTCGTGTTATTTAAAATAAACGTTTGTACAAATTGTCTTATTGCTTATTTCCTTGTAGGTGCAAGGGGAATATTACGATACAGTAGTCTTTGTGCGATAGTCAAATCTTTTAAAGCTTTGAGATCCCGTTCTCTTTACGCACTTAACATATAAAAAATGAACAACTATGTTCTATGTCACGAAAGTTTGTTTTCCGAAACTCACACAAATAACAAGGAATATCTCCGAAATGGTTCACCCTACAAGAAAACTTATTTGTACATAAATTGTGCGTTTTAGCAAGATCTACATTTTTGTATAGTATAATTTGATCTATCTCTAACGGTTTACCAGTTATGCAAAAATCGTCCAGAGTAAATACGACTACAGGGGCTATAGCCAGAAAATTCAAGACATACTTTTCATTTGTCATAAAAATATCTCAAACATATCACATTTTAATCAAAATCGTGAGTCATTTTCAAGAAAATAAAAATTTTCGAAACATTGTCCATGTAGAGAGTAGTTTGAAAGACATTAAACTTAAATACCAAATTTGGTTTTTAACCTACTTTTCGTTTTTGAGTAATGCTGTCCACAGACTGACACTGACACTGACACTGACACTGACACTGACACACACACACACACACACACACACACACACACACACACACACACACACACACACACACACACTTTTTTTTCCTAAAAATCGGATGTATTGCACTCACATGACTTTCTCTGCTCTTGTACTAACCATTCTTACAAACTCTTACTCCTATATCTTCCTCGTGTTAGTTGAGATAAACATTTGTACAAATTATTTTATTGTTTATTTCCTGGTAGGTGCAAGAGGAATATTACAATACAGTAATCGCTTTGAGCGATAGTCAAATCTTTTAAAGCTTTGAGATTCCGTTCTCTTTGCACGGTTAACATATAAAAAAGGAACAACGATGTACCATTTCATGAAAGTTTGTTTTCCGAAACTGACACAAATAGCAAGGAATATCCTCGGAATGGTTCACTCTACATTTTATTTAAACATAAACTGTACTTGAAGTGTGCGAAAATGTGTATTTCTGGTAAAATCTCGAATTTTGGGTTGCATACTATTATTGTTCTACTTAGTTCAAGCTGGCAGTAGAGAAAATAAAACTTAGGGACGGTTCGTAGTTCCAATTTACTAAGAAAATAGTCCGAGCGTGTGCTTTAACATATCTCTCATTCATATGAAATGTAGCTTATCAGCACATGAATCTGGAAGTGGTCTCCTTACTGCAGTTTTGTTTAGGGATCTGCAGATTTGTTTAAGGTTCTGCACTAGTGTCTTATCACCTCCGCTTTGTACCACAAAACCTGAGAGCTGTGAGCGAAGCAATAAGTTGTACAACACAAACCGGATTGAGCATCACTACAATAGGAGATAGATTGATATCTATTCGCCTAGGGCATATCTAAACACTGTGCAAAAGAGGGTGGTAGAAAAAATGCAAGGGTGAAAAGAAGAAGGGGATGAATTATTGTTGAAGTGTTCCAACGTACCCAGAGGTTTCGAGATAGAGGGATTAGAGAGGCAGTCTTTTCTTCCACGGTTTCAAAATGTGGCATTAATCTGAATAGAAATCGTTGCTGAATTTTAATTTCGCTAACAGGAGAAGCTAAAAAAAAGTTACTGCAAAAATTGATGCGTTACATTCACATCTTCTCTGCCAAACTTTCAATGCATTATTTTTAAAAGTCCTATTCCTCTGCTTAAACAAGATTAATTTATGTAGAAATGCCACAATAGTAATAGGAGAGTACAGTAGACTTAGGATAGTCACCTAAAATGAACCCTTCTCTTAAGGATTTCATAGTTTTTAACCAAAAATAGTCAACAATTCGAAATTTGGATTTTGTCATAAGCTAGTGCCCCAATTGTTCTCTCACACGGTGATATAATTATTTTTCATGTGCGGCCATTTTTAAAGATGCTACACAGTCTCCATAGCAATACAATTGAAATAAAGTAAGCAATACAACATTTTTTTCTTTTTTAATTTTACTCATCATGTGATCAGTGAACGAAAAGACTCACGTTTAATACGTGCTGTCATCTATCGTATCTATGCTGCTGGTACGATACAAGAATGCAACGTTGTAAATCCAGGTTTTTACATAAACATAGCTTTTTCTCAAAACATCATGTTTTACCATTCAAAATATTCCACGCGTCGCAATTTAATTCATGTTTCCTTGAACCTATATTGTGCCTAAAAGTTACTGTGAGGATAAAAATCTCAAAATCTCCACATTAAAAAAAAAAAAAAGGAGAAGGAGAAGGAGGAGAAGGAGGAGAAGGAGGAGAAGGAGGAGAAGGAGGAGAAGGAGAAGGAGAAGCAGAAGAAGAAGAAGAAGAAGAAGAAGAAGAAGAAGAAAGAAATATCGTAACAAAGTCCAAACAGATTGAAAAAATATATTATATAACTAAATATTATATATATATATATTGCTAGCCTTAAAATTATGACAGAGTATTCCTCATAGTAACTTTTATTTGCATAAGAATAATCTCTGTGTATTAAAAAGCTGCAGAGAAAGTATTTAAATATATTAACGTGAAGGATACTTTAAATACAACTGAATTTATTTTACTAAATTATTAATACAATTAAAACTATTCATCAGAATGACTTCAAATTCGGTACAATCTAAATTTTAATAGCCCTAATGAACACCGAAATGGTGTAAATTGGAAAAAAAATGTATTTTCAAAACTCAGTAGGCCTCCCTTCAAGAGGTGGTCGCTATGTGATGCATTATATTGAAATTGCATGTTCCTTGAAACACGAGAAAAAATGTTCAACACCTTGTACGTAACTAAATATTTATAAACAGAAGTGATGATTTTTCTCAAATGTGATGTAGCGACTGCCGCATTTTTATTTTTCACACTTCAATGTATTTCAAAAATGGGATAGAATGCAAAATTCATTCATACTTATACTAAAATGTGATATAATTGCGAAATGTCTGGTACATAATCATATCCTTTAAAAATGAAAACGTGAAAATCAAAATAGCATGCGTATGAAATCTTGCAATATGCTTGAGAGCCGTATTGAAGAAAATTTGAAAATAGAAAAAAGAATTTCCTGAAGAAGTTTTTAATTTTTCATCCTTTCAGAGCTGATTGAATGTTTTCAATTAATGCGAAAGATTTAGGCTAAAGCAAGGTAAACATCCTCTTTTTCAGTCAGTACGTTATACGAATTTTTTCATTCCCATCTGGAATTGTAAACTATGTAGAAAACTAAAGAGGTAAACTGTTTGCAATGAATTTGTTATTCTACATATGACTTTGTTAATTTTAAGTATCTTATGCTTATTATTCTGGTTTTGCATCAGAATTTTTGTTACCTTCCTTACAGCGTACAACTTATTAGGTACAGAAAATATTGCACGCCACCCAAAAATTCGATACCGAGATTTTACCGGAATTGCACGTTTTGAGGCTTCTTAAATCCAAAATAAGCATCTAAAAATCTGTGTGTTTTATGTCTGTCGAGTACTGGAGGAGGAGGAGGAGAACAACAAAAACAACAAGAAAAGAAGATGGGACACGACCCCCAAACCTTTACCTACATGGAGAATGTTTTCAGATTGTTTTATTATCTAAAAGAAAGACTAATAATACCACATATTGAAACATGGAAGTTGTATCTTCGCTTTTCTGTAAAAGACCTGAATAGTACCCTGATTCTAAACGAGTTTTGCATAATTGGTAAATCGTGTTCAAAAATTTACTACATTAAAATGTAGACCTATTTCAATCACACATCTTATGTTGAATACACTTTGTATGAAGTCAAGCGTTTACAAAATATTTTCAAATATCATAAGAGGTCTGACCTAACTGATACATTTTCTAGCGGAGTGAGGAAATTCATCTGGGAAGGTTGAACGACATTTACCTGGACTAAACAAGATACAAATTTAATACTATATCGCAAATATTTGACACAAAATGCTAATTTCTATAAAAATAATAACTTAAAATATAAAAAAATGCAGTTCGAGTTGTTCACTACTGCCATTTGATTTCATTGCAGACACCACTGAACTGATTTCATACTCGTTCAAGTTTTATTGTATTACTTGCTATAGAATTTTGAGTTCTTGTTTCAGTTTGATGCATGACAGTTATTTTGACTGTTAATCGATTGCAATGTAGAATGAATTGTTTTTCAGCAGTTTATGGGAATACAGTTGGCGACACTGAGTGAACAAAAGAATGATCAGATGGTAAATCATATATAAGCTAAGCCTCTATGTAATGAATATTCCTTGTTATTTGGTCCTATCTCCTGTATAAAAGTTTCAGGATTTTTATCATAACTGTATTTTCAATAGGATTTTATTTTTGTATCACTCAAGGGATAATAAGAAATCCCCAGCGGCAGTCGTCATTCCCACGATATTCCCCAAGGATAAGCAACAATTCAACTGGACAGTTCAATCACCGACAAACGAATTGAAGAATCGTGGTTTTATGCGAGATTTGTTTCTTTGCCTTTTTGCCGCAGCCTGTGAACTTTCTGATTACGGCTTGGTAGGTGCCAATTACGGGGTAGTTAAAGGTAATTTGGCGGAGCGTATGTCTCTTAACGAGATGACTGGCGACAAGCTCAGCGGGGGAGGCTGCATGAATACATTCCGAAACGTAAAGATGAGGATAATAACACAATAAAAAAATAAAGATGGTAACGCTGACAGATCAGCCCTTACCAAAGGGTGTCCAAAATCGAACACGTTCCTACCATTCGGCTGATAAAAATTGAGCTTCTTTGAAGCATTTGGAAATATTTATTCCAGAGTTCCTAGTTCAGCAAAGACGGTTACAGATACAAGAATAAGAAACCAAGATGTCAACGTTGTTTCCCGATGTTGAAACCTCCTTGATCAATTTGCAACAGTTCGCAAGTAAACATAAATAACTGTAGGAAGTATTTTTCTTTTTCTTTCGTTCTTTCTTTCTTAATATGCAGTGCTTGATGGTCGATATTGATGATACACGAAGTGAAATGATAATTGGGAAAAGACATTTAGGACGTAAGGCTCCGGACCTAAGTTAATGGTAGCTGTCTGATATTTTCCAGTTTAAAGAACAGCAAACCCTGGAAAAAAAAGGAAAGAAACACAAAATAAAACGAAAAAGGCTCCGAGTCCGTGCTTATCATGTTGTGTACTTACGAGGGTATATCATCATCATCTTGCTATGTGACAACCCAGTACTTTCTTTAAGCGCTAGTGACTGCCTATAATCGATCGCACCTCTGTGAGACAGATACGAAAGGGAGACACGAATTTTAGAATAATACGCGTTTGTTTATCAGCATAAGTTTAACAACACCTCTGCACCACCAAACTTCTTACATTGCTCTGTGACATGCCATATTTTAAAAATTCTTCTTCCTTTCTGATTTTCATAACTCACATACGTACATACTTGCAGCTGTGTGATTTCTGAAAGTCTCGAGAACCTTCAGGTAATGGATTTCTTGCTGACCGAGTTTCATCAAACACATAATTGCCTCAGCACCAACTTTCATTTCTAAGCATTTCTTATTACAACTTATGCTTCTTTACGATGCATTGATTTTACATACAGAAATTATTCATTGCTATTTACTATTTCCATATCACTTCTTTGCAAAATGATTAGTCTTGCTGATTCTGGAAGCATAACAATGTATGGCACACAACTGTATCGCATTGGTGACGCGTGCTGTCTGTTAGAAGTTCTGTTTTTAGTTTCAGCTGTCTAGAAACAAATGGTGTGTGCACTCATATTACTTTTCTACTCACTCTTGTGCGAACTATTGTTTTAAATGCCTATTCCTCTATCTGCTTCATGTTAATGAAGATAAATCTTTGTAGAAATAGTTTTATTACATTTTCCAGAGGGAAAAACAGAAGGCTTAAGCGATGGTCAAATACTTCAAGAGCTGGTCGCTATATGATGGTTTTGACATTCGATTCTCTTTGCATGATCAGAACACCAATAAACTTCCTGTTTCAGAAAAATAATATAAACATTTGAAAATGCAAGCCATTAACGAAGATAACTTCGGAAATATATATCCCCAAATATATTTGGCATAACCAGATCTTTAAGGAAATCTGCATCATTTGATAGTAAGATGTGGTCATCTCTTACGGTTTACCATTTATGCAAAGGTCATTCAAAATGAAGAGAACTTCAGAGACTATTCCCAGAAAATTAAAATTACAGGCATCTTTGACTAAATCAAGCTTTTTGAACATTTTTCCATGCAAAGGGTAGTTTAGGGCGGGAATTTTCTTGAAAATTCTGTGTCGTATCCTTAGGTAATGAAGTTAAATACCAAGTTTGGTATTCAACCGACTTTTGTTTTTTAGGTATTCTGTTCACTGGCTTACACACATACACAGAGACGAACCCTTTTATAAAATTCTTTATTTTGGACTCAGGGGACTTCAAAGCATGTATATCCAGTGAAATCTCAGTATCGAATTTTTTGATGGAATGCAATACATTCTTTACCTGCTAAGACCGTATACAACCCGTATCTTCAATCAGTTATATAGAATAAGGCTACTGAATAAAAAGCGAAATAAAATTAAACTGGAGCAAAAAACCGAGACGGTGAAGATTTATGTCCAGGATATTAACAGAGGGAGGGAAAAAACATGCGTGGCTCACTGTTTTCTGTCGTTGCTACCGAAGTGCTTGCACGTATTGGATACACACAGTCGGTGTCCACATTTCATTCCCGAAGAGACACCTCGGGCGCTAAGAAGAAGATTTAGTGCCCTCGGACCTCACATAACACATACCCAGAGACTTGCAGGTGGAACAACCTACCGCCTTAATATTTACCTTCCACTTACTAATACGGTTACTAATGTCGTAAATGTAATTAATAGACTCTGTACACAGGACTTTTCAAATTAAACGAGAGATTATCCCAATTGTGAGGCTTCATAATATGATAATACAATACTATTTAGTTACGGGGAATACTTTAGATTGAAGCATTTTTGATTTTTATTTCCTCTACTACGTATAGTAAGTAGAGGAAGTATTGTATTCGACCCCAAAATTCGAGAGACCTATGTCAGTAGATTTTATTGGCATGTAAAAAAGCTCCTCAGGAACGAAATTCCGGCACACCGGTGGCGCTGATAAGATCCTGGTAAACGATAGCGTCGTTAGTAAACAAACTGTTCATTTATTATTTTGCCTACTGATCCCAAGGTTACGGGTTCAAATCCGGCCCAGATCGGCTCCATGTCAGTAGATTCACTGGCATGTAAAATAGCTCCCGGCACACCGCCCACGCTGATGTCATCCTGGTAATTGACAGCGTCATTAGACAACAAAATAATTTTCCTTTTTTTAAATTGTGGTATTATGCTTCTAACTTCTGTCTAAAACATCAATAGCTTTACGTTTCAAAATGGCTCCGCGGTAATGTGTGAGGCTGACATTCGAGAGGCCATGGGTTTGATTCCCGTGGCCGACCTTCCTGACCAAGTGGTATTTTCGGAGACTTCCCCGGCCACATCCCTCGAATTTCCTGTCCTTCGATTTGGTTTCATTAATTCACCCTTCACACCATTGGCTCTTTCAGGGTCGCAAGTGTCAGTGAAGGCGTTAGGTGCAGTTTGGCAGGGATGATATGTTCACAGGAACTCTTTCCGTCCCTCGATATCCGTCGGATCCGGGTGGACGAGGGGGTGGCATCTGCGGGCTTTGGATCCCGCGCCGAGGTCCCTCGGAGTTGGCCCCGTAAGACCTAAAGACATGTAGGTGTTGTCCAAATCGAGAAACCTTAGAGACCTCTGTACGGTTAGTCTGGATTTGGCCGCCCGGTGTCTGCTTTCACCTCATCCTTCCTCTCGGAAGTGCCTCCTTGGGGGCACAGGTACAATAAGCCTGGCCTCAGTGTCGAACCCCCTCCGTATCTCTCCAATTCCTATCCCGTAACAACTGTGAGTCGCTGCAATGCTAAGAGTGTATAACCCGTGCGCGGTCTTTAGGGCTAACCTACGACAGGAGAACGTTTCTGTATCACTGTAAGACACAAAAGACACTAAAGAAGATACACGAATTTTAAAAATACTTTAAAAATAACATCTACTTCATAGTTACTTCCTACATTATACTTTGCCACACTATAACTACTTTTTCCTTTCTAATTTTCAGACATTTATATGTGTGCATGTTTATCTTATGAACGTGTTGAGCTCCAGGTACCAGAAGCTTGAACAAGCGGATTGCTAGACTGATTTTGCCTTAGCTTCTCCGGCATAGATAGTTGGTTACCTAATGACTTGTTATTCATGACAAGATTTTAACTCTTGCTTCTATGTTATGCATTGATATGATCTGGAAATTATTGCAATTATTAGTTACCTATATCCCTATCATTTTTTATAAAATTATTAAACTAACAAGTCAATAATTCTGGTTTTATAATATACATTCGTTAAACTGAGTTAAATTACCGAAAAAAGTTTCAAATGTTGGTATTACTGAACGAAATCTTCCTGTAGCGATTTTGGAAGATGCTAAATTAGATTCAGCTATTTCGTTATTACTTTCTCCAATATGCACTTATAGTAAAAAGATGAAGTATCTATTGTGCTCCATTAAAAAATTCTCTACCGAGAATTAAGCGGAAACACATTTTGAGGTCCTCTTAATCCAAAGAAAGCCTTTAAGACAAGCAATTCTATGCGTGCATAAGTGTGTGTGTGTGTGTGTGTGTGTGTGTGTGTGTGTGTGTGTGTGTGTGCGCGTGCGTGCGTGCGTGAACAGCATAACTCAAAAGTACCAAAGTTGGTATTTCAGTTTAGCTGCGACAGAAATGTCATGATTATCTAGGAATAGGCCCTGATATCTCTCCCTCTTTCTACATTACATTTGTGTAACAGCCAAAAGTTTAATATACCTACAAAAGCTATAGATCGGTTAAGGGGCTAACCATTACCAAAATATCCCTTGTTGTTCGTTTGATTTTCCAATATGTAGTCTACTTTTATCAAATAGAATGTCAATATTAGTTTTTCTTTTGTATTCCATACAAACGAAACGGAATTTCAAAGCCAATACATAGTCACTTGCTCTTAAAAATGTACCATCTTCACCATAGGCGTATACCATCCCACTACTCCTACTCTACTTGGAAGAAAATACGAATTACAACCCCTCCCCTAGTGCAACAGCCCATGAAGGGCTAAGGCTTGCCGCCCAGCCGCTGCGTCCCCCAACTCCGCTCACTACAGGCGTCATTGGTGGGCTGCAGGTTCTGGAGGGTGGGACGGGTCAGTGCCCCCAGGCCTCCCGGCCTTCTCGACTTGGGGCCGCTACTTCTCCATCAAGTAGCGCCTCAATTGGTCCCCCGAGGACCTAACGAGGCTGAGTGCACCCCGTGCCAGACCTCCCAGAGGGGATAAAATCCCCATGCTGGTATTGGGGATCGAACCTGGGTCCTCCGCGCTAACGAATAACACCAGTTATACGAATATAATTAGCATGAAGTAGGTATATGGAAGAATAAGGTTTATAAGAATAGTTAAAGATGTATCTTTGTTATTCACAATTATTGGAACATAAAAGTATTATTTCTGTTCAAGTCTTGGTATCGACTTTTCGGGTGAGGTACCTGTTATGGTTGTATAGTAGATAGCGGGTAACAAATACGTAGTTACGCCCACCTTCCTTCAGGACGACTCCGCTTTACTATGTTCCACAACGTCTCTTATCAGCTTCATCTTAATTCACTGCTAGCTCACGACTGAAAGTAAGATTTTTAGCTGAATTTATTAGCTTACATCCTTAACACAAGCTTAGAGAAATGTGTTACATTTTAAAGCACACAATAACCACGAGTGGTCCACTCAAATTATCCGGTTACATGCGTAAAAACGTACTAATATCCTTTAATGCTATTTTATGACTGTGTTTGGTCATAACACACGTGTTGTACAAGTCACCTTTTGTGTGCATTCGCGAAGATAATGTATTTTCTGAGCAGCTATTCTCCTTGTTCTTGCCGGATATTGTATGGTATATTTATGAGCAATAACACAATGGATAACATCTGAGGATCGGGGAATAAAACGCCATCTTTCTGATCTCGATTCATGAACCACAAGTGTGATTCATAAATGTCCAACGAGCGGTAAAGAAAACCTGGGTGATTAGATGTTTTATTTATGAAGAAGCAAGCTATTAGCATAAATATTTATGTTTTAATGTTTGGATAGATTCAAGAAGCTGATAACCTGCTTAAGATTTGAATTTCGAGTGAGCTTCCCTTTAAGTTATTCACACCATGCGCCGTAATGCTCACAAATCCTAAACGTTCAAATCAGCAGCTATTTTACTCGTTTTCTTTTCAAGGTACACAATATAAAAATTCTGACAAAATATGAAATCCTAAACATTCGAATAGAAAAAAAATATGTTTATATTTCACCACTTATCTAGAGTAGGTAATGCATTCCACCCAAAAAAATTAATATCGAGATAACAGAGGCAATGTGGTGAAGTCCCACGAGCAAAAATCTGATGTATTGCACTCACATGACTTTCTCTACTCTTGTACTAACCATTCTTACAAACTCTTATTCCTATATCTTCTTCGTGTTAGTTGAGATAAACATTTGTACAAATTATCTTATTGATTATTTCCTCTAGAATTCGTGTCTTTCTTTCCTATCTGTCTCACAGAAGTGTTCTATTTCCAAAGTTCCTATTATGCTTTTACTAGCATTAGGGAAGAACAACGCAACAAGTAACTTCTTTTTCTTGTTGTCTAATTCGGAAAGGTCGAGGGGAGAGATGGGATGGGCGACCGAATTCGGATGAGACGAACGCAATCACGGGCAGGGTCCCTAACTGTTACAGTACGAGCACATTGGACACCGCCCAACTCCACCCACATAGGCCCCTCACCCCCGTCGGTCCCCTCAAAGGCCCAAAGGCAGGTACTTTGGGCTGTCCCGGAAGGACATCAGGGAAAACAACTTTACAAGACGCAAGCCACTAGCCAGTCAAAACTCACCAGCCAGTCAAAACTCACCAACCACCGTAACCAAGTCCTTCAACCCCGAAAATGTACGAGACAAGCAATGTTAGGAATAGAAAATGTACAGAGAGAATGAGTACCCCAGCATTCGCCTAAGCGACAGGCGAAACCAGGAAATCTCCAGGTCAGAGTGAAATACTAATGCAAGGTCTTACATTCTGAGACGGGAACTTCTATGTATATACATATATTTGTAATTTTAGAATCAGAATGTACATATATAAGACTTTTAGGTATAAGTATAATTTTGTATTATAAATTGTGTAGAGAAGCCGCCTCTTGAAAGTATGTTGACCTGAGCACATTTCTGAAGGCCAGAGGACAAACTTCTTTTGTCCTCCCTCGCCGAGGGACGTTTTGCCTAAAGTTCAAGGACACAGCTGGGGAAAGTGCGGGGGTGAGATACATAAAGAGGAAAAATTGGAAGGGAACGAGACTGACGGGCTGTTTGTTGCGAGGTCGCCACGAGGGTGAATCTGTATTGCGAATAAGTATAGTTTCGCGCCAAAAACGTCGATGTGTGAAAGGCGACAGTGATTAGCGTAAGGTGAAGTAAATAGCAATCGTACAACGAAATACCAGAGACTCGCTCAGGTTGGCACTTCGAGGCAATGACGTGGCGGAGAATAAAATCAGAAAACGTCTGTGATGTATTTGTCATCTAACCTCGCGCCTGAGAAATATCCTACTCATGCCTACCTAATCCCAAACAAGATCAACGCAGCGGCGCACAGCGGAGAGGCAGCTACTGCACCGGATGAGCTACCGAGTATTTCATGTGATAGAAAAGAAACCGTCACAAAAGTGGCACCCAACGTACTCTGTTACAAGTGGCTTCACAACCCCGTTACAATTCACACGACTTTCTCTGGTCACTTTTCACATGATCTTCTCTAATTGCTCTTCAACATACCATTCATATAACCTATACGTATAAAGTGGATGTTGATAAGTGAGAAGTTGATAAACCCAACACCTTATGACCGATCACCATGAAAACTAGCACATGTAAATAATTTTACCTGGAGGTTTTTATGCTATCCATTTTGCTATACGACATATTACATCTACATGGTTTTTTGTATTAGGTTTTCTTTTATGCAACACATTCACATACTTGCCCTTCAGCGTACAGTTCATACAGTTTTCTATGACTGAAATAGAATTGTAACATACTGCATTTCCATGGTTTTCTCTACTCAGTTTTCTGTTATGAAACACAATCACAGTTCTTTCTCAACTCTCCTTCAACATACAATTAATATTACTTTATATATAACTGAAATACAAATGCAACGTGTTACACTCACACGAATTTCTCAACTCGCTTTTCTTTTACGTGACACACTCACATGTTCTTCTCTACATGCTCCTCAATATACAGTTTATACAATATACAAGTTGATCAACCCCCATAAAAATTGGCACATCTAAGTGTTTTTTCATTGTGGTTGTATGACATCCATTCTACTATGCACCTAATATATTCATATACTTTTCACTACTCGCTATTCTTTTAGACAACACATTCAGATGTTATCTACTTGCCCTACAATATAATTCATTAATTTTTCTATGATTGAAATAGAAATGCAACGTCTTACATTCACCAGTTTTCTTTACTTTTGTTTCTTCCTGTAGTGTTTGGGGTTCAAGGGCATTCTGTGTGCATCGTGTGTTCCCAGTGTTTTTATTTATTGTGATTTTTTCGAGTTTTTTAACCCAACCAGTTTAACTAACCCTTTATTTAAGTGTATTAAGTACTCATTCCTAAATGTATCCAAATAAATACAAGGCTATTGGGCAAGTCCAACCTAAGTCTGAAAGCTCGAGGGATGAAATCATCAAACCACGGGCAGTGCCGGGTATGGTAATATATTTCATAATATTTTTAGATTTATTTTTATATTTTACCTTATAGTTTTAAGAACCACTATGGCATTGTGCTGTTAAAACAAGTAATTAACCACAGAATGCATCCATGTTTTGAAACTTATATGGTAGGGAAAAATAAAAGACAAAATGGACACCGTTACAAATATGAACCCTAATATACATAGAAAACACTGAAGGTTTCCTATAAATCAGATTTGACATCCAATAAAGGAAAAGAAAAAAGCTTTCACTGTTATGTTCGGCTGTATAAAAAATAAGAAAATCTCTGGTAATGAGATGTCAAAGCAGATAACATAATTACTTAAGACGACAGAACAGGATTCTGAAAAGAGCGCCGTGCCGTGCTTCGGAAGGGAAAAAATAGATTCAGTTCCCGCTATGGGACAGCTGTTTTACAGATAAACCAGGTGAACCGCTTTGGAAAAAAACTTCTTAAAGTAAATGCGGTGCTATAAGCCTTGATATTATACCACCACTACAGGGGCAGGTAATGGGTATTACCAACTTTTGAATAAATTAACTATACACTAAATTATTCCTGAGATAGAAAAGTAATTTAAAAACAAAACGTCTTTAGCATAAACAAATAGTGGCGTAATGAAGAAATGTCTCACCTTATTATATTTGGCGGAAACGTCTGAAGTATAATCAGTGGCTCGTACATTAAGGAGTCTGAAGGTAAATTTACGTACTTTTTTAAATTTACGTGGGAAAAGCTAAGTCACGAATTATTTGTAAAAAAAAATTGGATGTGTTGCACTCACCTTACTTTCTGTAAACATTTGCAGAAATTGCCTTATTGCTAATTTTCTTGGAGGTACAAGAGAAATGTGGGAATATAGTAGGCTTTGAGCGAGAGTCAAATCTTTTAATGCTAGTCGCTATATGAAGGCTTTGAAATTACCTTCTCTTTGCACGGCCAAGAGATTAAAAAGTAAATAACGACCTTCCATTTCAGAAAAGTACTGCAAAACTTACACAAATAACAACGAATACTCCGAAGTGCTTCACTTAATAAAATGCAATTGGACATAAATTGTGTGTTTTAATGAAATTTACGTTTTGTTGTATAGTAAGATTTGGTCTATCTCTTACGGTTTACCAGTTAAGCAAAGGTCATCCAGAGTAAATTGGTCATTTACTATATCCAGAAAATTCCAAATGCACATTTCATTTGTCATAAGAGTATCTTAAACATATGGCATTTTAATCAAAATCGTTGGAGCCATTATCAAGAAAATCAAATTTTCGAAAAATTTTCTATGTAAACATAGTTTAAGGAGGAGGAATTATCTTCAAAATCTTTTTGTTGCATTCTTGAAATAACACCAAATTTAATTTCTAACCTTTTGTTTTTGAGTTGTGCTATTCGCACACACGCACGCACGCACGCACGCACGCACGCACACACACACACACAGAGCTTTTTCTAAAAATGCTTTTTTTCGGATTCAGAGGGCCTCAAAACAAATTTACCTTGAAATTTCGACATCGAAATATTGGGCCGAATACAACACTTCCCCTACTTACTATAACAGCAAAGAAAGTAACACTTCTTAAAGTAAATGTGGCACTATAGTCTTGACATTATACCATCTGAGTCCTACCTCACAAGGGCAGGTAATGGGTATTACCAACCTTTGAATAAATTAACCACACACTAAATTATTCGTTAGCTAGAAAAGTAATTAAAAACAAAATGTCTTTAGCATAAACAAATAGTGGTGTAATGAAGAAACGTCTAACCGTATTATCTTTGGCGGAAACGTCTAAACCATAGTCAGTGGTTCGTATATTAAGGAGTCTGAAGATAGATTTACGTACTCTTCTTAATGGGAGTTTATGTCAGGTGGGAAAAGTTATAGGTAGTTAACGTAGTTACGAAGTATTTGTGAAAGGAAGTGGGTGCATGTCCCAGAATACTCAACCTAACCTATAGATAGCATTTATTGTTTCAAAGAATATCCATGGTAGACGGTACCAACCTTATAAATCTTAAGTTTGACGATGCTTTGTTGTTTAGCAGTCATCAATAGTGCATTTTCTGAGCGAATTTGTAAACATAGATATAACTTGTCATGGTTATATGACACAATATATTCATTTGAAAGATCTTAGTCCAACTAATATTAAAGCTGAGTTAACTCTACTCCGGAGGAGTTTGTTCCTTCATTTACAACAGTAAAATATTGGATAAGAGAGTTAAAAAAGGCTGAGCCTTTGCATCGATTCATAACTATGGAACCATCACTTCACACCTGAGACGAAGAAACAGTTGAAACAATGGACTGAAAGAGGAGAATTGGTTCCAAAAACGCTAAGACAGTTTCATCTTCAGGCAAGCTCATTGTATCAGTTTTTGGGATTCAAGTGGGATAAGTTTCATAATCTCCAAAAAGGGAAAGCAATCAATGGCTAGTACTACGTGAGCTTATTGCAACATTTGAGTGATTAAATCAAACAAAAACGGGAAATTTAGCAAAAAAGAAGGTTTTATTTCATCAAGACAAGGCACCAGTTCACACATCTATCATTGCCATCGCCAAAATCAATGAGCTAAAGTTCCAATTGCTTCCTCATGCATCCTAATCGCCAGATTTAGCCCATTAATTATTTTCGGTTTGCAACCTTGAAGAAATGGCTTGGTGGTAAACGTTTTGCCAATAATGAATCTGCAGTTGATGGCTATTTTCCAGAGATCGACGGTTCTTGCTATAAACAAGGTATCGAAGCTATTGGGCATCGCTGAGGAAATGTATCGAGCTGGAAGAAGACCATGTAGCGAAATAAAGATGTGGTTTTTTTTTCCAGTACTTTTGTGTTTTCTTTGTTAGGTCGTGTACTTCTGGGACAGCCCTAGTAGAAAGGTGTTCTCAGAAGAGTTACAGAGAGTACATGCTTCAATTTAATTTAATTACAGAGGGGCTAAAGAAACGTATATAATGTTCCTAATAAATAAAGACGCAGACCTTAAATTTGGTTAAGATGTAGCCTTTGAGTGAGGACTATCAGCAATCTATGCCTCTGAACAATACCACAAACAGCTGGCTCTAAAATGTACGAGAGTGAAAGTTCTGCAGAAGAAAATTCAATGCTTTTACATAATGCAGCACATATGAAATATGCTTTAGGATACTTCAAAGCTAGGAGTCTAGGGGTGTTAGTTCTAGGGACCATACTGGATTTTTGGTAGTGCTTCTGAGGTCCATACCGAGTGAGAAAACTGGAAAATTTAAACACATAACATCTCGGAAATGATTTTCTCAAAACTTCAGTATCTGATATAAATTGTGTTTTGACAGGATCTACATATTTCGTGCAGTATTTTATCTATTTCTTAATCCAGAGTTATAAGGACATTCCCAGGAAATTAAGGATAGATATTTCATATCCCATTAAACTATCTTTTAATAGATATCGTTATAGCTTTTTTGACAAAATAAAACTGAGGGAAGTTTTTCTTTGTAAAGGCAGGGGAGGGGAGTTTCTTCAACTTCTTTGTATTGCATTCTTGGAAGATACTGAACCAGATTTGATATTTAACAAACTTTTCGTTTTTGAATTATGGTATTCAAAGACACACACTGACCTATTTATAAAAATACCTCATTTTTAATTCAAAAAGTCTCAGACTGTGTTTTCGGTGAAATCCAAATATCGAATTATTGGGTGGTTTTCAAAATCTTCGTGTCAGATCTATGTGAGATACTGTCTGGAGTTTATCCAAGATTATGCTGTTCATAAACACACACACACACACACACACACACACACACACACACACACACACACACACACACACACACACACACACACACACACGGTGTACCAGAATTTTGTCCCGCAGTTCTATTATTATATGCCCACAAATCTAATTTTATAGCTGTGGCTTTCAAGGCACACCCCGGCCCACGAACCCTAACCGAGTCACCCAGTCCAACACACACAAAAACAGCACCCCCCCCCCCCACACACACACACACTTACAAGTGCAAATACACTGACGTTTTTTAGGAAACACATGTTTGCATTCAGTGGAGCTCAAAATATTTCCAGGGAAATTTCAATATCAAACTTTTACATGGAAGAAACTGAAAATTAAGTGAGAAAAATGTTAATTTAATTTTACAAAGTAATTAATTGTGCAGTTATTCGTTTAGGATATTGTACAGGTTTAATTTCAAGGCAATGTATTAGTTTTATGCGAATATAAATTTGGTTAATTCAGGGGCTTTCACTCTTTACCTATAGTCTATGCAGTCCCCCTATTCACCCTGCATATAACGTTCCGCGTCTGCTGCAATAAGCAAAGAAATAATCAAAGGCCAAAAATCTTTAAGGGCGGGGGTTTAAAGGTACAAGTAGGGCGGGATGCAGGGAAAGAATAGTAAAATATTTCACTTATCTCCTGCAGCAAACATGCAACCTCTTCCACCAATGACAACCCCGTCTAACCAAACCGCATCTACCCATAGTCTTTGTTCTCCCTTATAAAGAGATTACCGGATTTCAAATATTTGAACAAAACAAAAAGAAGGGGTAGGACGAGATAAATAACAGGAACCCTTTCGGAAAGGTGCAAAACGGCTACCGATGGTGTTTACAGCCAATCAAATGCGCCCGGCCGGCTGTTTTGGTTTTTGTTTGAGATCTTGACACCTGATAGTAGGTGGTCCGTTCTTCTTTTGTTATCTCTGGCTCATTAGAAAGCCCGCTTGGTGACAACAATAATACAGAAGGTCTTCTATCGGCATGGCTTATCTGAGGTTAATGAAGTCTTTTGCCTGCCTGCGAAAGAAAACGTTTTCCAAGTTTGACACAAGCCTTTATCTCTTGAGTCCATTATCGCGCCCACAGTATTTAAACCTACTCCAATGTTCAGTCAAGCGAGGTGCCTAATAGAGTCTTCAAGTAAGGCTTATTTAACTTTTTTCTCCTAAGCCAGTAGCCGACTGACACCTGCTCAACGTGAAATATCTTAAAGGCTTGAAGCTGCACTGTGAGCAACGGTTTTCAGAAACTATTTTGCAACCAGAGGAGGAGTCTTCCATGTGAATAAAGTAAGTAAAATGTAAAATCCGGAAGTTTACAAGGCCATAATAATGAATATGTAAAGATTAATCGTTTATTTTCATATTATTCAATAACTGCATTTATTTGACCGATTAACAAGATCCAAACTAGTGATAATTAAGGTTAACAATAACAAACTGGAGACATTGCCTCTAACAAGAACATAACGTTAAAGATCTTATGTGCTGCACTCACATGACTTTTTCTACTCTTGTACTAGGTATTTTTACAAACTATTTTTCCTCTATCTTCTTCGTGTTAGTCGAGATAACATTTGCATACATTATCTTATTGTTAATTTCCTTGTAGGTGCAAGGGGAATATGGAAATACAGTAGACTTTGAGTGATAGTCAAATCTTTTAAATCTGGTCGCTATATGAAGGCTTCGAAATTCCGTTTTCTTTGCACGACCAACACACAAAAATGTGAACAATGACCTATTTGAGAAAAGTTTTGCAAAATTTAGACAAATAACAAGGAATATCTCCGAGACGGTTCACTGCACAAAAAATGCATCTGGGCATAACTTGTGTATTTTAACAAGAATTACATTTTGGTATAGTAAGATTTGGGCTATCTGTTACAGGTTAGCAGCTATGAAAAAGTCATCAAGAGTAAGCAGGACAGCAGGCTTTAGCCAGAAAATTCGAAGTATGCATTTCATTTGCCATAGAATATCTTAAACATATGGCACTTTGATCAAAATCGTTAGAGCAATTTTTGATGAAATCATAATTTTTGGAACTTTTTCCGTGTAAAGGGTAGTTAAGGGTGAAAGAATTTTCTTCAAAACCTTCGTGTCGTATCCTTGAAATGTATTAAACTGAAATAACAGCTTTAGTTTTTAACCGACATTTCGTTTTTGAGTTATGCCCCCCCCCCCACACACACACACACACACCTATGCCCAAGCGGAACTGGAATGCGTGGCGGAGCGCCAAAGACTGCTCCAGCGACCACGGCTACGAGGGCCAGCAATTCCAAAGTTAAGCAAATAGAAAAATGAACATCAGAGCCATTGTTTTAAAGGAAAAAGCTTTAGATATGGCCAGTAGATAGTAAAAACATTAAAAAAAAAGGTGTTTAATGTTTTCGCGATTCACTTAAGTAACTCTGGAAGTATTCTATCATACTTAAAAATTTTAAAATGGAGATGTGACTTAATCATGTTTTATTTTATTTGTGATAAAACCTTTCAGAAAATGTTTCACTGTGCATTTTATTTAATACTTTCAAAGGCTGAAGTATTTTACGTTTTTATACTTATATTTAATACTCTGTTCTAATCACTGCATTTTAGTTAGACAAACTGACGTGCTGGTGTGCTGTTAATGTAATCTAAGGCAATTTACTGCTATTTTATGACACCGTTATGCGTCAGACAAATAATGGATAACAATTAAATTCATAGGTGAACTTTGTGCATTCTGCAATATTATGCACGTATCTTTTGTTTTTAATGCAAAACTGCTGTTATAGCTATGTAAAGTAATAGGTATAAGAGAGAATTCTCACTGCAAAAAAAAGTATAGGTGTGAATCCGTAAAGTATTTCTACCTGGGAAAGCTGCTCCTCTAATAGAACTGCAAATCTTGGCTAGATGTAGACTGGGTTTGGACCGAAATACGTACTCTAAAACAATAGGAGATTTTATGATAATGACCATGATAACGATAACAATAAGAACAATAACTATAATCGTCACAAAAATAGATCTGTAGTAAGCTAATATTAAATGGTTAAACTAAATTAGGATGTGTGGCAATAAATACATAGGCTAATGTAACCCTTTATAGTATAGGAACAAAGTGGATTTTTTTTTTTTAGATGGTGCTTTTAATTATTAATTTAAAAGTAGTATAATCCTGTACAAATTGATATTTTTTTGGAATCTTTGTTCTATTGGAGTGTCACATTCAAACAAGAGAAAATTGGTTAACATGTGTATCATAGGAAATTGTTGCCTTGCTGTGACTATTTTACTTTTTTCTGTGCTTAATTTCAGAGCATTTACTTATAAGAGGAGAAATCTAATTTAGTCAAATATAAGGCTATTTTTAGACGTGCTGAATGGCTTGAAGTTGCGCAGTAGCTTTGGTCGAGTTCACGTTTGTATTTATAAGACCATATGCATGTCAGATTAGTATCTCTCCCACTTATGTGTAGTAAACTTCGCGGGGCAGTGCGTGATTAAGCACAGTGTAAGTAATCGGGCTAGATTTTATCACTTTATTGTCTTCTAAACTTTTGCACAAATAGTTTCCTTCTTGTCGTTAATACTGTCAACGGTCTTTCTGATATCACAACTCACAACCATTTATTTCTCATAACCTTGACTCAGTCCTTTCAGTGCCTTTCTTCACTTCCTCTGTCTCTCATACGCTAACTCCGACAGTACAATCACTTGATGCTCATTAAATCTTCTTCACGAAGACCGTGCCACTGACAGACTGGCAGACTCAAAATTGTAACTATAACTGTAATTCTTCCTCCTAACTCCTTCTAACATGACGTAGTCAGATCTTTCTCTAAGGCTCTGGAGAAAAATGCTTTTGCCTTTACCGCTCTAATTGTTGTTAGTCATGTACACACAAATAATGGCGCAAGGCGGTTGACCTTGAACGCTTTTGTTTGCTCGCCAGCTTGGTATGTGGTGTGAGGTAGCTTAGACCCGATAGTCCTTTGTTTTGCGCCGCACCCAGCGTCACAATATTATACACTGGTTATGTAAAACATTTAGTACATTCCAAAAGCTAGGATCAAGGTTTTTACTGTGGTTGTTGGTAGAAATTGTTGAACATTTAACCTAAAAATTATAATTTGAGAGGTGGAATCGGAACTGAGAAATTCGATGCCACAGCCGAATATGATGTAGTGGCAGATAGTCACAATAGTTTAATGATTAGAGCAGCCGTACATAAAGCGGAAATTCTGTGGTTCACATCCTGGCTGTGGCATTCAATTTTTCAGTTCCGATTCTACCTCTCAAACAGCGCCCACAGACGACTTGTGTGTTTAAAAACACCGGCAGTGAGTGGCTGGCATAAATAAACAATAATCACTATCATTATTCTTACTACTATTATTATTACCACTACCACGACCACCACCATCACCATCACCACCACTACCATCACCATCATCACTACCATCATCACCACCATCATTATCACCACCACCATTATCATTATTACTGAGATCAAATGATATCTGTGATAGAAATCACTGTGCGTCTGTTTTTCGAAGTTCTTATGGGGGAGTTCCAGCGTTTAGATGATGGATTCAGGTTCCTTCTTTATATTCCGAAATAGAAAGCTTACCACTTCAGACATGTTGCATAGGAGCCGATTTGCAATGGTTTTCCACAGAGTTTTAAACATTCAATGAAAGAATTTAGTTTCAAGTGAGGGCTCCAGAAATAGCTCTTGAGAATTAATACAATCCTCTTTTCAGCTTGGGTGATTCTCTGTGACCATTCACGGAAGCACGTATTGGTCATATTTCCCATTGATGCCAGGGCGTGAATGCCATGACGTGGGTTTTGAGCACGTGTCTCACAATTGTCTCAGCACCGCCGAAAAGTATCCATCAACTGGCCCGTCCGCCCCCATTCTTTGGCGGCCTACAGGTGGGCACCAGTCTATGAATCAAGCGGGGAGTGCATTAAAAACATCTTCAGCCTCAATTGTATATTTTCAAACACGGCCTCCTGCAGCGTTTTTCGAATGTCCAGCCAGAGACCTTTGTATCATACAAGGGGGCCATGACTGATGAGGATCGCTAATTGAGGGAGAGCAATGCCACCTAAGTAAAGAAAAGGGAAACTTTGTGCAATGCGGTGCTATTCTGGGCAGCCTTTGCCCACTTAAAGTTACGACGCAAGAAGTCTGTTCATTCAAGTTGTGGGCCTCTGTGCAAACATTCATCTTGTTTGCTTCATCCAATAATTTATCTTCTTCTTACAGCTCAGCTCAAGAATGCCTCCCTAGACATCAACAACGTATTATCTGCTTGTACTAAAACAATGGTTCCAAAATAAACAATTTCTCAAGGGTAAACGTATTTGTATAGGAAGTAAAAAAAATTAGATGTGTTGCACTCGCATAACCTTTTCTACTCCTGCACAAACACTTATTTCTCTATAAACTTCATATTAATTTAGATAAATATTTGTAGAAATTATCTTATTGCTAATTTTCTTGTATGTGCACGAAGAATACACTACCTAGGCTTTAAGTGATAGTCAAATATTTTTAGAGTGGTCGCTATATCATTGAAATTGCGTTCTCTTTATATGACAGAGATAAAAAAATGCCTAACGACTTCCCATTTGAGAATGTATTTAAGCACTGTAAAGTTCTGACAAATAATAAAACATATCTCCGAAATGGTTCATTCAAAAATTATAAATTGTGTTTTAACGATATCTACATTTTTTGTAAAGTAAAGACTGATTTAAGAACCTTTATTGATCTTATATTAATTCCAACATCATTATGATTAATTCCTTCACGAAGAACAATCTTATGAACTTTAATCATTAATAAATTCCACGAAGAATTTAAATTGCTTATTTATATTTTACGGTTTACCAGTTGTGCAAAAGTCATCCAGAGTATACAGGAATACATAGGCCATAGCCAGAAAGTTCAAAATATACATTTGCCACAAAAATATCTTTAAAATACAGCATTTTAATCAAAATAGTCAGCCATTTTTGAGATCAAAGTTTTCGAACAATTTTCTATGTAAAGGGTAGTTTAGGGTAGAGGAATTTTTTCAAACTCTTCGTATTGCATCCTTAAGCTTAAACACTGAATTAGGTTTTCACACTTTTCCTTTTCAATTATATTGTTCACAGGCAGACACACAGACACATACTGGTCTTTTTCTAAAAATACTCTTTTTTGTTTGGATTCAGGGGTCTTTAAAACATATTTTCGGTGAATACCTGACATGGAAATTTTGCGTCGAATACAATACTTCCCACTTACTATAGGGAGAAAGTAAATATGTATTCCAATTTTATTTTATTTTTTTTATTTATTTATTTTTTTTTTTTTTTTTTTTGTGTAGATAACAGATATTAAACAAATTTAGATGCAAAAACAGATGTGCTTCATACATAACTCTTGTCTGCCTCTGCTTACGTTGTGTGATACATTACCTTACGAAATAAGAGCAGCACATTAAATTAAAAGAAATTAAAACTGTCATATAAATACTTTTAATATATGGTATTTTAATTAAATTGTTATGACTGTTTTTAAGAATGTTAGAGAGCTTTTCAAGAAAATAAAAAATGCTGATGTAAAAGATAGTTTGGAGTTGAAAATGTTGAAAATTTCCATGTTGGATCTTTGGAAGACACAAATAAAATTCTTAGTTGGATATTTGTCTAACATTCTATTCTTGAGTTACGCTGTTTTAAGGTGCACACGCACGTGACCTCTTTTTAAATATATCCTTTTGGATTCAGGAAGCCTTAAAACATGTATCTCTAGTGAAATCTCGGTATCAAATGCTTAGATGGAATGTTATACCTTGTTCATCAACTAAGGAGTTGATAGAAAAAAGTATAAAACTGAAATTTTACCCATCATCCATATATTTGATGCTTCTTGGCTGACGTCAGGTTGCTAGGAGGCTGAGTAACTGTGAGCAGTTTTTGAATCCTGTCTGGAAAGTTTGTGCAGCAACAGGTTTTTCAGTGTGTTTGTGATAATTCGGGCACTCGTATGTCAGACTTTTCGGATATAAAAGTAGAGAGATTAAAAAATAAAAAAGTATATTAAAACATAACCGAAAAAGTAATTTACATGAGTGCAACACACACAGACACACACACGCACGCACACACACAAACACACACACACACACACACCAGGCGGCCCACTCCAGCCGGCATTGGGGTAACTAGATCTTCTGGGGTGCGTAAGCTTTGTTATGCTTGTAAGAGAAGCGGGCGGGATCCCAGGCTAGTGTGTGTAGCATGTGGTAATATACCAGAATAGTCTTATTTTCCACCGCACTTACAAGACTCTTATTTTCCAGATAATAAACTCATTCCTAACATGCTGTCACTGTCTAACACACTGTCTAGAGATTGTAAATTGCCGTAACAAAATCCATGCAAACATGAGGGCACGTAATGTTTCAAGGGCATTTCTTTGTTTCTTATTAATGATATTACAGTATTTTATTATTATTTTTAGTTATTATTAGTGTTATATTATTGTATTATGTTATTTACATTGTTTATATTATTAATGTTGATATTGTTTTATCCTTATTGGTGTATTTATCATCATTATTAGGTTTTTATTTTAGCTAGTTAATGATAAAAATTAAATTACTCTTGTTTCTTGCGTTTACAGTTCCTGCTTCATCAGATGTGAGCGATGGCAACTGTTGCAAGAGTGTGCCGAACCATTGATTACATCTAGAAACAAAAAGGCCGCATAATTAGGAGGTAAACACAGTTGTGAATGCACGAGTACTAGATCTGACAATGATCTCTGATGTGCCGCTGCTATTTAGGATTAGTTATGGACTGCTGGGTATCACTGCAAATCAAAAGGATATTAATTACCATGCAGTATTTGGTGGATTCACACGTGGCAGTTCACTTGCGCATCAAACGGCCCGACGTTGGAATTGCGGGCGATGGTTGGGAAGATTCACCTTCAGTGAGTATTATAGATATAGGTTATACAGAAGAAGGGGACACCTAATCTATTTTGGCTACCATTTTGCAGGAGAAAGCGATGAAGTGAAGGAATCAAGGCAGTCAGGCGAAAGACCCACGTGGAAGTCCTTAGAAGCTCCAGGTTTGAAGACCCATCCCACTGCAGGAACTTTCTAGAGAGAGCGATGAACGACCCGCAAACCAAGCAGCCCTCTAATGTCCACGAGGAGTATTCTCGGTCAGAAACCTAGCACCCATAGCATTCACCCACCACCAGGAAAACTACGCAAACACAAAGATCAGATTGGGAATCAATCTGAATTGATGGGATCGAGTCTCAGCCTCCCAAAATTCAGCATCACACGCTGTCCAGCCTCTTTGGGGACGCTTCCAAATTAGCTGCTATTCCCCACCTCCTCTTTCAGTCGGAGGGTGAATCAGCTTGTGGCGTGTAAGCTTACTCAGCCTTAAAACACACAATTTATGTCAAATACTTGTTTATTTTCTTTTTTCTTTTTTTTCTTTTGAGTGAACCATTTCCGAGATATCCTTTATTACTTGTTTGAACTTAATAGGAACTTTACAAATAGGAATATGATATTTCTTTTTTTATTTCTTTGCCATGCAAAGGGAGGCATAGTATAACAACCAGCTCTTGAAGTATTTCACTATCGCTTAAAGCCAACTATATTCCGACATTCCCCTTGCACCTATAAGAAAATTAACGAGTAGGTAGTATTTGAAAATGCTTATGTCGACTAAAATGTAGTAAATAAAGAGATAAATATTAGCAAGAATAATTTATATAAGAATGAGCGTAGATCTACTTATATTTGTGAACAGAGTTTCTCCAAATTGAACTGTACTAAAATAAGTTATGTGACAATCACTTGTGTATCTTCTAAGGCTCACTTCGACTTTGACCAAATATTGATAGATTTCCTAAACTAAAAGTACCAAAGAAGTCACTACTGAATAGATGCATATCGCATAATATTTGGATGTGCTTTCGTAAATCAAATACAATGCACATATAACCAAACCGCCACTGCAACCAACTGAGTGTTACAAGAGTGATGAAGTCCGCATACAATGGAAATAGGTAAATCCAAACTCCTCTCTTTCGCAAACGTTAGACGTCACTGGCCTATAGTAAGCAGAGGAAAGATACCACTCCACCAAATAGTGCGATATAAATAGTAAACAGAAAATACAAATTTTGAAGTTCCCTGGACGAAAAAAGATACGCATTTAGAAAAATTATAACAAAGTTAGGAAAAAAACACAAACACGGGCTCGAGTGTGTGTGTGTGTGTGTGTGTGTGTGTGTGTGCGTGCGCGCGTGTGTGTGTGTGTGTGTCCGTGCGTGCGCGCTCGCGCGTGCACGTCTGTCTCAGCACAACTCAAGAATAAAAAGTTTCATAAATACCAAACGCCAGAACGCCTGATTACCTTTGCTAATATGGCTTCCAATTGCCTTGCTTCAACACGTAACTTGCTTGGCTAGTAGCTTTTTATCCATTGGCAACATTGTAACTCGTGCTTCTTATATCATGCATTATTTTAATATATGGAAATTCTTTATTACACATCTCTTCTCCCTATCATATTTTTAAAAACATTATTAATCTTACAAGTAAATAATCACAATATCATCTTGTGAGTGAGTGAGTGAGTGAATGAGTGAGTAAGCAATATTTATTCCAACAATTTTAATTATACAAATATACTCCTAGTCTGTTACAATAATAAAATAAATAAAATATAATTATAACCATATTTTCCACAATAAAACAAATATAATGATTTTAACGACATTTCCCAGCAGCAATGACAACTAGAAATGTACACAGTTTATTTCTCCACCTTAGAGTTACTTATTTCTATTACTTCCCTTTATATTTAACGTCTGTCAAAAAGGAAGAAATTGTAATAAGCTTCAATGTAAAAAGGTCATTAATAGGTTATAGATTTTTAAAAAATGGAATTGGGAGAGAAAAATACATTGAAGTATGCAATAAAGAAGCGAGAATAGGGGAGAGATGGACGAAATGGTGTTGAAAACACAGATAGAGTTTAGTACCCAAGAAACAGAACAATTTTACATTAGAGTTAAAAGTTAGATCAGATGAATATATGGAGAAAACAGGAAAATATTTAGGAAAAATAATGTTAAAATGGGTAAAGGAAGAATGAGTAAAGAGAGGATGGAAAAGGGTATTGAGGATTAGAAGTAAACAATGGCTAAAGTGAACTCATTTCCGTAAACAATTACCTCGATGAACATAAGTAAAGAAAAGGGTAAGGTTTCGTGAGAATGGATACATGAATGGAAACCTTACGAAACAGCTGGATTATAGTCAATACTTCCTCTACCTCATACATTCAAGGTACATACCTCTTCAGTATGGATAGCACTTTAGTACTTCTGAAATAATGTCGAACCTTGGGAAATCTGTTGCATATACGTGTCAAGAAGACTTTGTTATTACAATGAAACACTTTATAAGTATGAGGTTGTCCTGTTTTCTCCCAAGTACCATCTCCTTTATACCTGCTTTAAATAGGACAACTCAAGTACTCACGAGTGGGCCAATCCTCTGTTCGTCGCACACAAAACGGATGAACAGCCGTTAGTTGAAAGGTTCAGTTTCAACAGAAAACGCCATCATACTCAAGCTGAGTTAGGAGACTTCAGATTTCATGAAGAATCTTCCTTTAGAGTGTGGTTTGTATACATCATTGTAATTATCTGACTACAATACTGAGAGAATCTGTCTCACGTGTGATTATTAACTACAACATTATTCAATAGATGGTTCTATTATTTATACATTCATTGTTGCTTGGTTGAATAGGCTTTGTTTATATAGTTCCTTGAAATTTCTGAAAGAATGGCTTATGTTGACTATCTCTGTGATCTTGTGGGTAGCACGCTAATTTCCAAATCCAGAGATCGGGGTTGGATTCCCGACTGGAGAATGGAAATTTTTCTTTAACCAGGGTTATTACTAGGGCCCGGATTTTTAGGTTCCTAAAATTAACATTTTAGTTATTTTTATATCTTAAAAAAGTTTTTTTTTAGTTCTTTAACCCCCTGAAATAGTTTTTATGTTATTATTGTTTATTAATTTTATTATTAATTGTCCCCTTTTTATAGCAATGTTGCGGATATGTCCTGTGGATCCTTTGTGCTGCTCAATATCCGATTTTTGGCTAGAGGGCACCTGGAAAATATCTAAATAAAATTATAGGTTATACGCTATGTACATTATAACAGGTGTTTCATCCTTACCTGCATTCCAGCATTCGAGAACAAATCGTACAGGTTCTGCTGTACGGTATGTTTATCTGCACAGCACCTAGCCGCTTAATGCAACTTTATCTGTGCAGTATAGAAGATGTTAATATTTGTTCAAGCTTTTGTGTCTGTGGGCATTGTTTCTTTCGCTTATGGCAGATTTGGTAAAATATTACTTTGCCATCTGTGTTGAAGTTCGGATCGTTAGCTATCCACTGACGAATCAACCACCTTCGAGATGAGCTGACTAGGCATGACACTGGCTCCTTAAATTACCTGCTTAATCTAAGGAAAATTAACTTCTAACGATGTAGTAATTGTATGCATTAACAATACACGAACACAACGGATATCTACTGTTTTTAAACACATTGGCTTGAGTTTATGACGGGTTCTCCAAATGACCCCTTTCCCCTCGACAACAGTCCAGCTTGCAACAATACAGAGCTTGGTCCCACCCAGCTAAATACAAGTCATTTACCTCTTGCATTGTTGTCACTACTCCTCTAAGCATGCATAAGTGAAAAGACGTAGCAGAGGTGTAACAAAGTCCATTCATAATTTCACAAACCTTTTATTTTCCCATTTTAAAATAAAGTTTTTTTCATAGCAGATTTTTTTCATTTTAAAATAGATAGGAGATTTAGCCTATTTTAGGTTTTAAGGTCTTATTTAGCCATTTTTAGGTTATATAAGATTCAAGCATTTGGCTTCGATGATCATGAAACAGATAAGTATATTAAACCACTGCAGTTAACTATCAAGGAATAAAATAGTTAAAAAACTAAGAATCCGGGCCCTAGTTATTACCCATCCTTCCTAGATTCTGGAAGTATGAGTGAGAGTGTAAATGTGTGAGTGAGTCATTGAGTCAGTGAGTGTGGGGGTTTAAGGGCCCTTCGACAACGTGGTCATTTGGGACCATAAATGTGTGAATGAATTTAATGTTTATAAAGTTATTAAATACACCCAATGTAAACAAATCCAAAGAAAACAAGTGAACATGTGTGAACTATTCAAAAGGCAAAGTGGCCGATATGAGCTTAGATGTTAAAGGAATTATATGAATGGAGCAAAATGGTTTATGCTCCTACTCTATTTTTACTTCCTCTACAACATTTAGTAAAGTAGAGGAAGTGATGTATTCCACCCAAAAATTCGATGTCGAGATTTCACCGGAAATATGTTTTGAGGCCCGCTGAATCCAAAAACGAATTATTAGAAAAAGGTGTGTGTGTGTGTGTGTGTGTGTGTGTGTGTGTGTGTGTGTGTGTGTGTGTGTGTGTGTGTGTGTGTGTGTGTGTGTGTGTGTGTGTGTGTGTGTGTGTGTGTGTGTGTGTGTGTGTGTGTGTGTGTGTGTGTGTGTGTGTGTGTGTGTGTGTGTGTGTGTGTGTGTGTGTGTGTGTGTGTGTGTGTGTGTGTGTGTGTGTGTGTGTGTGTGTGTGTGTGTGTGTGTGTGTGTGTGTGTGTGTGTGTGTGTGTGTGTGTGTGTGTGTGTGTGTGTGTGTGTGTGTGTGTGTGTGTGTGTGTGTGTGTGTGTGTGTGTGTGTGTGTGTGTGTGTGTGTGTGTGTGTGTGTGTGTGTGTGTGTGTGTGTGTGTGTGTGTGTGTGTGTGTGTGTGTGTGTGTGTGTGTGTGTGTGTGTGTGTGTGTGTGTGTGTGTGTGTGTGTGTGTGTGTGTGTGTGTGTGTGTGTGTGTGTGTGTGTGTGTGTGTGTGTGTGTGTGTGTGTGTGTGTGTGTGTGTGTGTGTGTGTGTGTGTGTGTGTGTGTGTGTGTGTGTGTGTGTGTGTGTGTGTGTGTGTGTGTGTGTGTGTGTGTGTGTGTGTGTGTGTGTGTGTGTGTGTGTGTGTGTGTGTGTGTGTGTGTGTGTGTGTGTGTGTGTGTGTGTGTGTGTGTGTGTGTGTGTGTGTGTGTGTGTGTGTGTGTGTGTGTGTGTGTGTGTGTGTGTGTGTGTGTGTGTGTGTGTGTGTGTGTGTGTGTGTGTGTGTGTGTGTGTGTGTGTGTGTGTGTGTGTGTGTGTGTGTGTGTGTGTGTGTGTGTGTGTGTGTGTGTGTGTGTGTGTGTGTGTGTGTGTGTGTGTGTGTGTGTGTGTGTGTGTGTGTGTGTGTGTGTGTGTGTGTGTGTGTGTGTGTGTGTGTGTGTGTGTGTGTGTGTGTGTGTCATATTGTGGACAGCATAACTGAAAAAGGAAAGGTCAGGTACAAACCAAAGTTGGTATTTAAGTTTAATGTCTTTCAAGGATGCGACACGAAGATTTTGAAGAAAATTGCTCCACCCTAAATTACCCTTTACATGGAAAATGTTTCGAAAACTTTGATTTTCTTGAAAATGGTTCTAACGATATCGATTAAAATGTCATATTTTTGAGATATTCTTATGACAAATGAAATGCGTAGTTATAGCCCAGATGACTTTTTAGGTTAGTATTCTGTTGGGCGACGTCATTTCCTATTGGCACCTAAGTATTAGTTACGTCATTTCCTCCTCGTACCGTAATTGATAAATGTATGGTAAATTTAGCTTACACTACTAATTATGTGTTTGCAATGATGAACTTACGTATCAAATTTTGAACTTAAATTTGTTCTTTTGCACCATCTTATGCAAACTTTGCCGTATATGAAGGATAAAAGTTTCCACCGTAAAAATGTTGATATGATTGGACCTTATACACTTAACTTTATTGAGCATTAAACACGATGTGCGAGCTTTTGCCCCTCTCTGTCTACATGAAACTGGAACAGGCTTACAATCGAGACAGATGTGAAAATTTTTTGAAAACATTGAGATAAAAATTGCAAGATTTTTAGTTACCTATCAGTACCCTTAAGAAGGAGAGCTGGTAAAGGATGGCAAGACAGCAAAAATTGGAGCGTCGCTTGCTTCCCACCCCGTGTTTGAGATTTTCCTCGCGTTTTTCCCTACTCCCCCTGCAAGTCTCAAGTAGGTTTTGATACTAAGGCTTGCAGAAGATGCGACATGGTACTCGAGGATCTCAAGTGGTTGTTGCCTGGTTACCGAACTATTAGCCAACAAAAGACGACGTAACCGCGTAACCCATCCTTTTCAGGATAAGGAGTCATTGTGACATCGTGTGAGCGTGTTTGGAGGATATGTTACGATCTAGCCTCTTATAATACTGCCAGGACATCTCTATTGGGATTACACGGCCGAGAGCCAGGAGGGAAGCAAGGTTCTTAAGCTGTAATTATGAGTATTTCTTTTTAAATGTCGATGCTCTCAGTTGTGGTATTGCCTCTTGCTGGACAGAAGGGGAACAGTAATCTAACATACTGGATGTTCAGAACTCGCCTCTCTGGTGTCTGTGTCTACCAAAAGGTACAGAGGATCAACTAAACTCTGATGTGTGCATTCAAAGACTTTCCCTATTCATCCTGCACAAAATGACCCTACAGACACTTATTCTTCTTTCTACTTAATGTCAATCGAGATAAACTGTTTAGAAATGCTCTTATTATATTTTCCTTAAGATACAACGGAAATATGGGCCTACATTATGCTTAAGGCACACTCAAATCTTAATAATGATCCTTAAGTGACGTCTGTGACATTGCATTATGTCCAGGACACATAAAAACTACTTCCCATTATAAGTACTTACTTGAATAGGAGTATCTTGAAAATAGTTCACCTCATAAAAAATAATTTGGTGTAAGTGCATTATTTTAACGAGATCTAGACGTTTTGTATAGTAAGATTTTGTTCATCTCTTACGGTTTATCAGTTATGTAAAAGTCATCCAGAATGATAGGGACTGCTGAGGACATTACCAGAAAATTTATTATACATATTTCATTTGGCATGAAAAAATCTTAAACATATGGTAAAATTAATAATAATTAATAGTAATTATGAGAAAATGAAAATTTTTGAACAATACTCCATGTGAAGGTTAGTCTGAGGCGGAGGAATTTTCTCGAAAATCTTCATGTGCATCCTTGGAAAAAGTTTATCTTAATATTATATTTGGTATTCAACTGTCTGTTAGATTGTTAGCTATGCAGTTCTCTCTCTCTCTCTCACACACACACACACACACACACACACACACACACACACACACGCACACGCGCACGCGCACGCACGCGCGCACACACACACACACTTTTTCTAGAGCTGCTGTTTCCTTTTAATTCCCAGATCATTTCGGTAACGATTTTTTGGATGGAAAGCAATAGTTTTTTTTATAAAAAGTGGGTGGCTATATTAAATACTCCTTGGATATGTAATACTCCTTGGATAGTTTAAAAAGTGTACTTGTGATATTAAAACAATAGCATGTAATATCTTGAAAATAGTTAAAGCCACAAGAATTGGGATAAATTGTGTGACTTTCTCGATCTACCAGTATGTTTCTTGAAGGTAACTTGTCTATCTCTTAATTAACAGCTACACTAAAGTATATGGAGTGCATTTAAAATGAAGAAAAAAAATTGCAGGTTGAGAACTACTACATGTTAAAAAAACATGACGAGGAGCAAAAACTTTCTTCTTAACCCTTATCAAGCTAAACGAGAACAAGCCACCCTAAATAACCTTTCTTGTAAATTCCTATTTGCGGTTAAACTCAAAACATCAAAAATTATCAGGCCAAACATTAGCCTGCCAGCAGTTTGAACGGATCATTATTTGCAGAAATTTTAAGATACATATTTTATTAGTCATTAAAATATCTTAAAAGTATTGTACTTTAATCAAAATATTTAAACACTTAATTTTTGAAAATCAAATCTAGAAGTATTGTCTATATTTGTAACTTAAAGTACCAAGTTTGTTATTTATTTTGTATTACGTAGTCAAGTTATACTATTATATGTCAGACGGACGGACAGACAGACAGACAGACACACACATATTCTCTCTCTTGTACCCCATTGGCCAAGATCCTTAATCCACAGTGGAATGGAATCTGCAATTCATCTCACCAGGAACGTACTCATAAGCTGAGGCTTTTGCAGGTTTTTCTCTGTTCTCATAACTGACAAAAGCCTTCAAGTACCTACCACAGACTTAGCCCTGAAAGTTTCCTAACTAAAATGTCCTTTTCCAGTCATTTCATTTGTTCTATCATCAGCAATTCAATATGTGATGACCAAAACCGTGGACAGAAAGTACTTCTAAAATAATTACCTTGGAGTCAATGTTCTTAGTATAGATTAGTAGTAAAGAGCATTAAGTACAAGATTATTGCTATTCGCTCTCATATGAACTCCAGAGTATCTGTGAAAACAGCTTGAACAGTATTGTGTATCCAGGGCTGTGCATTGGAGCGTATTGATTCTATTTAAGGACAGGATTTCTAACAAATACGCATTAACACCGACAACTTGTTCTCCATTACACCCTTGTGGTCAGCACCTGGGTAATCCTGTCCAATTAACCGAACCAATCTCAGGAAAGACCTCTTCAGTCCTTGAAGACACCGACTAATGGAATATCAACCTTGGTATTCCACTTGTAAGATATGTGGATCCATTGTGAGAATGACTATCTTCCACGTCACGAGCACAAGAAACGGGCACAAATTCGGAGGCTTTTAAAATAAGGTAATTGACTGAGAAAGAAGCTCAAGGTGTCACTGTGATGTATTCCCAATACCTGGGCGGTCCTTCACGCCTTCTCATTGTCGACCTTGGTGGTCAGCTGAGTCCAGTTAAAGAATCAGGTGATTTAAACTTCAGGGCAAACTAACTCCATTCTACTCGTTCAGAATCTTATAGCCTATTTTACACCACGGTAACTTTGTGCTTAAATGGAAACCGAGGGTTCCACATTCTTTGGCACATTCATGAAGAGGGAATTCCTGCCCACCGAGGGAGCTTGCAGGACGTTAGACTAAAAAAATCTTATGGTTTTCTCTACTCTTGTACTAACTATTCTTACAAACTCATACTCTATCTTCTTCATGTTAGTCGAGATAAACGTTTGCAGAAATTATCTTATTGCTGATTTTCTTGCAGGTAGCAGGGGAATATGGGAATACAGTAGGCTTCGAGCGACGATCAAATCTTTTAAAGCTTTGAAATTCCGTTCTTTTCACACGGGCAACGGATAAGGAAGTGAATAGTGACCTTGTATTTGAGAAAAGTTTAAATATTGCAACACTCGCACAATATGCGTAACTAGAAATATCTCCGAAATGGTTCACTTCACTCTAACACACGCACACACACACGCACGCACACACACACGCACGCACGCACACACACACACACAAACGCACACGCACGCACACACACACGGACCTTTTTCTAAAAATGCTTTTTCTTTCTTTTTGTGAATTCAGGGGGCCTCAAAACACAATTTCTAGTGTTTCGACATCGAAATTTTGGGTCGAATACAATACTTCCCCTACCTATTACACACACCACGGAAAGCAAATATGTAATGTGTAGCATTCACCTGAACTTCTCTGCTCACTCTTACAAAATGGTATTGTTCAATTTGTTATTAATTTAAATAAACATTCATATCATTTACACACTCTGTTGAGAGGATACAGTATGTAAAACGATAGTGAGATTTTAAAGGACGTGTCACTTTGTGATGGCTTTATAACCCAATCTTCTTCCAAGATCTCGAGAGGAGCCAAGAAGGGAACAAATACACATTTACCACTGGGGAAAGTTAATTGAAAATTCAATCCAATAAGAAGGGATATCTGCTTTAAGAGATCTACATTTATGTGTGGCAAGACTTCGCGTACTTTATATTATCATTATACAACAGTAATTCAAAATTAAGAGGACTTTATAGTATACTCCAAGATAAGAATTTTGTTTGTGGTGTAGATATTTAAGAAAAAATAATTTTTGATCAAAGCTGTCAGTAACAGATTCGAGTAAATAAAAAATTTAGAAGAATTGTCCATGTAAAGATTAGTCTGGGATGGAGAATGTCTTTAAAAATGACATGCGTGGAGCATACTGAACATAAATGACGAATTTTGTATTTGATTTTTTTATTGTTCAGTTATAGATTTTTTCCCCCCTTTTCTTATTTTGCGGAGAGGGCTCAATAATGTGCTCGTTGAAATCTCAATATGGAAATGTTGGTTGGAATACAATATTTTCTTTGCCTACTTGCTATTTGGTAGAGAAAGTAAATTTTACTGTGCCATTATATCACAATCCCATCTCTACCGAGCTACATTATAAATTAGTTCTAGAAATGGTTATATTCCTGCTGCTATGATTGGTAGAACTTGTTTAAAGACACATCTGGTTTAGTTACATCGCATGGCTTTCGCTCTCCATTTTCCAACAATCTGTTCCTACAAAAACTTACTATTCTATGTAATTCATATTAATGGACATACTGTTTGTAGAAATAGTTTTATTACTTATTCCCTTATAAGAAGAATGGGAATGGGGAAATGCAATAGGCTTAAAAGATCATTTAATCACTTAAGAGCTGGTCACTATGTGATTACATTGAAACTCCGTTTTCTTTGTATAAACATAAAAAATAACAATGAATTCCGACCTGAGAAAATACTTTTGAAGCTGGTTGCTGCCCACGTTGAAGTGTTTTGGGCGCCTGTGAACTTAAATTCCTAGTATGTCTGCTCGTTGTTGTACCTGGCTTTACTCGAGCGGTGAGATTCCTAAGTCGGGGTATGCGTGAGTGTTTATTGGTTAAAGGACAACAGGGATTCGTTATATATACGATTTGATTAATCTTCAATTTCACAGTTACTAGAAGTTGCTGACGGATGTAATACAATGCAAATTGAGTATTACTTGTAGGACTGGTAACTAGGTATATACAGGAATATAACCCTTCACGTTATGGGCAGACAGCTGTTACAAAGAAATCCAAATGCGTGTTGCTAGGCCGCCCCGTAGCCGAGTGGTTAGACCATTCGCTTCTCACCAAAATGGCCCAAGTTTGATCCCAGGCAACCGCAGGGATTTGTAGTGGACGAAGTGGCGCTGGGCGGGTTTCCTCCGAGTTCTCCTGTTTCCCTCGCCATCTCATTCCACAGGTACTCCAGTTTCATTCTATATATCATCAGTTTCACCGCCTGCGGTGCCGTATATAGTAAAACCGGGCATTAAACACTACAGTGCGTGTTGCCTTTTTAGGAATCCATCTACTTCCAAGCGACTTGCGATGTACCCTTTCACTTCTCTAATTCTTGTAACCACCCAGTTACCAGGAGTCGTCCAGCGATGGTAAATTTCTCGAATTTGTAGCTGGTCCCTAATGACCACCCTCTAGTGCTCTGTTAATTAACTAACAACATTTTCACACTTTAGCATGAAACACATTCGCTATACAATATAATTTACACACGTTAATTTGATACAACATATTTCTCTGATTTTATATTTTCTCTCTACAGGACTATCTTCTTTAAATTCATGAATTATTGATCCTACTTTATTAAATCCCTTATTATTTTAACATGAATATTTATTTTATGATCTAATTTCAACACAAAAAATGGTATATTTTGGTCATTTAGTATTACCTTAAACTATATTTTGCATACGATCTTGATAATTTTGCGTTCCATCTTCATCTAAGAGAAGCTTCCATTAAAGAGCATGCATTCAATTTTTGTTCAATGGGTTTCAATGGCGCATGAAGATTGTCTCTTTTGTAATCTGTACGGCAGCTACCGGTGGAATACAAAAGGGTGGGAGGGGTGAGATGGGGACAGGGTAAAAAAGCGAGTCCTCCCCATTGTCAAAGGGTCCTACACCCCACTTCTTTTAACGTATATCTTGAGACTCTTTTTTCCCTAACAACCACTCGAGTGCATCATTATAATATCATATGATACTAATATTATAACATGGAGGAAAACCACATCCTTGAAATGGGGACGGAGGAAAATAAAGCAAGATGGGAGAAAGATATTCCGCGTGTTACATGCACCAACAATTTTCCCTTTCATGGAGTCAAGCTCGCTCTCTGTCAATTTAACTAACCCCACGTCATAATATTTTTATGATGATTAAATTAGTTTACGTATAAGGACATGAGAACCCTTACTCGAGAGCCGTTAATTTAGTTCTTAGAACCTTATCGTCGTGGCAGCACCACAAACCACAGTCCCTCTAATGAATACCTCCACATGGTTCATTCTTGATGCTGTAAGTATATATACCTACCTATATACTAAATTAATTTACAATATAAATTTATAACATACTGGAAGGAAGTTGAGTACATCATAAAATATATGTACTTAATATATCTTAAGGGCATATTATAGTTTGAGGTAAAACGAATCGATATTTTTCTTTCACTATTGAAATTTCCATTCTTCCCCCCCCCCCCTCAAGTGATACTTAATATATGGGTTGTTATACATTTCATAGTTGTCAAAATTGTATTTAAATAACATGCTGCATCTTATTGGACATTTTCTGGTTTTTTAGTTTTTCTATATTTTCCCGTGACTTCTACATGCACGTACCATCTTCTCCAAAACTGATTCATCTAGGAAACCAAATTTTCTGAGCTACTAAAAGTTTACATGAATTTTAAAATAAGTGCAGCAGTTTTGCCAAATTTCACACAATTCATAAACTACATAAATTGAGCTAACTTTGTTGTTTTTAAATATTCAATATAAATTAGGGTTTTTTGAAAGAATAATCCACTTGTTTTGTCAAAAATACTATTTTCTGAGCTCACCATAAGTTTAAGCTCATTAGAGCAGAGGCTGCTTCGAATGTGTGCACCTAAATTGATGCTGAAATTAGGATGTCAAAGTAAATACCGCATTTTAAAAGAATAAGGGGTGCGATGAAATAGGATGAATAATTAATCTACTTAGAGAAAAGATAGTCCAGTAGAGGGTAAACATAAGATCAGAGAAATACATTGTATCAAGTTAACGTGTATGTATAGCAAATTTGTTTCATACTACAGTGGAAAAAGGTCGTTAGTTAACAATCATTAGGGACAAGGTACAAATTTGAGAAATTAACCGCGGCTGAGTGATTCCAGGTAATTGGGTAGTTACAAAGAATTAGTGGCAAACACTTACGCATGCCCTGAGTTAGGAATCTGATTGCTTGAGTGAAGCCACGTACAATAGCAAGCAAAGATATTGTGGATTTAATGTCCACTGGCACCCAAAACACTTCATCGTGGATCAGCAACCTACTTCAGAACAGGCACCATCGTCGAGAGGCGGGATTGCTGTTTCATAGTGAACATCAGTATACCAAAATTATTTTTCGGTGCACTAATTTACATGGATATCACATGGCTTACTTTAGACCTACAAACGTAATTTTCACATATTCTCTACTCTAATTACTGCAAAATGTGTAGAGCAAGAATTATGATTAAAGCTGCAATGGTTAAAGTGATGTTCATGGTGTTTAACTACGATATGCCCTTAATAGAACTAATGGTGTCAAGCAGGTTAAAAGGGATCAACCTATGAAATTTTCAAATCCTATATTCCTTATTCAATAACCTTAATTATAACCTTCTTTACGTTACATACTAACACTATATACGAAACTTAATTCCCAAACTTTCAGGCAAATGCATACTATAGTTTTAGAAAAAATATGTTCTTTTTTAACTGTACTACAAAAAACGCTCCTTGCAGGTCAGGAATAACATTTTATAATATGTAATATAAGCCATGACAGAAACTGAAAAAATGGAGCAGACAATGTGTCTAATCCATGGAGTAAAGATGATGACCGATGGATATTTAATACACAACATTCATATCAAAAAATTATTACTGTAGAAAAAGTTCATGCTTGTTAGATTCCAACAATTTTGTAAGAATATTTAGGTACATAAATAGTTTAATTTGGACAAATACTAAGAAAAAACTTTATATTATGATGTTAAAGATCTAGTGTGAAAAATCAAACAAGTTGGTAAAAAACAGAACCGCAAGGAGTATTTTGAACGTTTACATCCGCAGAAAAAATGCATTATTAGAAAAATGACTTTAAATCATTTAAAAGGCTATCAGCACACGCCCACAGTCCGTTGAATGTTGATGCAACATGTATTTAAATTAAAACTAGCTGAAATCAAATTGGGTCTACTTATTTACAAGAAAATTTTTATCCACAAAAATCCAAAATTACTATTTTCATTTTTTTTAAATTTCGTACCAAAAGAGGTATGGTGTCATGAGGAGTTGTATTGTGAAAGCTTTGCATTAATATCCTAATTGTAAATAATACTTCAAGATATTTCAAATATCAGCAATACGCTCAAGCGTCAATTCTGCTTTTGGAGAGGAGGGGCGTCACAAGAGCTTTCGGTACGTGCTAAAGCTTACTTCGAAGTAGGTACATTTAAAACGACTACTACAATTGGGGGTTACTATCATAGCACCATAAACTAGTTGAAAAGTTTCTCCACAGGTGCCTCTGTAAACATTTATGAGCGCATGTTTTATAAACAGCGTTTGTTGTTTTATTTCCATTGGTTTGCACTACCAGCACATAGGAGGTAGAGGAAATATTGCATTTCAGACGCAATTTTGATAGTCTTATTTCACTGTAATTTTACGTTTTGAGGTCCCCTCAATGAAAACACCTCATTGCGTAACCTTCTGGCCCAGATATGTGCGGTAATTGGCCTTGCTTTGGAACTCTTTATCGCGAGACCGACCCACTCTGCGATATTCTCTGTACCACGCCCACTTACTAATCAACCAGCGCTGCATGTTACGGGAATTACTTTCCCCATTGTTTCTCATATTTTAATTTAGACCATATGGAATGTTACACTAGAGTGTTCTGTGATGTTACATTCATTCACTCAGAGGAAACCCAGTCAAGATCTGTCAAGACATTTAGTCTGGTAACTCCTTTGGGGACACGTGCGAGGCAATAACTTGAAACCTTGAATCACTTCATTTCTTGTCTACTATAAAGTTAAACGCAACCACCTTCACTGAAGCAAAACATAAGTGTCGAAAAGTTATTGAAGTTTTATTTTAAGACACTAGAGTATCGAGTTATAACGTTTTTAATTTGTAGAAATTAGCTTTGCTTTGTTTGTTTAATCGAATACTACACACGCGTCTTTCTATATCTAACGCTTCGTACGTTTCGGCAAAAGAAAGGTAAAAAAGTTTATATGCACTTCAGTTGTAAATTTAGTGTTATGCCTTCTTTTAGTGTGCAAGCCATTATTTACGAAAACAAAGCGAAACTAAGTAATTTGATGTATTTAAGAGAGAAAACAAAGCATTATCCGCGCTGTTAATTGGATGTTGGAGAGGATGTTAACAATACCAGTAATTAACCAGCCATAACAACGTATCCAGGGATTTTCAAGAACCCTTGCCCGGTCTTTAATCAGTTTTAATTAACTAATCCAGGCATTCTGAAGATTGTTGTGCCAGCAGGCCGACAGGTGCAGGCGAAAATCCTTTTGCACTTCTTGGAGCGCTGTCGGATTCCTCTAAAGAAAGTGAAAAACTTCCAGGACCGCAGCAAAAATGTCTGGCAGCCAGTGACTTGAAAAGAAAAGAATGTAGAAAGTTTTGCTCTGCTACTAAACACGTGCACAATGGTGTTGGAAGTGCAGTTTCTGGTTAGTAAATGTTTCTTTGTGAAAGAAACGTTTCTGGAGACTTCTAAAATCTATCTTTTGTAATAAAACACAAAGTGCGCTCTAAAAGTACTTTGAAAACTACACAAATATGGAGAAAAATGCTCTATTTTCCTTTTCGCCTTTGGAACTAATTAAGGCAACATTTATAGTATTAAAGAAAAAACTGAAAATTTTCAGAAGCCTAAAATAAATAAAATGGATAAAATATTACAAGGGTATGAACTAAAAATTTCAGTAGTGGTGGCATTTTCAGGAAAACAACCAGTGTGACCTAAAATAGTAGTGAAAGATCAAATAATCAAGCAGAAGCAAAATTGTTATTTTCTTGGATGTGATATAAGTTATACATGTGATAATGATTTACACAATAAGACACACAAGTACCAGCATATCTGTGGAATTATTAGACGAACTTTAAAAAATACAAGAAAAGAAACACAGCTTATGTTTTATAATGTTATGGCATTCCTAGTAATAATATGGGGGAGAAAATAAAGAAAGAAAGATGAAAGATAAGTCATATTTAAGCAGCCGAGATGACATTTTTGAGAGCAGTTAAGGGAGTAGCAAGACGGGGTGAATTAACGAAGAAATAAGAAAATATTTAAAGAGTAGTGCTATGAGAGATATCATAAAGAATAATGAATAGAAATGTATGGACCATCTCAGTAGAATGGTTTCAAGCAAGCTTCCAAATGGGTGCTAAAACACAGACGTAAACCAAGAAGATCAATAGGAAGTGCAATTATTTAAGGTGGAAGTGAGATTGGAACAGGCCAATGGCCTAATCAATGAAAGGAGGAAGAACAAAAGGTTACGAAAGTAGAGGTTTAGTAATGAGAGGCTAAAGTTAGAACACGACCGAAGAGTTTGATATCGAGATTTCACTGGATATACATGTTTTGAGACTACCTCAGTCTAAAAAAGGCATTTTAGAAAAGGGTCCGCGCTTGTGTGCAGAAAATGTATGAAAAATAAAATGTATATCTTGAACTTTCTGGTTATGTGCTCAGTAATCCTCTGCAGTCAAGGTGAAATGAAAGAAATGAGGTCGAAGGAAGTAAGGAAATGCTGAGGAGGGAATGTTGAAGGACAGGAGATCCTGACAGTAACAGATCCGTAGTACAACCAAACATGCAGTGCACAATTTAATGCAGGGGGGCTTTGTGTACCAGGTTTTTGTCACCACTATAATTAGTGTGGGGTAGCCGAGCTATCCGTCAAGCTTAATCCCAGTGCTGTTGTCACGATCCATCCGCATGTCACGTGGCCTGTCACAGCATCATTCATTAGCTTTAAGTGACCAGTGTCCGTCACTATAGTAGTACTGGTTTGTAACGATAATGCAGTTCCCACGCCTCTGTCCAGAAGCGTGCCTTCCAGAACCCCTTCTTCATCAGCTGCCTCTCTGGGACGATCAAATGGACGAATTAATAGCTGGTGATTCATGTAGGTTCACTTTGGACAGGGCAAGGCACACGAGAGATCTCAGATTCTATCCCAGTGACCTCCCATTAGTGTTTCATAGTTTGCACAGGTCGATAGGCAACTTCTCCTTCTTCTGCAACAATTCTAGTCTCAATCCATTTTTACCTTGGTCTTCTTGGGTTTCTTCGGCAATATGTTTATAATTTAAAATCTTTCTTGGTATTTTTCTTGCAGTATTTAATGGCCACACCGGTGGAATGAGATGGCGGGGGAAACCGGAGAACCCGGAGAAAACCCGCCCAACGCCGCTTCGTCCACCGCAATCCCACATACGATGGCCTAGGATCCGGACCGCTTTAGTAAGGAGCGAAAGGTCTAACCACTCGGCCACTCTTGGTTAGCTTGAATATTCCGTCCTTTGTAGATGTTCTGCCCAATTTCCTCTGTGTTTATGTATTTTATCATGTATTTTATATATGTTTAACTTTTCCCTTGTATTCTACTTTCTTATTTTATTTATGTCCTAACAATCTTAACAATTTCATTTCAATAGCTTGAATGACTAAAATCTGTTTATCCTATTATCCAGGAATCACTACCATATAGCAGTAATGGTGTTCCCATTATCTTATAAAATTTTAATTGTGTATCGACCCCTGTTGTCTTAATATTCTTCGTATACAGTCACACAGTAACAGATATTTGTTTTATTTTGTATATCTCTGTCATAATTGAAATAAATTTCACATCATAGATAATTAAAATACGCAATTCATTCCAAAATGTTATCTAGATCTTTTTAACTCTTACTGGGTATTTATCTTGGAATGCCATGACTTTTGAGTGAGTTGTGATCAAAGCCCCGTCGACAACTAGGTCATTAGATCGCAATGTTTGAAAATAAAAACAAGCAAACAACTAGTAAAAACTCACCTCTAAGAAGTTAAAAAGTAAAAGTTGAAATAACTAAAAAATGAAATTAAAAAACACTAAAACGAGAGTTAAAATTTAACAGGTAAACGTAATTTACTAAAAACTTAAGCTGGTAAGACTGTTAAAAAGATAAAATCATCAAAAGTTTAACAGCCTAAAATTCTAAATCCGCCAAGATAAAAGACAGCTACACTTGCTTGTGAAAATCAATCTTGGCAACAATTGACTTTGATATAGGAACAGAAATTTTGAAGTTAAAATTCTTTACACAGCTAATGCAGCATATAAGTCGCTCTCTGGAGATGATTTTCAGAGCTTGAATAATAACTAAATCAACGGCTTAGGCTAATATGCCGTCCATTTAAATATTAGAAGACGTGGATTATAATACATACCCTTGTCTAACACCGTGATTAGCTAATATGTGCTCTCCTTTGGTTTCTGACATAGGTACCGAGTCTAAAACCAGTACTATCACATAGGTCCTTTATAAAATGTATTATATGTATGGAGTATCCATTTTTTTTCATTATCTCCCATAGCTTTTGTCTGTTGGCTCTATCAACAGTTGAGGTTATTCTTCTTGTACGTTAACCTTCTAGTGTCTCATCTCCTGTACACATATGTTCTTAATTGTCTTGTTTCAGGGTTGAAGGACCAGGCAACAATGTACAGCGGTTTGCAGCTTGCAGAGGTTACTTCCTTGACGTCTGTAGGTTATACCCAGTCAATGCGCACTTCTGTTTAAGGCCCATTAGTTGGGGGAGGGACAGAAATGGGTTAGCGGCTTGTGAAGGGGCCCAGCAGCGTCGGAGGGGAAAACTTAGAGATCTCCCCTTCGGTTCTCTCAACTCATCCTTTCCTCCTGAGGGCCACGTTAGGCCTCTACCTGCGGTGCTCTGGTCCATGTATCCCTGGCTCATTCTGCTGGTACGTATGTTAAGCTCACTTGTGCCAGGAGAATTTTTGGGATTAAAATTGTATATTTTAGGAGAACCTTTTCAAGGGAAGTGAGATCAAAAAAGAATATATGAATCGGAAAACTTGATTTGGTCAGCTTAGAGAGGAGAAGTATTTGGCAAATTCAAAGGTGAGGGGAAGAGGAGATATTCCCGGGATCGTACCCGATTATGAAATTTACAGTATCTTCTATTGTAATGTCAGAAATATCTGAAGGAAAAGCATCAGAAAAAATCGGATGCGCTGCACTCACATGACTTTCTCTACTCTTGTACTAACCATTCTTACAAACTCTTATTCCTATATCTTCTTCGTGTTAGCTGAGATAAACATTTGCAGAAATTATCTTATTGCTTATTTCGTTGTAGGTGCAAGGGGAATGTTAGAATACAATAGGCTTTGTGCGATAGTCAAATGTTTGAGATTCTGTTGTCTTTGCACACTTAAGATATAAAAAAATGAACGATGATACATTTCACGAAAGTTCCAAGATTTCCTAAACTCACACACATAAGGAATATCTCCGAAATGGTTCACCCTACAAGAAGATTTATTGAGGCATAAATTGTGTATTTTACCAAGATCTACATTTTTTGTATAGCATGATTTGGTCTATCTCTAACGGTTTACCAGTTATGCAAAAGTCGCCCAGAGTAAATACGACTACAGGGGCTATAGCCAGAAAATTCAAGATATAAATTTCATTTGTCACAAAAATAACTCAAACATGTGACATTTTAATCAAAATCGTTAGAGCCATTTTCAAGAAAATCAAAATTTTTCGAAAAATGTTCCATGTAAAGGGTAGCTTAGGGTGGGGCTATTTTTTCAAAATCTTCATGTCGCATCCTTGAAGCACATTAAACTTAAATACCAAGTTTGGCTTTTAACCGACTTTTCGTTTTTGAGTTATGCTGTCCACAGCCTGACACACACGCGGACCTTTTTCTAAAAATGCTTTTTTTGGATTCAGGGGGCCTCAAAACATATATTTCGGGTGAAATCTCGACATCGAATTTTTGGGTGGAATACAATACTTCCCCTACCTACCAGTAGAAAAAGTAAAAATCACAAATAATAGAAATGAATCGAAACAGCAAGCAGATGGAATAACAGCGATGAACTAATGGAAGATGTCCGAGAAGACCAATTTTAATCCCATTTTCAACCTGGAATGGGGGCTTTTGTGTAGTCCTTGAAGTGCAAAAGGTAATCTTGTCATTCTTTGGGATCAACGCACTATTTTGTTCTGATAACATTTTAATCTCAAAAGTTTCAAAACTGCGTAACACAGCAGCAAGATAATCAAAGAATAAGCTAGAAAAGACACTATAATGAAGTTTTGGAAAGTTATGGGGATACTACATTGAATTAGGGATTAGAAAACTACGCAGAGAGTTTGTCACACTGAAAGAAGCAGAAACAGCAGAAATCAGATTTCAGATGCTAGATGTGCCCGCAAATACATATTAGAAATTCAGAGTTCAGACAATAACTGAACATTTTAACTAAAAAATAACTTGAGAAAAGATACAGTGGCATGACCACATTTTGAGGATGACCCCGACAAGGGTAACATGGTGCCTAATGGAACTTGGGATGTTGGACAATCTTACGTATATGGCAAGTTGACCTTTGAGACGCCCATCTTGGTGGAAAAAGTCCATTTCTTTATAAAATTCCAGGGAAATATTTCGTTTCAAGAACGAAACTAATAAATATATAAAATTAATAGAGAGAGAATTTGAATACAATTAATTATGTAAATTACTACATTAGGTATTTAAGGTGGATCCAAAATAACTGATGATTGGTTCAAAGATAATGTGAAGCAACTAAGAATCTACAATATGGTTGACCCTGCTTTACTTGCAAAGCAGAGACCTCGTAATTGCTGGCTAAGGTTTCAATTGTTCTGAAAGGTCTGCCTAAAATTCACTACAACAGTTGATCATTATGTGCTATCTGAACATCATGGAGAGATGTAAATGAATTTCTAGCACAATATATTTCACTCTTTTTTTGGAATAAAGTCCTGCAACGAGAAGCAGTGATGGACGTTTGAACCGACTGCGAAATCAGAAAGTAAGAAGTTTATATTTTGTTAATCTAATGTATGGTACGTAAGACTATCATTATGGATATCACCAAGGTTTAACTTAGCCACTTTTATCACTTTCTGCATTTGCAAAAAAAAAATACAACAATCTGTCACAAAAACAAAAGATATGCCGCTTTTCCTTTCAGCTAGTGGAGCTCATTTCTGATCTGGTCTGCGTGGTTCACTCACTCTTGCTGTAGCTATGTGTGTGCTTTTAACAAGTGATAAATTTATTTAATGAAAGGGAAGAAAGAATAAATGTGGACACACAAAAGAAACAAAATAGGCATACTTTGCATTAGTGCAAATTGGAAAGAGTAATATAACTAGTGCAAAATGCAGTATTTTGGAGAAATTCCGTCCTCAGTGTGTAGTTTGTATGAGAATATAAAATCGTTGGCGTCATCATCAGGTAAGCTGTACATAGTATAACATTTAGAACTTACACTAGTTAGCAAATTTATAATAATGTTGAAGAGCCATCTTTCAATAACTTTGGTGTTCAAAAGTCATTCAATGTGTGGAGTTTGCATAAAGCTCGAGGTATTCTAATGTATAATATAATGCAAAATATGCAAATCAATATCTATATATAGGCGTAAAAGTCACTGTGCAAAAATAATTACATTTTCATTTAGCAGGTTAAACGGCTTCAGTTCAATATATATACCTGTATCACTTCTAAAAATCCTCATTAATAGTATAATTTGTAACATTTTCAACGAGCAAAACTTTGCACAAATGTAAATTCTGATTTGTACATTTTTGCAACATTGTTTTATTTTCTAGCATAGTCTCTGACTATCATCCGATTGTTTTAGGGCTTTGAAGCCAAACCGATGAAGTCATGCACAGACCTAACCTTTAGTTTATGACAGAATAACACTGTACCTATAGACTATAGGCGTTGTTCCAAGAATGACCTTTGGTTGTTGCAGCCTTTAATAAAGCCGCCTCATGAAATCACAACTTTATCTTATTTCAGGCGCCGTAAAGCCCTCTACATAGCGTCTTCTGAAGCTGATCCCATATACCGATTAAATAAACAAGAATTTGGAGAGTGCAGCGATCGTTTCCAAGTTGTCCTTTCAGAAATTTATCTTCTCGTTGCTGTGCTAAACAGGACAATAGTGGTGCAGATAGCTGTGTTATCTTTAAAGTACAGAAAATTATCTCCGCCATTTAGTACAATTGAGAAAGCTGGCAACAAAATAATTAAAGCTAAATCTTCACACCATTATCTCTCTTTGGAGTTAAAAAGATAGCGTTGCAATGAGACTGGGTGTTCCTAAAATGCCATTTGAAACAATTACTTGAAGACGTGGTGGTCACCAATATTAATTGATATTGTAATGCCTTAAGTAATCTTTAAGTTGAAGTCAAACAGGAAAACAATGTAATTGTAATAAGACTGCATTACAATTAATGTCCATGTACTTCCCATTGTCTTTACATTACATGTAGCAGTATGAGCTTCCAGAAATCGTTTGTTGTCGACTGTAGAAGTCTATGTAAGAGGAGATACTACTTGCAGAAATCTTAATCACCTGTCATCAAAGGAGAACCAGAAGTTTTCATGAATTTTCTGGATAACTCCTCATTCATTCGTGTGCTTGTTCGCAAGGAAAACTGACAATGCTTAAACACGAGAAAAAAGCCTCACAAGTGCAATTGATCATATAAGGCCTCCCTTATTTTGAAATATATGGTTCAGAGGATGATGGTTTCAAGTGGAGCAAGCCGATCTCTTCCTGTGACGTCAGATGAAAGCTGTGTAATACCATGTTGCCTAGATAAACGGCGCTATGAATACAAAACTTGAGGGTTCAGTCAGGTGTAGCCCTCTCGGTGACAATAACATGGCCAGTACAAGCAAAGTGGGGCAGACAGCATTTCTGTCTAGTTCTGTTATGAGATTAGCTTAGTCAAAATCCTGAAATACCTTGTCAGATTACAACCTACAGTCGGCGAGAGCTAACCTCGCACTTGACAGCTAGCTGATTCGCTCACTTACGAAAGAGGGTGGCTCTATCGTGTCCAGTCGACTAATCATTGTGTGATGTGTTTGTAATAATAAACTCGCTTGGAAAACAGCAGATTTTGCCGCCCCCAGAAAAGCGCTCAATAGTTCACTCATTAAGTCTCATAAGTAATTTGGCAGTACCCGTTTATATAGCAGCAGAAGGTTTCTACAGAGTTTTTAATTACTTTGTGCACACTTTCTGGAAGCGAGGGGTAGGGAAACTTCCAGAAATGTTTGCACTACGTGAGCGTGCTACTTATCTCTGTAGCATCCAAGTGTCTAGCTATTCCAAAGCTTGGGCCATTGGCGCTGTATCACTATTTTATGGCAATGCTACATTTGCAATATTAGTAACTGCTTGTTTAAGATGTTTCACTCGTTTCCCTAAGTTTGGCAAATAAATGATCGAAATTAAAACACAGCAACCCAACTCTGTTTATCTTTCAGTATTGAGCAGTTCCTTAGAGCAGCTTTAGGCACCAAGTAGTGTTTTTAATAATTAGTTTGTTAACCAGTCGCTCCTTCTTGTCAGAAAATGTCAAACATAATAATTGCTTTTTAATTATGAGAAACAAGTTTCTATACAATTTGCAGTTGTTTGTAACGAGACAAACTGCTCATGATAAATATTTTACATTAACCGGAACTAACTTTGTATGTAAACAGGCAATATCCCAGTTATCTAGGGTAAGCAGAGGAAATTCCACCCAAGAATTCGATATTCGACGTCTAGTTATTTGAGAATATTTTAGTCCAAAAAAGTATTAGATTCACATATTGTGGGTATGAGAGGAAAAGAGAGAGAGAGAGAGAGCGAAATAAAGAACGAGGGTGAAGCAGCAATACTAGAAAAATCATAGTTTAAATACCAAACAAGGGCTTATGTTTAGCATGCTTCACGGCTGCGATATGAAGTTATTCAAGATGCACAGTTTTTCATAAAACAATTTCCAAAGATTGACTAAAACATCATATGTTTAATACCAGCATTTTGGGCTTGTTCTGTACAATGAAGGGGGACACCTTTCACACTGCGTTCTAGATCATTTTTGGGCTAGTGAACCATTTTTTTAAGATTGATAAATTCATTAAAAGAAGAAAACGTAAAATCAATTAAGCAAGTGACAGCGTTGAACCACTAGTGAAAAGTGTGACAAAGCATGTTCCTCCATAGGACATCGGTGAAAATAGTGTAGAGTGGAAAAACCTGAGAAATGTGAAATACAGCTACTACTGTGAATCTTATGTTAAACATGGTTTCGTATCGAATGTGTGAGATCCACTTCTTCCCCTCTGTGTTGTTTGCAACCAAACTCTACCAAATATTTCTATGAAACCGTCCTTACTTTACATACACATGGTAACCAATGAGGCATTATTCCTCGAATTTTTCAGACGCAATGGAAAAAAATTTAGATGTTCTTCCTTTCAAGGTTGGGTCATTGCTGTCCCGTTCTAGGATGATTGTATCCTCCTTCCATTTTCTTCTTGGTCGACCCACGTCAGGCTTCCCAACGAATTGATAAAAATATGCTTGCCTTAGTACTTTGTTAATGGACATTCTTCCTGCCAGTTCTTTTGATACTCCCTAATTTCTTTTGTAATATTTATATTTAGCTTCTTCTTAAGTCGCTGCTTTTCTTTTTGTCTCTTGTGGTTACCTTTCCAATTGATTCAATCGAGGAATCTTCTATTCTTTGACTCTGAACTCTCATGGTCCATGATTCACTGCCGTACAACAGTACAGATTTTGAAAGAATATTCTGATGCATGGTGCACATCCCTTGTCATATTTCTTCCAAAATTTTTTGTTATAATACCATTTGTCCTGTTATGCTTCTGTATGTACATATAAATTCACGTTATATTTCATTCAGAGTATTTCAACATGTTAGAGTGTTCTACATTTTGCCCCTCCATCATTATTTTTGCTCTCCTCATTGCTTTATTCTCCACTGACAGTATTTTTGTTTTGTTGCAGCATATTTCCTTGTCATACTCTTTTAATATGTTTATCATAGTATCATTTTAAGTAACATTTGCCCTTTAGAATATTATATTTAGATTTCTTATCACACTGGATGAGTCCATAACATGTATATATTCTAAAGGATGAATAACTGAGTAAGTCAGTAAGTCACTAAGTCAGTAGTAAGTAAGAAAACAAATACGGTTATGAGTAAATAAGTTTATGAAAAAAATAAGTTTATGAATGAATCAATGAATCAAGCAATCAACCAATCAACGAATTAATCATCAATCAACCAAACAAATAAAACAGTTTTAATCTCCTTATTTTTTTCGACGTTTATACCTCCTGGCTCCGTCAATTTCTACTCTTCCAAAATTCAGAACATATAAATATCAAATAAATAAAATAGATACTTCACAACCTTGCCGCAATCCTGTATTTGTCAATGTGCCCAAATTTGATTTATATTTATGAGGTGGAATCAGGACTGCCATTGGGATTGAACCGCGAATCTTCTGCTTATCGAGCGGCTGCTTTAACCACTAAGCTACCATGGCCAACTTGCCAGTACCTCATTAAGTTTCACAGTTGACTCGTACTTTTCCCTGTTAGACCAGCAGTAAGCTTGTTGGCATAAATAAATTTATTTATATTTATTTTTCGTTTTAATTTGTGTTTGATCATACAAGAACTTACAGCATTGATTGAACTAGATGGTATCCTATACTCTCTCAATGCCTTCAATTTAGACATAAGTTCAAATGTAATACACAATTTAAACATTTAAAAAAAGATGCACTGGAGACGTTGTGTGATTTAGCGTTGCTAGTTACAGAAACTAAATCACTTTATACCGCGGTTGAATATTTTATTTTTCCTGTCTTTGTGGTTACACGGAGAAAACAGGTTGAATATCACTACTCTAGTATACGGCAGGAGTGCCTTTTACATTTCAGCAATCCCATAAGATAAGGAAACAAAATAAAAACGGATTTATGGAAAGGAAATCGTGATAGAAGAGAAAGCACCCCAGAACTCGCCTATCGACTAGGGAAAACAACGAAAAGCCTAAGGTAGGAGTGGGAGCTCATCTGGATTCCAGTCAGGACCGCCTCGATGGAAAAACACTTGTGTACTTTTTCTACCGGAGTCTTATCCTTTTCACTCTAGATCGTTCATAAAACTGCTCTTATATTCTGATATAGCCCCTTTAAAAACGTCTTATACACGTAACAGTTGCAGATCGGCCCATAAACTGCTACTTTTTCCGCTTCTGATATTTGCTGCGCCTTTACTCGTGCTGCTGGTTGGTGCACAAAAGAAACCCTCGACGGACAATGGTTTTGACTGCATCGTTGCAATTCCTTGTGCTCCAAGAGCCTTTGTTTCTAGATACGCCGCCCTTTGCTGCGTTTCTCTTCATCAGACTGTTCAAAGCAGAACAAAGAATAAGAGCACATATGTCCATAAAGATGGCCTCGATAAGAAACACCAACAACTTCCTTAGCCAAGAAAATAGACGAAAAAAGACCGAGAAATATTAGTACACGTCGCTTCATGAGGAAAAAAGTGTATAACAATGTAACTACATATGTTTTCATGCTTCTTGACGTTAAATTCTTTGTTGTCGTGTTTTGTAAGCAGGTAAAGGAGTAACAGAAGTTTCAATTCCATTGTGAAGCTTCTGTTACTTTAATTAACATTCTCTAAATTTTTAAACTTAGAACGAGTTCCAGATTCTGCTTTTAGTAAATTGATTTTTTAACAAGCACTTACACAATTCTAGTGAATATTTCACTAAATACGCACACAAAAATACATTTTTACTTTCTCTAATAAATACATGAGGAAAGTATTGTATACCAGCCAAAACTTTAATGTCAAGATCTCGTAGAATAATTTTGAGGCCTCTTAAATGGCAAAAAAATCAGGCATTCTGTGTGTTTGTGTGAATAGCTGAATTCAAAAACAAGAAGTCAATAAAATACCAAAGTTGGTAGTTAAGTTCAGCCTATTTCAAGGATGTGACATGAACATAAAAAATTTGCCACCTCAAACTTCTCTGCAACAGATTTTTTTAATTGCTGGTTTTCAAAAAACGTGGCCAATGGTTTTGATTAAAACGCCATAAGTTTAAAATATTTTCATAACAAATGAAATAAATCTTTACGGTAACAGCCTCTGAAGACGTTTGCATGGCTTGTATTATTTATGTCAAAATACATTTGATTTTGTAATTAAACATTTCTTTGGAACTTCTTGCCATTAATTTGAATTTTTTATAACTATACCCCTCTAAATTAGGTAGAGTTGTGTTTATTTGTTCGCTTTTTTTTCTCGTCATACAAAGAGAACGTAAGTGACCAGCTCTTAAAAGATTTGGCTGTGTGTTCCCCATTTCCATTGTACCTAGTATAACTGAAGACGTAATAAAACCATTTCTAAAAAGTATATTTATGCCTGCATGGAGTAGATAGAAGAATATGTCTTTAAAAGAATATCTTGTACAACGTGAGTAGGGAAAGCAGCACAAAATAAGCTCTAAAAGTATGAAAATCTAATGGTATCTAATATTTGTTTTTTAGGGTATAAAATTCCGAAGTCTAATTATGATTTGAAACATTTACATCATATATAAATGATATGTCTTTGGTAATAAATTTTTAATTTCGCTACTGCGTATAGCAAGTAGTGGAAGTATTGTATTCGACTCAAAATTTCAACGTTAAGATTTTACTGGAAATACATGTTTTGAGAGTGCCTGAATCCAAAAAACCAGTTTTTGAACAAGAGCTCTATGCCTGTGTGTCTGTCTCTGCCTGTGTGTGTTCGTATCTGTGTGTCTGTGTCTGTCTAATTTTTTTAAAAATCTTTTTAAGATTCTTTATTGTTCTACATGTTCCATTACAATATGTAATACTACATGTTGGATTTGCTTTGGTGACCTATCAGAGTTTACAAAGTAAACTAATAATCAAATATGAATTAACATTAATAAATAAATGGATTTGTACAATTCAATTATTTTTCCTTAGATCAATTGAATTTGCATACTGAACATATTCTTTAAAATAATTTTTAACAATTTCTGCTTTAGCTGGTGGCCATTTTCCTCTTCTTTGAATTATTTTTCTTCGGAATGTTTGTCTTTGCTCCTCTAGATTTCTGCAGTCATTTAATATATGGTCTGTTGTTTGCTCTCCTCCATTACAGGAGCAACTTGGGCCTTCTGTGATGTGGAACCTATAGTAGTGTGCTTTAAGTCTTCCGTGTCCTGTCAGTAGTGTTGTAAGTTTTGCCGTTAGATTTATCCTTAACTTCATTCTGTCTGCTACAGTAGGAAAGTATTCCTTTGTTTCCTGACCTTTAGTTGTTTCTTGTCATCGATTTTACTAAAACGCTAAGACTTTCTTGTCTTAGCGTTTTCCTAACAGTGCTCTTTGGAAGTCTATTACAGCAGCATTCCTCTTCATTTTTAATTGCTCTCTTTGCTAGTCGGTCTGCAATTTCATTGCCTTGTATCCCTATGTGTGCTTTGACACACCCAATTTCTATATTGCAGTGTCTGTTTGTACGTATCTCTCTCTCTCTCTGTGTGTATGTGTGTGTGAGCGCGCGCATGCCTGTAAACACCAAAACTAGAAAACAAAAATTCGTTCAAAAGCCAAAGTTGTTATTTAAATTTAATATTGTCCACCTAAAGTATCCTTTAGGTAAATAATTTTTTAATATTTCGATTTTCTCAAAAATGGCTAACGATTTTGATTAAAATTTCATATGTTTAAGCTATTTTTATAAGAAATAAAATGTATATTTTGAATTTTCTGATTGCATTGTATGTACTCCTGTTTAATATTAATGACTTTTGCGTAACTGGTAAACCGTAAGAGATAGACCAAATCTTGCTGAACAAAAAATGTAGATCTCGTTAAAATGCACAAGTTATATCGAAATGAAGTTTTTGTGGAGTGAACTATTTCGGAGATAGTTCTTGTTATTTGAGAGTTATGTAATACTTGAAGGTCGTTATTCACTTTATTTTTGTCTTTTGGCAGTGCAAAGAGAAGAGAATTTCAAAGCTAACTGTATTCCCACTTTTCCCTTGCACCTACAAGGAAATCAGGAATAAGATAATTTATCCAAGATATAGAAATAAGTTTGTATGAATAGATAGTACAAAAGCAGAGAAAAAACAGCAGGTTTTTTGGGTAAGTATTTTGTGTTCTAGGCATATCATCCATGTAGGTATTCATTAAATAATGTTAGTAAGATATTCCGGTGTTGTGTTACGCAAAACCTTTGAAAGCACCAACCAGCGCAGGACTGATTAATCAATATTTTCCATTCCTTTTGTGCCAGGTTGCATTAGGCACCTTGAAAGAAGAACTCACCATTCCACCATCATCGGAACAACATAATACCACTAATATAGCCCCATTACAATACAGGTTATGGATGGTAGAGTGAGACAGAGATGGACTATTCATTATTTTCCGATTGTCCTTTCGCTGCTATTATCACCTGCCTTCTAAACCGAAAGGGAGAGGATTTTTACAGGATGAAAAGCCTGGATTTGGGTTAGTGGCACGCTCGGGACGGCCATTGTGCGGGTGTAGCGTTCCACTGATTTAAAATTTGGGGAAACTCGGCAACGAGTCCTTATGCCCGCGTGCGCCGAGAGAAGAAAAAAGTGGGAAAGGTGGTTGTTCATCACATCTGCTCCAGCAGATGGTGTATTGGATTACGAGGTAGAGGGAGGGAATATCGATGAGATGCTTTGGCACGCTTCCGTCGTCCAAATCAGGGCTTATGGGTGATGTATTGCTGACAGAACCTGTCGAAATGCTTGTTGAATGGCATTAACAGCTATCGGAATACTCGAGTGTAAGCACGCGCGCATTGCAAATATACAGAATTGAACACTATGCTCATCCAGTTCCCACATTTGTGCATATTCCAGGATTTAATGAGAAAGCAGTCATAGGATTGCTGCACAGACGTGTGCTCAGTTGTAATCTCTTATTTCCTAATGTATTCAGGCAATTTCCTTAAAAATTTCATATTTACTTTCTCTCACGTTTATTTTAGTAAACAGTGAATGGTTTCATACTTCCATACACTTTAACTTTACAGCATACCTAATAGGTAGATAATGCTTTATATTCCAACCAAAAATCCAATATCGAAAAAAAAAAAATATTTTGTTGTTTAACGACGTTGTAAATTGCCAGGATCACATCAGTGTTGCCGGTGTGCCGGAATTTTGTCCCGCAGGAGTTATTTTACTTGCCAGTAAATCTACTGACATTGTCTGTCGTTTTTAAGCACACTCAAAAACCATCGGTCTGGGCTGGATTTGAACCGCGACCTTGGGACCAATAGGCCATCTTCTAACCAACTTAGCCATCCAGGCCGGGAAAACATTATGACTGTTCAAAAACTGACAAATTCAAAAAATCGAAAAGTTTGACCTTACCAGTTACACCCCCTAATTGTTTTAACAAAGCAATTTACTGTTTATTTGCTTATTTTCCTTAAGTTTCAACATCATAACTACTAACGCTCCGGAATTTTCTGTACCGCCATTTTGCTACAGAAATCATTTCATTTCACACTTCATCTCAGGGTTGGAGTCGTCGACGAGCGTCGCGTTAGCAGCACGACATGGGGAACACATGCGCTCTGGAAATCTCGTCCCCCGTATTGGAAGACTAGCCACTGGTTCCCGGGCCCCCATGGGGTGATATAAGCCCGAGTTGGGAGGGGAGCTAAGCCAGCCTCTGCTGGGGTACTTCTCATTGGGAAAATGTGCAGACCCTGCCACCTGACGATGTTATGGCCGCCCTTAGGATCCATTCACCTCCTCCCTCCTCCCGGGGTGTCCCCTCAGGGGCACAGGCACAAAACATCGACTTTCGGTCAAGGTGCTGTCTCCCTCCGAAACTTGTCATCGAGTTATTCAAGAAAATCCCTCCATGCCATGACATTTTCTTTTACATGGAAAGCGTTTTGAACATTTTGATTTACTCAAAACTTTCTAAACATTTTGCCTAAAATGCTTATGTTTAAGATATATTTAGAACTGAAATGTGTACCTTGAACTTTCGAGAAATAGCCTTTGAAGTTCTCTTCATTGTGAATGAATTTTCCTTATCTGGTAACCCATAAAAACTGACATTTACGATTTATGTCACATACGTTTTGTTTGTGGAACTGACAACTTCCGAGATATCCCTTGTTGTTGGTTTGACTTTTCCAATACTCTATTTTTCCCTTGTTTATGAAGAGAAAATAGGATTTCAAAGCCATCATATATCGAACATCTCTTAAAAGATTTGACCGTCGCTTAGCCTCATCCGCTATTCTCATTGCAAGGAGTATGTAATAAAAGCATTTCTAAAACTATTTTTCTGGATTAACATGAAGTAGATAGAAGTACAAGCTTTTTAAGGAATAGTTTGCTAAATGGTTACAGGAAGTCATTAAAACTTAAAATATGTTTTTTTTGTTACAAATATTTTACAAATTTTACACAATTTCATTTCTAGATACACCAGGGTGCAGACACCGCTGTATCCTGCGAGATAATCGTCAAGGGGCAATGAGCTTCCTTCTATACCCAAACTATCCATAATGAAAACACGCCACCCTTAAATACCTTTCTTATAAGTATGCTACTTGCTATTAAACCCCATTGGAGTTAGGTACGAAACAAATTTATTCAGGCTGAACCTTAGCCTGCTAGTAGTTTCATGGCCACTGTTGAAGTCGGAAGTCTTCGATGTTGAAGTCGGCATATAAACTGAACATAAAAATCATTCTTACAAACTCTTATTCCTATATCTTCGTGTTAGTTGAGATACATTGATACAAATTATCTTTTGCTTATTGCCTTGCAGGTACAAGGGGAATAAGGGAATACAGTAGGCTTTGAGCAATACTCAAATCTTTTAAAGCTTTGACATTCCGTTCTCTTTGCACGCTTAACACATAAGAAAATGAACAACGATGTTCCATTTCACAAAAGTTTCAAGTTTTCCGAATCTGACACAAATAACAAGGAATATCTCCAAAATGGGTCACTCTACAAAAATTTATAGACATACATTGTGTTTTAGTGAGATCTTCATTTTTTGTATGTTAAGAATTTATCTCTTATGGTTTACGAGCTATTCAAAAGGCATCCAGAGTGAATAGGACTACACAGACTATAGCCAGAAAATTCAAAATTTACATTTCATTTCTCATAGAAATAGCTTAAACATATGTCATTTTAATCAAAATCGTTAGAGCCATTTTCAAGAAAATCAATATTTTCGAAACATTTTCCATGTAAAGGGTAGCTTAGGTTGGGGCTATTTTCTTCAAAATCTTCGTGTCTCATCGTTGAAAGACATTAAACTTAAATACCAACTTTGGTTTCTCACCGACTTTTCGTTTTTGAGTATGCTGTGCACAGACTGACAGACACACACACTCAGCTTTGTGTTCAGAACACATATTTCCGGTGAAATCTCGACATCAATTTTTTGGGTGGAATACAATACTTCCTTCTACTTACCAGTAGAGAAAGTAAACAGTTACATATCCTTAATCTATTAATAACATTAGTAAGCTTTCCTAACCTAAAACAGAACTTCAATACTACAGAAACACAGATATCATTTAAGCACACTATTTTAAAAACACACAAGTTTGATGCGTAAGAGGACAGATAAATTCATATGTTGTGTTATGAAAGTGCGATAGTTAAACCAAATAAGACGTATTTACTCTCGTCTACGTATAGGAAGTAGGTAAGCGTTCCCCTCCGAAGGAGTGTCGCCTTGTCGTGGCGGAGGGGCTCAGTACCTGAGCCAGACGGCCTACTAAGTGTCATTTTGATTACTGGTAGGCAAGAGGTGAGGGGAAGCAAAGAACATTCCAAACGGGTAGATGGGGCTCGTTAGTCTTGGTTGACGACTCATCTAGGAGAAGAGAACTCCGAAATCAAACTCCCCCAGGGGCTCCTACTATGGTAGGTACGGGTTTGGCGTACCCGGGGCCCCAAGCCATACTCTCGATTGGGTTCCTCCAAGAGGTGAGAGGGCATATGCCAAACGCCCAATCAACTTTGGTCCACTTTTGTGTTTGACCTCCCACCTGTTACCTCCCTGTACACAGTCTGATGGATAACCTACGCGCGGGTGACGCAAGGGGTGACTGGGTAATAGCGTAAGTCCCAGCCCCTGGTTATCATGTAGGATCTGTGTGCGTATCCGCTGATAAAGGTCAGTCCCGGGGAGGGGCCATTGCATGAGCTGATGCACTCCTGAAGGCGATTGGGTCCCTCTGTCTATACATTGGGAGGTGAGACCCTAGGGTGAGCAAGGTCCAGGCCAGGACTCTCACCTAAGCCGGGGTGGCGCCCAGGATGTGAGCATGCCATCGGAGACATTTGCAATGGTGGAGGATTAAAGCGCCATGAGTTCACAAAAAACTCAAAATAAATCAAAATACCTGAAGTCAAGTGTAAAGGAAGTAGTTGAGTCCTGTGGTCCTCGCTACTTAGTAATTTCGCGAACTGAGGAAGGAAAAAAGTTTCTTTCGGTGAGCCCATTTGTAATCCAGAAGGGCCTGGATAAGATAGCTGGTCCAGTGAAGTCATGCACTAGATCGCGTAATGGCACGCTTCTAGTAGAAACGCATTCAGCAGAACAGGCAGCTAAAATACAGAAAGCAAACCTGTTGGCCAGCTATCCAATACGTGTTGACCTACATAAGACGTTGAACTCGTCACGCGGTGTCGTCAATACCCGCGCATTAGACGGACTCAGTGTTGAAGAGATTAAGGAAAACCTAGAAGATCAAGGTGTTACCTGTGTGTATCGGGTTCATCGCAAAGAAAGCGGTGAATTGAAGCCTACTCGTACCCTGTTCCTGACCTTTGATCGGGTAGATCTCCCTCAAAGAATTAGGGCAGGATACGAAGCTATAGAAGTAAGGCCATACATCCCGAACCCAATCCGGTGCTTTAAGTGTAACCATTTTGGACACACAAGTGAACTATGTAACAGAACGGCTTCTTGCGTCAACTGCGGAGGCGTCCTTCACGACGCTCCATGTTCATTGCCTCCCAGTTGTGTGAACTGCAGCGGCGAACATCCAGCCAATTCGCGAGAGTGCCCCCGGTTTATAGAGGAAAGGGCGATCCAGGAAATCCGAGTCAAAGAGAAGGTGTCCTTCTCAGAAGCTCGGAAACTCCTGCGTATCCGACAGCCCCCCCTTCCAAAGTCCGGTACCTATCGCTCTGTTGTAGCTAGGCCGGCAGAGAAGCGGGAAATCGCTACACAAACCAGCGATCAAACCGGGGCGACAATTTCACAAAAAATTATCGTAGCAAGAACAGTTCCAAAGCCTTCAACATCTACAGGTAAATCTACGTCTCCTACCAAGTCCGTAAAGGAAAAGAACACATCTACAAGGTCACCGTCTAAATTGCCAGTCTACAACAATGGCAAGAATGAGCCCGTTGTTTATGTTACATCACCGAAGAAATTTAAGAAACAATATGTAAGAACTGACTTCCTCAAAGAAGAAAACGTGTCTGTTCCCACTCAACCAAAGGGAAAGAAGAGCCAGCGTTCATCCCCCCGAAGATCCTCTTCTGAGGATTCCTCCGGGATGGACACAGACCGGCAGCTTTCATCTTCGCCGGTATCCACGAGCAATCGGTTCGAGGCTCTCGAACCGAAATTTGCTATGGGGATACGCACCTCCTCGGTAGAGGAGATGCAAGAAGATCCTGCCTATACTGGGAGAAACCCAGTGAAAAAGAGGCAGGATAAATGTGAAAAGAGTGTGAGCCCAAAAGATCACAAAAGGGCTAAATTGAACCGACCACCGCCTACTACAAGGTAATACACTGTTACCTTGCAATATTTATCCCACACAGATACTAATATGGCTATCTTACATTGGAACATACGTGGCATTCGAACTCAAAGGCCAGAACTTGAGCTCTTGCTCAAAGAAAACGAACCTCTGGTCGCATGTTTGCAAGAGACTAAGCTGCGTCCTCAAGACGCTTTCCATCTAAGGCGATACACCCCAGTACGGTGTGATGTTACACCAGAAGAGCGTGTTCCGGCACATGGCGGCGCTATGATACTTGTGAGAGATGACATTTATATGCAATCTGTACCAATACAGTCTGATATCCAATCAGTTGCCATAAGTATTGTACTGCCAGACATCCGTTTCACCATCTGTAATATATATTTGCCTCCGTCCCATGACTTCTCGCACATTGATTTAGAAGATCTAGTTTCCCAGTTGCCAACACCGTTTCTGTTGGTGGGAGACTTCAATGCGCACCACCCACTTTGGGGTTCAAGTCGCGCTTGTGCGAGAGGTAAACTCATTTCCGATTTCTTGGACAGTCACAACCTAGCTCTCCTCAACACTGGAGAGCCTACATTCATTTCGGACTCCCACAGCACCTTCTCACACCTTGATCTTGCAGTTTGTTCACCTCAGTTGGCAGTCTCCTTACAATGGAATGTCATCTCTGATTTACACTCTAGTGACCACTTCCCATGTCTTATTAGTCTCTTGACGCAACATACACACTCCACACGTATGCCCAGGTGGCGTTTGGACCATGCCAACTGGAACCTTTACACCCAGTTGGCTGTCTTTACGTACAACGAGCACGACTCAGTAAATAATTTGGCGCAGCATCTCACGGAGACGATTCTCTCTGCTGCTGAACAATCGATTCCGCGGTCGACTACACACCCCCGTCGATTTCCCGTCCCCTGGTGGACGGAAGAATGCCGGAATGCCATTCGTGCTCGAAGGCGTGCACTTAGGGTTTTCCAACGTCACCCTACTTTGGAAAACCTGATCGAATACAAGAAAATGCGCGCCAGGTCTAGACAAGTCATTAAGGATAGCAAAAAGTCATCATGGAGCAAATTTGTAGCTTCATTTAACCGACACACACCTTCCTCGGTTGTGTGGGATAGATTAAGGCGTGTTGCAGCTAAAACGACCCAAATACCAATAGCGGGACTAAAAACAGCCACAGGAGCTGTTGTTGATTCATTTGAAGTGGCCAATACCTTTGGCAGTGCTTTCGCACAAGTGTCTAGCTCGGAAAACTACTCCCCTGAGTTCCTTCCATTTAAAACTCAGGTGGAATCTCAAGGCTTCACGTTTCGTTCTAGAAACGTAGAAGATTACAATCGCCTTTTCACCATGGCGGAGCTGGAGCATTCCCTGAAATCTTCGCGATGTTCAGCACCAGGACCGGACGGTATTCATGTACAAATGTTACAACAGCTCTCTCCTGAAGGTAAGGCATTCCTGCTCGAGGTCTATAATCGTGTTTGGGTTGACAGTATACTCCCAGAAAATTGGCGGGAGGCCACCGTTATTCCCATCTTGAAGGCTGGGAAGGACCGTCATCTTCCCTCCAGCTATCGTCCTATTTCCCTCACCAGTTGCGTTTGCAAGGTGATGGAACGCATGATCAATGGACGATTGGTATGGTGGTTAGAAAGTCGTAACCTACTGACTAACATCCAGTGTGGTTTTCGACGACGCCGTTCAACTGTTGACCATCTTGTGTCAATATCGACACAGATAATGGACGGCTTTATGAAGAACTGTCAAACCGTTGGCATATTTTTCGATCTTGAGAAGGCTTATGATACGTGCTGGCGAGCAGGGATTCTACGTTCCCTGTATGCCTGGAATATGCGTGGACGCCTACCACTTTTCATTCAGGAGTTTATGAAGGACCGCTTTTTCCGAGTAAGGGTCGGCTCGGTTTTTTCTAATTCTTTTGTTCAGGAGGAGGGAGTACCTCAGGGTTCGGTGCTAAGTGTCACGCTCTTTGCTATAGCAATTAACTCCATCTGGAAATGTGTTCCACCTGGAGTTTCGTCATGCCTATTCGTAGACGATTTTGCTGTCTATTGCACTTCTCAGCGCACGGCGTTCTTACAACGGCGCCTGCAGCAATGTTTGGACAACCTTAGAGAATGGAGCATGAAAAACGGCTTCCGTTTCTCAACTGAGAAGTCAATCTGCGTTAATTTCTGGCGCCGTAGGAGACGATTACCACCTTCGCTCCGATTTGGTCCAGATTCACTTCCCTTCGCAGAAGAGACGCGCTTCCTGGGTTTGATCTTGGACAGGAAGCTTAGTTGGTCGTCGCATATTGCACAGCTAAGAGCGAGATGTGACCGTTCCCTAAATATTATGCGAGTACTGAATGGCAAATCGTGGGGAGCGGATCGGACAATTTTGTTGCGAATATATCGCGCATTAGTCCGATCCAAGCTGGACTATGGGTGTATTGTTTATTCGTCAGCACGACCATCTGTGCTGAGAAGATTAGACGTGGTCCATAATAGGGGCATCCGCATTGCAACAGGAGCTTTTCCAACAAGCCCAGTGGTGAGCCTTTACGCCGAGTCCGCAGAACCTCCTCTGCATTATCGGCGTGAGATTCTCTTGGCAAATTATGGTTGTGCGCTTAGATGTATGCCTAAGCACCCAACGTTCGCTTCTTTTTTCACCACCACGCTAAGAGAACGATATAGAAATAGCTCCCTTAATCCAAAGCCTGCGGGGTTCCGTTTCCAAGAGCTCCTAGTGAAGCTTGGAGTGGAACTGCCTGTGATGTTCGCCAAGGGCGAGAGACTTTACCCCCCTTGGCTATCTGGTACGCCCCATGTAGATCTTGGGATGACCATACACCAGAAGTCCACGATGCCTATTTCAAGTATCCGCACGTGTTTCTTAGAATTTTTGTCAGGCTACACTGGCCGTCGATGTATTTACACCGATGGGTCAAAGGGCTCCAACGGTGTTGGATGTGCTTATGTTTATGGAACCGAACCATATACATTCGGTTTTCCAAATAGCACCTCCATTTTTACTGCAGAGCTTTATGCAATTTATCGAGCCGTTTTGTATGTTCGCCGTCGTAAATTAGGTGACTGCCTGATTTTGAGCGATTCCCTTAGTGCACTGCAGAGCCTTTGTCAGTTGTACAACCCCCACCCTATTGTACAACGTATCCAGGATGCCCTCCATGTTTTACACGCTTCTGGCGTTGACGTGGTGTGTGCATGGATTCCTGGTCACGTAGGTTTGCCTGGGAATGAAATGGCAGATTTAGCAGCAAAGACGGCAACTACAGAACCCAGTATTACCATCTCACGTGTTACTTCGGAAGACTTAAGGCTTGAAGTGCGGAGAGCGGTGCTATCGTCCTGGCACGACGAGTGGTCAACTCTCCGCGGTAATAAGCTTAGAGAAGTGAAAGAACTTCCGATAAACTGGGTAACTTCCTGTCGCACATCTCGTCGCGAGGAGGTTAGTTTGGCTCGATTAAGAATAGGGCACTGCAATTTTTCGCATGGTTACCTATTTAAAAGGGACCCTGCGCCTCTATGTCCGCTGTGTGACAACCTTTTGTCAGTTCGCCACGTGTTGCTAGAGTGTTGCTCTCTAGCGCACCTTCGGGATTCTCTGCAGCTGCCTGCCAGACTTGCAGAAGTTCTAGCGGACGACAAAACAGCGGTTGATAGAGTTTTTAATTTTTTAGCGGAGTGTAATATGAATTTGAGGATTTAAATTTTTTTTAATTATCTGTTTCTGCTTTTGGACATATTTATCACCTTGTTTCATATCTGGCTATTGCCACTGCTTTTTACTTGTAAACGTTTCTTGTTGCTAGTATTTTTAGTTTTTGAGTGAAATTTATATCTGGCTATTGCCATGAATCCTTTAAGGGCGCTGATGACCTAGAAGTTGAGCGCCCTTAAACTAAATCAAATCAAATCAAATAGGTAAGCGTTACATTCTGTTTAAAAATTCGATATCGAAATTTCACATCAAATACACATTTTTGGATCCCCGGAATGTAAAAAAAGTATTTTAGAAAAATGTGTGTGTGTGTGTGTGCGTGTGCGTGTGTGAACAGTATTAAGTGAAAAACGAAAAGTCGATTAAATATTACGTCTGGCATTTATGTTTAGGATAATGAAGATTCTCAATAAAAGTTCTCCCACCCCAAACAAATCTTTCATGGAACACTTTTTGAACATTGAGTTTCTCTGAGATGGTTCTAATGATTTTGATTAAAATACCATATGTTTAGGTTATTTTCATAACTAATTGAATATCCTGGGAAGAACCTCTGAAATCCTCTGCGTTCTGATTACTTTTGCATAACTGCTAAAACTTTAGAAATAGGCAAAATCTTACCACATAAAAAAATATAGATCTCGTTAAAGCACACCATTTACGTCAAACTGTTATAGGTTTGAATTTTGAAATATTTATACTTTTCTCAAATAAATCTATATTTGCTCTTTTAAGGGCCTGGCCATGTAAAGCGAATGGAATGCCAAAGCCTTTACAACATTTGACCATTGATTAACATAGTACATAGAAGAATAGACGTTTTAAGAATAATTTGTACAGACTGAGTAGAGTATATAATATGAGTTCAGATACAATTTTTATGCTTCATGATAGTTGTAAACCTTCCAGATGTATCCATAATGGAACACTAGTTTACCCCTTTGTATTTCCTACCAGAGATGAATCGCAAAGCGGAAGTTTTCCACTGACCACATGCCCACTGTCCATTTGTTTGTAATACCTGCTGTGTATTCATAACGTTCTCTTCATTAATGTGATTACTCTGGTCTGTCCATTTACAGAGGAAGGTACAGCTGCCCTCACACAGCTGACCACAGGTTGAAGATCGCAGCTGCTTCTTCTTCTTCCTCCCACTCGGTCCATTTCCGAATTCCCCACCATGTCCGGGGCGAATGTCCGTTTCTGTAGTTGAGATTTTGAGAACATTCGGGGTGAGCGTAAGGCATTTATCATGCGAATTCCTATTAGGTCAGACAATACAGTATGCCCAGAAAGGAATAGAGTAAACCATCCCCCAGGATCACTCCTTGGTAAGGTTGGGTGAGAACAAAATGTTTCGGGCGCACTTTGGAGATACAGTAACAAGTCATTTGCGAAACATTTTATTTTTGGTAGTTGGCAGACCTTTAAACTGACAAAACAGTGTTTCTCAGCTGATTGTAGGTTATAAATATAAATATAATTGCTGGACTGTGAGGTTCATATTGTTTTTGATATCAATAGTGCAGCATTTCTGGTGTTTTAAGTCCTTATTGCCACGAATTGCCAAGGATTATTAGATAAAAGAGTCGATAACTATTCTCTATTGGTGGCAGTACTTCTGCAAAGATACCATCAACTTGGATGCAATGTGTCCATTAAAGTCCTTTCCTTCCATATACTCCTAGACCTTTTCTCCTCCTTGTTGTGGAGCTGACAGTGGTGAACACGCTGAAAGATTCTATCAGGAAATTACTGTAATGGGATAGAGATATGAGGGGTGTTGGAATGAAGCAATGGTGGTAATTGCCGGTGTCTGCAAGGGATGCTCCTAAACTCACACACAAGAGGCAAGCCAAAACACAAGGAACTCAGGAAGCCACCACTTGATTCTCTTCAGGCCCAATCATCTGCCAAGAACTCTTAGAATGTAGCGGTCATTATTAAAATTCGACTGGACTTTGAATATTGTTGGCATATTTGATTAAAGTTTATCGTTTTCTCTTAATCCACTAAAAATACGAGTATCACTACATAGACCTAATAAAAGTTTTACCTTGTCATGTTCATTTTTCTTAATCCAAAATTACTAATATTTGACTCGAAGTAAAAGAAACATTAAAAAATGTTTTGTTCTGTCTTAAGAATAACGTGGGTAGCACAACGAAGGATAACACTATCCCAAACATTTTCATACCATTTATGAACTATGATATAATACAACAACAAAAATACATAGTTAATAAACATCTCCTCTTTTGAAGATCACAGATTTTCGAAAGGTAAATCCTGTATGACATTTGTGTCCAAATTCTGCACCGTTTACTTTAAATCTCATTTTAGATCCTCAAGATTTCTGTGTTGTGTCGAGTAAGTTTTAATCTCAATGATGCTGGTAATCCAGCAGGTTCAGATCAGGACTTCTCGATGGTCATTCTTGGTGGATACTGCTGCACATGTTTAACCTAACAGCTGGTGCAGAGTCTTGTTGAGCCTCATCCTGCGGATTGGTAACTAGACAAACTGTATTTTGCAAACGATGTGAAATGCCTTGATTAGGATTACGGTGGTGCTTTTTGTTAACGTGCTCTGGTAACCCAACGGTTAATATGCTGGAAAGTCATGTTAAAGTTCGAAAGTTCAGATTAGGTTTTTATTCATTTCTGTTTATGTTTTGAGGACGTTCTAGCAAATCATGCGTTCTTTCCGAAAGCACTAGAAAGCGGATTTGCCTATAAATACGACGTTTCTGCCGTTCTTCTTGCTCCTGTACCACAATCTGTTTAAATAGAGAGCAGTTCGAAAACTTATCACAACCGTATGGAGGAAACGGGTAAATTTTATAGTTATCTGCGTTATGGCCTGGCATGATGTCATACTCACTATTAAAGCATTTTTATAAAAAGGTCCGTGCGTGCGCGCGCGTGTGTGTGTGTGTGTGTGTGTGTGTGTGTGTGTGTGTGTGTGTGTGTGTGTGTGTGTGTGTGTGTGTGTGTGTGTGTGTGTGTGTGTGTCAGGCTGTGGACAGCATAGCTCAAAAACGGAAAGTCGGATAAAAACCAAAAGTTGGTATTTTAGTTTAATGCCTTCCAAGGATGCGACACGAAGATTTTGAAGAAAATAACCCTACCCTAAACTACCCTTTAAATAGAACATTTTTGGAAAATTTTGATTTCCTTGAAAATGGCGATTTTGATTAAAATGACATATTTAAGATATTTTGATGAGAAACGAAATGTATATTTTGAATTTTCTGGCTATAGTCTATGTAGTCCTGTTTACTCTGGATGACTTTTGAATAACTCATAAACCGTAAAAGATAGACAAAATCTTACTACGCAAAAAACGTTTCATTTTCTCTAATGAACTGTTTGCTATACGTTTCGCCATGGACTATATATCAAAGAATGGAGACTTCAAATCATTCATTATATACACAGATTCCCTTAGTGCATTAATGGCTATACAACAACGATCTCCTTGCCACACCTTGGTAAGGGAGATACGTGAATTATACAGTGAGCTTATTTCATCAGGTAAACAACTAATCTTGGCATGGATACCATCTCACTGTAACATACCAGGAAATGATCTTGCTGACACTGCCGCAAAAGAAGCTACCAAGCATCCTCCAAGCTTACCAGATCTTAAGCTACCTCATGAGGACTATTTACGGCATCTTAAAAGAACTATCCTACACCGATGGAAGACAGATTGGACAACTACATCCAACAGCAAACTGCATGATATCTGTCCAATACCTAACCTCTCCACAACAATTACAACACTAACCCGGCGAGACCAGGTGCTAATAACCCGATTATGCATTGGCCACACTGCGCTTACTCACTCCTACATTCTGTCCCGTGAACTTCCTCCTAAATGTACTCTGTGTGATTCTACTCTTACCGTTCAGCATCTGCTCACCGTTTGCCCAAGATACACTCACCAGCGACTTCAGTATGGAATTCCTGAGAACCTTCAGCTAGCTTTGGGTGATCAGCAGTATCATAAGAAAATAATCAAGTTCATCAAAGCATGCAAACTTAATATTTAAACTCATTGTAAACTTCATGATATGTTTCCTCCTTTTTTTTTTCCTCAATGTTTAGTCGCGATATGACTTTTATGTTGAAGCGACTTCAAATAATAAATAAATTAAAAAAAAAAAAAAAAAAAAAAAAACGTAGATCTTGCTAAAATCCACAATTTGCGTCTGAATACATATTTTGTAGAGTAAACCATTTCGGAGATATTCCTTGTTATTTGTGTAATTATTGGACAACTTACACTTATATCAAACGCAATATTGCTGTATTCCCATGCCCCATTGCGCCTACAAGGAAACAAGCGCTAGAGTGTATTATGGTTAGTTCAAGTTATTTATTGTACTGCGTTTCTATGAGGAGGCGGATGACCTAGTAGTTGAGCACCTTTAAACCCACACCATCATCCCTGAGTCAAAGGCCATAGGCCAATCAATCTCACTGGAATTTGTTCGTGGTTTTTCTCAGTGGCCAAGGTAAATACCGTATTGGATATTTAATACCACGACTCAAACTTCCGCTTTAAGTCTAAAACAATAGTAAAAACAAAAAATGGATGCTAATAGCAGATGTTGTGCCATCTATTGACAGATAATGAAAGCAGACGACTGGCTGACACCATAATGTCACTACATAGTGAAAGTGACGTAAAATAATTAGAAACAAATTATTTAATTCTTTTAAAGCTTGTCAAAGCTTGAATGTACAAAAAACTATTAAGCATTGCTTCCCAACTGTTTGATGATTAGTCATTTGGCACACAAAATTTGGAACATTACCTTCAGATATGTAGTCAATAGTACATCCCTTAAGGGCAAAGGTCTTATTCTTGTAAAGGAGAGAATTGTTACTGGGAGATCATTAGGGTAGCGAGTTCTAAGAGCCACATTTTTGTTTATTGGTCCCCAATAATTTGTCCATTTTATATCTTGCACACTCATCTACACATTTCTCTCTTCAACAACACCGTTTCATATAATTTTTACTTTCTCTACTAGTAAGTAGGGGAAGTATTTTTCCACCCAAAAATTCGATGTTGAGATTTCACGGGAAATATATGTTTTGAGACCCCCTGAATCCAAAAGAAGCATTTTTAGAAAAAGGTCCGTGTGTATGTCTGTGTGTGTGCGTGTGTCTTGTGTCTGTGGACAGCATAACTCAAAAACGAAAAGTCGGTTAAAAACTACAGTTGATATTTAAGTTTAATGTCTTTCAAGGATACCACGCAAAGATTTCGGAGAAAATAGCCCTACCCTAAACTACCCTTCACATGGAAGATTTTTCGAAAATTTTTATTTTCTTGAAAATGGTCCTAACGATTTTAATTAAAATCGTCATATGTTTGAGATATTTTTATGACAAATGAAGTCTATATCTTGAACTTTCTGGCTATAGCCCCGTAGTCGTATTTACCCTGAACGACTTTTGTATAACTGGTAAACCGTTAGAGATAGACCAAATCATACAATACAAAAAATGTACATCTTGCTAAAACACACAATTTATGTCTCAGTAAATTATCTTGTAGGGTGAACCATTTCGGAGATATTCCTTGTTAAGTGTGTAAGTTTCGGAAAACTTAAAGCTTGCGTGAATTGGAACATCGTTGATCATTTTTTTATATGTTAAGTGTGCAAAGAGAACGGAATCTCAAGGCTTCAAAAGATTTGACTATCGCATAAAGCCTACTGTATTTTAATATTCCCCTTGCACCTACAAGGAAATAAACAATAAGATAATTTGCACAAATGTTTATTTTAGCTAACACGAAGAAGATATAGGAATAAGAATTTGTAAGAATGGTTAGTACATTAGTAGAGAAAGTCATGTGAGTGCAACACATCAGATTTTTTATAAATTCACTTTTTTTTGTGCAGTGGGCCTTTTTGGAGATATTCCTTGTTATTTGTGCGAGCTTTGCAATACTTTTACTTTCCTCAAATGGAAGGTCGTTGTTCACTTTATCTCTTGGCAGTGGAGTTTGTAAGAATTCTTAGTACAAGAGTAGAGAAAGTAATGTGAGTGCAAAATTAGGTTTGTGAGTAAGTAATATTTTTTCTTCTTTTGCTGAGGTTTTAAATGTAAATAATGCACTATATATTAAAAATAAATGACAAGAATTACTCGATCTGCAAGATGCGAAGAAATGTGCAGAGAACCAAATACGTATATTTGATACGGATACATAATTGTTTATAAATTAAATTTGGTCTGGTATTTCTCCTTTAGTCTTTAATAGCCTTCCTGTTTTTACTATATGGTAACGACCGCCTTTCAGGATACCAATAAAAAATATTCAATCGGTGTTCTTCCGTGCAAGGTGCAGACTTAGCGTGTGCCTTCGACTCGACTAAACCAGCGGCGCGGGTCAATATGCCAGGACCTACTTTCTAAACCTGTCACCAGGTGCGCACAGCAGATGCGCTCGACACTAGACCAAGTTTTTCACACCCCAATGACATCTGGCGAAACTCGAGCGTGACAGAACGATAAAACATGAATGAGAGAAGGAAACGTTCCACGATAGGTGAATCAATATTGTATGGAAAAAGAGGTTATTTACTATTGCCTCCTTCAGCAATAACATGATAGTTTCACTTTTGAATTGCAATGATTAAATAACTGCAATTAATCATTTTTGTAATTTTGCTTATTTTTATCTTTATTTTAGCAAGTCTGTAAAGGTATGTTTTTTCTCTAAGAATAGCGATAACAAAAACAAATATGTTTTTAATTAAAGAAAAATTGAAGCTATTAACACTGAAACAGCTAAATCGAAAATTAGAACAAATTAGAAACTAAAAGCTTCACTTCTCTTAGTAATATTGCAAGATCTTCCAGAGCTGACATATTTCAAAGTTGTATCTAACTTATTTTCAAAACTATCCAAACTTTTATTTGGATATCCGCGACATCATCTATGTTTTTTGAAAAATTTACACAAGTTTTCATACCTTTATTTAGGAAATTGAGTTGTTTCTCATTAAAGGTACAATTTGAAAGATTAATTACATTGTTCGTTGCATTATTTGGTTTATTAATATTCAATTTCTGTTGTTTTAGGCATAATCTATTTAGCTTGTTTTCTTTTCATGCTAAAATTTAGTTATACAAATAATTTAAATTCCAAATTTACTCAAAATAAGTTACCTGAAATAAATATTAATTTTAAATGTAAGTCATATAACCCAAGTTAAATATTATTAAGTGTAAATACTTTCAACTTCAATAACTTTCTTTCCTGCTGCCTTCTGATAAATACTATTATCAAATTTAACTGTTCTACCAAAAACTGGGATCTTTCCGTTTTAAACAAATATTAAAAGATCTAATGTCCGCAAAAGTATTCTTTTCTTCTCTTGTAATTTTAAATATGATTTAATTTCATTTTTAGTTCAATATAAATTTATATTAAACAAATAGCTGTTAAGCTCTAACTTATCCATCATAAATAAAAATGGCGTCTTGTAACTAGGAACAAACGCTTCAAAATCATTACGTTAATTAAGGAAAAATTGAAGATATTAACAGTGAGGCAACATAACCTAAAATAAGAGCAAATTAGAAACTAAAAGCTTCACTTATCTTACTAATATTGTGAGATTTTCCAGAGTTAACCAGTTTCAAGTTGTGTCCAATTTATTTTCAAAGTTATCCATTTGTTTTTAATTGTTTCATTTATATCCCAATTTTAACTTTATTGGTCGTATGGGCAGCCCTTGCTTTGGAACAACTGCCTATTAACAATGGTGTTAAGTATACATTGGGTTTTTGATCTTCAGGTTTTGATAGTCTCCGATATATATCGATAGTCAGCGCCATATTGATGCTTATCGACAGTCAGCAATATGTCGATCATTATCGTAGCGATATTTATCTATACTTATCGGTAGTCAGCAATGTATAGCTACTTATCGAGACCTATCGATTGTCGCTGACAGTCGATATAGATAACGATCGATATGTTTTTGTACATTAGATCACATGCACATTCACACTCTCATTCATAATACTTCCTAATTCTTGGGAGGATAAGGAATAATCTTAGTTAAAGAACAATTCCCACACTCCAGCCGGGAATGGAACCAAGACCCATGAGATAAGAAGTGGGGACTCTTATGACTGAGCTATGGAGCGATCCCCCCACCCAAAGAAGCAGCAATTACTTAGTCATCAGCGACCTTATAAGATGGATCATGGCAAAAGTCAGAGATAAATTGCAATATAAAATAGAAATTCCAATAAAAAGAAAACATATATAAATAAACATACCAAACAAAGAGCTAAAGCCAGAATCAAAACACAGTTATAAAAAGGTCGTCAAAGTATGAAATTTCAATATCCAAAGATTTAAATCTTCAGATGTATGTTAACCTTTGCTAAAAACTTAAAAAGATCGCTTTTTCATCGTTCACCATGACCTCTGCAAGTCTGCAGCAAATGTGAAGACACCACATTATAGCAGAGGCATCTACGGTGTGTTAGAAGAATTTTAATCATTTTTTCTTTTCTTCTTCTTAAAATTGACTTTGTCATATATCTCTGTATTCTGGATCTTTATGGTCACCTGCAATGTCAGGCAGATGTCACAATTTTTTGTTTGTGAAATATATATATATATATATATATATATATATAGAGCATGTTGGGATAGTTATTAATGTCAGTTGATTGACTTTCAAGAAAACTGCATTAGAAAGATGCCAGGAATTAAGTGCAATAGAATTTCCTTCCTAATACGCTAAGCTATTTTAAGTTTTTCTTATAGCTTATTATGTATAAGGAAACACGTTAATTTCAACTCCTAGGTAAGAAATAAATGAAAGGAAATGAAAGACAATAACCTGGATTATTCAGAAAAAAAAATAAATAAAGCTAAAGGTAATAAGGGAAATAGCAATCGAGATGCATTCATGAGAGCCCGGGTTCGATCCCCGTCGAACTGCCACTTGGCTTTAACGCGATTTTCCTTAATCTAATCGATAGGGGAATGTTGGGGTAGTTTCTTATCTATTTCATTTTCATCATTTTCTCTTTCAATCTGCTTCTTCCGCATCTTTCATATGTGTTAGTAGGTTTCCTGCTGTATGGTGGTGTCTAATAATATGTTAAAATTGCAAATAAAGAGATTAATGACTGAAATACATAATTAACCTCCAATTGAAATCCTTAGAGACTTCCGTCTAGCTTCTTTCTGAAAAATGAAACTGTGTCGATTTTTCTTTCCTTCTCTCCTTCACCCCTCCGTACCTCCCTTCCTTACTTTCTTTCTCTCTTTTTCTTTTTTTTTTTCTACTATACATATGCTTATACTTTTCAATTGTAATATGCACCTACGTGTTTTTAATTCAGGGTGAAATTTGACGATGTGTCTATTTTCTTGGTGCCATGTTGAATGCGTCCCAAGCTGAAAAACAAAGTGATTTTCAGCTGTTTTATATTACTTACGAACTAACAATATATTTGAACTGAGACTCGATGATCTTTCATTAGTTCTACACAACACGATTCTACACTAGTCTCAGCTCATGTTCTGACCTTAGATTAAATCTATATACAGTCAGCGACATTTCAGCAACCGGATTCAGCAACCATGCATATTTCACATTTTGAGCTCCGCATTTTGGAGTTATTTTGAAAGCGGGAGATATTCTATCAAATATCATCTGATAAGGAGACTGGAAGCAATGTCTTCAATTTTGATGAATTGACCACCGTGACCGTTCAAATTGGGGCTGGTTCCATTTCTCCTCCGTTAGTTAAGATGTCCCTTGACCCTGATTACTCGTATGCCTCACACCTGCTCGTTTCATAATTGGGAAGACACTAACAGCAACACTTGAATATGGCCACACATCTGGTGCTGTCATCAGTCGATCCTGTTGGCAATACCAACAACAGCTCGATACTTATAGGTGATAAAGATCTTTCTGCGCTTTATTGGAGGACGGAAGTCATGCAAGAGGTTTACCGTTGAATGGCAGCAGTTGGTATTATGACCCACTGCACTACCAGCGGTTTAATTAGAAGATGAACTGTGTGAAATACCAATTGCAAGATACTTTGTGAATAAACATGAACAGTTAATCTTGAAACGAGTAGAGGCTTTCGTAGGTCAATACGTTTGCAAGAAGTAACGTCTGCAACTATATTTTATGTTTATTTATCCACTGCTAAAAATATTAAAATCCTATCCTCATCACCACCATCATTTGATTCTTTTTGTTTAGGGGCGATGGTAAACTTATTTAAGTTAAAGAGGGCAATAAAATTCTTCTTCAAATATGCGATAATGTCGATAACGAAAGTGGTTTTGACTTGAATGATGATGAATACTAGTCCTTTGATTATAAAAAGGAAAACAGTGACACAATGAAAGTAGATAATGAAAATAGCATCATTCATAATGATGGTGTAATAGTAATGACAACACTAGAAAAATGGAAGCCTTTGGTACAAGGAGTCTCTAAGTACCAATCTCCATCTCATAATTCGAGATAAATCTGGTGCTAAAGGGGCAATAAAAGAAGACCTAATTACCCCAGAAATCATACGCCATGTAAGCCAAACTAACAGAGATGCTTCGCGAGAGTACAACAAGAGGAATGAAGATTATCCTATTAGTACAACTTAGATATGGAAGGAAATAGATGGTGAAGAATTAGAAGTGTATATTGATTTGCTTATACAAACTGCAAGTAGAAAAACACTTATTTATGGATGCTGTTTACATGCCGTGATTCTTAGCGTCCCATCCTATATTGGGCGTGGAAGATCGCTTAATTGTGCTCAGAGGCCTCTTTGCCAGGCTTGAGATTCCTTTACGTCCTATGCCTGAACTCATTTTGAGGGGAGGAACCCAGGAGGTGGAGTTCATTACCTTCAATAGTAATTTGACGGTGAGGAGTGCGATGGAACGAGAGGACCTATAGCTTTTACTGTGGTGTACGAATCATGAATTTAAAATTGCCACCCCAGAGCCGGGGATTGAATCACGAACCCTTGCACGAGAGCCGCATACCACGTCTCTGAGCTATCTTTTCACCCAGAGAGATCAAATGTTAGTCACGTGATTTTTTAAGGTTAGTAATTCTACCTGCACAGCGTTAGATCTGGGTTCAATACCCGGTCTAAGAAAGACAATAATTGTAAGATAATTAATGAGGACTTAATCAGTAATCACAGTGAGAGCAAGAGGTTTGTGGCACTGGAGCGTCTCCCAAGTGCACGCGCAGTAGGGCAGGTTTAACCTGAGGTCTGCCACGCCCCAGCAATCGTCTTCGGTGGTCCACGAATCATGTATTTCATCATCATTATTCATATTAATTAAAGAGCACCAGTGAACTTAGTTTGGACATTTCCCCACCCTCCTCGTCACTCGAGAAGTTGAGCTCGAGGTTATTTGTTTCATTGCAGAACACGCATGCGTAATGGCCAAATATTATTAGCCTTCCTTGCATGCATTGCACTGCGCCTATGCCACACACCATACTGCTCTTGTAAGTCTTAAGGGGAAGTTCTAAGCTCTGTGCTTGCAGTGTAATTTTAAGAAGTTTAACTCCACTTTTCTAGAAGTGTGAAACTTGATACACATATAATCAATGCTTTCTAATTATACTGACTTTTTTATATTACATAGATATTTTGATCATATTTTTAAAATGATTATAATGACCATATTATTTTTCACCCATTTTTACTTTCTCTACTGGTAAGTAGAAGGAAGTATTCCACCCAAAAATTCGATGTCGAGATTTCACAGAAACTATATTTGTTCAGACCCCCTGAATCTAAAAACAGCATCTTTAGAAAAAGGTCCGTGTGTGTATGTGTGTGTGTGTGTGTGTGTGTGTGTGTATGTGTGTGTGTGTGTGTGTGTGTGTGTGTGTGTGTGTGTGTGTGTGTGTGTGTCAATCTGTGGACAGCATAACTCAAAAATTAAAAGGCGGTTAAAAACCAAAGTTAGTATTTAAGTTTAACGTCTTTCAAGAATGCGACACGAAGGAAAAGAAAATAGCCCCACGCTAAACTACCCTTCACATGGAACATTTTTCAAAATTTTTGATTCTCTTGAAAATGGCTGTAAAGATTTTGATTAAAATGGCAATGAGATATTTTTATGACTAATGAAATGTATATCTTGAATTTTCTGGCTCTAGCCCCTGTAGTCGTATTTACTCTTGACAACTTTTGCATAACTGGTAAACCGTTAGAGATAGGCAAAACCATACCATACAAGAAATGTACATCTTGCTAAAATAACAATTTATGTCAAATTAAATTTTCTTGTAGGGTGAACCATTTCGAAGATATTCCTTGTTATGTCTGCAAGTTTCGAAAACTTAAAACATTCGTGAAATGGAACATCGTTGTTCATTTTTTTATATGTTAAGTGTGCAAAGAGAACGGAATCCCAACGCTTTAAAAGATTTGACTATCGCACAAAGCCTACTCTATTCTAATATTCCCCTTGCACCTACAAGGAAATAAGCAATCAGATGATTTGTACTAATATTTATCTTAACTAACACGAAGAAGATATAGGAAGATATACGAAGAAGATACAAGAATGGTAGTACAAGAGTAGAAAAAGTCATGCGCGTGCAACCATCAGATTTTTTAATAAGAAAAATTTATACCATCCATGATTTTAATGACAGTGTAATAAGAAAAAGTCAGTACCATTACAAATAACTCAGAAATGAATGTTAAAAGTTGCATTACCCTAGAATAGTTGGTTCCTGAGAAAATAGGACAAATATATGCAGAAAAATAAGTTTGAGAAAACCTCAATCAAAATTAGGGGAATTTGAAAGCTCTATGCTTGCAACGTTAAGTTTAGGAAGTTTATCCTCTCTTTTCAGAGAAACTAGTTACTCTGGAAGTATGAAGTTTGGTAAACATATAAATAAATGCCTTTTTTTAACGTATTTACTTTTTACATCACATAGATATTTTTTCCATATTTTTCTTAATAACGAATATATAATTCTTTTATTCATATCCATCCTTGGAGAGATACATTTACTTTGAAGACACTTATGGCACGTTTTGGGGGGCTAAAAGACTGCATTATGATAAAATAGGGATTAAGCTTGCGAAAAAAGCAAAAAACAAAATGTATATTTTTGGCCCAAACCAGCTTACAACCTCCGCTTAAGGGGAGATCTCTGAAATCCACAGATTTCTTTGTAGAGTTACCACATGTTTATCTGCACATAAAAACTAAATATACAAAATTTGAGCACTCTGTCCGAACTTAACAAGCTATTATAAATAATTATTCAATAACAGCTGAATACACGGCGTTGCACGTGGTTTGACGGCTTTACCCGTACAACTTTTAGACTAGCGTTTGACACTATAAAGAACCTAAAATGAATAAAATAAACCAATAAAACACCGGGAAAGCACCATGCAAAGGGCTGTTGAACAACTCCAAACACCACAGAAAGAAAGCAAATAGAGAAAGCTGTGTGAATGTGAAATGCATTTCTATTTCAATCATACAGAAAATTATATACATTCTTTGTAGAAGAGGGAGTAGAGAAAAAAGTGTGATTATGTTTCATGAGAGAAGAGAGTGTAGAGAAAATCGTGAGAATATAGTGTCATAGAAATTTGTATGAATGGTATGTCCAAGGGCGTATAGAAAAAAAAATAGTTCGAGTTCCGTAAAAGGAGAGTGAAGACAGAAAATCCTGTAAATGTAATATGTGGCATTTCTATTTCAGTCATAGAAAATTTAAGAATTGTGTGTTGAAGGGCAAATAAGGAAGGATATGTGAATGTGTTGCATAAAGAAAAGCGAGTAAAGAAAAACATGTGAATGTTACATTGGATAGCATAAAAAACTTCGTGAAAAAATACATATACGTGCCGTGGTCAAGTGGTTTAGCAGCGCATAGAGGACAAAGATACAAATATTCTCTCTCTCTCTCTCTGTCTCTCTCACACACACGCACAGAGAGAGAGACCCAGAGAACCATAGAGACACACACAAACACAGACGCACACACCCAGAGAAACACAGACACACACAAACACACACACACACACACACACACACACACACACACACACACACACACACCCAGAGACGCACAGAGACACAGACATACACACAGACACAAACACACACACAGAGACACACACACATATATGTAAGGATTCGTTTTGCAAACTACTCATATAGACAACATAGTATCAGCAGACGATCAAGCACTGCTGAAAACGAAATAGAATTACAAAAAGTAGTGCAATTTGTAAATAAAATATGGAAATAATACAGTATGAAAATTTCTGTAAAGACAGCGAAGCAATGGCAATGGTAGAAAGAGAACAAAAAAGAATTAAAATAGTTACAGACTAAGATGTTATTGAGAAAGTATTAACTTCAAAATACTTATGCTCGAAAATGTCAACTTGGAAGACAGAGGCAGACATTAAGGAAAACATAGAAATCTGTAACAAATTAAATAGGTGTATAATAAGGCACTTCGGCAAAAGCATGAGAAGGAAGTGAAACAAAGACTACATGACATCGTGTCAATTTACAAGTTTTGACTGGTGATTGCACAAAATATATAAAATATGTGGAAAGAAGCTTCACTCTCTTCCATACACATACTTTGCAGCATATGCATCTAAAGTTTCAAGTGAATTGAATAATAACTTTGGTCAGAATACATTTTTTAAATAGCAAAGCACTGAAGAACACATTGTTGAGAAAAATGACATTGATCATTTGAAATACACTCTTCAGTTGTGTAAACAACACCGGAAGTATCCCGCATCCAAGAAGTCGTTTTCAAAAGGAGTAGGAGGATGCAATTCTATATCAACAATTATTTTGATTTTTTGGGCATCCTAAAGTTTACATTCTATTTTTACCAGGATTTAGAATAATTTCCCCATGTAATTTCCCACGAAAGTGGCAGAAAGGAAGAATTTGGAAATGATGGTATAATTTGACGTCAGGGTCTGTATGCAGGGTCTGTCTGTCTGTGAACAATATTACTCAGAAACGAAAAGTGGATGAATACCAAACGGTATTTATGTTCAGTATCTTCCAAGGATAGGACTCGAAAATTATCTATGATATCCATATTACCCTTTACTTAAAAAAAAAAAATTGAAACATTTTGGATTTCTGAAAGGAGGTTTCTCGGATCACAAGGTTGTGGGTTCAAATCCGGCCAAGATCGATGATGTGTGCTTAAAAATGACAGCAGATTTACTGGCATGTAAAAGAATCCTTGCAATTGACAGCGTTGTCAAACAACAAATTATTATAATTATTATCAAAGGTGGTTGGTTCTATCTTCACTGAAGTGCCACATGTCCAAGATATTTTCATGGCAAATAAATTCTACCCATATCGCATTTTCTTTTCTGATACTGACCTTTGCCACAATATTTCTGCAGTGTCTTCTTCCGTGGCATTAGATGAACCACAGTAATTTTTCTGACAGTCCTCTTTATCTTTATGTTCAGCATACCAACTGGCAAACTCGTGTTTCTTCTCCTAATCTCTTTGCTGCAGAAGTACAAACTGGACAATGCTTGGACAATATCTCATAATCGAGCACAATACCTGTCAACACATCTATAACAACACCTATACCATAATTAGATGTGTGTCCACGCCATGTACCATCATATGAAACACAAATATCCATAATTTCTCTGTGAACTAAACAGGGATCAGCTTCTATGTGTGCCTTGGGTACTTCTGTGCATTCCCCCCCCCCCCCCCCCCGAACTAACCTATCTAAAATTGTGAATATGGCCTGGAACCTATGGTAATCATACCCATATTAATGGAGAATGTTTGCAAGCCCTCTCCCCATCGAAAGAAAGGAATCCACCATACATTTATTTACCTCAAAAGAAGAGCTCTTAAAATTTCTTTATTTCATTCTGGGTGAAGTATAAATTTCTGTTAAAATGCTCTGACATGCATTACATTTCAAAATTAATTTAGAGCAAAAACCCAAATGTTCAGCCATTTCAAGCTTCACAAAAGCACTCTTGCACACACTACATTTTGTAGCAGTTGCTTCCATACAAGTGTATATTCTGCATGAGAAATCGCCTGCAGCATCAATAAATGAACATTGGGAAAATGCAGACAATTTATTTTCACTTCTTGTTTGAGTGTTAGACCTGAGAATGAATTACCAATCTCTGACAGTTAAAAAATATTTACCTGTGTGTAGTTCAGCTTTTGTTGTGCCAGGCTGTAAGCTAACCTTCCTGCTTTGGTTTTCCATGATGGACGCTTTTTAGCTTGCCTATAACTACCTCTCGGCGATTTCAACATATCTAGGCAGAATGTTGACTACAAATAAAGCCTACAACACACTCAAGACACCAAAAAAATCACCGACTTGACATATTCACTGTGCACCTCGTGGTAAAACAAACGAACGCCATTTCACACCGCATAATCTAAGTTGAATATTTGTTATTTTAAAAGTGTATTATATAATGATTATTCAAAATCACTGCATTGGAAGAAAAATTTGATATAGGTATAGATGTATCTTGTGGTATGTGGTCTATTCAAACTCAAAGAAAAGATTTTTCTTTGATATACATAGATACTACTTCGTCTTGCGTTGTAAGTATGAAAAATTTCACTGCCACAGTCAACCTGCGACTCTATGAGACGATTCTGCAGCCAACATTCATAGCATAATCCCAAAATTTGGCATTCAAGAACAGAAAACAGCCAAAGAATGTGGATGCGAGCAAAAGTGGGCATAATCTTCAGAGTTTAAAATCCACGCAACCTTTAAATATGCAGTAGGGCATTTAAAAATGGCGTCAGGGGGCAAATTATGCATTTTTCGTATTTGGCAATGTCTAAATTATTTTATAGAATTAAAATTTAAAAAAGGTGTTTTTTCTTGATTTTCATGAAATTTCAGTCATACATATCAAGTTGGTAGAAATATATTGTAGCCTAAGTCCTTCCAGAAAAGAGTAAAATATGTAAAATAACCTGTCTCATTAACTTTAGGCTTACTGCTGTCACGTTAGTAACTATAATACTGAAATATATCCAAGTGCAATATTTTCGAAAAGTGCCTCGATTAATTACCAGTTCCCGTCAAGCTTTGTACTGGCAAAATGACTTAACACCAATAATCTTGGTCTATTTTAAAATTACTTAAGCTTTGATACTATTTTTACTTTCTCGACTACATATAGTAGAATAGGGGAAGCATTGTATTCCACTCAAAAATTCGATGTCGATATTTCACCGGAAATTTTGAGGCCCCCTGAATCCAAAAAAGCATTTTTAGAAAAAAGTCCGTGTATGTGTCTGTCTGCCGTGTCTTTCGTCTGTGTGTCTGTCAGTCTGTGGGCAGCTTGTGGAAATCTTTTAAATTCTTTGAAATTGCGTTCACTTTGCATGGCTCAGATATAAAACATTATAACGATTTTCCATGAGTGAAGAAGCACATGTATTGCACAACTCGCATAAATAACAAGGAATATCTCCGAAATGGTACACACAACAAAAAATTCATTTCGACACTAATTGTATGTCTTAACAAGATCTACATTTTTGCATAGCAAGATTTCGTCTGTCCCTTACGGTTAAGTTATGCAAAAGTTATCCAGGATAAACAGGACTACATAGCTATAGCCAGAAAGTTGAAAATATACGTTTCATTTGCAATAAAAAATATCTTAAACATATGGTATTTAAAACAAAATCGTTAGACATTTTCAAGAAAATCAAAATTTTCGAAACATTTTCCATGTAAAGGGTAGTTTCGGGTGGAGAAATTGTCTTCAAAATCATCGTGTTGCATCCCTAAAAGATATTAAACAAATACAACTTTGGTTCTTAATCTAGTTTTCGTTTTTCAGCTATGCTGTTCACACACACACAGACACAGACACACACACACACACACACACACACACACACACACACACACACACACACACACACACACACACACACACACACACACACACTTTCCTATTTTTTTTTTTTTTTTTTGATTCACGGAGCCTCAACATATATATATCCGGTGAAATGTCGACAAAGAATTTTTTGGTGGAATACAATACTTCCCCTACTTACTATACGTGGTAGAGAAAACAAACTTTAGCCATAATAGTTCGTAGAAGAACTGGTATAACTGTGAATGTAGAATTTTAAACCTTTTTCAAATTGTTTATTGCTGTTCCATGGTTTACAAGTTCTATAGGGTTTACTCAAGTTTTATTTAATTGTAAAATGAAAATGAGTAACTTATTTCGTAAAGAAAGTGGGCTAGGAACTTTGTACAGGATTCCTTGTGAAAAAATAAAGAGGAATAATGGCACAGGTTTGAAAAAACGGTTACCTTGATGGATGAATGCCATCTGCATCAATCATACTTTAAGGCCTGAACCAGATTATCACGTGGAGTGGATGAGTGGGTGAAGTATACGAATGAGTGGGTGGAGTTGAGAGTAACCCGTTGGGACTTAATGCACATGCGCAATGGAGCGTTTTTGTCATGCCTCTCAGAAAAATGTTTATATAAAGTGTTCCTCTGACAAGAAGATAGAATTAAAATAAAATCCATCATAGCAAATGCTCAGAAGCTGTTTATGGCTATCGGAACCTGCGCAGTGAGGTTATTATTTATAAAGGTGAGGAATAAAAAGTTAACAGGCACTTTGTAACTTGCGGGTAGTGCTTTGAAATTCTTTCTTTCTACGCTCAAAGGTTTAGAAGGCTCTGAAGTTTCTATACTGAGATAAGATTGTTCCAAATGTAGTTTGTTTATAAAGTTACTTTCCACGCGGTGATTCTTTTATTTTCTTTTGTTAATGTTCCATTTATATGCCATGTGTAGCATCTAAGATAGCATCGGCGGCTTTTTAGCACTAAAACAAGTCCTCAACAGCAATGATGTTCACTCTCAGTGGTGTTAATACTTGTTTTTGAATTACTCTTGGTTATTACTTTAAATCAGGGCATCTCAGAGTGCATTGCTGGCACAAAATCTGACTACGAAAAGTTCACCTAGCTGCAAACTTCTACTAGCTCTTTCCTTGTGCTTCTATCTTCACTCACTAACTCACTCACTAGCTTTGCCGTCTCCCTCTTCCACACTTTCACCGCAGTTTCTTCCTCAGTGTAATATTTACGTGCGGTGCGCAGTGTTAAACTGGTTAATTTGGTGTTCAACACCAAATCTAGTCTTTTGTTTTAATGATCTGAGAGCACTGGTACAAACCTCAGTTTACTTTGAGAGAGCGTAAACTTTCACGGCCGGAGTCAATATAACTAGGAGTTATTTCAGGGCTGTTATATCATGATCTGCTGGAGTATAAGTAACTAGACGTTTCGTCCACAACTGCGGCAGACATCTTCAGTGGCGCGACCATAGTCTCCTCGCAGAAGTTAATGTGGCGTCATTTTAATTTCTCTACTACGTACAGTAAAGTAGAGGAAGTATTGTGTTCTACCCAAAAATTCGATGTCGAGATTTCACCCGAAATATATGTTTTGACATCCCCTGAATACAAAAAAAAAAAAAAAAAGCATTTTTAGAGAAAGGTCCATGTGTGTATGTCTGTCAGTAAGCTGTGGACAGCATAACTCAAAAACGAAAAGTCGGTTAAAAATCAAAGTTGGTATTTAAGTTTAATGTCTTTCAAGGATGCGACACCAAGATTTTGAAGAAAATTACTTCACCCTACACTACCCTTCACATGAAAATTTTTTTTTGAAAATGTTTATTTCCTTGTAAATGACTATCGGTTTTGATTAAAATTATCTTTGAGATATTTTTATAACAAATGAAACATATCTTGAATTTTCTGGCTATAGCCCATGTTGGCCTATTTACTTTGGATGACTTTTGCATAACTGGTAAACTGTAAGAGAAAGACCAAATCTTACTATACAAAAATGTAGATCTTGCTAAAACACAATTTATATCTGAATAAGTTTTTGTAGAGTGAACTATTTCGGAGATATTCTTTATTATTTGTGTGAGTTTCGGATAACTTGTAGTTCAGTCAAATGGAACATCGTTATTCATCATGTATGTTAACCGAACAAAGAGAATGGAATTTGAAAGACTTCAAAGATTTGACTATCGCTCAAAGCCTAGTGTATAGGGAATTAAGCAACAAGATAATTTCTACAGATGTTTATCTCAACTAACACGAAGAAGATATAGGAATAAGTTTTTAAGAATGGCTAGTACAAGAGTAGAGAAAGTCATGTGAGTAAGCACATCAGGCTTTTAATAAAGAATGCTGTTCTCCAAAATTCAGCAACCTCTTTAATTGCACCTCTCAAGCTTGCTCTATTATTTCACATGTGTGTTATATTATGTCTTTCAACACATGATTTTCTCACTCAGGTAATTGTGCCTCAGATGACGCATTTGGCTCCATTGTCACGGATTTGGTATTGCATTTTTGGGTAAAACGCTACTTCCTCTACCTGCTATACATAAGCAGTAGACAAAGTAAAAATGGGTTTGGACCACTGATGTCACTCTTGCGCTTGCGCGTGTGTTTTGGTGCAACCAATTGGTAATTATGTGGCTTTTTTCGCAGGTGGAGATATGCTATAATGGCTTCGGGAGCGGCATATATGTTTAATGACTTAATCTTCTGTTTAAACAGAATGAAATGCCGCACATGGAGCGTTTAAACTATGGAGCACAAGAGTGCGTGAAACTGGTTCTTTTTTGTGAGCATGGGAAAGATTTAATAGTCCATTGAAATGCGGGGATAAGTTGTGGAGGAGAGTGTTAGAAGTAGAGAAAAAAAGAGTAAGAAAAATGTGTACATCAGAGGGTACAACATGCAGCAAAGGGGCATACAATGATCGAAAATTATCCAGGAGCAATTAAGTTAATGGCGTGAGACTTCAAAAGCTGGTATTTAAGTTTTTGGCCACGCTACGTTAAGCTTGAGTCAGGCTCGATAATCTTTTGTTTTTCTTGCATTCTTCTCTTCTGGTCTTACACTGCCAATGTTTTCTTCTGAATGTCGAGTAATAAAGTTATCGAATCTCAGAGAGATGGCTCCACTGGCTTATTATTGCCTCCCAGACCAACGTCCTCATTGTTTGCATTACCATTCCGATTTCTTCTATTGTAAATGGTCTATCGTAGGATGCAGTTAGTTGCTTTTGTACTTTATTTCTCAGTTGTACTGGATAACTGTCACCGCTTTCGTCATCTTTAGGAGAAAAGGATTCCATTGTTTCCTCCAGGTCTCTAGTGTAGGTGCCATTGGAATTACGCTGAGTTGTTATACTTAGATTTGCTTTTATTCTACCTGATGCGATTTTATAAACTGTGTTTCACGAATTAGTTAATTCTGTTAATGTGCAGGCTCATATTTCTCTTTTCTAATGGCTACTTCATATTTTTTCTTCCGTTCTTGGTATTGGGTTCTTCTATGTTCTCTAAGATTTGTATCATTTATGGTCTCTGGATATCTTTGTCTAAGTGAGCAGACCTTTTTCCTCAATATGGCAAATTCTTGCAATCACCATGGAAGAGATTTGTGATTAAGTATTTTCGATGTGAATTTCTTGGTCTTGAAGGACCTATTGCATGCACTACTGATAGTTTGCAAATTTTGCGCTAATTTTTCTGTATTGGCTGCCGTTGCTACGGTGCTTTCTAGCATATTATCTAGATATTTCAGTCCATTGGTTGCTGATTCGCCGTTTGGCTCTTATGTGTAAAAGTGGTTTTACAGCTTCTATGAAATGTCTTCTCTCACCCACGTTAACATATTTTGATATATATTCTGAATCCTGTGTTACTGTCCATGGCCAATATTAGGCCTTTATCTTTTGCCAGTTTAATTTTTTTCGATTTTGAAGAGATCACTGTTTATATCGTTAATCGCCAGATAAATGCTCACTACTATAATTTTAACTGTCCGTAAGAGAATTCTACTACCACTATGTCTTCCTCTGACAGCCCACTTATATGAAGGGCATCAATTTGCTAGTTCGATACCACGATTGCTGTTCTCTTTATCCCACTACCGAAGGTGCAGATTCTGTGTAGATTGTTCAGATTATGCACGTTAACAAAAACATTTTGGAAATTGTAGAATTGTAGATGAGATGGTATGGACACGCGCTTAGAATATCAGAGAATCGAATACGCAATAAAATTCGTAATTGGAAAGTAGAAGGGAAAAGAAAACGAGGGAAACCTAAGGAATGCTGGATGCATGAGGAGAAAAGGAGCATGGAGAGAAGAGGCTTAAGGTAGATGCTATGGACAAGGACTTACGGAGGCAGAAGACCGTTTTGGGGCGAGGAAAACCCATTGTATTGTGGGATATTCCCGAGAAAAGTACTATTACTATTATTACTATTAATCATTAAGTGATAAATTATGTGGAGGTGTATGTGAAGTGAATATTAAATTGTGGTGGTAATTTGGGAAGTGATTTGAGTGAGAGGTTTAAAATCCCACACGTAGATAATTTGGGAATTGTTTGTTTTAATGTTATTAGTGATTTAAGGAGGGAAGAAAAGTGGCATGTTATGCGTTTGAATGGGGAAGTGCAGAAATATGAATTTGAAATAAGGATATAAAGGTGATATTAGAAATATATTAAGTGATGGAATTTTGTGCTGGATACCAGTACAGGTGGCCGCCGGGCACCGGCGGCCTTTGTTGTTAAGTTAGATGTAGTATTTATCATTTATAACCGGATACCGGTTATTTACTGGACATCAGTAAATTTGTTTAAATAGTGATTTATGCAAAATTATTTTATGTAGTTATATAAGTGTTATAAAGGGAGGGGGGGGGGGATAAAATGGGAAATATTATTTAAAATTTTTTTTTATATTATTTGGAATATAATATTTTATTTTAAATTTAAAATTTAGTTTGTTATATAATTAAAAAGGGAGGATAAAAGTGAGAAAGTTTAATTTATAAAGAATTATTTTGAAATGTTTTGTTTAAAATTGAAGTTTTATTAAATTTTATGTGTATATTTAAAAAGGGGGGATAGTGATATTTTATATTTGAATTTTATGTAGAGATAATTAATTGTATGTATATTATACAAAGAGGGTTAAAATATCATACTTTATTTGAATTTTGAAATGAGTGAAGTTATATGTGTGTATATTTTAAAAAGAGGGGAGATAAAAATGTATTTATTTTTTTTATTTGAAATTATTTGTTTGTAAATATTTAATTATATATTTGGTATAAGTTGTATATATATATATGAATTTGGTAAATTTTGTTCGAATATTATATATGGTGTTCTGAAAAAAAATGTTTAATTTCGTTGATAATTTATGAATATTTGTTTTTATTATTATTAAACTAATTTACAAATTTTAAATGAAATTTATTTGAATTTTGAATTGTAAAATTGAGTAAATTTTTGTAAGATTTTATTAGATATTAGGTTGTATTACAAATGAAAATTTTGTTATATATTGTTTGATATTGAATTAAAATTTGTATATAAAATTTTAAATATTAAATTATGATATTATTGGAAGAATTTGATATATTTTTAAATGGGAATTATTTTGCTAAGTTGAATTGAAGGTTTTTTTGTTTTATTGATTTTAGGAAATGTTTAATTAAAATAATATTTGTAAATGTATAATTTATTTAGTATTAAGTTATATATTTGATTTATTTTGGTATATTGATTGATTTTTGCTATATGAAATGGAAGTTTTGCTGGTTGTTTAGGTTTGATGAATTAGGAATAAAAGTTCATAAATTATCATTAGTATTTGAAATACTTATTTATGTAAATAGGTTAAGAAATTTAGAAATTTAATTATTTGATTTTGGAATTTTAATTCGAGTTTTTTTTTATTTCGTTTGTTAAATTATGAATATTATATATAATTTGTTTTATATAAGTATATATTAATTTAATCATTAGTATTGTGATTGTTTTAGGTATTAGAGGAAATGTTGGTATAGATATTAGATGTGATGAATAGATTTTCAGCATGTTTAATTTGTGTGTTCTAATTTTTCTTTCTTTAATTTTATTGTATATTATATTTTTGTTTTGTAGTATTTAGTATTTTTTGAAGACCTGTGAAGCATTAAGATCAGAAGAAACTACAGTTCAAAAGTATTGGAAAGCACGAATGCTAATGGCTTCATTGCCAGATGCAAGGCACTAGAAAACAACAACAGTATTTAGATTTTTATAACTTGTAGAATATTGTTGTTGTAAATACCTTTGTAAGTTAAATAAACGAATAGGGATCTGGAATGTAAGCCCTGGTTTAAGTAATTAGGTGCCAGGGTTTATTATTGCAGGTTTTTATTTACTTACTTACTTAGTTACTTACTTACTTAGTTACTTACTTACTTACTTAGTTACTTACTTACTTACTTACTTAGTTACTTACTTACTTCCTTACTTAGTTACTTACTTACTTAGTTACTTAGTTACTTACTTACTTAGTTACTTACTTACTTACTTACTTACTTACTTACTTACTTACTTACTTACTTAGTTACTTACTTACTTACTTACTTACTTAGTTACTTACTTACTTACTTACTTACTTAGTTACTTAGTTACTTACTTACTTACTTAGTTACTTACTTACTTACTTACTTAGTTACTTACTTACTTAGTTACTTACTTACTTAGTTACTTACTTAGTTACTTACTTAGTTACTTACTTACTTAGTTACTTACCTACTTACCCACTTACCCACTTACCCACTTACCCACCTACCCACCTACCTACCTACCTACCTACCTACCTACCTACCTACCTACCTACCTACCTACCTACCTACCTACCTACCTACCTACCTACCTACCTACTTACTTATTTATTTATTTATTTATTTATTTATTTATTTATTTATTAATCATTATTCTGATCAGTGTAATTATTTTTTGTCATTAACTTTTTACTATCTTTATTATTATTATTATTTTATTTTTGTCATCTGTTTTATTGTTATTGTATGTATTATCATCATCAATCATTCATGTTATAGAATCTAAAAATAGATACTTCTAGGAAGACAAACAATATTTATACTGCTAGACCTGATAGCTGAATTTAAATAAAGTACCTATCTCTTATTTGGGTGCCTTAGCTTATTCCTAACAATCTTTATCTCCGCTGAAATCTCAACAGCAAAATTTTGAGTGAAATGCAATATTTACTCTCTCTCTTTCTCTCTTTCTCTCTCTCTCTCTCTCTCTCTCTATATATATATATATATATATATATAGAGAGAGAGAGAGAGAGAGAGAGAGAGAGAGAGAGAGGGAGGGAGGGAGAGGGAGAGAGAGGAGTAGGAAGTAAATATGGACTACAATAGTTTCAGGAAGCCAGAAGACATGTTAGCCTCGGTAAGTAAATAACAGAGCAAGGACGTGGAGCACAGAACTGCTTTGTTGCAGCCGACTTCTCCGATTCGAAATGAAGCACACGCTAAGTGTAGGAAGGTACAAAAAAGGGAGCTGTGGTAGGAAAAGCAGCAGTTCCACTTTGTTTCACGCTGCATGTGGCGACTAAACATCACCATTAACGGTTGCCTTTCAGGTCATTGTGGTCAAATTTATTGTTGGGACAATCGGAGTAGAAAGGAATGTCTACTTCAAATGTTCCGACCTGGGCAGCACCGAGAGCGACTAAAACCTAATAGAAACTAATTAGGAACAGATTATTATTCAGATAAAATATCAGAGACATCGACAAGTTTTCGACAGCCTAGCAAGGAATCCTCAAAATATTTACAGCATAGTGGTTGATTGGGAGGAATCGAGAGATGGATGAGATTCGTTCTTCCAGCTTTTACATGTTTTTCTTTTTTTCTAATTTTCTGGTTAAGTTTTTATCTTGTTTCTTTTTGCTCTCTTTCGTAAAGAAATATTCATCAAGGCTACACTACGACCTTCATACAGATCGTTGCCACTTGAACTTCATGTGACGTCAAAGCAAAGCAAGCATTTGTACCAAAATTGGAAGGTTTTAACCTGACAGATAAAACATATTTAGTAAAATAAATCCCTGTTTTCTTTTGTAGTTTTAAATGCAACATCTTTGCTTGTTACAATGAATATATCATGACTTTTGAAACAACTCCAACCATGTTAAAGGTTCTCCAACAGCGACATGTGCCCTGGCAAATGCTGCAAATGATCACTCATCTACCAAAGATTTAAACGAGTAAATGGAATGACATTTCTGGTAAATGACCTCAGAGGTTCTAGCACCCTGCTGTGTTCGTTACGGAAAGTTTCTCATACTTAATCCTTTTATTTTGTATGACTCAATGACAACCTGCGAAGGGGTCTTGACACCATGACCGAAAGGCAATCTTTTGTGCCTATGCTTCTAACGGGGTACCCCTGGGAGGATGGATGGGGTGATTGGACCCTAAGGGCGGCCGGCACGTCAAGACAGGCAGGGTCCAATGGGACGAAGGATAAAATGAAATGATACATGGAGGGACAAGAAATTCGGAGGATATGGAAATCCTTCCCAGGGAAACCTCCGAAACAACCCATGGGTCAGGAAGGTCTGCCACTGGGATCGAGCCCATGACCTCCCAAATGCGGACTATAGACGTTACCGTCTGAACCATCCCGTTCGGTAAAAATTTGTTTTTTTTTTTTGTTTTCTACCAGATGAAATGTGACCGTTTTGGGGACAAAATGTAATTCTTAAACTTTTTTCTTATTCATCTAAGAGATTTATCTTTATATCGCTTCGGGAAGTGTAGAAACGGGGACTCCTTTCCATTATTTTTGAATTTTTTATCCTATTTCATACATGCTAACTTCCATAGAGTGCATTTTACACCACTGAATAGTTCCACATTCCAAACGCTTATGAGCCGACTTGGCTTATTCTCCCTCCACGTCACGTGATTTCTGTACCCACAGACTCACCCCTTCGCTTGCCGTAAATGCCATCGTACTAGTAACAAACAGTGGGATTGTAATGGAGTGATGTCATGGTCTAAAAAGTGTTTGTAAAGAGCATTTAGGAATTGTGATACTTAAACTTGCTCCTTGAAATAAATATCCTTGTCTTAGGGCAATTAGCTCTCGCATATTGGCAATGTTTGCACACTTTTTTCCCGAATGAAGAAAATAAAACGTAAAAATAGAACTAGAATGTCAGATTCGAATCTCTCGGCACGGTTAAAAGTATCTATAACAGATGTTATGTCGAATTTGGAAGCTTAACCCTTCGCCTTGTAGAGAATGCAGGAAACACATTCTTACAACTTATAGCTCTTTGTTCAACTGTCATTTGGTGTACTCTTGTGTTGTGAATAAGAATGAAAAGTTGCAGTTTATGTTTGAAAGTCTAACTCAATACCGATATAGAAGAAGCGTAAGAGTAATTTTTAACACTAAACAACGTCATGATCAGCAATTATATTCTTATAGGCTATAGAAGAAAAGGTTACATAGTATCTGTGGTATTTCTTCAAATTTTGTTTTTCTGATAAAATGTCGCAATCTACATCTAAAGAAAAGAAATACAAAGGAACGATGGTGCAAGTAAAGTGCCTTAATAAAATTTATTTTCATTTAAAATCTATTATTAATAACGGGTCTAATGAACCCAGGATATGCAACTGTGTGCAAAATGTAGCATAGCAGTGTGAATGCGTAACAGTCCTTTCTTATGCAAAACGTTTAGTCGTAACTTCAGGTAAACTGCTTCACAGTCCAAATGTATATTTGTTCCTCTCTCACCTTCCAAATGTCATGCTGAAAGTATAAGTATCAAAGATTAGCTCGGCCGGTCATAAGCAAGTACACGAAAGCGAAAGTGGAAAGAAGACAGAAGGTGATTAATGTAGCTGTTAAATGCTCGATACCCTGAGAGGTAATTAACAGTTCAAATATGAGAGGCAGCAGGTGCCAGGCAAGTTCGTGCCAATAATGCTTTATGGCCTTGCTTGCACTTGATGCAAGCTATTACATTTGAAGTGTTGAAACAAATACTTTGAGAAACATATGTTAATATAATAATGTGACAAAACGCCAATTCCACGAATCCCACTCCTGACACCAGTGTGACAAAATGACCAGTTACTTTTTCATCACTTTATTTTTCTTCTAAACTGTTACACAAAAATGTCTACTGGCGTTAACAGCCTAGTCTTTTGTGATATTACAACTCACAACTGTTTTCTTCTCGTAGCCTTGACTCGTTCCTTTCACGGACTCTCTTCGCTTTGTCTCTCATACACTAACTCCGACCATACAATCACTTCTTCACTTCGTCGTGACGCATCAATCACAACTGTATCGCACTCACTAACACACAGATCAACCCAAAATCTTTCTGCCTGCCTTCACACGCTTCACAAGCTTTTCCCCCGGCGATTATCTCGCCAGATCATTCTCGAACGTCTAAAAACAAGCCGGCTGCCGGACACTTCTGGAATGCTATGGAAAACCTTTGTGTTGCCGCTTGATTGTTGTTAGTCACGTGTTCGCTCACATGAGTAGTATGGGGAGGCTTGACCTCGAGCGTTTTTGTTATGTGCCCTGCCAGTGGTGTGGGGCAACCCGGCCCTGACCGTCCTTTTCATGTTGCCGCTGACGTGGGCCGGCATTACAATAGTTCAAATTTCAGTACCTATTGAGCTATAAATAGAAATTACATTAGGTCATATTCGTTGTTTGGTTTTCTAGTCCTAAGCCTTAGCTGAGGTAGAAGAGATTCGTCTAGAAAACATTTAGAATTTTCTAATCCTTCACATTCCCACGAAAAAAATAACAGTTTTAGTAACAGGTATGGGAATACCTACACTACAGGTCACAAGTTTTTGATCGCCTATGAAGAACACTCACTATACGTTACTTCAGTGCATAAACACAAAGTAAACACAAAATATGCCAAAAATATATGTACATTTCCTCTCTATCATTAAGTAAAATATAATATGATTTTAACTTGTTCTAAGTATCCACTTTTTGACCCCAGAACTGCTACACAAACTTGGCATTTTTGAGATAGGTCTTCGTAGTAGTTTTTCAGATATTTCTGTCCAAGGTGCCTTTATTCCATGGGTCTTCAACATTAGTCGACCTCAGTTTTCTGATCTTCCTGTCAAGTTGCATCAATCTTGCGTTAATGAAAGAGCGTTTGCTTCTAAAATTTGCGTCTTTCCCGGCGTGTTTTACAGCAGTACATAAGCGATTTCTGAAATAATTTATTGGAAGTTAGTGGCACCCAAAGGCCGCCTTTAAGTTACATAGACTTAGCGTTCGTTGTGAGGGAACATTCCGCTTAGCATTTCCATAACTGACGGCAAGGTACACTTTTATTACTAGAGAAATCGCAAAGTTTGGATACAAAACAGTTGCATATATTCAACCTTCGGCAACTCCTTCAAGCAGATCATTAGTCTCATAAAATTTAACACCAACTTAACTGGTGCCATTTATTCTCACACATATCCAGGAATGCTCTCAAATAAGAATCTATGTTCATCAGTGGAACACCTAGATGCATATACACTGGACATCAAAGGCAACGCACAGCAAACGGCATCGTGAGTGAGTGAGTGAGTGAGTTGGGTTTAAGGGCCCGTCGACAACCAGGTCATTAGGGCCCGAAGTCCGAAAATAAAAACAACCAAATTCGTAAAAGCTCACCCCTAAAAAGTTAAAACATCAAAGTTAAAATAACTAAAACGGAAAGTTAAAAGTACTAAAACTTGAGTTAAAACGGCTAAAAGTTAAAACTGGTAAAAACTTAACCTTGTAAGACTTAAAAAGCTAAAACAACCTTAAAAACCTAATTCCACCAGGATAAAACACACTTTACACTTGCTTGCCAAAATCAATTTTTCTTGAGCTCAAAACGTAATATGTTGTCAAGTAGTACCCCTCTTTTCAAATACCTAGTTCATTGTTTCTCAATGACTGCCACAAAATTTAATGGCGCATGGCAGGAGGAGCTGGCCAAGACAAAATCACAACACAACAGGAGAGAGAATAGTAGTGGTCAGCTATCAGCCGCCATTAAAATTTGTTTATGCTATTGCATAAATATTATCTTAAATATTAAGTACATAAAATACATTTCATTACCTCGTTCTTACTATGTCGCACTACTTTTGGCCGTTAAGACGCTATGAAACAATGTGTTTTAACAAATTATGGCTATTAATCCCAAATTGTATCATTTCCCTAGTGCATTTTAATTTGAGATCATTTGATTTCCCACATAGATATTCATAGTCAGCTGCACCAAACAACACAAAGAGAAACAGAACCAGAAGCACTATATGAAGCAATTAATTCAGTAAGTTAGAATTTTAATGTATTTATTTCTTGTACTCTTTAAATATTGTGACGCCGGCAACGGCAACACAAAAGGCGGTCGGGGCCGGACTGCCTCATCTCACTGCCGCGGTGTAACAAAGGTACGTGACTAACAACAATCGAGGGGCATGCACCAAGAGTTTTTCAGAGTATTCGGGAACTGTCCGGCAGCCGCTGTGTTTGTAGAAGTTCGGGAAAGGTCCGTGTTACGTCAACGAGTTAGAGTAGTTATGGTTATTGTCATGAGTCGGTCAGTGGTTCAATGAAAGACAGCTATGTGCGTGTGCGTGTGTGCGTGTGCGCGCGTGTGTGTGTGTGTGTGTGTGTGTGTGTGTGTGTGTGTGTGTGTGTGTGTGTGGCACTGTCGTCTTGAGAGATAGGCCGCATCAGAGTGAAGAAGCTTTAATGAGAGTGTTGAGTGATTGTATCGTTATAGTTAGTGTATGAGAGACATAGAAAGTGAGGAGTATATGAAGAGACAATTATGTAAGGTATGATCAGAATCGGAAGGGGGACCTAGTACCGCTACAAATGGAAGCTCTTTTGTAAACATGTCCCTGAGAGAGGGGGTTGAACTGAGAGGATAAAGAGGGTGGTGGGATCTAGGATATACAACAGAGAGGCAGGTCCCACTAGTTTAAGATTGAAACTCCACGGTGGCAGCTCATGTAACAGGCTACGCACCCCCTTACAAGCCTAAAAGCTCCATTAGAGAACCTAGGACTTGGAGATCACTCCCGATCCGGAGGACGAGGACTTACAGAGAACATTTTCCCTGGCATGCAACGCCGAGATTCCCGCTGACGCTTGTAACCCGGAAGCTGCCAGCTGAACTGAAAGGAGAACTTAAGTTAATTGAGAACAGAGTAGAAATGGAAGGACAGGAGACTCGACGGATGTAATTAAACGTCCCAGTGATTAGCGGAAATCCCCTAAATACCCAGGAAAGTCACTCGCAGGTATCGAACCCACGACCCCCCAAATGCGAGTGACACACTCGCTTGGTCTACAGAATGGATACCAATAGAAGTCTTTGAGAAGTTTGAACTGTAGACTGGAAGGAGGAAAAAAGACCAGAGACATCCACGAAAGATGTAACAATAGTTAAATCCTTAGAATAAGAAGAAAACTAAATTTTATAGAGTAGGATGGAGGGCACTGACTTAAAAATGCGGCTATTACCCTAGGCCAATCCCAGATTTGGTGAATCCCAGCAAATCGTACGTTATGCCCCTGCTCTCTAAGAGGTCCGGGCAGAAGGTTCAGATTGTGACTATAAACAGTTCTGACTTCGTAGCACATCCACTACATACGCCGCACATAACCATTAAACCCGCTCGACCCTGAAAATCTGAATGATGAAGAGGTAAATAAAATAGAGGAAACGAGGGCGTGATTATCCTGTGTGCAAGAAACCAGTACTAACGATCAGGAACACACGAAATGTTATAGTGTATCGAAGCTACATAATTTAGGATTTTATTTAGAACTTTCATCTATGTATTCCAGGTTTACAATGTCTTTGACATCTTGCACTCATTTAGGAATTATGACCATTCTCCACTCTTCTCTGTATTCCTAGTTTTCATCTTCTAATCTTCTTTCTTTCATTATTTGAACTATTCCCTGCTTTCTTGTTAATTTGGGTCTTGCCCTCTTCCTATGTCCCACTAGGGTCCATTCGTGTATCTTCTTCGGCAGTCTGTCGTTATCCATCCTTTTCATATTCCAAACCATCTTAATTATGTTTTAATTTCTTCTACCAATGAACCTTTTACTTTCATTTTTTTCTTAAAACTATGTAACTGATTTTGTCTCTCCGTAAGATCCTTTGAGATCGTCGCCAAAAATCCATTTTGATAGAGTTTAATTCAGCTAGTGTTCTTGATATATATTGCTTTTAATTGTAATATTCTTTGATATTGCTGACCTACCTTTGTTGGCTCCACCATTTATATCATCTTCATGGTTTCTATCTTGTATTATTTTCACTCTTATATGTGTATATTCGTTGCGATGTTTAATTTTATTGTTCATTTACATTTTCCAAGATTAGATCTTTGGCCATCGTTTGTTTATGCTGATATTTAAACCCCATGTTCTTCATGAGTTTTGTCATATATTTCACATCGAATAATCTCCTCCTACTACCAGTTGGTCGTCTGCGAATAATAGTGTATATGTGGTTTCATCTGTTAATAATTATCCCATTTGGGTCATTTATTCTTCTATATCTGGTATGTTGAAGGTATATTTTAAATACGTTGGGTGATAGGGAGCCTTCTTTTAAGTCTTTGGTAACATAAAATCCTTGTGAAATCTTGTTCTGCATTTTTATTTTTGTACGTGCGTTTCTGTAGTGTTTCGGTCGAAAAAAATCAAAATGTGTAATTTTGTATGAGAATTGCCACTTCGGATGTTTATCACTGTGAAATTCAGAAACTGCATATATTTTTCACGAAGATTTGTATGCCATCCATTTCACTATATAACATAACATTCACATGGTTTTTAATACTCACTTTTCTTTTGCGTAACACGTACACCGCTTAGCCGATCACCGTAAAATTCGGCACCTGCATATATATTTTTTTCGTGCAGAAAGTTTCTATTCCATTTTACTATACAACATGACATCTACATGGTTTTTATTACTTGCTTTTCTCTTACATATTAAATTCACATAGCCTTCCCCATTCGTTCAACATACAATTCATAAAATTTTCTATGACTGAAAGAGAAATGCCACATATAACATTCACACGGTTTTCTCTGCTCACGTTTCTCTTACGAAACACGATCACATTTTATTCTCTGTTCCCCTTCAACATACAATTTATACAATTATTTATAATTGAAATAGAAATGCAACACATTACGTTCACACGGATTTCTCTACACACTTTTATTTTATGAAACAATCAATTTTTTTCTCCACTCCCTCTTCCACAAACAACTCATACAATTTTCTATAGGTTTGAAATTGAAATATAACGCATTACATTCACATAATTATCTTTACTGTCGTTTCTTTTATGAAACACTATCACATTTCATTCCCTACTCCCTCTTCTAGAAACAACTCATACAATTTTCCATATGATTAACATAGAAATTCAACGTGTTACAGTCACACAGCTTTCTCTTTACTTTTCTTCCAGTAGTATTTGCAGTAATTTAACGCTGCTTTAGCATAGGTAGTGTTATTCCAGTGATAAGTCTAAATGTTGTAGGGATAAACTCATCAAACCACGAAATGCCGGGTATTTCAGCTATTTTATTTTATAATTTTCCAGCAATTCCGTAATTTAGGCCACAGAATATTGTCGTATGCTTTTTCCAAGTCGACGAATAATAAATGTAGAAGTTTTTCAAATCTATCTTTCTTTTGGGTGTTGTAATAACCTTGGGGATTGTTACATCATCTTGAAAAGGGCCTAGATTGACGTTTAACAGTCTTTAGGTCGAATAATTTCCCTAGGGATGGCTCCATTTGACAACTTCTGTAATCTGTCTTGGTCAATTTTCAAAAATGGGTTACGAGGCGAATCCATTTATTTCATCCAAAATATTAAACTATGAATCTCAATGACCATAACAAGATGGAAATATGACACTTCTCAGAAACCAGTTGTTGGAGAAGAAATGTGGATTTTCATCCTAGTTATTAGTTAATGTGTGGCCACAGGGCGGGAGATTTACCTTTGGTTTATTTCGTACAATCTCCTAATTCGGTAATTTAAATGTCAAGACTTTGGGAACGGAATGGAAATGCAAATGTAGCTCCCTTTTCTTTTTTGTTCTTGGTAGGTTTTCTTCTGTCGCAACTGGTATTTGTAATGCAGATGAGCACAAGCGGACAGATATTCTGAAATTTATCGCTGCTTCTTTTCGGGTTCGGTAACTGAGACATATCCGAACGTTGTTAATGGGCTTGTTGGTGGTCTTCAAATGGAATCGTTACTGATTATGACTCGAAATAAAACAGCTCCTATGTCTTCATTCAAGTGCAGTAGAAGCTAATTAGAAGAATATTGCTTTGTTGCCTTAGAAAAAAAAAAAAAAAAAAAGAGATACGAGCTTAAGAAGTAGTAGGGTTTCCTGGAATCTTGAAAGATGAACAAAGTTAGCATCTATGTAGTAATTGGAGGAAAAGAAAAGTGGTGTTTGGGAAAAAGGAAAGCAAGGAGATGGTGCCGTAGTAACGGGGAGTCGTGGGTTCGATTCCTGTGGCCAAATTCCCTAACCACGGGTTTTTTCGGGGTTTCTTTCAGGGTCGCCAGTGCCAGCGAAGGCATAAGGAGTAGCTAGGCAGGGATGATATGTGCACAGAAACTGCTTCCGTCCGTCGATGTCTGTTGGGTTCGGGTGAAATTGGGAGCAGCATCTGGGGGTGTTGGACACCGCGCCATTCGAGGCGTCGAACTTGGGAAACCTTAGGGACCTCTGTCAATGTCTATGCCGTTAGTCTGGGTCTGGCCACCCGATGCCTCCTCTCAGCTCATTCTTCCACGGGTGCCTCTAGGGGGCATAGGTGCATTAAACCTGGCTTACGTGTCGAGCCCCCTCTGCAACTTTATTCCTATTGGGGAAAAGGAAGACAAAATTAGAAAAAATGAAAAAATGTCGACACTCATTTAAATTCTGAGTGAAAAAAATCGTTTACGAGTGAACAAAGGTTAACAGAAATGGGTCTGATAAGTATTGTGATGCCGGTCTCGGCGCGAAACAAAGGTCTGTCCATCGGCGAGCGTGAAAAAGCGTTCAAGGTCAGTGTCTCCTGCAACTACCTTTATGTGCGTGACTAAACAACAATGGAAGCGGCTACACAAAAGGGTATCCGGAGCCTTCGAGAAAAATCCAGACGGTTACTGGCGGCACATTTGTGGGGTTCTAGAAGGGTTTATGTGACGTCATCCCCACAGTATAAGGAGGTCAAGAACAGCAGAGAGTGAGTTTACGGTTGCAGACATGAGTCGGTGAGTGTCAGTGAGCGCGAGACAGCTGTGTCTGTGTGAATGGCCCAGGTTCGACCCCAGACAACCGCATGTGAGATTCGTAGTGGACGAAGCGGAGCTGGAGCGGGTTTCTTCCGGGTTCTCCGGTTTCCCCCGCCATCTCATTCCACCGGTGCTCCATCTACATTCCATTGTATCATCAGTGTCACCGCCTGCGGTGCCGTAGTAGTAAAAGCGGGCGTTGAACACTAGAAAAAATGCGCCTGGGGGTGTCGTTGCGAAAGATACTTTGGTCGTGCTGGAGAAGATTCTAATGGGCATCTAGTGATTGCATTGTTGTAGTGAGTTTTTGACAGAGAAAGCGAAGAAAGACACTTAAAGGACTGAGAAAGGTTACGAGAAGTAAAAGTTGTGACAGCCCGAAAGACTGGAGACTGTGTTAACGACGAGAAGAAAAGTGTATTTACGGTATAATTTTAGAAAACAATAAAGTGGTAGGGAATTAACTAGACTGTCATTTTGTCACAAAGCTTTATTCAAACATCTACCCAAACACGTATAGTTGAAAAACGCTGTTTTAATATCCAGAATTATATCCGAATCTGAGTGAACAAATTGTAACAGAAATTATTCAAACACTGAGTGGAACGTGTATATACTGATGAAAAAACCCTGCTCTTCTTTGTGCACTATGCGACAACCTTTTGTCAGTCCGTCACGTGCTACTAGAGTGTTTCTCTCTAGCGCACCTTTGAGACTCTCTGCAGCTGCCTGTCAGACTTTCAGAGGTCTTGGTGGACGACAAAATAACGGTCGAAAGAGCTTTTAGGTTTTTAGCATAGTGCAACATGCTTTTGAGGATTTGAAGCTTTGTATACCTAATTTTTATACCCTTTTGAGATATTTATAGCTTTGTGTCAATTTTGGCTTTTGCTATTGTTTTGTATATTTATATATTTTCTTTCTTTAGAAGTAATTTTATTTTTTATTGAAATTTATATCTCGCTATTGCTATGAGCTGTTTTTAAGGGCGTTGATGAACACGAAGTTAAGCGTCCTTAAACCTTTAAAAAATGATGAAAAGATTAGCAATACTGTTCTTGATATCCATAACTATATTCAACTACCCAGTGAGATATACCTGTGAATAAAATTTAGCACAACTGCGCTGATATCACTATTTTCCTCAAGTAGCGACTAAATTTTATGTACCTCATGCTAGCCAGTGCATTTAAGAACGAAATGAGGCAATTAAACATCCAAAAAACATGGCGCTCCACATTTAAAGCAACAACGTTTCTTAAAAAAAGTTCTCAATTTGGCGACCAACCTTGGGATTCGTTAAAGAACGATGCAGCTTAAAAGCTGTAATTAGCAGTTTTATTACCTCACTTTTTATTCTCTAATATATACGTCTCCAAGCGCTCGTCAGTTAGGGCTATAATGCCATGTTATATTTTAATATTCAGTTACTTTGAAACCCGAAGCCAACCCGTTTCAAATGTGGATTGCCGTTTACTAGAAAACACCTTAGCACGTCGTCAGTTTGCTTTTAGCCATAAGCTAAATTTTAAGGCTCTACTAATTCTTAACCTACACTATAATCTGTAGTAGACACAACATTTAATTCCGGTTGATAGCTAATCACTACTATTCTCCTTCCTGTTATACAAATAAATTTTGTGGTCGCAAATGATATTTACATCACCGGCTTCACAGGGTAATTTTACAGCATGCAACATCGCAAGGAGTGGCAATATTCTGATAGGATTATTATTTATTTATGCCATCAAATTTATTGTTGGTGTTTTTAACCACACAAGTTGTGTGTGGGGAATGTTTGAGAGGTGGAATCGGAACTGAAAAACCAATGCCACAGCCGGGATCTGAACCACAGACCCTCCGCTTACCATGTAGGTGCTCTAACCATTAAGCCTGGTAAGCGGGGGGCATGTGGTTCAGATCCCGGCTGTGGCATTGGGTTTTCCAGTTCCGATTCCGCCTCTCAAACATTCCCCACATACAGCTTGTGTGCTTAAAAACAACTGAGTATGTTGACATAAATAATAATTACCATCTAAAGGTTATTTAACCCTCGGATATAAAGTACTTATGATAGTAAGTCGCCATTGTGGTAATTGTCCCTGATGTGAGATTGACTTTGTGGTTTGCCGGGAGAGATACGAATCGGTCGGAGAATTCAGTGTCATTCTTACAGGTTGTCACAGTAGCTTAATGGTCAGAGCATGTATCTGTAATGTCTATTTTTATTTTCTCTACGGTAAGTGGAGGAAATATTGTATTCCACCCAAAAATTCAATGTCGAGATTTCACCAGAAATGTTTTGAGATCCCCTGAATCCAAGAAAAGCATTTTTAGAAAAAGATCCGGGTGTGTCTGTGTTTCTGACAGCCTGTGGAAAGGATAACTCAAAAACGAAAACTCGGTTAAAAATCAAAGTTGGTAGTTAAGTTTAATGTCTTTCAAGGATGCGACACCAAGATTTTGAAGGAAATAGCCCGACCCTAAACTACCCTTTACATAGAAAGTGTTTTAAAAATTTTTATTTTCTTGAAGATGGCTCTATTTTGACTAAAATGCCACACGTTTAAGATCTTTGTATGACAAATGAAATGTATATCTTGAATTTTATGGCTATAGCTTATGTAGTCCTGTTTACGCTGGATTACTTTTGCATAACTGGTAAACCGTAAGAGAGAGACAAAATCTTACTCTACAAAAAATGCAGACACACACTTTATGTCTGAATAGATTTTTTGTAGAGTGAACCATTTCGGAGATATTCCTTGTTATTTGTGTCAGTTTTGGAAAACTTAAGTGGAACATCGTTGTTCATTTTTTATATGTAAGCGTGCAAAGAGAACGGGATCTCAAAGCTTTAAAAGATTTGACTATCCCCCAAAGCCTACTGTATTCTAACATTCCCCTTGTAAGGTAATAAACAATAAGGCAATTTGTACAAATGTATATCTTAACTAACACAAAGAAGATATAGGAATAAGAGTTTGTAAGAATGGTTAGTACAAGAGCAGAGAAAGTCATGTGAGTGCAGCACATCTGATTTTTTAAATTAGATTTTTTGTTATACCTCTGTGATGTTTACAGTCCCAGGTTGCCTGTGTCACCCTCTTTCCCTCTCAAACTATCAACACATGCAGCGCGCACACATTGCAAGCAAAAGGATACTTGTCCTAGTTGTAATAAGTTATTGGTCTTAAGCTCTATAAAATGGGGAAGTGTGATAGTGCTCAACTGATGAGAAATCACTAACAAAGACCGCACGCAACTGATGAAGCACTACAAAAACAACCGAGGATTTTATTATGGTCCGACATGGTCCAGCTCTTGCACATTTGAAGAAGGAAGAAGAAAGTGCGCGTGAATCGCAGTGATAAGTCATTTGCATGGCAGTTAGGTGGACTGCCTCGTTATGGAAGGCACCAATTGAGAGGACTTCTTTTTCTTCGTCGTGGAATTGCAAGGTGGCACGCGTCTTGCAGGTGGAGGAGGAACGGGTTCTGGATGGGATGGTCGATGAAGTGACGCATATCAGATCTCAATGGAGCCAAGACCTGCAGTCGCCTGTCTTGATGGAGTTTACGCCGCCTGGTGACAGCGTGTCAACCAACTTTGTGGAAACATCGGCACGGACACTTCTGTTCTCATCTTTTCCCGTTATGTCACGCTTCTGGGACCCACAACTTCACCGAAACACGTCGTGCTAACAAGGCGACTATTAATCAGTTCACGTCACAACTCCCTTCAAAGTTCCTCACCAGCGGTTTAACACAAGCAGCTGTTCTCCTAACTCGTCCGAAGTGTTAAAGGGCGATATGCACGTCTGATTTCTGTGTCCACCGGTTGTGATTTACCCTGCAGGTCCACAAATATGATAAATGTCTCATGCAAGTCAAAAGAGCAACATAACAGGAGTTGACATCTGCGGCTCAATTCCGGTGGTTCCAGGTTCAAATCTCATATATTAGTCAAGTTAACAACTTTTCCATATTAACACCTACAGTACCATTGGGTGGGTGTATGGACGGACGATGAACGGATGGAAGGATGGTTGGAGAGATGGAGGGATAGAAGTATGGTTGGAGAGATGGAGGGATGGAAGGATGGTTGGAGGGATGGAGGGATGGAGGGATGGAAGTATGGTTGGAAGGATGGAGGTATGGTTGGAGGGATGCAGGGATGGTTGGAGAGATGGAGGGATGGAAGGATGGTTGGAGGGATGGAGGGATGGAAGTATGGTTGGAGAGATGGAGGGATGGAAGGATGGTTGGAGGGATGGAGGGATGGAAGTATGGTTGGAAAGATAGAGGGATGGAAGGATGGTTGGAAAGATAGAGGGATGGAAGTAACGACTAGTAACAACTAAGTTATTTGTTTCCATAGCTATCACATTTGTGGTTATGTTAATGCCTAACGTAATGTTTAGTTGTCAACTACGTTTCAATATGAACGAAATCAATATCTTGTTATTTGAGTCAATTTAAAAAGAAGTTTCTCTGTCGGCACTTTGATTACTGCGGTAGGTTACAATTCCAAAATGCCCTCGTGCTTGCCTTTACATCCCTGCACTTATACACATATTGTAAAGGTGAACTGAGCTATATTGAACCCTAAATATAAACATCATTGATGCAGACATTATTTCTACATACACACGATTGAAATTCAGCATATAACCATGTTCTTGTATGACGTAAAACAATCAGGTAATAGCATTTTGAAAGGCGATATTGCTATTGCTAAAGAAGAGAAACAATGTTCAAACATACTGTGACGCCGGGCGCGACACACAACAAAGGATGGTCGGGGCTAAGCTACTTCACATAGCGAGCAAACAAAGGTCAGGCTGCCTTACGCAACTGTGTATGTTTACATTGCTAACAACAATCAGAGCGGCAGAACCATCGCTATATAAGGAGGCGAGGGAACAGCAGAAACAGGGCAATAGTTATGGAAATGAGTGTGTCAGTGCGTGTGTCGGGCGTCGTAAAGAAGATTTAATGAGCGTCGAGTGATTGTATCGTAGTTAGTGTAGCAAAGACAGAATGTGAAGAAAGACACCGAAAGGACTGAGTCAAGGTTACAGATATGACAGCACGAAAGTCTGTAGACTATATTAAGGACGAGAAGAAAACTGTATTTGTGCAAAAGTTTAGAAGACAAAGTAATAGAAAAGGTAGCCAGACTGATTTTGTTGTTTTTGTCACAATATATTATTATTTAACTTCACAAAATAGCCAGACAATTTTAGTTGCCACTCACTATATGATACCAATGCACATACAGTCTCTGACTCTGTAACCGTTGCCGTTACATTAAAGTAACTGTTACAATGTAACTGTTATTTTCTGTCCATTCTTATTTGTGCATAAAATAACTTATCAGCAGCCAACATTAGAAGTCAGCAATCGCAACCAGGTACATTCACAGTAAATACATACCACTTGGTGTAGGACATGAAGCGAATACAGGCAAGAGCAAATTATTTTGTTTTGATGATAGGACATCGAACTTCTGTGGCAATCACCTTGAGCTCGGCAATATCGCTTCTTGTTTACGTTTACTTTTAGAGCACATGCGATATTTAGATAACATTTTCAATTTAGCTGGCGGTATATCAGCTTTCATTGAGCCGAGGCTTTTATTGTGGCCAGCTGCCGTGTAGGACCAAGCACCTGGGAAGAGAGAAACCTCCGCCGAGGGAGAGAAAAGTTTGACGTTATAGTTTGCAAGGTACTAGCTCCTTGTAGTACGTAGCAAAGGACAAATGAAAGGTCAGTGACGCTGGGCGGTCAGTTTGGCAAGTACCAAACACCTGCCGTTCTTCAGGTATGGGCAACGAGAGCGAGAGAGCAAATGCTCAGTCCTTCAATCTCTCATTTCCCCTGCTGCTGCACATTTTCTGCTTTTACGAGTACTTTGGTTCATTTCAGGATGGGTCTCTTTTCTTTCATAAGTTTTTCGGTCCAATTGGTATAAAACATTTAAGTTTAATAATAATAATAATAATAATAATAATAATAATAATAATAATAATAATAATAATAATAATAATAATAATAATAATAATAATAATAATAATAATAATAATAATAATAATAATAATAATAATAATAATAATAATAATAATAATAATAATAATAATAATAATAATAATAATAATAATAATAATATATGTGAAAATTTCACAGGAATTTCTCTACCCACTACAATTTACAGTATACATTATACTATTAAAATCTGATGTGTTGCACTCACGTGACATTCTCTACTCTTGTACTAACCATTCTTACAAACTCTTATTCCTGTATCCTTTCATTTTGGTTAAGATAAACATTTGTACAAATTATCTTATTGTTTATTTCCTTGTAGGTGCAAGGGGAATATTAGAATACAGTAGACTTTGAGCGTCAGTCAAATCTTTTAAAGCTTTGAGATTCCGTTTTCTTTGCATGACTAATAATAAAAAATGAACAACGATGTTGCATTTTTGAGGAAGTTAGGTTTTCCGAAACTAATACAAATACCAAGGAATATCTGCAAAATGGTCCACTCTATAAAACAATATTTGGACATAAATTGTGTGTTTTAACTTTTAGCAAGATCTACATTTTTTGCTGCGTAAGATTTGGTCTATCTCTTAGGGTTTAGGAGTTATTCAAAAGTCATCCAGAGTAAACATGGGCTATAGCCAAAAAATTCAAAATATACCTTTCATTTGTCATTAAAATATCTTAAACGTATGTCATTTTAATCAAAATCGTTAGAGCCATTCTCAAGAAAATCAACATTTTTGAAAAATCTTCCATGTAAAGGATGGCTCAGTTGGTTAGACAGTAGCCTACTGATCCCTAGGTTGCGGGTTCAAATCCGGCCCATGCCGATGGTTCTTAAGTGTGCTTAAAAATGACAGCTCCATGCCAGTAGATTTACCGGCATGTAAAAGAACTGCTGCGGGACGAAATTCCGACAACGGCGACGCTGATGTGATCCTGGCAATTGACAGTGTCGTTAAACAACAAAATATTTTTTTATTCTTATTTACTGTCTTACTATTCAGTCGTGCAAAGCGAATGGAAAGCTTTAAAAAATTTGACTATGGCTCAAAGCCTCGGTATTCCCATATTCCGTTTCAGGAACAGTTGAATGCTACATTCTTAAACAATAGGTAACTTGCTTCAAATATCTCGCACATTGAACTCCATTAAATTTATCAGCCAACTTAACTGGTGTTGTCTGTCCACACATTAATGTACACCCTGAGAGAAAAAATTCATATTTCATCACTATAGCCGTCAGCAAATTCAACAAGTGTGGAGATATTGAAGACTACAAACATCTCACACTGGGAAAGAATGCACAGTGTGAAATTACATGAAGCATAATTTGGAAGCAAAAATCCTAAAACGTGGAAGCATATAGCATACATTTATGTTTTCTCCATTTGTGACATTTCAGTCCTTATAATTCTTCTGGGAACAGATTTGTGTTTTAATTTTCTCTCTTTATTTAATATACACATATCGAGAGCAAGCTTGGGAGGTCTATAGGGATAACGGTAGGGTCAGTTCCAGAACTTGTCTACAAAGAATGGATTAATCGTGTTTTTATCTGGAAGCATTTTATTCAATTTGTTAATACACAGAGGATGGCTCCGAATGTCAATACACCAGTCCAAAACCGGTAGAAAAGCCCCCTAGGAAATATTGTAATAAATCTCATATATTTCAATTCCTGCCCCGCCTTTGGTATGGCTTAATACCAAACCAATAATTAGTTCCAAATAAATTAAAAGAATAACTGTAGTGATTTCCTTGTATGTGTTTAATGCTATTTTTCACTAAGTGTTAGGTTGACACGTCTAGACCACTTATACCGCTACTTTGCGCCTGTGTAGATGTGATTGGTTATAAAAAGCTCATTGGAATTATGAGGTACAGTCAGATATGTAGTTCTAGCTGTAAGGTTTTTCAGATTAACTTTTGAGCAGATGTTGAAATAAAGTGTCCTTTTTATGAATTAATGCCGACGAACGTGAGATTATATGTTTGTAGAGATGGATTAATTGCATATTCCCTTGTAGATACAAAAGAAACAAGAGAATATATACTATAATCTTAAAAAATATACACTTTTTAGGAGCTGGACGCTATGTGATGGCTTTGAAACTCCATTTTCTTTGTATGAACCGGAGAAAAAAAAAATGGGGACTTCCCATTTCAAAATTCAAACTAATAATAAGGAATATATGTTAGAAGTGGTTAATTCTACGAAAAATAAATAAATATTTGATATAAATTGTGTGCTTTGTAGAGATCTACATTTTTGTGTAGTCAATTTTGAGTATATCTTACGTTTTATCACTTATGCACAAACCATTTCAAATGAAGAGAATTTTGGAGAAAATTCAAGACATACATTTCATATGCAATGAAAACATCGTAAACATATGGTATTTTAATAAAAATCATTAAAGCCATTTTTGAGGAAGTAAAATTGTCGAAAATATTTGTATGCTAAGGTTGGATGGATGTTCTTTGAGTGAGGGTCCAAATGACCTAGCTGTTGACGGGCCCTTAAACGCCACTCACTCACTCACTCACTTTGAGTGAGTGAATGAGTAGGGTTTAAGAGCCCATCGACAGCTAGGTCATTAGAGCCCAAAGTCAAAAGATAAAACCAGGGAAACTTACCACCCCATAAACCTCACCTTTGGAAGGTTAAAAAGGGAAAGTTAAAACAGAGCTTAAAACATAATTGGTAAAGCCGTAAATCGCTATGACTTAAAAAAAAAGGTAAAACATCCTAAAAGTGTAAAAAAGCTAAGAAATAAAAAAAGTGAAACTTGATTACTGTATCCAATATTGGCGAAAATCCGCAGCACTGTATTTATAGCTCTGGGTCGTTGCCTAGAATTGACTGCAGAGTGAAACCCAGGCCAAGGTACTGGCGCACACGAGCGTGAGTATCCTTTGAGAATCTTCCTGTGCATTCTTGGAAGTGAGTGAGTGAGTGAGTGAGTGAGTGAGTGAGTGAGTGAGTGAGTGAGTGAGTGAGTGAGTGAGTGAATGAGTGGAGTTTAAGGGCCCGTCGACAACTAAGTCATTAGGCCCATCCTTGGTTTTTTATTATGCTGTTCACACACACGCACATAGCGCCCACGCCCACCCCACGTCCCACCCCCACCCACCCCCCACTCACACACGCACACCTTTTCTAAGATTTTTTTTTAATTTTATATTTACGGATTCTGAAATCATCTCTTTGGTTTCAAAGATTGCGGGTTCAAACCGGGCGAAAGAAGATGGATTTTTTTTTTCGGGCGTGAAACCTCTTAGTACTTTATCTCCCCACTGGAAAGGAGGTAAAGTGGCCCAGTGGATGGATTTACGCTACATAAAATAACCTCGAGCCTCAAAGAGGTCTCTGAGGAAAATTACACAATGCGCAGAACGAAATCAGTGAAACAGAGGTTTTTGTAACGGGTGATGCAACCGTGATAATGACCGGAACTTAGGCAGAATGACCTATCTTCAATTTGAAAGTGACTTTGTACGAATTATAGCTTTGTGATTGAAATACCTCAGTTTTATGCTGCCTTTTTTCTCCCGTTTTAAATATAAATGCCTATTTTATAAAATAAATGCTTTATTTCATTATCTATCATTATTTACTTGCATAAACTTAGAAACATTTCAACAATTCTACAAGGTGACAATTCTGTTGCAGTTCAAATGTACCCTACAATGATGCTATGTTTTAGATTTGCTCCAATAACCTCTGTCGATGTTAAGATGTCATTTTGTCGTATGAAAAATGTGTTATCTGACAGGAGACTCAACATGACCCCAGAAGACTTAAAAAGTATTTGGTTCTCATATGCAACGAATAAGACATTGTAATACACAGAACTTTTTAAATAATATTTAATTTTTGTGTCAATTACAACACTAACATTTTGTTGGAAACTTTGAAGCTGTTTTAAAATATGATCTAGTTATTGAATATTTAACGTATTAAATAAATTGGGTTTTCTAATTGCTTATTATTGCCTGTTTTGATATTTGTAATGCCTTTTTTTACCTTCTGTTCTAGTAAGTAGGGGAAGTATTGTATTCCACCCAAAAATTCAAAGTCGAGGTCCCCTGAATAAAAAAAAAGCACTTTTAGAAAAAGTGTGTGTGTCTGTTTGTCAGTCTGTGGACAGCATAACTCAAAAACGAAAAGTCGGTTAAAAACCAAAATTTGTATTTAAGTTTAGTGTCTTTCAAGGATGCGACACGAAGGTTTTGAAGAAAATCGCCCCAACCTAAACTACCCTTTACAGGAAAATTTTTGGAAATTTTTGATTTTCTTGAAAATGGCTCTAACGATTTTGAAATGGCATATGTTTGAGATATTTTTATGAAAAATGAAATGTATATTTTGAATTTTCTGGCTATAGCCCCTGTAGTCGTATTTACGCTGGACGACTTTTGCATAACTGGTAAACCGTTGGAGATAGACCAAATCATACTATACAAAAAGTGTAGATCTTGCTGAAATACCCAATATATGTCTGAATAAATTTTCTTGTAGGGTGAAGCATTTCGGAGATATCCCTTGTTATCTTGTTATATGAGTGAGTTTCGGAAAACTTAGAAATTTGGTGAAATGGATCATCGTTTTTCTTTTTTTTATGTGTTAAGTGTGCAAAGAGAACAGAATCTCAAAATTTTGACTATCACACAAAGCCTACTGTATTCTAACATTCCCCTTGCGTTTATCTTAAATAACACGAAGATATAGGAACAAGAGTTTGTAAGAATGGTTAGTACAAGAGTAGAGAAAGTCATGTGAGTGCAGCACATCAGATTTTTTCTTGCCTATTTTAGCTATTTATAATGCCTTTTTGCCTGCCTATTTTAATGAATTATAGTATATAAATTTCCGATATATATTATTACGATGATAAAGGCAAAGTCACTAGATTAGGAACTTACTTCATTGTGAGATTGTAAAATGGCTTACGCTTGAATGAAATTTGTGGCTAGATGTTTTAATTGAGGTCGAAGATGGCTCGCGACTCCTCAAGCCGCCAGCACCTGTAGACGGGTGTCATGGACCAAGGAGGGAGGAGATGCGACAGGTGTTGCTTCTACCGGGCTCCTTCCATTTGCTTTCCAGTTATAAACCATGTACCTAATTGACAAAATACATTTTTAATGTCCCACCCGGAGAGCAGACGGCCGGACTGGTTGTTGGGATGCTGTTCTCCTGGACCAGTTCTAGCCCTCCCCCACCCCACCAGCGTTGGGTGCAAGGGCCCATCCCCCCCCCCCCCTCCTTCACTGATTAGCCACACTTACCTTGCTGCCGTTACTGACCTACTCGTAATTGGGTGAATATCAAACACAACACTGTCAGTTGTTAGCTTTACAATCGAGACAATGAATGTAACCCATTCTACAATAAATACCATTACTTCATTTCTAATGCACACTTGGATAACATGCTTATATATGCAAAACATAACTATGCGCAATTATACCCACCAGAAGCTATTAACAGTGAAGTAAATAATTTACTGAATATACCACCAACGTACGTTTCAACACACTTCTGTGCCATTTTCAAGGTGTTGAAACGTACTTGGTTGTGTATTGAGTTTAACTCAATTTTATTGAAGTTATTAGTCTCTACATACATTGTTATTTCTGCATAACTATCCGTATCTATGGCAGACGCAACATTTAACTCCGGCTGATAGCTGACCATTACTATTCTCTTTCCTGTAGTACAAATAAATTTTGTGGGTGCAAATGATATTTACATCACCAGCTTTACAGCGTGTCTAACTATACAACACCACAAGGCGTGACAAGTCTCATACTGGATTTTGTATTGACCAGCTCCTTCTCCCACCCACCATTAAACTTTGTGTCAGCCATAGTTATTTTTGGGAATATATACAGAAACAAATGTATCATGATCACTCTGGCTTGAGGATCTGAGAAGTGTATGCATGATAATGATATGAACAATGTATAAAAAGATTACAGTCCAGCTCTCCTAATCTAAATTGTATGGTTGGCGATAGAATATGTCCGGCTGTTCTATCCATTGGGCTACCATGGCAACGTGCCGACAGGATATTAAGTACATAAGTCCTGGGTTTCTAATTTAACCAAGTATAGAGTCCATCAATGGAAATTATTTGAAGGATAGATTCCAGGAACTAGACAAGTTCAAAATACACAATTTTCAGAAGCTTAAAAAGACGGTCTAGCTTCATTTGTATTGAATGAAACAAGTTAATATTCGCTTTGCACTATTCGCTCATTAGAATTTTTTTACTCTATGTACACATAAAAAAAAATTTGGACTTGTCTGTTTTTGCAGAAATTTTAATAAAATTGAACAAAAAAAAAAAAAAAAAAAAAAGATTTAATCATCATATGCGAGTATTTATTAAATAATTATTTAAAAAGATGCAATATATTATCTTAAGTTTGAGATTTCTTGTAGTTAATCACCGTAATAACCATCTTTGTCATTATCAACATTTTCCTCCGCAGTTTGATCTGCTGCGTTTGAGTGCAATTCCTCCAATCAAGACATCGAGTATTTGCTAGGGCCTCGAGGTTATGAGAGCCAAGTTCCTTTTCCTATAGAAGGTGCAACTTATTGGAATACCCCAAAAATCAACTGACATTTTTCCACCACTATGGCGCAGTCTGGTTGTATTGGTTACATTTCATCTGTTAGGTTGCTATAGTACTGCCAACTGTTCGTAAAATACAACAATGGTATAGCTACGGCCATAGTTGGTGTTACTGCATCCGTTATGTTGCCACAGAAGCGCTTGTTTTTGAAGCTGTTACAGGGAGGCCAACCGATAGATTTTAAAACAAGATTCTGTTTAGACGTTGTGTTCAATTAATTAATCTGTGGACGCTATTGCATTGCTTGTATTTGTGATTTTGTCTTGAATCCTTTTAGAGCAGTATTTCCAGTTACAGTTACTGTTGTTATTTTTGTGTTCACAAGATATCACGATATTTTTGTGCTGTGTGGTAACGATATTCGAGCATTATTATCGTTTGAAAGCATATTACTTTAACCCAATGATATTTAAGGCTAGAAATGTTTTTATTATGCACGTTAGCAGTACTGCATTTTGGAGTACTGTCGTATGCAGTTTAGTGTAATGTCGGCCATGTTGAACTCTTGGGAACTGCTGATAAGCTGAGTCCCCATTAGTAGGCTGCAATCCATATAGTGGTGACTCATAGAACTGTGGAAGATCAAGTGTTCTCGATAGGTTTTGTTTCTTAAAATGGGTATTTCCCAAGTATCAATATATGCTCGCCGCAGATTAATGTGTTCGCTTTGTAACAAGTTTTTCAACATGGTTTACATGCTCTTCACTTCATATTTTTGCATCTCTGCATTTAATTTTCTTCCTTTTGAAAAATAGAAGCAAATTCAATATATTGGTTTTCAGACGAATCTTTATTTCTTGTATAAGTTATTTATTGTCCAATTAATTAAATTAATTTACGTGACTGTGCTTAGTGCATATTCTTGGAAGTTGATGCTGTTTTGAGCTATAAAAAACTATTTTGTTGTTTAACGACGCTGTCAATTGCCAGGATCACATCAGCGTCGCCGGTGTGCCGGAATTTTGTCCCGCAGGAGTTTTTACATGCCAGTAAATCTACTGACATGGAGCTGTCGTTTTTAAGCACACTTAAAAACCATCGACCTGGGCCGGATTTGAACCCGCGACATTGTGATCAGTAGACCAGCGTCTAACCAACTGAGCCACCCAGACCGACCTGAGGTTAATTTGTGTGTTTGTTCGACATTTTAGCGTTTTCTAAACTCGCGCTACTTGCGTTTCGAGAATTAATCGATATTGCTCTTTGTCATTGCTGCATGGGAATTCTCTGATTGGTGGAACATCTGAGCTTTAGTGAAAATTGAATTCTCCGATTGGATGAAGCCCATTCCTTTAATGAATCGCTATCAAACTTATAATCAATACATTTGGTTATAGTCAAACATAAATAACATTTAAGATCCGCTACTTTGAGTGACTTCTTTGCTTTGATCAAGCGAGAACAAGGGTTGCCAACATTTAAAAGTTAAATTATCGTACCAGTCACTCAAAATTATATATTTGGGTGCAAAATTATCGTACATCATAAACCAAATGCTACAACAATACAAATATCAATATAACACTTATGAAAATAATAGTAATGAAGTTTATTATATTCACTTGCAAGATTGATGACCTCAGCCAGTATTACAACTTTAGCACTTATGTTTCTTACACTATTCATCTGAAAGTTCTTCCTCAATTGTTGCAGCATTATACAAATTTGTTGTTGGAGTAAACCCTAACATTTTCTCGGTTACTTGCAGATTTTTGGATACCCACATTCTGTCATTATCTGAGACGACAAAATAAGTTCATTTACCGTATCTAGCGCCAATCTGTTTCTAATTTTGGTTTTTACTAAACCCAGTTTAGGAAAAACCTTCGCAAGAAGCTTCTGTGGGGCAACGAAACAGATTATACGAACGAAATCACTGATAATGCAAAGGCTGCTAGTTCTTTTATATCAGTATTTCCACCAAGGTGACACATGCGTTTAACAGCACTCCAGCACTACCAGGTTCAGGCATACTCTTTATTTCACACGGAATATCACTTATTCCGAGTTTTCTCCATTGATCATCAATTTTCTCAACAGTGCTTTCTTCATTGAGATTACCAGATCTGGGCACACTGGCAACAAGAGGATAAAGGGAAGAAGGATTAGTTGCTTTAGAGGGGTGGAGACAGGCCATGAGGGCAAAAGTGGTGTCACTATTTGTAATTTGTTTCATTTCGCTGGTGTGACAAACCAGTGAAAATGATATTTCTCGGGTATTGAAATTATCGTACACCTCCATAATTATGGTACGGGTTGGCAACCATTGTACAAACATTATAATTATCGTATGCCCCCATAATTATCGTACGAGTTGGCAACTCTGGCGTGAACACACATTCCAAGGTTGGCAACATTATCATAAGCGCGGTTAGAGGCAGGACTGCAGCTTCAGATATCAGAATTGTTTACTGACGTACTGGCTCGCTGTATTCCTCTTGGGAGGCTGGTGAACAAAGTGTAGTGAAAATGTCTAGATGCCAGTATCATATACTTACCTAGTTGGATAGAAATTCTGTACCTCAGTATACATAATTGCGTTCCAGAAAAGACTTGTCCCAAATTGTTAAGTAAACACGCTTAAGTTCCGTTGTATGGATAAAAATGCTAATAATACCTAATAACCTCTGTAATTATCATGTACCGAAATCACTTTTTTATACCTTCTGGGTGAACAAGGTCTAGTGTTTTACCGTTTACCCTTTGTGCCTACTCGTACTTTACTGAGTGATGACATGAATTAAAAACCACTCACCTTACAACATAAAGGGTGTAACTCGCATGCCCTCCAAATGGTTATTACTCAATCTAAAAATGACGCATAACGACGCGAGTGTTATTTATTTCTGAATATTAATCAATAACTTCATCAACAGCACAATTGGGTCATTAAGTCAGTCTAAACGGCTAAAATATTGAAATTCATTAAAGGATGTGAAACGGACGGGCAAAGTTATTCATTCCATTTATGCATTAAAAATGTAGGTACATTAAGAATGATGTTCCCCCAAGGTTAATCAAAAGCCTGGGTGGCCCGAAGTATTACATCTAAGTAGTCGAAAATGATGGCATGCGGCCCCCGGGGTTACCTCGATAATTATAATTAATTTTAATAATACCAATAAGAACATTAAAAGATATATAGGACAACATTTTACGCTGTATTTTATTCGTCAAGCAAGTTTTAAAAAGAGTAATGTATTTAGTTCAGAAAAGTTATATTTCACATAATTGTAAAGCAAATAAAACGTCATGAAGTTGTCCGTTTTGAGAGTTCTCAAAAATGCAAGAATGGAAGACAAAGTTTAGTAGGTGCAAAATAGTTATTTATATAACCAGTGTATTATCTGACTGATTGTAACACGAATATAACAACATTTGTAACACGAGTGTCACAATGAAATTATTATACACGTGTTATATACAATTTATGCATTTTTATCATTAAAATACGTCAAAATAGTAAAGTTCATCATCATCTACAAGGATTAGATTTATTGACTGTCCATCTTATTCTTGGTCTGCTGATATGTCTATGGCCTCTGGTTTGTAATCTGACATATTTTTAGGTAGTCGGCCCTCATTCATTCTTGTTATTTTTTTATTTTGCTCTATTAATCCATTGAAATTGAAAATATTTAGTCGTATATTTTCACTTCTCTGGTGGTCTAAGAGAGACTCCAGCCACACTTCTGAAAAATTTCATTTCACTGCTTTGTGTTTTCTTTTTAGTTGTTAGATTTATAGACCATTTTTCTGCACCATAAGCTAAAAGTAGTACGGCTATGTTTATTAAAATTTTAGTTGTGTTGGATGTTGCGCTTTAATCCTTAAAGCTCTTATTGTTCCGCACATTTGCCGAAATTTAATAATTTTATTTGCAGCACCTTGTTCTTTTAAATACGATAGATTGCAGCCTAAATAGATAAAGGAGAGCCCCTGCTATATAATTTCTTGTCCCAAGACTTTCACATCTTCTATGGTCAAGTCCTTTAAAAACCACTGTTTTATTTTCATTCTTTGAAAAAATAATTGTAAAATTATAATGTATCATAGATCACAGATGTATGACGTAATACGGTTACTAAGCGTGTTTCATTTGTTCCAACAATTGTTATAGAGGAAAATAGGTTATGATTTGACCTTTTAAATGAAGCCAAGAGTGCAGAGAGTTTATTAATTCCAGAAAAAAACCAAAAGTGTTAACGAAAAAGAACATGAAGTTTTATGGATGGGGAAACGAAAAATGCGTTCGTTTGCGAAAGTGGCATTTTAAGGTTTTATTACAGGCACAGGTTGGAGAAAATTATTTTGTGGTCTGATGACGTGATTTCTGCGTTGTTGCCATAGCAAATACGTCATTCATTTTCTCGGGTAATTTATGGCGTCATAATAACAGCAATAAAAACAGAAAATATTTATAAAAATCCTACGAGAAGAACTGTGAAATTTACAGAGAATATGCTTACAACCCAACAAAATTGCCTGCTACAAGGGGTTCTGGGTTCGACTTCCGCCTGGAAGTATAAGTGAGAGTGTGAATGTGTGTGTGTGTGTGTGTGTGTGTGTGTGTGTGTGTGTGTGTGTGTGTGTGCGCGCGCGCGCGCGTGTGTCTGTCAGTTTGTGGACAGTACAACTCAAAAACGAAAAGTGGGTTAATAACCAACGTTGGTATTTAAGTTTACTGCCTTTAAAGGATGCGACACGAAGATTTTGAACAAAATTGCTCCACCCTAAACTACTCTTCACATGCAAAATTTTTCTAAAATTTTGATTTTTTTAAAAATTGGTCTAACGATTTTATTAAAATGCCTTATTATTCAGATATTTGTATGACAAAAGAAATGTATATCTTTAATTTTCAGTTTATAGCCCATGGAGGTAGGGAACGTAGCGGCCAGGCGGTAAGCTTTGGCCCGCGAAGGCCTGTTACGCTAGGGGTTGTTATGATCACCATCATCATTATTATTAATTATTCAGAAAGTCTCAAATTTCAGGTGAAATTCCGGTATCGGAGTTTTGGTTGGAATACAATAAAAAAAGATAGGAAGTCGGTATATTTAATGCCACTTTTGAAAATTCATGCAAGCGGTCCGTGCTTGCGTAACCGTTCCTATTGAATAATGAAAAATAAGTGAACTTGGTAAGGACTTTTGATTAGGTTAATTATACGGCAGTCAAATAACAGTAAATTTTCAACGATAACCAGTATTTGTTCATTATGTATTATTTTATTACCGAGTTGACTGCATCACACGAGCATATAATTACATAAAATGGAAAATACACCTGCAGTTTATACAACAACCCGAAGTTTGTAGACGTATTTCCTGGAAGTGGTAAAAGTAGGCTTGAATGCTAAACAGCTAACAATTTCCATAGAGTAGTTATATGTGTGTTCTCTCGGCTAATCAAGTCATCAATATCTGAGAGTTAGTTCTGAATTACCTCACATCTCGCTCCATCGCCGTGATTTTTCACGTTTTTATCATTCTACAAGACCAGAAAAAATAGCTTAAACATATGTGTAACCTTCAGCTTCAGGCAATGCATTCCTTCTTCACTAATGAAATATATACAGAGTTTATGAGCCGTGGACCTTCGTGACTAAAGGATATAAAGTCCGGACAGTTTTATTGAAACATTCATCAGTCGCTGCTAATGTAAGTAGTTATTACTGGAGAAAATCATGTCATCAGTAGCCCGTGCTTGAAGTAATTACAACTTCCATGACATTCGTTTACTTCTTTACAGTATTCGAGATTAAATTCATTGCCTTGTCTAAGCATGGGTACCTGTGACATTTCTAAACTACACAGCTTTATATTCAGAAATCTTAAATACTAATACAGAAATCACGGTGTAATCTACAATATGTAGAACAAATTCATAAGAGATATCACTTTACTCTTGTTAAATTGCTCCTCGTGACACTTATTTTTTAAAAAATTAAGTCGTTATAAATTGGGCTCTTTAATAAAGTTATGGTGATAACTTATTCACTCGACGAGTGAAAATGTCGAGTGGTATTTGTTTAGAGTATTTAGCGAAATAATTATTAATTCATTTATTTAATCTTCTTCAGATTATTCTCCCCTTATGTAGGACTTACACCCCCTAAGACATACAAGCCAGTGCCTAGGGTAATTTATTTAATACTATTTAATATTGCTAGTGATCTAAAAGTAAACATCTTACAATGATACTCATATATTTTAATTAAAATGTATTTTTACAGTTGGAACATCTACTCCAGTGGACTGTGAAAATAACAATAATTTTAGCGTTTAATCCAGCGAAATGAGGAATTAGACATATGACGAGTATAAATGAATGAATTTGCGTTAGTGGGCTATTCATTAAATCCAGGTTTGCTACATTTAAAATTGCAATTGTTAAAGGCACAAATTTCAAAAGAAAATTAAGACGGCTGCTGTCTTTACTGCGTGATATTCACGGATGCTGATTGATTTTGTGGGATTAAGGGCGCTCAACTTCTAGGTCATCAGCGCCCTTAAAAGATTCATGGCAATAGCCAGATATAAATTTCACTCAAAAATAAAAATACCAGCAACAAGAAAAATATACAGAAAAAAAAAAGTAAAAAAAAAAAACAGTGGCAATAGCCAGATATAAAACAAGGTGATAAATATGCCCAAAATAAAATAAAATTTTAAATCCTCAAATTGATATTGCTCCGCTAAAAACTTCTATCAACCGCTGTTTTGTCGTCCGCTAAGACCTCTGCAAGTCTGGCAGGCAGCTGCAGAGATTCACGGATGTGCCTTTGTAATAAAATGTGAATATCCTCACTAGAAATTATTGCGAAATCTTGTTATTTTTGAGGCCTGAAAATTGTTTTCACTGTGCATGGATACTTCAGATGTTCAAAAACATAAGACAAAATTGGGCTGTCAGAACCACAAGGAGGAGATGATATAACAAAAGCGATAATCCCACGACCAACAAGTGATGATAGGTCTACTAATACGACAGAAAGTGATACTGAAATATTGATTGGTAAAGTTTAAAATGTTATAACCAAATAATAAAGACCTAGATAAATGACTGCAATAAACAATTTGAATGTGTTAGAACCAATGCATTGTATAAGAAGCATAAATTAGCATTTAGTTAAAGAACAAGAGTTCATTAGCTAGCCAAGTTTTCTGTTAAGGAAAATAGGTCAGAGTAGCTAAGGCAATTAGGGTCAGCAAGAATTCTATTTAGGTTAAGGATCACGTAATCAGAAATTTTCTTAAATATACGTGTACAAAATTCTGAGCATTAAAAAGGGAAAAGGAATTCATATCATTTAGCAAGTCACCGAGTGAAAAATTGTGTTCGCAGGCGAATATGATCTGTCAGAAGTTAGAAGATATACTTCATGCTGAAATTTTCTAGTGATACCTTCAAAAACAGTTCAACTGCATAACTCTTAACAGAAGGGCGTTAAATAAATAAATGTGAGAGTGTAAATGGGCACAATTCATTAATATGTATTTTAGTTTTAAAGAATACTGCAGAACTTATAAAATGTAAATAGAACTAAATTACAGTTGTAAACCTCTGAAAGCACTGATTTAAATGTTCAGCCTATAAAATGAAGTAGAAACACACAAGCTTTGCCAAAATTAACGGAACAAATTATTCAAAGGATGACCTCAAGACTGCATAGAAATAGAAAAGGATTAAGGAGGGTCTCTACTGCTTTTTAAATAGCAGAAAGTCATAAAAATGTTATTTTAGCGTTTTAATTAATTTTGAAACTCTTATCCATCGTGTTAATTTGCCTGCACACTTTCATCTTTAAAGTGATCAACAATATGTACTATTTGGAGTGCATCAATAAAATGTTGCATAATGCTTTATTAATAACAAGATAAAAATAAAATATGAATTTATTTATGCCAACAGACTTACTGTGGGTGTTTTTGAACACACAAATCGTGTGTGGGCAATGTTTGAGAGGTAGAATCGGAACTGAAAAATTCAATGCCACAGCCGGGATCTGAACCACAGACCCACGGGTGATCTAACCATTAAGCTACTTCGACAACTAGCCAGAATGACATTGATTCCTCCGACCAATTCGTATTTCTCCCGGTGAACTACAAAGGCAGTCTCACCTCACAGCATTAAATGCTTCAGTTCCGATTCTATCTCTCAAAGATATGAATTTTTGTTAGTGTACTTTCTTGGGATGTTATTAAACTGGGATATTCATATAGTTAATTTTAAGTCCAAAATTGAAATCTGATATTTAAGTTTCTCTCTCAAACTAGAAAATGTGTGTATACAAATAATTTGTAAATATTTAGAAGTTTCATTTACAAAATTTTATTAAGCGCTGAAATAAATAAAAACAACTAATATATCCACAACTTTAATAACAGCTGGATTTGGTCGCAATCCAAGAGACATAGTTAAGTTAAGAAGGCTTCAGTGGGCTGGTCATGTTTTGAGAATGAATGATCGAAGTGTACTTATAAAGGCATTAAATGTATGGGAATATTGCAGTTGGCAGACCAAGGGAGAGATGGCTTAATGAGGTTAGAAGAGATTTCCATCTCTTGACTATGTTCAATAGTAGGAATCTGGAAAGAGATAACAGATAGGGAAGGCTTAAGAGAAGCGAAGACTCCATTTAGCCTGTAGTGCTACGAAGAAGAATATATCTAAACTAATATAAGACGATAACCTGGATAACCTCTTCTCACATATCTCGTCGCTAGGAGGTTACCTTGGCTCGGTTGCCCGTTTAAAAGTGACCCTGCTCCTCTGTGACGGACTGACAACCTTTCGTCAGTCCGTCACGTGATTCTAGTGTCCCACTCTAGCGCACCTTTAAGACTCTCTGCAGCTGCCTGCTAGACTTGCAGAGGTCTTAGCGGACGACAAAACAGCGGTTGAAAGAATTTTTAAGTTTTTAGCGGACTATGACAAAAGTTTGAGGATTCGAAACCTTAGATATTTTATGCTTTTTTACATCTTTATCACTGTTTTAATTCTAGCTTTTGCCACTCTGTTTTGTATACTGATGTATTTTCCTTTTTTTTTTTTTCTCCTCCTTGTACTTTTATCTTTGAAGTTTATGGTTAACTTTTGCCATGGATTATTAAGGGCGCTGATGACCATGTACTTGTGCGCCCTTAAACCTACATCTCTCTGCATATTATAAAACTAATTTCTGCACCCAGTTTCAAATGAATTGTAAGGAAACGTTTAAATTTCACAGATGGACATCCTTAAGGTTCATAACTGACTGGACTAACGAGGCAGTAAATTCAAACTTAAGCTTTTATAATAGCACACGCGTTATTTCTTTTATGTACTACAGGACTGTCATTATCGAAATCGTCATTTGCTTGAAGCGCGCGATGAACTGCTAAAGACATATAATTTTAGTATTGCCGCTTTTAGCGAAGCAATAAAAGCTCATTAAAGGAATAAAAATTTGAAGCTCTATTACACATCGGAGTGTTTAGAACTTCCATATAAAGACGTATACCTCGAAGTCCACCTTTCAATTTCTTACGACGTCCTCTCGCTTCTGAAGATAAAATCAGATGAAAGAATTATCGATGTCGTGTGGAAGAACGTGAATGGGAGTGAGTGCATTTACATAAAAAGGTGGTGCCGAAGGAAAATGAGGGGTAGAAAACAAAAGAGCCATTAAAAAACCCACCTGAGCAGGGAAATTGAGCTGTGCGCAGGATACCTGTGATCGTCCAGTGGTTAATTTGTAAAAGGCAGACGCTTGAATTAATTATTTCCAATGGGTGGAGTCCCCGTGGCTTAACAAGGGGGTGGGGTTTTGGTGATCAGGTGAGCAAGGACACCGAAGAAGCCACTACATGTTATTTGCAAGCTTACTTGTACAGCAGATACGGTTAATAGCGCTGTATGAATGGGCTATCTGCGACAGTTACCTTTAATATTTCCTAATTTTTGTTGATTAAGCCTGATCTTTACTTTCTCTGCTATGTAGAGAAAAGTAGGGGAAGTGTTGTATTCCACCCAAAAGCTCAGTGTCCATATTTCACCGGAAATATAAGTTTTGAGGTCCAAAAAAGCATTTTTAGAAAAAGGTCCGTGTGTGTGTGTATGTTTGTGTGTATAAGCCATTCTGTGGACAGCATAACTCAAAAACGAAAACCCGGTTAAAAACCAAAGTTGGCATTTAAGTTTAATGTCTTTCAAGGATGCGACACGAAGATTTTGAAGAAAATTCCTGCACCCTAAACTACCCTTTACATGGAAACTTTTTCGAAAATGTATATTTTCTTCAAAATGTCTCCAAAGATTTTGATTAAAATAGCATAGTTTGAGATGTTTTTATGACAAATGAAATGTACATCTTGAATTTTAAGGCTATACCCCTGGAAGTCCTATACACTCTGGATGACTTTTGAATAATTGGTAAACCTTAAGAGATAGACCAAATCTTACTACACAGAAAATGTAGATCCTAATTAGAGCCATTGAAAAGCCCTACTCTTACAGGTGGTCTGAGGTTGTATATGGGTTTGAGACAGACTACCTTAAATCCCTAAAATGCTACCCCGACAGATTTTGAAACCTTATGTAGAAATTTGCGCTGTTTAAACCATGTAGTCAAATATTGCATAAGTGTACAAGGAAGGAGTTTAAGTTCCTAATGCTTATTCAGAATTATGTAGAACATATAACGCAACTAAAGCTTGGCAACGAGACTTGCACGAAACTTCGGTACTACTTGGATGATGTCGGGTTACTTCGCTCGGTACGCGCCATTTTCACCGCTCTTCCCCGCATTGTACCCGTTGCTCCCAATGCCTACTCCCCCTCTACACTGATGTATGCACACCTCGAGACCCTGTTAGCTACTGGAGCCCTGCAACAGGTGTAACGCTACGTTTTAGAAAAATAGTCTTCTGCATATCCTGTAGGTTGGCAATCTTTCGTTGCACCAGCTCTGCTAGAAATTGTTCAAAGCTACCCTTACTTTATTTTCAACCCCTTAGAGATTAAAATACAAGTTAAACTATCTGCTAAACTACCTATCTCGTACATCATACAAGGAAAACATTTATACACCGAGACCATAGGACTTAGAAGATTTAAATTTACAATACTATCTAATACTCTTATTTTTAAATTTCTTCTGTAGAACTTTGAAGTAATTTCAAGAAAATTTTGGACATTCACGTTGCAGTTACAGCATTACGGATTACTTACGACTTTAAAAAATAACCCTTTCCTCCCTTTCATCACTATACTTGTAGAATGAACAAATATAATGCCGGATAACACAGCTGTAATTGTATAAAGAAATAAAGCTGCTAACATCAGAAAGTAGTGAACCGATATCTATTAATAAATAACCCTAGAATTACCAAGGCTTATTTCATAACTTGGATTACCAAGGGGATGGGAGTCCTTTGTGACCACCTCTAGCAAGAAAATATCTGAGCAATTTTTAAAACCAATTCAATCTTAAATTTGATAGAATACTTTCCCATATTTATGAAGGTAATTTTTAACACTGTTTAAATATTCCTTTTCTTTTTTACATGAATCACATTATATATTATGCCAATCCTTAATACAGAGTTTATACTACTAACGAGGGTAACTACCTCTGGTAACAAATTACTTAGCCAATTTTTACATTCTCTACTACGTTTAGTAAAGTAGAGAAAGTATTGTATTCCACCCAAAAATTCGATGTCGAGATTTCACCTGAAATATATGCTTTGCGGCCCCCTGAATACAAAAATAAAGAGCATTTTTAGAAAAAGTTCCATGTTTATGTGTGTATGTGTTTCTTCCATAAAATCCGGACACTGAATTTTTGGATAGAATAAAATAGTTCCTCTACTTTACTAAACGTAGTGAGAAAGTAAAAATCAAAAGAGAACATTTAAAAAATTACAGAAGGTGGGCATAAAGCAACCCTCCGCCCTGGTAATGAGGGATAACAACTGAGAACTGTGTTTTTCATGGTCACAGACCATGTGTCTCCTCAAAAGAGGTTAACTTGGTATCCTGGGAGGGTGAAATCTACACCTTGAACAGCTTCAAAGAGAAGGTAAAAAGGTTTAAAATTTCACTTATTGTAATAATCTAACGACCGCCTCCGTAGCCCAGTGGTAGCGCGCTTACCTGTGGCGTGGAGGACCCGGGTTCGATCCCCGGGACCGGTGTGGGGGTTTTCCCTTGCTGGGAGGTCTGACACGGGGTTCACTCAGCCTCGTTGGGTCCCTGAAGGGGCAATTGAGGAGCTACTTGATAAAGAAATAGCGACCACAGGTCGCGGAAGTTGCATAACAGCCGGGGAGTGCTCTTACCCTACTCATGCCGCCTGTATTGGGTAGTGGTACCAGACGCAGCGGCCGGGTGGTAAGCCTTGCCCCACGAAGGGCCAACCCTGTCGGCTATGGTACCAATAGACTTAGGTGGAGCATTTCCAGAACTTGGACTGTCGGTGAAGTAAAAGAAATCAACATTCCGCTGAGGTTTTACATCAAGACTGGGTGGCTCGCACAATACTTTGAGCAACCTTCATTTTTACCTGCTAAGCATGCAGTTATCACTCAACGTCGTGAGCTATCAGCACTCTTTGAGCACCAGTTGCCCAGCCCTATTCTACATCCTTTTGCTTGAACGTTAAAAGCAATGTTCAAGTGTGTATAAATTACACTTATGAGGGATAAAGGGGAGGAGTCATTATAAAAATAATTATCATTAGGAACAGGAGCAGGCAAAGAAATTAATCTATCGTTCGAATTTCAAAAGTTCTGCAATATTTGTCAAGCAGCTGCAATAATTTGAATTAAAGAATTGCAAGCGAAATTGGCACATATTGTAACGTATCCTATGTTTATTTTAGAGGAATAGTCCGGTATGGTCTAGTGGCTAGGATACCTGGCTCTCACCCAGGAGGCTCGGGTTCGATTCCCGGTACCGGAATATATATTTTTTAAGTCCGATAAAATGCTACTGAGTTAGAGACAAAAGGTGTGAAATATGCAATAATAATGGATTACAGCCTAGTTTATTTTTAAAATTTATTTTTATTATTTTTAAAATTACATATTTCACAGACGTTGAGAAGTAAGCTGTGTCACGTGGACTACTTCAGACATTTTGCATGTTGAGGAATCGAACCGAAAATCTCTTTTCAGCAGAAAGGATGTAAAACAATACACAATGAATGTGTTGGGGAAAATGTGTGATTTTCATTATCTACGTTTACTCTAAAATGCTGTATGCACCTCGCCAGCCTGTAGGATCCGTAGAAGACCATTTTCGTAAACATTGCCAAAACGTTCATTGTCTTTATATAGATCTGGAAAAATATTAACACTAAGATGAACAGGTTTAGTGTGTTTCCTGTTTAGGTTTAACGTCTACAAATAAATCTTCAATATGAAATTTAGAATTCTTTTCAATGACGAATTTTCAGAAAAAATTTGTAATTCGAAAACAAAACAACAGAATGCTCTTTACAGGAATAGACTTCTAAGAAAGCAGCCTATTTATTAAAAAATCACCCTAATATTTGTAACAAAACTAAAAAGCTAGGAATGTTTTAAGTGAAATAAGCTATTGGTTTTAAACTTCCGTTAGGCATTGTACCTACCACAGTTAACATGACGCCAATAACAAAATAAGTGTCTTGAAATAGCCATAAGACCAACAAGTAAAAGATCCTATTCTTTACATAATTTTTGCACCCACTATCATTAGGAAACTATTCATACCAAAATATATTTTTTCAGCTAATTAATGTTCATCAAAACAAAAGTTTGTAATATGCTCTTCCCCTACCATTGCGAGATACAGCTGAATGATAACACTTCAAAACTGAAAATATATTGAAAATAAAGCCTATACTAACGGACATTTTGAAAGGGTCACTTTGAAATGTGTGTGTTTTAAAATCAGTAGAACTTTTTCAGTGTAGTGTAATGAGATAGGTATATTTTGATATGGTGTTTAGATTAAAATCGTTAGAACAATTTTTGAAGAATTCAAAAATTTAGAAACATTTTCATGTGAAAGGTATTTTGGGTTTGGGGACCTTGTTGAAACGTTTCGTGTCACAATGATATATGCTGAACATGAATATTAAGTTTGGTATTTATCCTACATATAGATTTTGAGTTATGTTGTTTACAGGCGGAGACACACACACCCGCACTCACATGCACATCAGCTTTCCTTGAAATTTCTTGTAAACAAGCCGGCAGTCGAAAGTTTTTCGAACAGTCTGGAGTCCTGGACGGATGACGAGAATCGTCCCGGGACCACCGGAATGGTGGTCTGTCACCTGCTCAAGTTTGTCCGTCTGTCCACTTAGAAGGGAATCCGGCACGTCAGAAAAGAATGATTTTGTTGTTTAACGACGTTGTCAATTGCCGGGATCACATCAGCGTCGTTCTGCGTCAGACCCTGGGAGTATGAATGATATGGAAGTATAGGCGTACAAAACTGATCACAGGCAGAACTACAACTACAACGGGTACAAAGTCGCCACAGAGAGCCCACCACCAGCCAGTTCTGCCACCTGGGATGGCGGGTGGCCGACCACAGTGCCTCTCATCAACCGATCACCGTAGTTCAGAGTGCAAGCACTACCGCAGCGCAGCCCGCCGGCAAACATGTAGGCTCTTACTATCTGTATAGAAGTGGATAGTGAAAATGAAATGAAATGAAAGGAAGTGGGATGCAAGGTAAGTATCCTTCCCAGAATTCACTTGAGTGACCTGGGAAAAGCCCCAAAACACCTAAGGTCAGGAATATGGGCCACGGGAATCGAACCCATGGCCTCTCGAATACGGACCACAGATGTTATTGCTGAGTCATCCCGCTTCGTAATAATTAATTGTTCTTTCTCATATATTGCCTATGCAGTCTGCTTTTGAGCCTATTTTGGAGCTGAGAATCACCTTTTGTATAAGTAGCAGCTCTCATTTCGTTCTTCCTCAATTATAATAACTGATTATGCACTGCGGGGTTGATTATTAGGATCATTATTTAGCTCGTAATACTGATGTAAGCTATTAAAATTTTCAATAGTAGCTACACCCTTCTGCCTTTGGATGCACAGCTCACTTTTCAGTTCCTGACAGCCCAATTGATGGATACTATTACATTTTCACAAAGATGAAACATATACTACCAACTTAGCAGTAGCAATGATTCAAGTAGAACATCTTGTGGGCTGTTTGACAAAACAGCCGAGAAATTACTCACGAATTTTAAATTACAACGTTTCGTCATCGATGCATAATACGCGGGATGGGCCCAGCGAAGGACTTGCCCCCAAGCTTTACGCATTCTTTATCACATTCACCCTAATAGCTACCGGTTTTCCTCTGCAACAATGATCGCGGTCAGTATGATCGATAGGTCTAATTAGGGCTCTCTTAACAATATCACAGAAATCCAACTCGAGGGGAATAAAGGATCTTGCCAAGGGAGACTATTAAAAAAGTTCATTGTAAATTATTTTCACTTACGACTGACACACGTGTTCTCCTTTAATAGGGTACTAGCAACGTCAGGTGGAGTTGGTTTCACTTTCTTCATTTGTTTACTATGTTTTTATGTGTTGAGTGTGGATAAAATGCCTCTACTCCCAGTTTTTGTAATGAAGCAAATTGTTCTTGTTTTTGCGGCCCACTAAAGTTGTTAAGGATGATGCTACGATCCAAACATCACGTTAAATGCAGCTGCACAGTGCTTGGGCTATTTTCCGTGCTTCATAGAATAATTATCGTAAAAAGCGGTGAAACCTTCAGAAATCCTTCCTTTGATCAAAACTGCATGTACGTTGTATTGAAATCAAGTTACATGATAAGGAAAATAATAAAGAGAGCATAACTAAAAGATATTTTGTACTCCAGAAAAACACGTTAATTAATCATTGAAAAGAAAATAGCAATTTCAGTTAATCACAGGAAATTATATCTTGAAATTTTGAGCAAAAAGTATATCACCGCGGTTTAATTGTTAGTTTCAAAACAATTTATTTTCACTGAAATTAATGGTCAATTGTTCACGATTTTTCCACTCAAAACGGAGACCTTTGCGTCATTTTTACAAACAAAAATGTTTATTCACTGGACCAGGAGAATATCGTTGTTGAGATTTTCAATTCCCATGGAAAATTTGAGACGTTCGCAAAGCAATTAACAGAAGCAAACGGTGAATTACAGATAAGAACATCCGGAGTGCATCACCAATGTCGATTTACCCTTGATGTGTGAACGGTAGGTAAGAGAGATTGCCAGCTATCTTTACTATTTCACGAAAAATGTGGTTTATGTGTCACCCACTCCAAGTCAATCCGGAAATTGTAGTGCTAAAATCCTCAGTTGGCAGTATTTTAACATGATTGAGATTAAGATTATCAATCTGGAACTACATTTATTCCCGAGAACTTTTAACTGTTATTTATCTGTAATTTGAATAATCATAGCTGATTGAGGCTTCCATAGAAGAAAGCAGAACAAATCATGGATTTTAAAGTTACCAGAAAGATAGGGACAAGGTACCTACGATGGAAAAGATAAACGACAGCAGAAAGGTATTTATTTGCAAACTTTCTTTGCATCCTAAATGTAAAAAGGATTGCATTAATTAACACTTAAGCCAATTTTCTCTTATCTAAAAGAGGATAATTGAAAATTATAGTGCTTAAGGAACCACCGTTCCCTCATATTCCGTTTCATAAGACCCTTGTATATGATCAAACGTTTTTTCAATGTGAGAGTTTATAAGAAAAAATGTCCAACAGGGAAAACTATTAGACAAGATTGAGCAAGACTGGACAGGACTTAATAAGACTTGTCTATATCATAAATCTGTATTTAATGTTATCTGTTTTGTCAAACTGTACCTCTTCAGAACACACTGAATTTATCACGTTCATAGAATTTACTACTAATGGTATAAAAATTTGCTATAAAACATATTTTTTTAAAATGCTATCCTCGGTATTAAACCCATGAAATCTGATTACAATTAAGGAATACAACGGAAGAATTTTTCGGGCTCTCATAATCCCAGTCCTCGTGTGCGCCTGCGAAATCTGCAGCGTGTACAGAATAGAGGGCAGATTTCCCTCGAGACTACTGCACGAGGCCTCGTCTCTTCCGTATGTGAGGACGAAACTAGACGCCGGGATACAAAATTTTACGATCTTTTACCACAACATCGGAGCACCCTGGTTAGGTCTCTTGGGGACTATAATCTCAGAGAACGCACGCTTGTGCGACACTGGGTGCCCGCAGTGCACCCCCGGTAAGTGTTGCGGGCACCCCCGGTAACAGCGGAACTAACCCAACAAAAGCGCATCCTTGCGAGATACGCTTGGATTCAAAATTCAAAATTGTAACTTCCATATTTGAATACACACACCAGTAGTGCCCAACGAAAGTTGCACACTGATTAACAGCCATTAAGGAGCATAAAATCGTTACCACTCTTCTACCCACAACCATATTACCACCCGCCACCCTGCAAAACCCCACATCCCGTGATAAAGTAGTTAACCCTACAAAGGGCAGGTACACGAATGACACACCTCGGGCTGCTCTCAGCCTGCCAACAGAAAGTCAAGTATGTGATATAGTAGTAGATTTAGTTTTCGGGTACAGTTAGTTTTAGTTACGAGATTGAGTCGGCCAGTTGTCTGCGATGTGTCGTTGAGTGATTGTATCGTAATAGTAAAAATATAAGAGGCACTGAAAGTGGAGAAAGACATTGAGAGACTGAGAAAGATTATCGAAAGAAAAATTGTGAATTGTAATAGCACAGAAGACTTTAAATTGTGTTAACAAAGAGAAGGAAATTGTGTATTTGCAGTAAAATCTAGAGGACACTAAAGCGTTAGAAAAGTAAACGGACATTGCATCTTGCAGTTTTGTTAGAACAGGATAACATCTGATACCTTAATTGTCTTATATTGGAGAATAAATCGCATGTAAGAATGAAAGATTGAAATTCAAACCTCACCAAATCTTAACGTATGCTATTTAACCCTCTGCCCTTTGTCGACCGCCACATCTAATTAGCCCTAATTTATACTTAATGACCTAATATTCTAAATAAAATATGCCAGAAACTAAATGTTTTACTTAACAAGTGTTGCATAATAATGTTCATAATTTAATGCTAAAGAGGTTATTTAATTTCTAAAAGTTAATTTCTTCATTAGCTACCATGAATAGGCGATCAGTGATCATCAAACGTTCATCTCTTTTACCGCGTGAAATAACTTTATAATTATGATAACTAGCGAAGTCTTAAACCTTTTAGGGTTGCACTGATTTGACTTGATGGAATTAAGGTTGATTTTTCACCTTATTAACAGAAAGTGTGCATTAAACTTAATCAGATGTGAAAGTTTAGTATGCTGTGGGTTAACCTGCTAGTAATTCGGTGGTTAGAGATGGGCACAGACTCGAATATGCGTTTTTGAAGTCTAATTTAACTTTTGTTTCACAACGTCTGCTTTTTTAGCATTAGGAAGTTTCAAAACATGTGTCTCTGTTAAAATCTATTGATTAAATTCTAGATAGAATGCAATCTGTACTCCTCTACCGTAAGGAGTGGTAGTAAAAATTATTTTGTTGTTTAACGACGCTGTCAATTGATGACATCAGCGTCGCCGGTGTGCCGAAATTTCGTCCCGCAGGAGTTCCTTTACATGCCAGTAAATCTACTTACATGGAGCTGTCGCTTTTAAGCACACTTAAAAACCATCGATCTGAACCGCATTTGAACCCGTGACCTTGGGATCAGTAGGCCACTGTCTAACAAATTGAGCCACCCAATTTAACTGAATTACAATCAAAATCTATTATCTTTATTAAAAGGACACCCAGATATATTTTCATGGCTCTTAAGCTATCAAAAATGTCACTTATGCTTATCTGCTAATTGTAACAGCACGAGGAGGAAAGCTATGATGTGTTGCACTCATATGATTTTCTCTGCTCATTCTTGTACCAGCTACTCTTACAAAAGCTTAAATTTTATTCGGTTTCTTCTTCTGTCTTTGGTTTACTAATACTCCTTAATAGTGTGGTGTTGGCACGGAACGTCTATACAACCTAAACGCCAAGCTCCGTGCAGGAAGCAACCCTCATGTTCAATGTTCCTTAGGCTGACGTCACATTGCTAAGAGGCAGTTCTAGCCAGCATTTAATCCCGGTTACAAAGTTTGTGTATAAAAGCAACGAAAAAGAAGCGTATTTAAGTGAACTTTTGTGACTGAAACCATACGCGATGTAAGAAAGGAAACTAATAAACAAAAGAACAATAGAAAGATAACCTAAACAGTAACTTTATCAGTGTATCAAACATATTCATAGTGCCTACTTCCTGTAGGAGCTGTAATTGAAATAAAATATGCTTTAACTATTACAGTGCTATTTTTCATAGAACATGTTTAATATTTAACTGTGTATTTTCTAATATGTTGTATTATTTTACAGAATACCAATTTAGGGCTATATTTCAAAGTGTTTGTAGTTGTAATTCTTCCTAGAATACCCGTGTGTGTGATTATCCAAGAAACTATTTTATTTTGTATACAATTTGCAACCTATTAACATATGTTCTACTATTCTGATTTCAGCACCTCTGCAATAAGATGGTCCAAACAAAAGAAGTATAAATATACGAGTAGTTCAGCCTGAAGATTGCATATATCTATATAATTTCTTTATGGTTGTTACTGACATCTTAGGTATAGAATAGGGCAATTGTTCCGCAAGTAAACTAATCTGATGTATTACATTCGCATGATCTTCTGTACTGATTATTAGGTTTATAATTAGAGAGCGGAAGATTGTGCGATAAGCCACAAGTGGATTAGATTGGATTGGATTACTATACATAACACGTAGATCTTGCTAATATATATATGTATTTTTTTTGTGTGTAGAATGAACCATTTCGGAAGTATGCGTTGTTATTGGTGAGAGTTTTGGAGAACTTGTACTTCTGTCAAATAGAACATCGTTATTCATTTTATTATTGGTTAACTGTGAAAAGAGAACGAACGGAGATTGAAAGCTTTAGAAGATTTGACTATCAGTCAAAGCCTATTGTATTCCCATATTCTCCGAGTACCTACAAGAAGATAAGATAATTTATTCAAATGTTTATCTCAAATAACACGAAGAAGATGTAGGAATGGTTTTGTAAGACTGGTTAGTGTAGGAGTAGAGAGTGTCATGTGAGTGTAACAGATTTTTATTTTAACTTTATTTACTCCGTTGGGTATATATACAAACACCGTTTCAGAAGGGATCAAAGGATCCTCTTGAGAATCCGAGATTTACTCCTGAATTTCTGCAAGCAGTGCTACACTAACCAGTATTTTCTTGTGGAGAACTGTCCAGCAGAAAAACAAGTCATTTTTCACTTCACTGTTTGTACTTTATTTGAAAATACAATACGAAATGCTGCAGTGGCTGCAACAAGCCTAACCTGTTGATTCGATGAACAAACAAGTATTTTTTGCAATGAGAATAAGAATGGGCGAAAAAAAAAATTGAAAATAATATTTACAATACCTTCGTATTCTTTGCTTACATGTTTCTGCCAAAACCACTGTGACAGTGCATAATTAACTTCAGTAATCTAAGTACTTAGGTGGCAAATATTTTAAGTGTCCTGGGGTTAAAGTTTAGCATGCAGATAACATGTTGTATTAACCAATTATTGTTTTTCATACAACATCAGTAATTTTTAAGAGGGCAATTCGTAAAATAAGGTTCGATGTTTTAAACACATCAAATCATCATAGTTACAAAACTGTTGTTTTACTTAATTTCATACTTGTTTCTGTATTTTTCTACATGGTTGCCATATTTGTTTAAACATTTGTCATAACGTTGTAAGCTCCTGTATGCCAACGTCATGAATGCTCTCCATTTACGCACTTTGCTGTCATTCATCGCATACACTTCACTGATCTGTCGATAAATATTTGCTACTGAAACGTTCCTTGCTGTCAAAAACCGAATTACAGACCATATTTCACAGTCGGTGAGCCCAGCAAATGTTTTAAATATTTTAAACCGACACTGAGCAGCACACTGCAAAAGGCATCGTTTTACTGCAAGGTATGCCAGGGAGCCGGTATGCATGCCCGTTTCAGTGCTCGCGGGAATTTCAATTCAAACCTTACTTTATGAATTACCCCGTAAGTGGAAGCGTGGGGAATCAAAATTACAGAACAAGATGTTACATTCTTTCTATCGTTTATTAGTAGATATATAAATTATCTCTTAAGAAATATTATTTTTATGTATTACATTTCAACAAAGACAAATTTTTACTGTTCAGTCTTTTGAGACACTGGAAGAGGCTAGCACTCTGCGATAGCAAAATGCACTGTTGTAACATTTGCCCCCTTCAGACTTGTGTTACATTGTTTTCATGTTCATCCTTTATTTGTTTATTTGTTCACTTAATTTTGATTGTTTTAACAGCTTTTTCTCACGCTGGGACAATAAATATATATTATATTAATATAAAAAGCTAGAACACACGATCATATTTACTTGAACTATATTACTTTCTCGTAATTATATAAATATATTTCAACACAGTTGGTATAAGACACCCACAAAAAGAACGAAGGAAGGAAATACAAGCAGAACAAAGAAACATTATTTACATTGGCATAGATATGTACATTGGTATTTACTAAATCTTAGTACCTTATAGTATGTTTCTTCTTCCTCGTCATCCTCCGAAGACCACGAATAAGCCATAAATCTCGAAGTTCACGAATGGTTTTCATCGCATTTCGTCATTGCTTCTAAATATCTAATTTAATGGTTCTTACTACTGTACATCTGGGAAAGGCAGTTGCAGCCGCAGTAGGTGCAATCGGCGAGTCAAACTTGCCGTTCTTTCCTTTAAAGTAATTCTACACATTGAGTAACGTGTGCCGTCTTCAGGCGCGGAAATTGCGTAATAAGTAGCAGGTGAATTACCTGTTACAGCCGCCACATATTTATACCTGTTTAAGAGTGTTTTGTGCTATCTCCATTGTGCACCACTAGTCGTGTCCGAATGAATGCATAAACCTTGCAACTCTGCCTGGGTTGCTTTGGTTGGCATACGCGCGCCGGCCACATCGCCCCCTTCCATTGTCTCAAAAGACTGAACAAAGTATACATTTCATTATAGATAACAAAGGGAATAACGATAGTGGCTATGCATCACTACACCTGGCTAGAAGCCCGAGAACATCTTCAGTAAGTTAAGATTTAATAACTAGACGCTATAAATCGCAATCCTGAGAAACAACTAAATGCTGATAAAGTATTAAAAAAATTCAAACCCTTAGTAGCCAATATCTCGGTAACAGCTGATGTAACAAAACGCTATTTCAAATATATTGTGTGCTTTTAAATCTGTTCACTTTTTATAGTGCAATTTCGTCTATCGTTTGTTGTTTACCTACTGAGAACACCAGTTGCTGCTAATCACGCTTCATTTGTCTTCTGGGACAGAACACAACAAGGAAGAACAGTACCAGGTTCTGGTAATAGGTATGCTGAAATTAACAGTGATGATGTGTATGTGTGTGTCATCTTTGCCTGACAGTGTGAGTGTTATTTCATGTAATACCGGAGTAGCTTCGAGATTAAACTATGCAACCGTTATGAACGGCTATGATATGGAACCGTTCCAAACCATAGGTCCAGTTATGCAGTGCTAAAGTAATTCAGCTTTGCACTACGTAATGGTGGAGTAGTTTAATAACTGGTTTGTAAAGTTACGAGCTGATCGTAAAGAGTAAATTCTGCTACAGTATAACAGTTACCTGCATCTAAACGACGTGAGATATTGGAACTGTTCCAGCTTTCAAGTTCCACTACAGAGCAACGCCAACTAAAAATACTGCACTAAGCTATTTTTCATATTTCCAAAATAAAACCAAAAATCTGATGCGTTGCACTCGCATGCTTTTCTCTACTCTAGTACTAAGCATTCCTAATAACTCTTATTCCTCTATCTTCTTAATGTTAATCGGGATAAACATTTGCAAAAATTACCGTATTCATAATTTTCCTGTAGGTGCAAGGGGAATATGGGAATACAGCCGGCTTTGAGCGATAGCCAAATCCTCTGAAGCTGTTAGCTATACAAAGGCTTTAAAATTCCGTTCTCTTTGCACGGACAAGAGATAAAAAGTGAATATTAACCTTTCATTTGAGAAAAGCTTAAGTATTGTAAAACACATAAACAAGGAATATCTCCGAAATGGTTCACTACACAAATAAATGCATTTCGCAACTAATTGTGTATTTTAAACCGAGTTATTCTTTTCGTATACTAAGATTTGAGTAAGATTTGATCTCTTACAGTTTAACAGTTATGCAGAAGTCATCAAGAGTCATTAAGACTACATGGGATTTAGCCAGAAATTTCAAAACCTACATATGATTTGCCATAAAAATATTTCAACGTGTGCCATTTTAATCAAAATTGTTAAGGCTATTTTTGAGAAAATCAAAATTTTCCACGTAAAGGGTAGATTAAGGTGGAGGAATATTCTTCAAAATCTTGTGTTGCATCTTTGAAAGATATGAAACTTAAATACGAACTTTGGCTTTGTACCAACTTTTCGTTCTTGAGTTATGTTGTTCACTGACACCCCCCCCCCCCCCACACACACACACAAACTCACACAAACACCACACAAACCCACCCGCACAAATACACAGCGTTTTCCAGAATTTTTTTTGTTTATTTATTTAGGGGGTCTCAAAACATTTCAGGTGAAATCTCGACATCGAATTTTTGGGTTCAATACAGCACACGTAGTACAGAAAGTAAAAAGGGGGAAAGCGAATCTCCACAAACGTTATTTGACATAACTTATGTGCCTTAACGAAGTCTAAATTTTCAAGCTGTAAGATTTTCTCTATTTCTAACGGTTTAGCATTAACTTCTAGTAAAGTCTATGAAAATTACTAGATGCCATAACTTTTATTTAATTTTTCTTCTTTTTCTCCTCTTTTTGTATGAGCTATATTCAAATGCCCGCAGTTCAAACACTACAAGTTTTATTTTTCCTTACGTAGCAGTAATTTGCTTTCATCTATTTGTTTATATAATGTATATGTTTATGAATGTGCAGACACCCGCATAAATAGACACTTTTGTAAAAGAATTTTAATGTTAGGATTCAGGTGCCATTAATATTTGTAGAAATGATACCTCAATATGTATTTTTCTTCGAATGAATAATTATTCCTTTGGTAAATGTTAGGGAAAACTATATACTAACGTACCTCTACATATTATTCATAGAAAACTTATCTATGTTCCTATCTATGTGTTGGGCAACATAAAGCATTCCGGTGCACCATTCGTTATCACGGCCGACGGTGCCATGCCTTCTCTGCATTTACTTAGACGTGCTAACCAACCTGAAAATATACTGTTCTTAATAAGAAAAATTATCATCCGCAAATGAATAAAATATTAATGAAATATTATTCAATGTAATAGACTAAATTACCAATAAATATATCTGCACTTATACCCTTGACATTTCTCTATTTTATTTTTTATATTAATATGCTAAATATAAGATAAATTGTTAATGCAATTTTAGAGACAAAAAACCACATTTCAAGTTTGTTTCGAAATAAGTGTAATTTGGGGTCAGTGAATCTTTTTGGAAATCCCTGTGTCGCAGTTTAAAAAGATGCCGAACTTAAATACCAAGTTTGGCATTTATTGGTGTTTCTCCTTTTACAGTTGTGCTGTTCACACTCATCAAAATGTTTATAAAAATTTATTATTAAAATCAAGACGCTTCGAAACGTGATACAAAAAGTAAAAAGGTCTTCTTATGGATTCAGTAGACTTCAAAATGTTTACTGAAGTCAAATTGGGATATGGATATTTTTATCGGTTACTAAACTCTTCAATTTACTGTACGTTCGTAGTCCATTATATAAATATACCAAAACGCTTGCCCGTAAATTATTATATTACTTAGGGCGAATGAATGCATCAGACTTTTATAGCTATATATACGGAAATGAAGGTAATAAACCAGATGCATAAATCTTTAGAATTTGATCTTGATATCATTCCGCTATGTAGCGAAAAGTTGCTCACTTAACATTAAATGGCATATAAACTGCCATTAATTTTTTATACGAATTGAGTTATTGAGCTGCAGTGCAAATTTTGGACCTTCGTTACAAATGCAGGTCGTGCCTTAAGTATATGCGACAAGATCGTTAAACCACGCTCCATTATTAATTTGTAATGGCTTCTTAAGATAAACTTGTAAGAAGATAAAATTTACATAAAGGTTGTTTTCTTTAGTACAGGAAAATATTATGAGTACGTAGTGGATTCTGTTAAATGGAAACAATTTGCAATATTTGTTTAATTTCCTACCTAATTTTCTGAAAAAGCTTTAAATAATGTCTTTGCACTGAGGTAGAAATGCTTGGACACTAAGATACAAAGGAAAGTGCTAAGTACAAAAATTATACATAAATTTCAAAAGCGTAAATACAATATATTGGAAATCTTGGTCACAGTAGTTCATAAGGTGAATTCAAAATTACTTCAGCTAGAAATCATTGGTATTTTAGTTTATAAATACAATTTAATCTTTTAGTTTGAGAGTCTGATTAAATACCAGAGGATTCCAAATTTAAGTATGCGAAATGTTGAATAACAATACAGGTATGTTAAGTGGGACCAGGGAGATAGGAATAATTTGCTTACACGCAGAGTAAATTCGTATATGAATTAGTTCGTTTATTTAAAGTGAATAATTCCAAAAAATATCATTGTTGGATTAAAAAGCTAATCCCAAGTGCAACGGCCTGTCCAGGCCAAGGCTTTAATGCACGGCCGCTGCGTCCCCTACCTTTATCCACCACAGGCGTCATGAGTAGGATGCAGTACTGAAGAGTGGGACGTGATCAGCCCCGGCCGGTATATGCGGTCTTCGCGATTAGAAACCGCTTTTTCTCAATAAAGTAGTTTCTCAATTGGCCCTTCCAGCACGTAACGGGGCTGAGTGCACTCCAAACCAGACCTCCCAGCGGGAGAAAACAGTACCATGCCTGTACTGGGAGTCGAACCCAGATCGCACTTAAGGTCTCACCAAAATTAATCCTCCTCAAGAGCCATTCCTCCTGTTTCTACTTCATGTATTAAGACTACAGGGTGGAAGGGAAGTCATTACATTCCCTCTAATATGTGCTTCATAGAATCATTACAAACAAAAACGTCTAGTGACATTTTGTTCTCTGATCAGAAGGTTTTGGAGAATAATACTTTATGTAAATTGGATGCGTAATTCTACAACAATGTACGAGGATAACATTTGTTACTTGTCTAATTAATCACTTAAAACACATGAAGGAATACTCCGAGCTGCTGTTTTAGACGTGCAGTAAGTCGACAACGTTGCATTGAGGTTGGTTAGGGTACTGACCCAGTTTATGGATGTAAACAGGTCGGGCGCTTTCGCTTTCGTGTAATATTTTGGGAGCTAACGCTTGTGATTGGCCTACACACGCACTGTAAACACGGAAGGACAAGACAGCCTATGAGTTTGTTTTCAAAACGCACCGTTATGATGTTTGTTTACGTACTGAAGTAGGAAAAGTGACCAACCACACAAGCTGCAGTGTTGCCAGGTTGTTCTCCACAAAACTGAACTATTTCCGTAGAAAATGGTCAAAGACAAAAATTTAAAATACAAAATGTGTTCCAAATAGTGAGATCTATCACTGGTTTAAATTAATGTCATGACTTCCCTTCCACCCGGTATAGTTTTAGCATCTTTGCCAAAATTTCAGTTCCCAAGTACTTTAATTAGTTGTCTTTGTGTAGGATAATGTGAAAAATCTGGAAGCCCTTCGTAGGTATTTGGTGCTTCGTATTACCTTAAGTGAAATAGAATCAGTTAAACTGAAAAATGAGTATGATTATGTGTTATTTTCTTTGGGTGGTCTGATGGTGTTTTGTTGATGATAGTGATAAAGGCGACACTGTCCCTGCTCAACCAATTTTCGTATCAAGCATCTGGCTGGAGATGTCCATGCTCAATCCTCTCCAGGCAACAGCTTTATGGACGGCACGCCCTCGGTACATGGGCTACTGCAACGCTCGTGCAGATTCCGATCAACGTGTGACCTGGGCCACCCGTGGTTTGTCCCTCACGTCATCTTGCTGCAGCAATTAAATGGTTGCGTGACTTGGCTAAACACGCGCCGCTGATTCTCAGGTAGCATGTACTCTGCCCATTATCACAGTCATCGCTTCGCTTCTGACAAGTGATTACAACCAAAACTTGCTAACATTACTGCTGGATGTTAAATCTCCAAGTTCAAACAACCAAGTAGAGTTCCATTTAGAAACTCTGTGGCAGATGTGTAAATCTGATACATTGTAATTGCATGAACTTCTATAGTACTAACTCTCCTTCAAACTTCACCATAACAGATTTTCAAAGAGCGATGAACTAAATGAATTAAAATAATTTCAAATTACTTTAATATTTTGCCAATAACGAATTTCATGTTCTCAATTTTAAAAATCTGATCTGTCGCACTCTCTACTCTTGTACTCTTACAAAATTTTATTCCTCTATCTTCATGTTAGTTGAGATAAACATTTAATGACTGGGCAAAATGCTGCTCCTGCCCCTGTATGACCGCTGTGTGACAACCTTTTGTCAGCCCGTTACGTGCTGCTAGTGTTGCTCTCTAGCGCACCTTCAAGATTCTCTGCAGCTCCCTGCCAGACTTGCAGAGGTCTTAGCGGGTGACAAAACAGCGGTTGATAGAGTTTAAGGTTTTAGCGCAGTGCAACGTGAAATTTGGGATCTGAAATTTTAGATACCCAACAGTTACTCTTTTGACATATTTATAACTTTATTTAAATTTCGGCTTTCGTATCTTTTTTCTATATTTATGTACTTTCCTTTTTAGTGGTAAATTTATTTTTTATTGAACTTTATATCCGGCTATTGCCATGAACTGCTTTTAAGGACGCTGATGGCCACGAAGTTGAGCGCCCTTAAACCTAAAAACCCTTACCCCCCGCTGGGAGGTTAGGCACGGGATGCACTAAGCCTTGTCAGGTCTCTGAGAGACCAATTCAGGTGCTATCCTGATAGAAAGGTAGCGTCCTTAAAAGGTCGGAGTCGGCGTGCTGACCCTCGCCTTCCCCAACCTGCACTCCTCCGCCTTGGCTACGGCTGGAGGACGCAGCGGCCGGGTGATGAGGGTAACCTCTGCACAGAGGAGATACCCTAGGGATTGATATATATTATTGTTTTTTTTTTTTTTTTTTTTTTTTTTTTTTTTTTTTAAGGTGCGAACTTTAAAGCTCTTGACTATATGAAAGCTTTGAAATTCAGTTCTTTTTACACGGCCAAGAAATAAAAAGTGAGTGACGACCTTCCATTTGAGAAAAGTATAAGTATTGCAAAGCTCACACAAATAACCAGGAATACCTCAGAAGTGGTTCACTCCCAAAAAGAAATGCGTTTGTACATAACTTATCTGCTTTAACAAGATGTAAGATTTGCTAAATCTCTTACGGTGTACCGTGTAATGGATAGTCTAGGGTGGAGGAAGTTTCTTCAAAATCTTCGCGTCACATCCATAAAAAAGTAAATATTATTAAATTTGTAGAATAAAAGCTACTAGGGGTGTAAGTGCAGATGTTTGTATTGGTAACTGAGGACAGAGAAATAAACAATATTACATCAATATTTGATACATTTGCGGAATTTTAATTTTACTTATGAGTAGTACGTTTTCAGATTGGTTAGTACGTCTAAGCAGGCGAGACACAGAGAGAGCAGATGTCGCGATAACCAATTCTAAACAAGCTCTGCCTGAAATGTTATGTTTTGTTATGTTTGCGTTCAATTCTTTCACGTTTTTTGCCAACTATTGACGAAATAATTTTGCATGCGCTATCTGTAAGCTTGCTATGTATTGAGGTGTCATGTATTGTCCACCGTTCCGAGCCATATATAACTGAGGTGACACGCAAAAGCGAACATGTCCACATGTATTTGGTATTTAAGTTTAATGTCTTTCAAGGATTTCAAGGATACAACACGAAGATTTTGAAAAACATTGATCCACCCTAAACTATTCCTTACATGGAAAATGTTTTGAAAATTATTCTCTTGAAAATGATTAACGATTTTGATTAAAATGGCATATGTTTGAGGTGTTTTTATGACAAATGAAATGTATATCTTGAATTTTCTGGCTATAGCACATGAAGTCCTATTTACTCTGTATGGCTTTTCCATAACTGTTAAACCGTAAGAGATAAGCCAAATCTTACTATACAAAAAATTTAGATCCTGTTAAAACACAATTTATGTCTAAATACATTTTTTGTAGAGTGAACCATTTTGGAGACATTCCTTGTTATTTGTGTAACTTTTGGAGAACATACTTCTGTCAAATGGAACATCGCTATTCATTTTTATATGTTAGCCGTGCAAAGAGAACGGAATTTGAAAACTTTAAATGATTTTACTATCGCTCAAATCGTACTGTATTCCCATTTTCTTCTTGTACCTAAAAGAAGATGAGTAATAAGATAATTTCTGAAAATGTTTGTGTCAACTAATGCGAAGATGTAGGAATAAGTGTAAAAATGGATAGTACAAGAGTAGAGAAGGTCATATGAGTGCAACACATCAGATTTTTAAAAATAAAAGCAAACCATGCGTCTCTCATACCCAACCCGACTATTTATGAAACTTTTTTCACCCATTCAGTGCCGAGTTGAATGTAACTTTTATGTAACCAACCGAAGAAACTGTAAACCTTTTAGACCCTCTTTGCAACGAAAGTATATGTTTTATTGATATTTACTTCAATAACACAAATGTTGCGTGTTGTCACTACAAACTATAACACGAAGTACATTAATTACGACGCCACTGCTGACCTTGGTTTCTTCCCTCGTTTATCTCAGTACATATACTATTTAAGGACAGATCCTTGCTCTCTGTAAACTATAGTGACAATATACGTTCAATGTATTCTCTGTTTTAGGCTAACAGTTAGACCATCTCTAGCAGTAGTAATAAATACAAAGGTAATTAGAGCCGCACTTTGGACTAGAGCCCAATTACCATCTGGTAAACAGCGTACACATTTTCAGTTGCCAGGCAATATATGATATTACCGTATAATATTACACTGGAAAACCAGACTGCAAATGTTGAACCTCTTATACAAGTCATTACCACTAACCACTTGGTATTTTAAGCGTTTTTCCATTCTTTACTTTTGTTTTGTTACAGGGGACGAGGTTTAACTTGGCACCTACTTTTTAGAAAGAGAAATGTATAGGTGTTCTCCATCTCTTTTATGGCAAGGCAGGGTAGACACACCAGTGGCGGGTTATCTTTCTTAATTGTCACATTGACTACCGATACTTCGCTTGCAAGAGTTGCAACACCACTACTGCCTACTTACCCTCATACCCTGCAGGTAGACCATTTCAAGGACAAAAACCCATAGTCCATGCTAAAAGTGCTAATTAAACCTCGTGCACACGACTTATATTTCTATGCGTATATCGAGTACACTTAAATGATCACCTTTAGAACTGAGGTTTTATCTTTCGCTACTGCTTAGATAAAGTATGTTTTTTGAACAGCATAACTCAAAATCGAGAGGTGGTTAGATACCAAATATAAGTTCAACATCTTTAAAGGATGTGGTACAAAGCCCTAAAAATGTCCAACCCCAATCTATCCTTTACATTAAAAATTGTACATTGAAAATTTCACAAAAATTAGTAAGCTTTTATTAAAATACACAATATATCATAACAAATTAAACATATATCTCGAATTTTTGGGGAACGCTCTGAAATTTTCTTCATTCTAAATTACTTTTTCATTACTTGCAATGATTTTGATGAAAATACAATATATTTAACATATTTTTATGACAAATGAAATGTATGTCTTGAATTTTCTAGCAGCGTCCTCACAAGTCCTCTTCATTCTGCATGACTTTTGTACAACTCACAAACCGTAAGAGATAGACATAATCTTACTACCTAAAAAAGGTAATCTCGTTAAGGCACACAATTCATGTCAAAACCTTTTTGGAGTGAACCATTTCCAAGACACTTATCGTTATTTGTCTTATTTTGCCAACAAACATTTTTCTCATCTCATTTATTTCTTTATCTCTTGTCCATACAAAGATAATTTCAAAGCCAACACATAGAGACCTGCTTTAAAAGATGTTACTGCCGCTTAAAATCTATTGTATTTCCATATTTCCTTTCCACCAACAAGAAACTTGTCAGTTGTATAATTTCTGCAATGTCTGGATTAAAATGAATTGCACAGAATAGAGGAATAAGTATTTGGTTGAATATTTTGTTCAAGAATAGATAAAATCATGAGAGTACATAAGATTTTTAGTAATGTGATTAGAAATTGTTTCTCGGGTGATCAGCCGTGTTAAATCTACAAATTTTCTCTGGGTACTAATATCTCTCCTGCAAGGTCTTTTACTCCCAAAATTCTTGCTTTACCACTATTTTATTCTCTTCAAATTTTCTTTGTTGAATTAGATTCCTCCATAATTTTCTGCTCGCTTCAATCTTGTATTCTCATGTTTCTTCTTATTGATCTTTTTGCAAGCATCCCATGTTTCATACTCAGTCCTGAAGCAATTATTTACTTTGCTTCACGTTGGTGTGACCTTCAAAGCAGGATTAGTCAATGGTAAATGCAATGATTTTGATGGCAAATTACATAGTATTTCTCGGTAAACGTTTGTAATACATACTCTCTGAGACATTATTGGGTGGCGTGAAGCACTGTTTTGATTCAGTACTTTGCCGCCGATAAAGCTATGAGATTCCTCTCCCGTGGCATGCGTGGGTTTTGTTTTGAAAGAATGACACCATTTATCATTATAACACGTTTAGTAAATGTTTCTATCTTTTCACGTGTTCACTGAGACTTGCCGACCAATGTACATCGATTATAAAATAATTCACCAGGCGAACAAAAGTGTGCTCATTATTTACACACCTGAAACATGTTTATTATAACTGTTTGTCCGTTGGTTTCCACGTTAGTTAGATGTTCCAAAAATATTAGGTCTGTTCACTTGCACAAGGGAAGAGTACACTACAAAAAATAAGTGAATAGGTAAATAAATAAGTGAACAAACAAACAAGAACACAAACAAGTAAACGAATAAGTAAAAAATAAGTGAATAGGTAAATAAATAAGTAAACAAACAAGAACACAAAAAATTAAACAAATAAGTAACCAACTAAGTCGATAAATAATTAAATACATACATAAATATATACATACATAAATAAAAATAAAACCGTTGAAACTGTTCAGATTTTTCAATTCGTAAGGCTACCTCATTTTGCGTTCGTTCTTTCTACTCATCTTTTTATAGAAAAAATTATTCTAATTATTATTACTTTTAAACTCCTTTTAAATTGTTAATTTTGTGTATCAGCCCTTTGCTATGGATATCCATTGAGCCAAAGTTCCTCTGCTCCTCGACAGGCTACTGACCCAAGTCATTGACTTTTAAGTCCTTGGGAACGTAAGAGGAGATTAATCTGACGAAGTAGTAATCATTTATATCTTTATAATACCAAATGATTATAAACTTTTTTGAAGTACTAGCAGTAAACTCGCTGCTTTGGTATGTCTGGTAATTCGCAAGAGAATGCACGTGTCTTTAACTCCGCCACAGGAAACAAATAAACATTCACTTGCATTTGAGAACACTTGTTTTTTCATAGACTTGTGGCAAGCACGAGGTACTTGATATTACAACGTGTCTGTCTGCATACAGTTTACACAAATTTGTGGCTCTCTGGGCGTTGTGCTAGCAGTCTGTTAAAAGCTACATCCGCTTATAGCACAGAAATATCGTATTTTAAGGGATAATTTGCTTTGTTTGTTTTACAAGCAAAACGTGTTTACAGTGCATAGCTTAGCATTCTTTTGGATATGGATAAAACTTACATTTTGTTGATTTGCTTTTTCTAAAACATACATTGCAAGCGTATATTTTTAAAACAAATCAGCATCATTTAAAATCCTCTTAAAGCCCCTGGTCATCAAAACGACTGGGACTTCATCTTATTGATCTGCTATTTCCCGCCGAACTAGAGGGCTTATATCTCATTCGAAACGATCGCATATTATAATGCATGTGCAATTAGCTGAGATGTTCTTGGCGAAGAGGGGGGTGTGGGGAGGGGTTGAACGAGTTGAGTTGGGGCAACAGACCCGAATACCAAGCGCCAGTCGCCTGCACCTGCCGAGTTACCTTACTTAATATATTTCAAACGTTCCCCCTCCCTTCAAATTTACAGGAGCTTACGGAAATATGTTTACACTAGGGAGTAAAATCGTCTTTCACTGCGTAATCTTTTCTGAAATGGATATTTAGGTCAAAACTAGCCATTGTTTTATGTAGCTATTCGGTCTTAGCGAGAGGTTAAAAGCCTCAGGCCGCCTATGTTAAATCAGCTAAACCCATCACCATTATATGGAGTCTTAAGTCCTCCATAAACCAATATCCAGGAATTGAATGTTTATTTTCTCTATACTAAGCCAAGCCAGTATTGTGTTTCACCCAAAAATTACATACTGAGATTTCAAAGGAAATGCATCATTTGAGACTTCCTGACGGGTGATCCAGAAGACTATGAACCGGCTGCGCTGTGCGCTGTACGGGTCCTCTGCGCTGGTCGCCGACTGCCGCTGTCTTAGAACAGCGCGGATAAAGTCATACAGCATTTTAAAAATCACTTACCAATGTAATTATAGCAGATGCTGAAACTGGCCACCGTCGTTGTTCCTACATTTTTGGCACCTCTCTAGGAAATTATCCATCACTCGCCGTAGTTCACCTTGAGAAATTCCCTGGCGAATATTTTATTTTAACTCTTCCAGGGTTTGTCTCGTACACTTTATGCTTTAAGTTACCCCAGAGATAGAAATTGCAGGGGGTTAGGTCGGGGAACAGAAGGGGGCACAAATTTCTACTAATAATTCTGTCCTGAAAAAGACTTTCAATTGTTCTCATCGAAAGATTGGCTGTATGAGTTGTTTGAGTCTTGTTGAGAAAAGGCAAAATCACGCCCCCTGCCGGTTAATTCTCTAAAAAAATGGCGCAAAATGGTATTCACTTATGTACGGGCGACAACTGTGGACTCTAAAAAATTTTAAATACATGCTGTGCAGTAGAAAACAAATACTGAGCCATAATACATTTTGTGACTAAGTAGAGGACTAAATAATAAAGCACACTGGTAATAATGCAGCCGCACGATATCGCGTCAGCTCAATACTGATTGTGAGCAGAGCAGAGAAAAACAAGTGATGCTCGCGACCTTGTGTATATCAGATGCGGTTATCGTATTTCCGCGTTCACAGTGGAAAAACACCGCGTAGTGGTTCACAGGTATTTGGATATGTATTTTATTTAAAGAGGTCTGTATATCCGTGTGCGTGCATGTGTGTGCGCGTGCGTATGTGTGTGTAGGGTTTGCAATAGAAGTTATCATTCGTTTTTTCTTTGTTGGGAAGGGGGATATCTGGTAAACTTGGCAATACAAATATATCGTAAATTCAGCCATTACTAGCAACCGGCTTTGAAGATTTGATCATCGCGTTAGCTTATTGTATCCTTATACAGTGCGCTCGTAGATTGTCCGGACCAACCCGTTGCGGCACCGGACCGAGCGAGCACCGGCGCGCCCTCCACCAGAGTTACACGGTCACAAAAGTATTATACGTCAGATATATGTTCAATTAACATTTTTAACTTCGCAGTTTATCTTGATATTGACTTGCCACATTCTTTACTCTTAGAAGTGCGTCACATAACCAGTTAAAAAGATTTGGTGGTGAAAAACGTTATTTATGAGTTACGATTATGGAAGTGTATTACAACAGCCGATCTGGGCCAATGACTACCGCCCGACCACTGCATCCCCCACCTCTGTCCAGCAAAGGAGTCACGAGTGGGGTGCAGAACTGGTGGATGGGACGTGGTCAGCACCCCCAGGCCCTCCCGGCCGGTTATGCCGCCTTTGAGACTTGGGGTGGCAACTTCTTTCTCAAGTAGCTCCTCATTTGGCCGCTCCGGAACCTAACTAGGCTGAGTGCACCCCGATTGTTGAATAAGGTAGGGGTACTGACCACGTCCCACCCTCCAATACTGCACCCCACCAATGACGCCCGTACTGGGCAGAGGTGGGGGACGCAGCAGCTGGGCGGCAAACCTTGGCCCTTCGTGGGCTCTTGCGCTGGGGGTTTAACTTTTTTATCTCTACAAAGACTAGACTAGAGTGACTGCACTCCGCAAAAGTAAAAAAAAAAATCCAGGCATCGAACCCAGGACCGGTAAGAAAGCACGCTACTACAGTAGTACCAGGACGCCCTAAATTCCTGTCAAAAATCAAGTGGTTGTTTAATATTTATCCCGTTTACTGCAGAAGAATCACAGTATTAGATTTCAGTACTAACCTACGACACCTGTATATCATTATGGGACAGATAATGAAAACAAACATACCACTCCAGACAGGTGTAAGTGTACTTATGTAAATCAATGATCAAGCACACAAAGCTTAACTCCCCCACCCCCATTCCTACAAGCTGCAGGGGAACTATTTGGGTCACTGTGTCTCTTTTTAAAAAATACCTTCATTAGTACAAAGCAGCATATTTAATCACAGTTGAGGTCTTTTTCTTTCCGTTCAACATTTTGTGCATCTGCCTTCATTTTCCATTATCTATTACGTGACGTATTTCCTGTTCCCGACGAGTAAAACTTTCTCTTACATCTGTCATAGACTGTTAATATCATGCAGCCGTCGTTATGGTGCTGCGATTTATTTGCATAACTGCTTATACTCTTCTATCTGCGCAAAAAAGAGATTTCTCTCTTTTATTTCAGCATTGATGGGGTTATTTGAATTTCTATACCTGTATTATGCTAAGCAAAAGGACCGTTTACCTTTATACAGGTGTTGTAATTGAGGAAAATATAATGAACAATATTACATGAATATTTGCTTCATTTTGAACTTCTAATTTTACTATAAAGAGTAGTAAGTTTTCAGGTTAATGCCTCTAAGTGGACGTGGCATAGAAAGCGTAACGCAGTGTGGATTGGTCTGGTGATAACGAATGGTGTACCGGAACCAAGTTCGAATGCTTTATACAAGGCCAATGACCTCACAGCACCTAAACCAGTAGGTCACACCTCGAGTTGTGAAGAGAAACAGTTTATAAGGCTTTCCGTGGGTTGCTAGCTGAATGCTGGGAAATTCCCTTTCATTCCCCGCGTCTATTCTCCTTACATTTCACTTCACCCCTCTTCCGTTTGGTCTTGCAGGGTTGCCACGTGTCGAGAGGTGCTTAGGCGCTACCTGGCAGGGAAAAAGGATGCCCTCTGTGAGAGTGCGTTCTTCGGCTTCCAACGGAAGAGTGTGCCCGTTGCATCAGACCTCTCCCGGGGCTTCAATCTGGAACTGTTACGAATCCTGTACTCTGTTCCGCTGTGACTCCTGGATTGGCCGACCTCTTTTACCACTCATCTAATCCCTCCCTCCCGGGGCGTCCCATTGAGCATCAGAGGAAAATGCAAAAAATTGAATTCCTTGCTTTTAAGTGTGTTCATAAATCATTCATGTTGTCCCTTTGATCCTTTAATATCGGAATTATTTATCACTCAGTGCGGCCTTTAAAGCACTCCTAAACACTGTAATGTGCATTCCGATTCAAAATACAGTTTTCCTAAAACAATTTTTCAAACCTTTGAGCAAAATGAAGTGGTATTTCACGCCAAGTCTTTCACGCTGAAAACCTTAGTAGTTTAGAGTGTCCATAAATAAAAACTAAATTTCATTTTTTCATGGAAGCAGTTGCGTTAATTTTATCTCAAAAATGGCTCAAACAATTTTGATTAATGTTTAAGATATTATGAAAAATAAAATTAATGTCTGAAATCCCTTTTATACAGGACAACATTTGCATAACTGGTAAACCGGAAGAGACAAAATCTTACATGTGTATAGTCTCGTTAAAAAGCAAATTATATCAAATAAATGATTCTGTAAAATGCAGTGAACGTTGTTAATCTAACCCAATTATGTTAGGAATTACAAAACTTATTCGGTAACGATTTAGCCTTGTTAAAGCGACATTAAGTAAATAAGTATATATAGTTTTTTTATGTTCCATTTAAAATGGGTGTTACCAATAGCAATGGTATTCACTCAACTAGCGATAGTTTTGGTCTTTTGATATCTATTACTTAGGATTATCTTATTACATTAAATTCATACATCATTCACATTCCAATTCATACTTCCAGGTGGAGGATGGGGAATAATCTTATATAAGAATAATTCCCATCCATCAAGCCGGGAATCGTACCCCGGACCCCTTGCATAGCATGCATGTACACTAACAGATATATACGTGCTTTAATGAAATCTACAGTTTTATGTAGTAAGGTTTGTTGTATATCTTACTGTTTACCAGCTATACAAAAGCCATTCGCAATAGAATATTTCAGAGGCAATTGAAGATGTCAGGAAAGTATTTTAAATATATGGTATGTCAATCAAAATTGTTAAACGTATTTTGCAGATAATCAAAATTTTCGTGAAGTTTTTATTTGAAATGAAGGAGCCTATTGCTTTTTTAAATCTTCGTGTCGCGTTCTTGAAAGACGGTACCCATTTAACAAACGTTTTTTAGTTATGCTGTTCGTACACGCACATCCATGCCCTCACGCACGCACATACAAACACAAATGTTTCTGGATTTAGGGAGTTTCTGGGTTTAGGAAGTAGTAAAGTGATCAATTTAATGGAGACAAATAATCTATTTGAATGGAGTTTCCAACTATTGGGGTCGAATAATATCACTCGAAAAGATTCCTGCTAACTTCTGAAGCATCCATACTTAACAGTTCGAAAATAACGGATTACACAATAATAATTTGGAGTGTATGTTGTCGTTAGTCGCAGAGGCGTTGAGCTGGAGTTACTACTAAACCTATGCAAATTGAGTGCGGTCACTAAGCACTGCTTCTGCCGATAATCGATCACATGTATCTTCTGTGACTGCAAAAGTTCGAAGAAACACATACACATTTTAGAAATGTGCGCTTTTTTATTAATTTAAATCCCATCCACCAAATCCCCTCCACCAAACCTAGCACCCTTCTTATTCGCCTCTAAACCACAATTGTTACTCTACCTTTGCAAGTAAATAAACAAGTAAATAAATAAACAAATAAATAGGTAAACAAATAAACAAGTAGACAAATAAACAAATAAATAAGATAAATAAACAAATAAACAAAATTTTTTCCATAGTTGCATTCAATCAGCGTAAATTAATTTCGGAGTATAGTGTGAACAGTTTTCTGTAACACCTTGTAGTCGCAAGCGGCCAACTCATCCAAATTCTCGTCAGGTGGCAAGACTTGTGCGGGACGCGTGCCGGCAACCCTATACACGATACAGTCACATCATGCATCCAGTTCATTTTACCTTTATGATTGTTTATTTGGCGACTTCGAGAGGAAAAAACGACCATAACGAAGTAACCTCGTTCATGCAGATCTTGTTACCTAAGTAATTGAGACGAAAAGCGCCATTTTTTTTCTCTTCTGTTGATGCGTTTTATTTTTTTAAATGTTGGAATGGGATTATTACTACTATTGAAGTCGATCGGAAACCAGTTCATTAAGCAATTCTTTTGATATCGGTTTCCGAGAATACAGTCGGATATTTACGACTGGCTTTTGTAACTGTCTTCTGACTTCCTAGTTTAATGCAATAATAGGGCGGTATTTGCATAACCGGCATATTTGATATACTTTAAATGAAGCAGCTGTGGTTTCAACTTAAGGATAAGATCTTGGACCCAGCAATTCCGTCCATAAATGAGTTAATCATTTACCCAAGAGCACATCACTCACTGAAGACATATATCTCTTCCATTTTCATCTGTTATGTCTTTAGTCTCCACACATCAAATCTTCATCCCCTGCTGTCTGTCTCGAACATTTAGTACATTAGTCCATTGTAGGATATTAACTTAAATCTCAGTTTCTGAACAACAAAAAGCGATTCCAAGAACGTTGTAACTTCTAATTCTCTATTTATGCTGCTCTATATTTTGATAGTTTCCTTTGGTAAAGCCTAAAGTAAATAAAAATGTAACTAAAGAACTAATTCATGTTTATTTTAAATTTAAACTTAAAATATCTTCTCTAGTACAACGCTACCAAGTTCAATAAACATACACGCACGCTAAGCACCGTTTGTTTTCTGTGGGCCCACCTCTTCTTTTGTTATTCGAACTGTGGCAGCGTTTCAAATTGAAATTCTTACCGGTTATAATTTATTAGTTCAGTTAGGGTAGAAATATTATCAATAAAGCATCTTTGAAAAATAATAGGCTTTGAGATAAAAAATAGAATGTCATGCGTGTAACATAGAAGTGTAAATCTAACTATTAGCCGATAGCTTGTTTTACATACATTTTCAGCAGTTAAAAATTTTACTAAGGATTAATTTAAGCAGATATGAATTTGCATTGACTTTACTGCATAAAATTAAAACACAGCCTTCTTTATATATTAAAACATTTTCTTCAAATTACATTTCTTCATTAATTTGTAGCTGGCGAAAAACAAATGTTTTATTTTTCTGAAATGCATAAATTGGAGCAAAATCGCAAATAATTTAATAATTTGATTTTTAAAAATCAAACTAAGACATTTTGAAATTAAGATTGCAAATTTGATTACGTACATTTTGAAATTCATTGTGAAGTTCATTTTCATGGGAAAAATTACACCATGGAAAAATACGAAGTTAAATGTGACAAACGTATTTCAAACGTTTTTCAGGAAATTATTTAAATAGCTTCTTCTTATTCTTCTTCTTCATGGTTTAGGCTTTCTATGGTCTGTTCCGGCTCCAAATTGCTGCTGCTTCCATTTTTTTCTAGGTCTTCCCAAGTTTCTTCTTCCTCATGGTGAATGGTTGTATGCTGCTTTTGGTATTCTGTTTTCAGTCATCCTTAGTGTGCTTCCAGTTTGTTCTATATTTCACTATTGTTGTGTGTAGTCCCCTACTTTTAATTGTTGCCTTGTTTCTGTATTATGTATTTGTCTGCTCTTTGATTTTTTTTGACTGTTCTTGAAATACAAGATCAAATTAAATTAGCAGCTTGGAATTTCAGTAGCACAATGTTTACAATTTTGCTCAGAGCATGAGTTGCATCTGCCGTAAAACGAAAGTTCTCAGAAATGTACTTTAGTATGCATTTTGATACAAAATAATCGATTGTTTTAACCAATAGGAATAAAATACCACTTCGGTTCCTTTTAAAAATCACAGTAATTTTATGTAGAATACAAAGCGGAGCCGAAGCTCTCTGTAATACCAGGGAGAGCGGTATAGTACGTGAGGTTTAAGTTCAAACATAACCTTGGGCTACTACCTGACCTAGGAGGGGAGGGGTTGGTAATGATGGCTCAAGTGCTCAGAAACACTTTCACAGTCACCCTCCACTGCAGTTATACTTTTGGAACATGGAAGAGTTTCAACAGAAATGTTGGAACTATCCTGATATGTTCAGCCATCTGGTTTTCATACTGATACAAGCGAGTATTGGGAAATACCTTTACAACCTTTGTAATCCAGAATTTAAATAGTAAATTTCAGTGGTAAAGGATCTGAGATGAGGCAGTTAAGGATTATCAAATGTCCTGTGGAATATAGCTATCTCTTTCTACTTTCCATGACAACTTAAACCTCACACATAAGCCTCGACGGAAGAGGATACGTCACTACGCGCGTCAACCCTAGAACATGACTGTCGAGAACCGACAGTGAGTTAGCATCCGGTGTCCCAGCTTTCGCATTCCGGAGTCATAGGTTCGATTCCCGTGGCCGACCTGCCTGATCCATATATCTTTTAAGCACTAGGCGAATTCTAGGACGGATAATCACATACTCCGAATTTCTGTCCCTTCATTTCACTTCACCTTTCACTTATTTGGTTGTTTCAGTGTTCTAGGTGTAGGCGTGAATGCTTGCCCTCTGTAAATCCTTGGTCTCCGGATCAGGCCTCCGAGCCCCAGGCCCCCAGTGAACTGTGAGCCCGCAGGGGGAAGATGCACGAGTCCCCACCTCAGTTCAGCTGTCATCTCTCCTCAAATTTGACCACTCGTCCCTTCCGAGGGCGCCCATCAAGGGCATAAGCACAAAGGATTTCATTGGTCGAGATACTAAAGTCATCCCCCGAAACATACCTATCCTATACTATCTAATTGCAGCTCTCCAGACTGATACTGTTAGACATTGGGATGTCTTACTAAGGTGTCTCACTCGGACGTACCCAAACTCCCATAACCACTGTCCCGACGAGTCTAACCCAATCTAAACAACTTCCTTTCGGGATGGGTTCAGATATCCGCCTCGGCATACTTCTGGTAATATCAGACATACCAAGGATGCTTGGGTTCTGCAGGGCTCACACTACACCAGCTGTGTGTGTTGCAAACCCTGCCCAAGTCGAAGAAGAGAGACAAAAGCAAGGAAAGTACTTATAAACTGATCATTGATTAATATGGTCAACTGAGAAGCCAGGGTCTTTTAGGTGAGTCAGCTGGAGAATTTAATTTTGTTACCGGTATATTACGGTAGCAGAGCAGCGGCACGGCAAACCGAAGATCCGTGGTATGAATCCAGATATGGCATTCAGTTTTTCGTACCTTTTCTGCATATAATATTTTTATATTATAAAAATGTATGTTATTATGTAACCGCTAATCTCCAAAACTGCTTGAATGATCCTCGTGAAATTTGGTAGCTATATGTACTTTTACATGAAGAAGTTCTTATGCTATCCAGTTTTAGTATACATTCACATGACCTTCACTTTTCTCTTACATAACACATTCACATCTCCGTTTTACTCGCCCTTTAACACACAATTTATACAATTTTCTATGACAAAAAGGGAGATGCACAGTATTACATTCACCCGGTTTTCTCTGCTCACTTTTCTTTTATGAAACATAATTAGTATTGCCTCTCTACTCCCTCTACTACAAACAGTTCATACAATTTTCTGTATGTTTGAAAAAGAAACGGGCCTATTACATTCACAGTTTTCTTTATTTAACGAAACACAATCACATTTCTTTTTCTACACACTTTTCTTTTACGTACCACATTCACATACTTTCTCTGCTCACTTCTACAAAAATTCATATTTTTCGACCGCGCCGTAGCCGAGTGGTTAGACCATTCGCTTCTCACCAAAGCGGGCCGGGTTCGATTCCAGGCAACCGCATGTGGGATTCGTGATGGACGAAGCGGTGCTGGGGCGGGTTTCCTCCGGGTTCTCCGGTTTCCCTCAACATCTCATTCCACCGGTGCTCCATCTTCATTCCATATATCAACGTCATCGCCTCCGGTGCCGTAGTAGTAAAAGCGAGCGTTGAACACTACAAAAAATCCACACGGTTTTCCGCACTCAATTTTCTTCCTGTGGTATTTGTGGCTGTTCAACAGTGCTTTTGCGTTATCTTCGCGATGTTTTTATTTATCTTGTTTATTTTTTATTATTTTGATGGCCTAAGAGCTTTAACTAACTACTTGTTCAAGTGTATTAAGTAATATTTTTAATGCGTCCAGAGGCGCACTAGGCTATTTAGAAAGTGTAATCTAAGCCTAAGAGTTGTAGCGATAAGTCCTCAAACCATGGACAACACCGGTATTTCAACTAATCATTTGATAAAATTGTTTAAAATTACATGAGCAAGAATCTTAAAAGCACAATTTAAACACATACGCTGGATTTTGTGGCAGTGGGAACAGAAAATTATGTGACTGCGCCCATTAATTAAAAGTTTTGTACATAAATGTTTAGAATGCTAAACCAGCAAATAATAAATCAGTTTAACTCCCAAAAATGGGAACCAAAAGAGCTTCCTAGAATATAATATATTCATAACGTTATACAAGAACAGGTTAAGCATCAATCTTGCGTGTACCCTTTACAAGGAAAACACCGTAATATTCCTCCAATTAATAACCATGCAAATCGGATTAGAGCTCAAGGAATGTAAACGTTAAATTTAACAAATTCAAAGCGCTGTTTTCCGAACCTTGTCCGAGATTTAATACTGCGACAAAAACAGATGGACTTGAGCAGAAGATGAAAGAGCTCTGCCCAGAGGCCATCTTGGATGTAGGAAGCGGGGTCTTCATAGGCTCGCGGCGCACGTGAGAATTTATAGCCCCAGAAACGTTACAAAAAATGAAAAGGGATGAATAATGAAGTGTAACCCGATCCAACATGGAATATCTTGTGTTCAACTAAGCGACATCTCATGTTAAACTTAACTGTTCTTCATTAAATGACAGGTTCGGCAATTTAGTCCACAGCTTCACAACAATGTACTAAATATGCAAGACAAGTACTTCTTCCTGATTGAGTTCTTATATGAAGATTTTTATTATGCCAAAAATATAACTTTAGTTTAGGCTCTGCTTTAAAATATCAGAAATTTTATTTTAAGCGGATTCAACGCTTAATTTTCAACTACTACTACTTTTTCTTCTTCAGATTACCCTCCCCTTATGTAGGACTTACATCCCCTAGGACTAACAACCCAGTGCCTAGGGTCAGACGCCTGTCGGGGAGCACAGGAACCTATGGACCGGACAGAGTGAAGACCTGGAAGCGGGTGGTCTTAATTTTCAACAAAATAATAAGATAAATGCTAATTTGTTGCGTTCACATTAATTTCTCTACTAGTCTCCTATTTTGTTTAATATTTACTTTTTCTTATACTAGATAACATTAAAATATTGCACATTTTACTGTAGGATAACATGGATACTCAGACATTTAGATAACGGAACGCTTGTTATGTCTTTGAAATTCTATATTGTTTGCACAATCACAAGGGAAAAAAATCTTATGTGTTGCACTTACAAGGGTTTCTCTACTCCTGAACAAACTATTCTTACAAACTCTTACTCCTCTATCTTCTTCATGATAACCAAGATAAAAATGTATAGAAATTAAAACTAAACCCCAGCGCAACAGCCAATGAAGGCCCAAGGCTTACCGTCCAGCCACTGCGTCCCCCACCTCTGCCCACTACAGGCGTCATTGGTGGGATGCAGTGTTGGAGGGTGGGACGTGGTCAGCGCCCCGAGCCCTCCCGGCCAGTTATACGGCCTTATCGACCTGGGGTCGCTACTTCTCCATCAAGTAGCTCCTCAATTGGTCCCCCTGGGACCTACCGAGGCTGAGTGCACCGCGTGCCAGACCTCCCAACGGGGGAAAAAATACCTATCCTGGTACCGGAGACCAACCCAGGTCCTATGCACCAGAGAAAAGCGCGCTACCAACAGCGCTACGGAGGCGGTCATTTAGAGAAATTGCGTAATGAATAATTTTCTTATAGGTGCAAGGGGACTATGGGAATACAGTAGACTTTAAGTGATAGTCAAATGTTTTAATAGGACTTTCAGGATGTGTCGAAAGGGATTTTACATAGCTGCTGTGGGGTAGACGGAGGAAACTTGAAAAGCGCTAGTCCACATGAACTTATTAATAATTCTAAAATGTCTTTGTAATACTTTTAGGTATTAGAAATACGAGCTACTTTATCACATTAGTCTCCACTACTTCACCTCACCAAAGTTTCTACTTATAAGTTGCCAAATCTTATTTCTTTTTATTCACTTCTGGCAAAAAAAAAAAAAAAAAAAAAAAAAAAACGGTTTGCTCTCTGACTTTCTAAATTGTCATAAATGCTTGTCCCTTTCTGAATTTCAGAAGTGTCCTAGGGTATTTTGCAACTTTGTGGTCACTGAAATCGGACCCTTAGCCAATTTTGTGTGTGTGTGTGTGTATGTGTGTGTGTGTGTGTGTGTGTGTGTGTGTGTGTGTGTGTGCGCGTGCGTGCGTGTGTGTGGTTTGTTTTTATCAACTAAGTTTATCGTATCGCCTAATTACCGTAACAAACTGCATTCTTTAGTAGCTATGACTTGATCTCCATTTACAACATTGTAACTTTGCATTCTACATTATTTGTGTAGGTTCTAACACACAGAAATTGCTTATTGCAATTATTTCTCTATATCATTATTTTTTATTCATCTCCTTTCCACCAGTATTTGGCTTTTGCCTGCTACACTCTCTTGATTAAAATTTTTGATCTATCTACCTCTTCCTTAGTCTTCCCAAAGACTTTTACCAGTCGGTACTGCATTATTAATTTCGTCTTCCTTGTGACATGATCTTTCCGCTTTCCTTAATCTGACAATTTAAGATACCCACTGAAGCAACTGTCCCGCGACGCAGCAACGTACCTTTCCACCGACGAGGCTTACTTTAGAAGTAATTCTCTATTTCCCGACGATAGTATTCTGGGCGCCAGTGGATATTAAATCCACAACGTCTCAAGCTAGTGGTTGTACCTGGCCTAGCTCGAGCAGTGAGATTCGGGGTATACGTGAAGTTTTAGGACTAAGCACAACACAAGCTCTTAGTATATAGATGTTTAATTCTTAAATTCTTAAATTCGCAACTGTGGAGAAATTTCCGACACATGTATAATGTGTAGACTGATGATGACTGCAGACTTGCAATTCTGCACGTGGCGGGAAGACGATTGCGTTACCAATATGCAGCAAGAGATGCAAGTGCATCTGACCATTAAGACTGTCGCTGAGAGTCTATAGCTAAGGACGCTGATCATAGACGCGACCCATCACTTTCTACTAACTAGTGAGCCCTTCCTACCTTTTTCTAATTCCTAGAATCCAGACTAGAAGTTGTATCGTCTCTTTCCCTTCACCAGCTCGCTACCTGGAACCTCCTAGCCTTTCTAATTCGGCGAATTTGTACCTAGTTTCTAATGACCCACTCGCCCATGCTCTGCTAACTTCTTACCTAACGACCTTTTTCCACTTTGCACAATGAAGGGATTTCCTATACAAAATAATTTATACACGTAAACTTTACACAATGTATTCCTCTGCTTTTACATTTTCAATTTAAATTAATTATTGCTCTTTATGTCATTGCATCCCTTATCCCTTGAAATTGATTTACTTCCTGAATTCCTAATTTCAGCTTCACCATACCCAGTTCATCTCTAATGCCGACATTCCTTTTTTCTGTCAGTTTGTTCTCAGATTTTCTTCTCAGGAATAGCATATTTTCAGTATTTCCTTACAAAATTATGAATATTACCAGTCGACAATTCCGGCATCAGTGGCCAATGATTTAAAATATGTAGAAAAAGAGCTGAAGAATTTGTGTTTCTAAGCTTCACCTAACTGAAACCCAAATTCCCAAGAATTATTGGTAGTAATAGAGATGTAGAAATAGTAATCGAGACATCTAGAATAATGGAACAGACTTGGCAGGTTCAACCCACAGACACCGAGGGACAGAGAGTTTCTTTACAAAGGGCATATAATCCCTAGCTTTGCTGACTCTTGCGGCCCTGAAAGAACCAATCGGATGAAGAATTAACGAGATGAGTAACGACGTCTCGCTACCCGGGAAAACCACCGAAAAAAACCATGGGTCAGGAAGCGGCCAGGTGATATCACATCTATGTATTTTGGTTCTTGCACTTATATCCGTAACTTAGCATATCATTCATATAATCAATGGAATGTTTCAATACTTCATTAACTGCTAATAATTAAATTCCATCAATTTTATTCCAACAATTTCAAAAACTGAACGATCATTGACTTGCTTTGCTTGGGAACTTAATGAGATACATACATAATTTGTATGCTCGTTAAAATTAGGCAGCTTTCTAATTTATTACCAAGTTTCCTGAATTGCGAAACACTTTAACACTGAAGAGGTTAATAAGACTTTCAGGATGTGTCGAATGGGATTTTACATAGCTCCTGGGGGGTTGCCCAAGGAAACCTGAAAAGGGCTACTTCACATGGACTTATTAATAATTCTGAAACGTCGGTCAAATAACAGGAACCAAGATGCGTGCATTAATTTTTAACACGTTTACAAGGCAAGGTCATACAGAGTGAATAATGTGATCTGCAAGACAGACCACTATATCCTGCTGTTATATATTCTGGAGTAACAGGGTCTTTTGTATAATGGACCAGAATCGCGAGACTTGGGGCACTTGAGGTTAGATTAATCACCTCATTAGCAGTAAGACAGAGTTGCTCTAATGTTGGAGAAAATGGGAACAAAATGTCCATTCTTACTTATAATAGGTAGGTAAAATAGTGCTGGTAGTGCTTGTTTCGTACTAATGTTTATGGGAGTATTGTACTGTCGTAAAACTAATATGCTGCATTTTTATTATTCTTTTGAGTGTTCAATAATGATCAAATTGAGTATTTTGTAACACCGTATACAACGGTCGTTACGAGCTACTAACAACATTGTGACAAAACAACAAAATCAACCCAGTTACATTTCTATCACTAATACTTTCTCTACTACTTATAGTAAAGTGGAAGTGTTGTATTCCACCGAAAAATTCAAATTTGAGATTTCACCGGAAATATGTTTTGAGGCCCCCTGAATCCAAAAAAAGCATTTTTAGAAAAAGGTTGACGTGTTTCTTTTGTGTGTGTGTGTGTGTGTGTGTGTGTGTGTGTGTGTGTGTGTGTGTCTGTGTCTGTGTCTGTCAGTCTGTGGACAGCATAACTCAAAAACGAAAAGTCGTTTGAAAAACAAAGTTGGTATTTAACTTTAATGTCTTTCAAGGATGCGGCACGAAGACTTTCAAGAAAATTCCTCCACCCAAAACTACCCTTTACATGGAACATTTTTCGAAAATGTCAATTTTCTCGAAAATGACTAACGATTTTGTTTAAAATGACATGTTTGTCATATGTTTATGACAAATGAAATGTATCTCTTCAATTTTATAGAAATAGCCTCTGTAGTCGTATTTATTCTGGATGAACTTTGCATAACTGGTAAACTGTAAGAGATAGACCAAATCTTACTACACAAAACATAGATTTTGCTATATACACAATCTATATCTAAATATTTCTTTTTCTTTTGTAGAGTGAACCATTTCGGACATATGCCTTATTTGTGTGAGTTTTGGAGAACTTATACTTCTGTCAAATGGAAAATCTTATTCAACTTTCTATATGTTGAGCGCGCAAAGAGAACGGAATTTGAAAGGTTTAAAAGATTTGACTATCACTCAAAGCTTACTGTATTTCTACAGTCCCCTCACACCTACAAGGAAATAAGCCATAAGATGTCTGCAAATGTTAATCTCAACTAACAGAAAGAAGATATAGGAATAGGAGTTTTTAAGAATGATTAGTGCAAAAGCAGAGGAAGTCATCTGAGAGAATAGTGGTAACAACTGAAAAGATAAATAAATACAAATTAAGTTTTAAATTAAATAGTATTACATATTTGGTTTAATGGTAATCCTTCGAATCCCAATGTGCCAATGGCCAGCTCCCAAAATATTTCTTTAATTGCCTTACTACAGATTCACAATTGAATGGAACCAAAAACTTCATAGTTATATCCCGCGAAAACCGCATTCAAGTGTTTCCATCGTGGGAACAAGCGCTTACAATGAAGAGAAGGAAAGGAGAAACGAAAAAAAGTAACGATTCTAATTAAAGAAAAGTATATTAGCTTGAAACTTGAGTAATGACCAGCAATATCTCTGAAATCGTAAATTCCACAATGAAAATGAATATGAAATAAATTGTTTTTAATGGGATCTACATTAAGAGTAAACAGAATTACATAGGTTATAACCAGAAAGTTTAATAAATATATAATTTTCCATAAAAATATCTTATACTTATGGCACTTTAATCATAATCGTTAGAGCCATTTTTGTGAGGACCAAAATTATCGAAACATTTTCCATGTAAAGCCTAGTTTAGAGTGGAGGAATTTTCTTCAAAATCTTCGTGTTGTATCCTTGAAGGATATTTAACTTAAATACCAACTCTGGTTTTTAACCGACTTTTCGTTTTTGAGTTATGCTGCCCACACAGACACACACACACACCTTTTTCTAAAAATGCTGTTTTTGGATTCAGGGGGTCTCAAAACATATTTCCGGTGAAATCTCGACATCGAAATTTTAGGTGAAGTGCAATACATCCTTCTAGTTGCCAGTAGAGAACGTAACAAAAAGCAAAAGATACATTTGACATATCCTTTAGGTGCAAAGTGATTAATATTCTGAATTAAAATAATATTCTCCCTGGTCTAGTACATACAAATGAAAGCGAATATCCCAGTTCAATTCTTTCGTATGTTTCACATGTTTCCATGGACCAGGCTCATTGTAGCACGTCTATCCTCTTTGGTAGGTAGGCAGGATGTTTTGGGGAAGAATATGGAAAGATGAAACCCAACACCATAGCGTTTACAGCAGTCTCTCAAGAAGGCCTTCAACCGAAGAACGGTGGACACTGAAGGCACCGACGCGACCGGCAGATGTTATTTGTCGATAGTAAGACAGTTCAACACATTCACTTACCTGCCTGCGACCAATTAGCAGCACCTTCCTCAAGATACTGCTAGCCATTAGAGTAAGAGGAACCATCTTGATTCTACGTCACATTTTGTCACTATACTTTTCATTTAATGTGACGTTTAGTGCCTTCTGGTGATAATATTGCTGTTACATTAGAATATGTCACTTTGTGTTTTTCTTCCTAATTAATAGGCTATGTCGTGGTTTCTCAAAAGTGACATCTCCGGGATAGCAGGTACATAAAAACGCTTCTGAAACCTTCATTCATAATTCAAATTTTCACCGCTATATTTCACTGAAACTGTTTCATCAATATTCACTGTTAAGTGCGTACGTGAATGCAGATCATCTATTTATTAGTGTCGCTTTGTTTGTGTCCAGCAGACATAAGCTTCAAATAATTCACAACCGCTGCAATATGTCGGTTATTTGGGGTATTTTTTCAATGTGAAAAAGTACCTGTAGGCATTAAATAAATAATGTTAATTAATGGTAACGTAACCCCGTGGCACAACAGCCCATGCGGGCTAAGGCCTACCGCGTGTCTGCTACGTCCCTCACCTCCACCACAGCTGTCATGAGTGGAGTGTGAAACCGAAATTATAATGTCAATGTATATATTTGATAATAGAAAGAAAGAAAAGGAGATTCTAGTCAATAGTTAAAGGGAAAACGTAATAAAGTTGAGTATGTTAAAGTCTCAAGAATGGAAGCCTAGGCAGATTTAAATGAGTGATAAGGTTACAATTGTTTGTACTCAGCCTTGGTGATTCAGCGGGCTGATTCCTATCTTACCATGACGTGCTCTAAAGTTAGCCAATGGAAATCGCTTCCTTCGTGTTGCTCGCGCAAAAACAAATGCAACGCAACACACACTCGCCTTGAATCGAGCCGAGATAACGCACGTGCAACTTGGGAGTTGTACGTAAGCTAGCGCGTATACATAATTCGGCGGTTGCTAAAGGGTGACAAAGTTAAAGTGTTATAACGTTGTAGTTGAAGTTACAAAGTTACATTCTATTTGAATATCGTCGGCAGTTCTCTACAAATCTGGAAATTTACAAATAAAGTGATATGTTGGTTAATTCTTCGTTTGGTTCCATTCCTACCATAACTCACGCACACCCTGTAGATTAGGACCTCTTGCTAGAGCTAGTTCGGACACCAAACACGAGATCTTATAGGTCTTGAAGTAGACGTCTTCGGCGGAGAGGAGCATTTGCGTCAAGTGCAGTACTGGAGGTGGGACGTCGTCAGGTTACCAGTGTACTACGGAGGGGCGGTCGGTATGTCGGTTATGTTGGTATGTTTTCAACGATGAGAAAGTAAACTGAGGCCTAATTAAATAGTATTAATTAGTGGTATTGGAAAATCGGATTATAATCGATAAAAATATCAGAGTTCTTTGTGTGGGTAGCCAATTAAATACATATTCTGTATTTAAGATATTGCCTTCTGTACTAAAATTTAATGTCAAAATTTCACCGTAATCTCTTTTTAGATACCCTGAATTTAAATGAAACACAAGTTCCCTGTGTGTGTGTGTGTGTGTGTGTGTGTGTGTGTGTGTGTGTGTGTGTGTGTGTGTGTGTGTGTGTGTGAGAGAGAGAGAGAGAGAGAGAGAGAGTTATGTTAATTTTAAGAACAAATTAAGCGTATATTTCTAATTATTTTAGAATGACCTCTAAAGTCCCTTTCATTCTTAAGAGATGAACTCTTGCTATATAAAAATGTATATCTCATTAAAGTAAACCATTTGTGTTCAATGAATCTTACTTTAGTTAAACATTTCCAAGATAATCATCGTTTTGGTTTGAGTTTTGCATTTCCACAAAATGTTTCTCTCGATTAACGAGAAGTAGACAGAAAATAAAAGTTTTAAGAATATACAAAGAAATTAGATTATCTGATGATTACTGCTTTGAATATATTGCATTTTAAGTGTTTGACAATTTTTAAAAAGGTGTCCAAAACATGAATATATTCAATTTAATCATTCATCTATTAAAATATTTAAAATTAAGAGGGTTATGTAGGTATGCAATAAACCAAGGAAATGTACTATTTCTCGATGGACTTGTAAGAGCAGTGTAAATTATTAGACACACTAATAAGTAACCTACGTTTAGACCTACGAATTTTAGAGTTTAGTGAACTTTTTCTTAAATCTAACCACAAAGTTTCTAAAGGTACCTCTATTTGCAGGTCGATTGCCAGGAAAGTTTTCTATAAATTGCCTACACTTTTGTCAGCATTTATTTGTTCTGGCATAGGTATCATTCATAAAGTTAATTGTTATATATTAAATACTACATTATTTAAGTTATCTCTCGCACACACACGCAATGTATAAGTAATCCGAAAGAATTAAAGAAAACACTTCAAACTGTGCAAGTAACGACCGGTGATTCAGTCGGCTGTATTGGTACACCTTCAAGTGACTAAGCATTTACTGGAACAAATGAGTTGGCGCAGCTCTGAAGGAAAGTTAGAACAAATGGAATGCCGCGTACATCTTACGCTTTGCCGGCTTTCTTTCACACGCTTTCGCGGTTCAAGTCTGAGTAGAACGCTCGGTACAAGTAATATAATTAACTGTAATGAATGTAATGAAGTCACCTGTATCAAGAAATCTGTATGTAGTTACAAATGCCCAAAATATGAGGGGTCATTAAGACAAAAGCGGACGCAACAGGCCAAATCTGAATGACTTCTGCTGCCTTTCTGTGTTTATATTAATTCACATAGTAAATAACAGCTTCAATTACTTAAAACTAGGATTGAAATAGTACCTGTGAAGCGTCAAACTTCATTAACCCTTCGTTGTTTGTTAGAGGACTGAGGAATTCCAAGGCTTATTTAAACTTTACAGTTTGCGAACGAACGCACCTATGTAATGTTCTGAACAGTACATATAATATTACAGTTTACTCGATTGTTTGCTGCAGCAACAATCTTATCTGTTTATTCCTTTAGTTGCAAGAATGACTACTTAGCAATTATCATTATAATTATTATTACTTATATTGCCATTATTAGACGCCGGACGAGGTGCAAAACAAAGGACCGCCGGGGCTAAGCTACTTCACACCACATACCAGGCCGGTGAGCAAACAAAGCTGCCCGAAGTCAGGCTGCCTCGCGCGACTGTTTATGTATACGTGACTGCCAATCGAAGGGGTTTTCTTCAAATTATTAGAGAAAGATCTGGCTATGTCATTGCCTGCGTGTTTGAAGAAGTTCGCGAAAGGTCCGTGTGACGTCATCCCCGCTATATAAGGAGGTGAGGAAATAGCAGAGTGTGTATGTGTGACAGTTACAGACATGGGTCGGTCTGTATGTCAGCGAGACATCTGTGTGTGAGTGGTAAAGTCGTCGTGAAGAAGACTTAATGAACGTCGAGTGATTGTATCGTCGGAGTTAATTATCTTCTCGTCGCCTCGGTATTTTCACTTTCTGTCTCTCAAGCACTATGCGATGTAATATCATACATAAGCTAAGTAAAGCTAACTATGGGAATCAAAGAAAAATGGAAATTAAAAAATAAACACAAACACATAAGCACAAATATAGTGCGGGTCCTAACGGATGGTAAAATACAAATAAAGACAAAGGCTTTTAGTTAACGCAAGATAAATTGTTCGATATGTACATTTAAATGGTTTTCTAATATACGGAGGAGTTAGTAGTTTTAATGTACTTGTTTTGCTAAGCTCTTCACGTATGAGGCAATAATATAAAAGGATGTTTAACTATCAGAAAGAGTCACATTTAAGCAGTATGTTTATTGATAACCACCTGCCGAATTAAACGCCTGTTGTATGGCAATACCGCAACAAGTTGCAGTGGTGACTGGTAGGAAAGAAATATGGGACAGCGGAAGTATTTACAAGGATATAAAATAAAGTTATAGAGTAGCACAGTTGCCAACCGATCGAGTCAATAAAACAGCAAGTTTCTCTCAATGCTTGTGTTAACTTTATTGCCACAGTACTCAAAGCACAGCTACTCAAGGCTTGTCTGTGTACTAAGAAGTCATTTGTAATTCGAATGCTGTAGCTATTGGCCTCTCTTCTCAAGAGACATTGTGGAGAACGTCGCGAAAAAGGACCAATTAGGTACATGAGAGTAACAACAAACAGTTTTTTTAAACTTTAAGGATCTCTGTACTGTATTAAACGCTTCCAGGTCAGTGCCTTCAATAAGTGCAAAGCGGTGATTATTCTCTATTTGCAGTGGTAGTGGATTCCATGTCAATGTTCTCAAATATAAAATAGAAAATTGTACACTTAAATACATTAGTCATTTATTTACTTAAATCATTCATACATTTATATGCAGATAAGTAGATGAAGATTGCATTCTACCCTAAAATTCGATGTCGAGATTTCACGGAAATATGTCTTAAGACACCCTGAATCCAAAACAAGCACTTTTAAAAAAAGGTCTGTCTGTGTGTGTCAGTCTGTGTCAGGTACTCTGTGAACATCATAACTCAAAAACAAAAAGTTGCTTAAAAACCAAAGTTGGTATTTAAGTTCAATGTCTTTCAAGGATGCCACATGAAGATTTTCAAGAAAATAGCCCCACCCTAAACTACCTTTTACATGGAAAAGTTTTCGAAAAGTTTTATTTTCTTGAAAATGACTAACGATTTTGATTAAAATACCATATTTTTAAGGTGCCTGAATGACAAATGAATCGTTTATTTTGAATTTTCTGGATATAGCCTATGTAGTTTTGTTTACTCTGGATGGCTTGAATAGCTCGTAAACCGTAAGAGATAGACAAAATCTTACTCTGCAAAAAATGTAGATCTCGCTAAAACACACAATTTATTATCGAATAATTTTTTTGGTAGACTGAACCATTTCTGAGAAATTCCTCGTTATCTGTGTCAGTTTTGGGAAACTTGAACCTTTCGTAAAATGCAACATCGTTGTTAATTTTTTACATTTTAAGCGTGGAAAGAGAACGGAATCTCAAAGCTTTAAAAGATTTAACTATCGCTCAAACCCTACTGTATTATACATAATATTCCCCTTTCATCTACAAGGAAATAAGCAATAAGATAATTTGTACAAATGTTTATATTAAATGAAGAAGATATAGGATTACGAATTTGTAAGAATGGTAGTACAAGATTAGAGAAAGTCATGTGAATGCAACACATAAGATTATTAATTTAATAATAAAGCACGTAGTTTATTAAAGAATTACTAATATTATTATGTCAATAGTAAACACAACAAATGCGATTAAACATGAAAGAGAATATCTGACAAATGCCCTCCATGACTTCGTATGCGCTCTGTGGACGGTATTTTCGACAACTCTGGAGCCTTGAATTTCACCTACGACACGTCTAATTTCAGCCTTAAGTTAGGGATGTTTCGTGGATTGTTCACCTAAGGATTGTTTGCAAGATTTGACATACCGCCACAAAAAAGTCACATGGTATCAAACCACACGATCTTGGTGGACATTATGATCACCGTTCCAACTGTTCAACGCTCCAAATGCTCCATCAACTTCAGCTCTTGTGTTAATTGGATCTTAAAAGGATTCACATGCAGATTATTTAATATTTTCTGCAAACTGTTTAGAACCGACTTCATTGGTCCGTAGCAACGCTCTCATAGACAAGAGCGACATTCTGTACCGATCGACGAGAACGAGGACATCCAGGTGATCTGATGTTCACTGTCAATTCTGTATCTTTAAATTTGCTTCCTAGTCTCTGGTAAGCGCTTTTCACCTACCGAAGGTTACACGAAATCTTCGAACGGTCTCGATAGTATTCCCCGTACTTGAAATGCACTTTCAAAATCTGGATGCCTTGATTCTTCGTGTGTCGTTCCATCTTGGCTGACAGGCACAAATGACAATTAACTATAACAATCGATAAACGCAATATAAACAGAAGAGTCGCTTAAATTTTAAGGTCCAGCAAACTAACAAACTGCTTTCTTTATGGGACTTCTTATATAAACGTATTATTTTCGTAACCTGTAGCAATATATGAAAACATACATTTCCAATGTCTGAAAATGAAGGTTGTATGACACAAGTTTAGCTTAGTTTAATAAATGGGGAGGGTCATGACTTCCCTATGCACTGCGACCATTTCTGATCTACTGATGTATTGTACTTCCCCATGTTTAGTCTCCAAGAATACCAGAATCCTTAATAGAAGATGCCAGTTCCTTGGTAGAGAATATTGACAGTTCATACTTAGACATGAACCAGAGGTTAAAATATTTAATTCTGGGTGCTGCCAATGATTTATAGTCGGCTAACAAATTAAGCGCTGAGTCATCTGCTTTATGGCATCTTCTGCAGGTTGGATCAACTATTTGACCAATCTTATAGAGATGTCCTAACAGCTGGCATGTCCAGTTACTAGGTCTACTGTTACTTAAAGTTTTCTCCATCTGTAGAGAAGTACCTTGAATCTAAATTATCCACAATTTTGTACATAAATGTATAATTAGAATCCTACACTTGAGAAATACTTATATATTTTAATTGTTTGAACTGTTTTCTAAGGGCGCTAATGACCATGGAATCGAGCGCCCTTAAACTTACATCTCCTCTTTCTGGCGGAAGCGGAATCTTGAAACCAAAATGAGAGTGTAAAGCACTAATGAAAAATAGTGCAGCCTGACCGTGATTTGGGGCCCTTGAACCCCTTACAATACCCTCTAGCACGTTAATTTGTTTCAGAGTAGAATTACGCCCACTCCAGGAGTTAATAACATAACAGCATTTTGTAGGTGCTGGGATGCAAGAAAACAAATAGAACTGTTAGAGCTGGCCATTTCGCTCGGAGCTCCCTTTTCTTCATACTGTTTACATTAGCGTTCATCTAAGTGACCACTAACGGTGATGTCTCTGATTGTGCGTTGTCATTGGCTTATTGTTTTCACGCTCATTTATCAACTCGTCCGTGACAAGCGGGGGCCGAAACCCAACACATGTCAGCGGATGATCCTACAGCTAATAGGTCCAGTCTCTGATTTATTGTTTTGAGTGACGTGTCATATTTATCTCATTGTGTAGTAAGGACTAATATACTTATCAGATCCTTATCAACACGGGTGCTGGCAACGAAAAATCCTAGGGAAATTAATAGTTGTGAGATAGCCCATTGAGAGCTGCGTGTAGTACTTGAATCTCAAGGGCAATGTAAACAAATCAAAGCGATGGTAGGTTGAATGGAATGCATCTGGTTTTCTATTTACACACACCGTCAGACAAGTCATTTGTTTATTTCCTTTGCAACATTCATTTCAGCTTTTCTATAGAGGATGGTATCGTAAATAATTCACGCAAGTCTTTCAGAGTGAATACGATTTCAGGATTTCAACCCAGAATAGTTATTTATGACAAAGTAATTGGAAACTCAATCTTATTTTCAATTAATCGAGTTACACTCGATATTTCACACAACAGTCGTTTCGACACATTTACGTGCCATCCTCAGGCGAACTTAAAAACCATCTTGCTGCGCCGGGGATATAGAACTAGAGGTAAAGCATTTAAGAGCGGTATTCCACACTGAGCCAGCTGTTGAGGTTATTGTATGTCAGATCCTGGGAGGAAGGGAGGATGGGATGAGGTGAGAGTGCTCTACGGGTGTGCTGGAAACCGGAGGAGTAGCTCGAGTCGTCGTGAGGGTCTCTAATGTGTGATGGAGATTTTTTATCTTGACACCAAGTTCCACCAAGCAACCACTGGTCACAACGCCACCCATCCGCCGACAAAAAGCAATCATAGTTCACATGGATCAGGAAGGATGGCCACCGAAATCGAACCCATGACCTCCCGAAGGCGTCGTCACCATACAGGCAGTCTGTTTACTGTTATTCGTCTGAGATTTTCAGTTATTGAAATGGTCAGCGTAAGCTCTTGCAAAGAATATGCAATTTATCACTCTCTGTTTTAATGTTTTATTTACATGCCATCATAATAGAAATGTTGGCAGTCAGAAATACCCACTTGCTCAAAATCCAGTAACCTTAAACGATAATGTACTTGAGGCACAAGAAAAGTAGTTTCGATTCATTCTTCCCTTCCCTACAATAAGTATCTATTTTTTGTACAGCTTCCAAACTTATTTAGGGAAAGGAAATAACGGCACACCTGTATAAGAATACCTCAAAAGAAGTCTGTAAAATGAATATGCGCAGTAGAAATTGAGTTACATGACATTCGCCCTTCTTGCAACTAATTTTTGTGGATTAATTATTCAAAAATTATTTTGATAAAAACCATGATATATGAAAACCTTCATATTGTTATGTATCAACAGAGGAATTGTATTCATTTATGTGACAAAAAGTAAACCATTTCAATTGGTTCAATTTACTGTGATATAGTTTTAAATTTTGAAATTCAATTTATTCAAAATAACAAAAAGTGGCATTTGCCCCTTTTACAGTGGACTCTTCATTTGAGTTTCCTCTCATAACATATTTCTTTCAACCTTTTAGTCATCGATATCCCCGGCATATTAAGTTCTAGTATATAAAAAACGCCACCAGTATAATGATACATCTACAACCCGTTATTCTGTTGTACTTTTAATGCTGTGATTTGCTTCAAACATATTGCTAGTAGTAAAAAAAGCTACTGGACACTAGGTTTTAATCCTTACAGCATTACCTTCTTGAATGATTATGCAAGTTACATTTTAATTTCGGACACTAAAGCCGGAGGTGTTCGTCTAAATTGGAGCATTATCTGTTTTTGTGGGCATTAAGGTGTCTCATATTTCTTTAGCTTCCAGGTTGCTGCCTCTCGGCCCTCTGGCAGTAGGGCAATGATGGAACTTTTAATGAGAAAAGAACACGGGGAACCCACGTGATTTACGTTCCTAGAATGCTATGGTAGCACCAAATATAGTACCCTTATATTCCCATTCCTAACCTTTTAATGCAAGCTACAATATCACGAGCACGTGGAAATATTTCTTTAATGAGAAAACATACATATTGGGATGAAAACATGTTGAAGAAGAAGATAAAAAGATTCCAGAACAGTTTGTTCCTAAGCGAGCACATAAAAGAATGCTTTATCAAATACCACAATATACTCTGGATAAATTTAATGTCATTTAATCAGCGGATGTATTAAATAACTAGTTTAAATACCTAAGCTAAGAGTATTTACCTAAAACTGAAGATACTATTAATAGTTTTAATTGAAGAAGCATGCATAGGTTTACGAATGTTACAAGTAGAAATACTATGACTCAAAATCTGCTTTAAAAGTCATTTTAAAATGTTCTGTGGATGCACTTGTGCTCAAAATTAGCCCTAGCATTATCAAGGGGGGTTACTCTGTGCCCTACTTCTATATATTTTTAAACTCTTACTTTTGATTAAATGTATGCAGTCAATAGTTATTGTCAATTGCTAATTCTACTAATGAATTGGTAATTGTTTTGACAAAGATCAACAATGAAACGTTTAAAACAATGAGATGTCAAGGTGGTCATAAAGTACTGCCTCGTCGGTACAATGCAATTCTTGTAAAAAAGGAATAGTTATCATTATTAGCTTTATAAACATAACAAGATATAATACCCAAACAAAGTATCCTTCCCCATTGGTAGTGTAAGTTTCGTAATAAGACTTGGCATAAGATATATGAATCATATAAGAAAGTTAAAAAGGAAAACTTAAACAATGATAAATATTACATAAAAATATAATACCCAATTTTAAAATAAATTTTTTTTATGCTCAGAGATTGTTACCAGCGGTGGTCACAAAGTTTCCCTCCCCCCTCTCCCCAGTTGGCAGTTTTAGTTCTGGACTAAGAATTGATTTTGCTTGGGTTAATCACTTTAAACAACAGGGTCAGTTTCGAGACGGCATAAAATATTATAGAAATTATAGCTAACTCTAAACCTGTAACCGATATACCATTTTGTAGCTAGTTTTACAAACTATAAAGTTAGAACAATTATTGTTCTACACAGTTAGAATTTAGGGCTGGAAAAATTGCAATGAAGCAATTGCCTGTCAAATACTTTTGAAAATAAAGTTCCTACCATTTGACCCCCAAATTAACTTATTGTAAGTAAATTCCTATATGTGAAAGGAAATCTTGGTCGTATTTTACATTTTAAACACTCAGCATTCCACGACAGCAAAGGGAGCTAATCATCTCCAAGATAGCTAACACTATTATTTCTCAAGTACGCACACACACGCTGGTGATATCTAATTTGTAACTGTTTGGTTTGAGCTAATGGTTTAAGGCTAAATTTGAGAACGACTATGGAAGTAATTATCAAACTATATCTAGGATAATATCTCAACAGCAAACGTTCCTGAAAATCCACAACATTGTTAAATATATTAGGTGCATTAAAAACACTTAATTTTAGTTTCCAAAAATAAGTTTTAAATGCACGTTATGGGTTTCCCTAATCTTGTTTCAATGACAGAGCAATTATGAGGAGAAATGTCGTTTACTTGAAAATCTTCCAAAGATGAGACGCGAAGAGGGGGTCAGATCGTCGAATGATGTTTATTTGGATTATTTCATAAATAAAATATGAATATCGCAAAGATTTAACCAGAAAATGTTGCATTCTTTGAAAAAAATAACTGGAAATATGCACATTACGATTAGTGTAGTTCTATTATTCAGCACTGCCAACCGAGGAAAACGAATTCAAGAATTACATATATCTTGATCTTGTAATGACAGAAAAACAGTTTATAATCTCAAACAAACCTCACTTTAATCAAGAAATAACCTTTCGTCTGGAAGAATACTTTAATTAACAAAAGAACACTTGTTAAAACACGGTTGTTAAAAATAAACAAAATAAAAATAAAAAATAAAGAAGAAATAGAGGAATTGCTTCAGTGAGCATGTTTGATCTAACTTCCTATACTTTAGCCAGAATGCCAATGTATTTCCAGTTTCTCTGGTCAGCAAATCTCAACATGCCAATCTCCTTGCTGATCTAGTTGCGGTGGTTTAGCTCTTCTTAGGATCATAAAAGTGGAAGGTAGCTTCCACCACCCAAGTTCGGGACAGGGACAGAAACGCCGATGTCTATTGATACTTATCTCTTCAGTGCTTGGATAGGAGTTGAAACTTCTCCCACCTTCCCCATAACAAGAGAGACAAAATGGGTGGGTATCTGGGTCTCTTTCCAACATAATGTGACGCCGGGCTCGGTACACAACAAAGAGCGGACGGGAACTACTTCACACCGTATACCGGGCCAGCAAGGTCAGGTTTGCCTCGCGCAACTGTTTGTGTGTACGTGATTAACAACAATGAAGCGGCTAGACAAAAAGGATTTCTCTACAACATTCGAGAAAAATCTGGTCACGTGATCGTGGGATCAGTAATGATGGAAAATAACCGAACGGATTTTGTCGTTTTGTCACAATATTTCTTTCTCTGTCTTTAGGCACGAGACAAGTTAAACAAAATACCCTATAAGAAGGTTTCTAGAGTTTGTGTGTTCACTGGTTCTCCCACTATGCACCTTACGCCAAAATGTGTAGTCAGCCTTTATCCCCAACATAGAATGGACAGATTCTACTGCAAGAAGCTGTGTCCTCCAGCTTTGCATCTAAACTATGTTATTGCTGAACTTTCTTCTCAGTTGAGCACCAAAAGAAAGAAAACAAGACCTCTCGTATTCAGGTGACACAATGCAGTAAGAAAGAAGAAACCTTGTTAAAAACATCACGTCCCAAATTGGCCACTCATATATTCAACGGACACATGCTAAATATATTACTTTACTTTGAAATTATAATGCAACAGGTTTTACCTCCCATTAGGAGAAATGCAACCAGTTCGCAATACACGAGGATGTTCATACAATCACCACTCAGTACTTTGGTCGTTACACCCAACTTTAAAACCCTGGTGCTGACAGTTCAGTGCAGTTGCTGACATTTTGTGTCCTAAATTATGTTGTTGCTTTCCTCAGGTCTTCCGTAGTCATAAAACAAAGTCATTACTCTAAGGTTTACTTGTAGAAATGGTGGGTGCTCCTAGCGTAGGTATGCCTTTAAAAATTAAGGATACTGAGATTGGACTTTTTGCATTGAAATTGATACTGTATGTGAAAGAGAACTTCCTTAAAGATTGAAATATCTGATTTCCACATTCTCTACTCTGTGTAATTTATTATTGAGTATAAAACCCCATCTTACGAAAGCTTATTTGTCTGTCTCTTCATATAAGGGGGTACGGTAGTCTGAAAATAGTGTGATACCGTGCTTGTAGCACAACAAAGGATAGACGGGGTCATAACATATGCCAGTGCGGCGAGCGGACAAGCGCAGGCTAACTCGCGCGGCTGTTGCGTGTACGTGATTAATAATAGGTGCGGCTACACAAAAGGGAGCGTTTCTCCAGAACTTTCCAGAAAAATCTGGTCTTATGATTACTGGCGTGTTTGTAGAAGTCGAGAAGGGTCCGTGTGATGTCATGCTCCCTATATAAGGAGGCGAGGAACAGCAGAGGAGCGAGTTTCACTGTTACAGACTTGAGTCGGTTCAGTGTATCAGTGAGTGGAAGACAGCTGTACGTGTGCGCGTCGTGATAAATACGTCGGTCGACGTAAAGAAGATTCAACCAGATTCGAGTGATTGTTACGTTGCAGTTAGAGTATGAAAGACTGAGAAAGTAAGGGAAGGCACTGAAGAGGCTGAGCAAGGTTACAAAAAGCAAAAATTGTGAGTTGTGACAACACGAAAGATAGCAGCCTGTGTTAAGGGTACACCCAAGTGAAAAAGGTGATTTTCTAAAGTGTTGAAGTTAGAGACTTAATTTTTGCACACGCATTACTAGCAATCAAAGAAACGTGTGTACCAAATTTCATTCTAGTATCTAACCACATTGTTGATATATTAATTTATATCAATTTGATTGGGTATTATCAAAATCTACAAAATCTATCTCCTCCAACAGATGTTGAACAACAGAGTTAATTTCTTAAAGTTGCATCTCTTATTTCCTTAGTAACAACTTAAAGTATGAAAATTTTGAGGTAGTGAACATTGGTCTTAAAATATGTAATAGAGCAAAGTGCGAAAATGCCATATAAACAGTGCATTATTATATATTTTTTTTTAAAGCTATAAGCAATATCCAAGTACTAATATTACATTTTAGTACCCATGTTCTGATCTATACTATAAAAAAGATTTAGACCTCTAACAAGATTTTTGTGGGAGAAGATATAAGTAAGAAAAAATCGTTTCCGAGAAAAATGAGCTTAAAATTGAAACGGAAGGTAGAGGCAGAGATGCACCACTTTTAAAATGGCGTGCAAAAGATGTGTTCCTCCCTCCCTGGACGATGGAAACTTCGCAGATGTATCCTTTAAGACATGGTGCATTTTTTGCAATAAAAATCCAAAAATCCATTTTTCTGACCATATAGGCTAAAATATCACTTAGATATTCCCTTAAGGACGAGATAAAAACTATTTCTGATAAAATTTTAGAAGACAAAAGTGATAAAAAAGCAACCGAACTGTATTTCGTCATTACACTTTAGTGACATAAATTCAGTTAAATTATCACTGCTCTTAAAGTAATGCTTTTTCTGAACTTGTTGTGAAGTATTCTATAAGTCATAAAAGTTATTTCAAGACGTTATTTCTATTGATAGGTTATGTCGTTGAGTCTATAAACATTATTTCATCCAGCAGAAAAATAATAACATTTAAATCATGTGAACTCATGTACCTTTTTCTCTGAAACTACTTGCAATAGAGAATCAGACATTGCAGGCCTGGTGTTAGTATAATCAGCTTTCTTCTGAACGTCAATTAGTTATGTACATCTGTTTACTAGAAATTATTTTCTAAGTCAAAAAAGTAAAAATTTGCAATATAGTTGCTTTCTTAGTATAACTAATATATATTACAAAATTATTACTGTGGGTCAGAAAATTAAACTGTGTTGTACAGATATAATGGAAATTTTAGCTCTACCTCTTATAATTTCAGAAAAAGTTACATAAATTCACATGTTTTAAGATTAAATTTTGCTGGATAAAGTAGTATTTGTAGGTTCACACATATGAGCTATCAATGTAAACAATAGTTTATAAAAATTTCAGGAAAAAGCGATAAGAATTTTAAGAGTAGTGGTAATTTAACTTAACTCACTGTGCTGTAACTTCTGTATATTTTTCATATTCTGGCAATAAGTATTTTACATAAATGTTGAAGACTTACATAAATGGTAAACCGTAAGAGATAGACCAAATCATAGTATACAAAAATGTAGATCTCGTTAAAACATGCAATTTACGTCCAAATGCTTTTTTTTTTTTTTTTCGTCGAATGGACCATTCCGGAGATATTCCTTGTTATTTGTGCGAGTTTTGCAATACTTATACATTACTCAAGGGGAAGATCGTTGTTCACCCTTTTTTCTTGGACATGAACAGAATGGAATTTCAAAGTCTTAATATAGTGACTAACCTAAAAACATTTTACTATCGCTCAAAGCCTACTTTATTCCCCATGTTCCCCTTGCACCTACAAGCAAATGATTATCTCTACTAACATGAAAGTAGAGGAATATGAGTTTGTAAGAATAGTACAAAAGTAAGTCTTGAGTGTAATACATCACATTTTTCTTCAAGTTTTAGGTCATATTTTGTTAATGTTTATAGCACAAGTGCATACGTCGTTCAAAAGTTTTAAGGTAATAAAAATCCTAACCCTAATGATATGTTTTCTGCTTGCTATATCTAGGCGATAGGGAACGTTAAGTGTTTGGAAAAAAAAAAAAAGCAGCAACAATGAGTAATCTTTCAGAAAGTGTAGACACTTGTGATGCCTGAATCCCCTTCTTTGTATGTACATATCAATTCCAGCAACCACTCCAAGAATTTTAGGTTTCATCCATGCAGAATTAATCACATATTTTCTGCACATCTCTCAGTTTGGACTTGTGTACATTATGAGATGGGAAAAGCCCATCCTCGGGAAACATCTACTGACACTGAGAACGAAGGGTTGTCAGTTTAAAGCTACACATTCTGATGAGGCAATTGTCGCTCCGGGGTCCCCATTTTTCTTGAGAACTCCCACGCGGTTAATTACCACCTATGAGCAGAAAAATGGAAAGTGAACCGAGTACCACACAAGAACGTTGTTACTTCTTGAAGGGATAAAGTAATCAAAGAAATTCAGTGCGAAATGAAGCGATTCAAAGTCTCTGTGTGTATTGCAAAATTACACAGTAAAATAAAATATATAGATTTAAAATAAAATACCCGCATTTACAAGGAAGATGAAAAGTATTTAGTTTGTAAAAGTACAAAAATAAACGTATTAGATTATTATAAATTCTGTTAGGGGGAAACCGGAGAACCCGGAAAAAATCGGCTCACCAGACACCGCTTTGTCCATCACGAACACTACATGTGGGTCCTTGAGATCGAACCCGGGCCACCTAGGCAGTAGGTGAGCGGTCTAACGACTCGGCCACGGTGCCGCCAAACCATTTATATCCATTTGTTAAAATTCTCAAAAATCTATGAGACTTTTTCAAAATTGATCTCCATTCTGTCATTTAATGGCGGTTCCTTTTATCAATTAGTGATTTGAGTGTTTGAGATCTCACTATCTGCAAGGCATTGTGGCTTAGTTCAAAAGCGCAAGGATTTTTTACTTTTTCTACGTAGAGGAAGTATTGTATTCCACCCAAAAATTCGATGTGGAATTTCACCGGAAATATACGTTTTGAGGCCCCCTGAATCAAGAAAAAGCATTTTTAGAAATAGGTCTGTGTGTGTGTGTGTGTGTGTGTGTGTGTGTGTGTGTGTGTGTGTGTGTGTGTGTGTGTGTGTGTGTGTGTGTGTCTTGTCTGTCAGGCTGCGGACAGCATAACTCAAAAACTCAAAAACGAAAAGTCGGTTAAAAACCGAAGTTGGTATTTAATATTAATGTCTTTCAAGGATACGACACGAAAATTTCGAAGAAAATAGCCCCAACCTATACTACCTTTTACATGAAAAATGTTTAGAACATTTTGATTTTCTTGCAAATGGCTCTAACGATTTTCCTCAAATACCAGTAAAAATATCTACACGTAAGCCTTGTCCATGCTTGGACATATCACATTGACACCTCCGCACGTATTCACATTGAAATTGTTTTGGACAATCTTGTGAATCCAAACTATAATCAGTGAGGTATTTGTTAAAATCTATTACCAATAACTAAAAAGAATATTTAGTTACTTTCTCTACGCTTGTACTAATCATTCTTACAAAACCTTATTTCTGTATCTTCTTTGTGTTAGTTAAGATAAATGTTTTCACAAATTATTTTATTCTTTAACTTCTTGTAGTTACAAGGAGAGTATGGGAATACAGTAGGCTTTGAGCGATAGTCAAATCTTCTAAAGCTTTCAAATTGCATTCTCTTTGCACGTTAGACATAAAATGAATAACGATGTTCCATGTGACAGAAGTATAAGTTCTCCAAAACTCACACAAATAACAAAGTATCTCCGAAATGGTTTGCTCCACACAAAAATTTATTTGGACATAAATTTTGCGTTTTAGCAAGATCTACATTTTGTATATTAGGATTTAGTCTATCTCTTACGGTTTACCAGTTATGCTAAAAGTCGTCCGGAGTAAATACGATTTCATTGGCTATATCTAGAGAATTCAAGATATACATCTCATTTGGCATAAAAATACCTCAAACATATGGCACTTTTACCAAAATCATTAGAGCCATTTTCAGGAAAATAAAAATTTTCCATTTAAAGGGTAGTTTAGGGTGTGGCTATTTTCTTTAAAATCTTCGTGTCGCATCCTTAAAGGACATTAAACAAACACCAAGTTTGGTTTTTAACAGAATTTTCGTTTTTGAGTTATGCTGTGCACAGACTGACACAGACACACACACAAACACGGACCTTTTTCTAAACATGCTTCTTTTTGGATTCAGGGGGCCTCAAAGCATATATTTCCGGTGAAATCTTCACATCGAATTTTTGGGTGGAATACAATACTTCCTCTATTATATGTAGTGCAGAAAGTAACAGACCCTTATAAGAATGGTTTGCAAGAGTAAGTAGAGAAGGTCATGTGAGTGGAAAATATTACTTTTTTAAAGAATTTTGATCATTCAATATCTATTCGTACCTTTAATCTTAACATTTCTTATGGGTTACATAAACGCCTTTTACTCCATCTCCGATTATTTGAAAACAAATTTGACACCATCTCTAGATATTATCTTCACACTAGGCTACAATATCTTCATACAGCTGAAGCTACACTTGGATCGTTTCTGCAAGATAAATCCGTGGCTTTTAACTTAATTACTGTATTTAATACTATGCTTACGCCATATTTCATTTATCACATTAAATGAGCCATTAAATCGACCTGCTCCTCTGACATTAAGCCATATAAAGATAAGAGGTTTAAACACACAACTTGTAAACGACCTGCCTCTCGTCTCAAGGAGGTTTTGATGTTCAAGGAGATGCTTAAGCTTTTGAGCTGATGAATTACTAATCTGAGGTGTAGCCGTCATGCAGTGTTATGCGTTCCAGCTGAGAGGATGTTGGCTAACCAGTGTTGGGTTCAATATATTCAACTTAGGAAAGACACCGCTGAAATTGTTGAAACACAGGGCTTCTGATACTGTCTTTAACTCAGGAGAATGTATTTGTCCACGAAAGCGCAATCAGGTGTGGAGGTTGTTTTTCTTTACTTCTTTTCTAATGCTTCTGTTTCTCCTATTTTAAAGGAAAATATACACTCTGTAGCATATAGACAGTTTGGCTTGATTACTGTGTTATAGTGCCTGATTTTGGTTTTATTTTCAATATCCTTAGTTAACTGATATGCAAGTTCCACTTTTCTCAATCTTACTTTATTTGCTTCCTTATCAAATTCATTAGTTTGAATTATTTCACCAAGATACTTGAATTTATCAACTTTATTTAGTTTTCCATCCTTTGTTGCTAATAGTTTTGGTGCTTCCTTGATATTCGTCATGAAGTTCGCTTTTTTCAAATGATAATTTGAGCCCAACTTTCTCTGCAGTTTCCTTTAGAAGATTAATCTGTTCAATTGCTGTTTCCACATTTTCAACAAGGATTACAATATTATCGGCGAAGACCAAACAGTTTACCTCTATCCTCTTGTATTTTGATCCTAATCTAATCTGATGGTAGATGAATTTTCCTTACAGTCTTCTTTCCCATACTCCTCTTACTTTTTCCAGGACACAGTTGAATATAATTAGGGAGAGTCTATCGCCTTGTCGTACACTCCAATTAATTTGAAATTCCTCTGATATTTCAGTCGTAGATTTGACTTTGGACTTGGTGTCTGTAGGAGTGTCTCTAATTATATTAATTATTTTTAATAAACTCCAAATTCTTCTAAGATGCGAAATAAGATGTTATATGTACTATGGCATAAGCTTTCTTGAAGTTCACGAAGATTATTACATATTTTGTTTCTTGTTATTCTCTCCCGAATTATTGTTTTTAAATTTAAGATCTGCTCTGTTAATCTTTTGGAAATCCAACTTGGTATTCACCTAGTTGTTTGTCTACTATAGATTCTATTAAGTTCTGTATAGCTTTCGATAAAATTTTATATGTGACCGGCAGGAGTGAAATTCATCTATAGTTATTAACATGTTTTTCTCATCATAAAGATAACAATAATGATGATAAACATTCTAATAGAAGTTAATAAAAAATAATAAAACTGTAGCATAGTAAAAGAATAACAATAGCCAATAATAATAAAATACAATAACATTAATAAGAAACAAACAAGTGCAATGAAACTTTACGTGTTTGCATGTATTTGTTACGGCACTTTACAATCTATAATCCGTAATGTTAGATAATATACGGGAGTGAGTTTATTCCCTGGAAAGTGAAGTCCTGTAAGGTGTAAAATATTATAAGAACCTTTTCGGGTGTTTGTACTCTATTACACAATAGTTCAACCTGAGAACTACCTTACATCTCTCGTCTTCACCAAGAGGCAGAAGGAAACTTGTTCACGGCACTGCCGTCACCATGACTGGATTTACCCCAGTACGTTTTCGAACTCTTAAAGCACGAAGGGTTATCTAATTACTCCTATTCCAGATGAGATGGGCCACGTGGTGCAATAGTGCCTAGCAGCTCAAAATTCATGCAAATTATTCCGATCTCAATTTTGCAATCGTAATAGAGGTTATGTACTCCCATTCTTGGGAACGACAAATGATTTCGCTGCCACCACCTCGGGATTAGTAAAAATATGACTGACACGATATTTAATAGCAGGTGGCTCAACGTAACACCAAATCAGAAGCTTCCCACGCCTTGCGGTGTTGTATAATTAAATAAACTGTGAAACCAGGCCGTAAAGCCGGAGATAATTTATTTGTACAACAGGAAAGAGAATAGCAGTTGTCAGCTATTAGCGGCCATTAAATTTTGTGTCTTCTGCCATAAATAATTCTGCATTTGGAACCCGTTATAGCCTTCCGTCTCCTGACTGGTGCATATCACTTACTGGTGAGCAATGTTGAAAGGATGTGGCTTAAACCATAAAAATACTTTACTAATGAATTATTGATTCTATAAGCCCTCCAAGTTCTGCGGAATTACATCCCCACTAAAATCTCAAGTATTTAGGTACATTTTAACAGTACCACAAATGAGATTCCTGAAATGAGGGATTCTAAGTAGTTTTTTGACACGATAGCAACTCTTAAAGTGAGGTTGATATTTTATGCAGATCAAACCATCGTAGATAATAGCTTCATTTAATTCCGTACTTCTTTCTCTATTTTACTTTCTGATATAGTAGGGGAAATATCGATTATATTCCACCCAAAAATTCGATATAGAGATTTCAGTGGAAATATGTGTATATTTTGAGACCCCTGAATTCAAAACAAAGAAAAGCACTCCTAGAAAAAGGTATTTAAGTTCAGCATCTTTCAACAATTCTACAAGAAGATTTTGAAGAAAATTCCCCCATCCTACACTACCTTTTATATGGAACTTTTTGGAAAATTATTTTCTCGAAAATGGCTCTAATGATTTTTACTAAAATACCATATGGTTAAAATACATTTATGGTAAATAAAATGTATATTTTGAATTGTCTCCCTATCACTTATGTAGCCCTAATTACTCGTGATGACTTTTGCATAAGTGGTAAACCGTAAGAGATAGACCAAATTTTACTATACAAAAAAGCGTAGATCTCGTTAAAGCCCACGTTTTTCTAAATACATTATTTTTTAGTGAGCCGTTTCGGAGATATTCCTTGTTATTTTTGTGAGCTTTGCATTACTTGAACTTCTCTGAAATGGAAAATTGTTAATCACCTTTTTTATCTCTTAGCCGTGCAAAGATAACGGAATTTCAAAGCCTTAATATAGCGATCAGATTTGACTCGCTTAAAGTAGGCTATGCATGACAAGGCATTTGATTTTGTTCACTTAAATTTAGAAGATACCAGGACCTCCTAAATACCGGACCTGACACTGTGATTCAAGATGGCGGCCTATGTGGTGGGAACTACTTATAAACAACTCGTCTACAGGCCACGATTTCAACGCAGTAAAATAAAAATGTGGTGTAATAACACGCCTATTTTGTGAATATGGGCTGTGTTAAACACAAAAACACTGTCTTAAACATAAACTCAAGTAAACAAAAAAGAATGACATTTAATATTAAACGATAAACCATGGGCAATGAAATATATAACCTCAAATATCATTCATGCAATCTACAGGTTTACATGCCATTATGTAACTGCATTACACACTCAAATTACAAAGAAGATAGACAAAACTGCAAGCAGCATGTTACTTAAATAAAACAGAAGTGTTGACATTGAGTTGACTCAGAATTATTAATCATTGTTTACACTGTTTTTCACATTTGTACAATGTGCATAATGTTATATACCTACACAAAACATACTATACTGGATGGCTGTTATACAAATGCTGCTATTTAGAATGACCTAAAGCTACCTACTGAATTCAAAACCTTTAGGGTGAAATTTTGCTGTTACTATTACTGAGAACTTGATTACTCAGTTTGCAACAACATATTACTCAGCACTTCAGGACACTTTATTTTACAGGGGGAATCCACAAAAGCAGATGAAATATTTAAAATAATAACCGTAAAACAGCACTGTAAATGAAATACATGAAATACGTAATCTTAAATCAGTATTGTAAAGCAACATTGTGTTAGCTTAGGTTAGGTTAGTTTTGCATATGAGTGGGGTAACAGGGTCCTGTGTTATCGAAATATTTACAATTTGGGTAGTGTTTATGCAATCATTTCAACGTAAATGCATTAATCAATCATTGTAGCATATATTACACTCGTTTATGCACATTTATTAGCTAAATATCCGCCGCATAAGCGAAATAAAACCACTTCATCGACCGTACGAAATTTTCTCATAAATAAAACACGAAGCTTGAGCGCACAATAAAACTTACAAGATCGTAATCAGCAATAAAAACTGCATCCATTGCACTATGTTTCATTCGTTTTCTCGAGCAGACGATTTTGTAAATATTTACCAAACTTTGCTATAGTCTACAGTTTTACATGCAGCAACATAACACATTTCTTCTAAACTACAGCTACACATTTAAATTACAAAGACAAAAGATAATGTACAAATATGAGCAGCATACTACTTACATGAAACAAACTGTTGGTGTTGCAGATGCCACTAATTGAATTCACTCGAAATTATTGTCTTTCACTATTCACACTATTCACCATGTTATATACACACCGGCAACTAATACACATAACGCTGCAATTTATTGTAATTAAATACTGAATTTAGAAGCTTTATGTTGTAATTTACCTTTTGTTTTAACTGAAAGTTTCTGATTTTTAATTTGAATCCGGGAATGCAACAGTTACCGGTGCATTGTCGTGTTTGAGGTTAGGTTGTAGTATGGCAACATTAATATACACTACTGGAACAGTTTTTCTTCAACAACCTCTCACCACTGTAATCGTGACACAAATTGTACTTGCAAACAGATAAATTAACCACACTATACGGCTAATGTAGCCATAGTCCTAGATGAAACACAATAAACATGAACACGTGGATAGCACACGGCACAGTCAAAACGTTATTACATTTATTCCTGTTCCTATACTGCCCAAATAAAACTTTTGAAACACTCGCTTTGCTAATATGAAGACAAACTTACATAGGAATTATTATAAGAAACAATAACTCGAAGACATAGAAAATAATACGAAAAACAGCGTGTGGAAACACTTCAGAAATCATCGCCACCAGCCGACGCCATTTTTGTACAACTTAGATGGCAGTGTCAGGTCCGTTAATCTAGAAGGTCCTGAAGATACATAATAGTGTGTGGAAATATGAAAAGATTTTTATATCCAGAAATGATTAGTTAAGATATATTGACACGTATACATTGTGGTTTTGAAATGGCGAATATTTACAATTACAACACGTTTTCTAATCTTGTGTTTAAAATTGACTTTTTCTAGAGATCTATTAGCAGGCGTGTCTTTATGACAACCCTAAAATAGGACAGCTTTCAACTGTTGGGTTTCCTTAGCACCAACAAGAATACTATTATAATTTCTGCAATTGTTTATCTCGACTGACATGAAAAGTACACAGGAATAATGTTGCTAGGAATAGTTAGTACAAAAGTAGAGAAAGGTATGTTAGTGTGACACATCAGATATTTGTTTAAACATTTTTCATAACGTTCTACAAGCTGTTGTATGCCGACGTCATGGAAGACTTCCGCCTGAGAGGATAACCAGCCGTTGGATAATCAGTGGAAAACCAGTAAATAACCCGTGGGAATTGTCAATCACCAATCTTTTCATCCACGGTATTGAACTCATTGATGGCCGATCTCATCGCTGTTCATTATGGATACTGTCCGGTGCGGCCTTAAAAATCTCATCTACTTACGCACTTTGTTGTAATTAATCGCACTGGGGCCACATATTTCATTAATCTGTTGAAACGTTCTTTTATGTCATTAACCGAATCACAGACAGTATTTCACATCCAGCGCACTATAGATTGCTTTAAACATTTTGAACCGACACTGTGAACAGCATACTTCAACACTCTCAATGAACATGGTACCACTTTAGTCGCAAGACGTGCCGGGTGTCAGTGGGTATGCCATTCAAAGTTCGCGCAAAATTCGATGAGCTACGGCAAATTATCCATGGGTTTTTAAGTACTTCCGTCTCATCTAAGAAAATCCAGCTCGTAATCTAAATTACCATCATGTTATCCTTTACATTACAAAATTATCTAAAACTTAACGCCTTAGTTTCTTGCGATTCTTTCCTTCTATTTTGTTTAAAAATACAAATATTAAAAAAAGAGTTTGATTAAAATGTAATCGAGTACAAATAAGCAGAGATCTATCACAAATGCAGGGCTTTAATGTTTCTATTAACCGATAAATCTGTCCAATCTTTGGTATCTCAACATTTGATTAGTGTTAAAAAGCTTTAATTAACGCACCAATCTCTGTAATGAATTTCAATCACAAAAACAGGCTCGATTTTGGTAAAAGTCGAAACGATTTAATCTGAACTTGCTCAAAAAGTCTCTCATCCCTTGTACATATTAGCTTAATGATCATATTTTGACTAAGTGATTTCCTAATTAGTGCATCCAATTTTGATAGGCACCATGACGTGCATAATTTAGAGACTTAATTGGTGTAACGGAAAATAGGTATTGAATACCGAGAGAAGAAAAAATTTCACTGAGACTATCGTGCGATTAATCTATACTTTACCAAGGAAAAAATCAATTAGCTTCATATCCGTGACTTTATAGCGGCATCTTCAATTAACTGACAGGAATGCAGTTTAAGAAACTTCATACCTCCATTGAAGATAAAAACTGCAACTGAACCAGTTTAAAGATAACGCATGGTTGCTCTCAGAAGAATTACAAGTTCGGTATATCTTAATGTTAGCCCTTCTGTAGTTACCTGCATTCTTTCATTAGTCCTTCTGATCTGTCATTGGTTCATCTTATATTACTGAACTGCAAATTTTTACTTTGTCTACCATATCTTTTTGTAGAGGATATCCTCCTTTCTTTTTATTTTTACTTTCTCCACGACAGAGGAAGTATTGTATTCCACCTAAAAATTGAATGTCGAGATTTCACCGGAGATATATGTTTTGAGGCCCCCTGATTCGAAAAAAGGAAGCATTTTTAGACAGAGGTCCACGCGTGTGTATGTCTAAACAGAATAACTCAAAAACGAAAAGTCGTTTAAAAACCAAAGGTTTTCTTCTCTTAGGAGTGTGACACGAAGATTTTGAAGAAAATTTCTCCACCCCAAACTAACCTTTACATGGAAAATACGAGTAAACCAAATCTTACCATACGAAAATTTAGAACTTGCTGAAATACACAATTTATGTTGAAATAAATTGTTCTGTAGAGTGAACCATTTCGGAGATATTCCTTGTTATTTGTTTGAGTTTTGGAGAACTTATACTTCTGTCAAATGGACACCGTTATTCGTTTTTATATCTTGATATCTCTTATGCAAAGTGAACCGAATTTTAAAATCTTAAATGATTTTACTGTCGCTCAAAGCGATTCCCCTTGCACCTACATGAAAATGAGCAATAATTTCTACAAAGGATTTTCTCTATTAGCATGAAGAAAATAGTGTAATGGGAGTTTGTAAGAATACAAGGGTAGAGAAAGCTATGTGAATGCAACATTACTTTTTTGAAATTTCGTTGCATGGGGCTTTTATAACTTTTTGCAATTAAGATAGGGAAACTAATTCTGCAGAAAATATTAGAACAAAAATTCTTAAGCTTGGTGTACTTGTATTCTTAATCGTAGGAAATGAATGGTCATCATCATCCTCCTAATCAACCTCACCATCATCAACCTCATCTTCAAGAATTAAGCCTCATATGGCTTGTTCCGATCTCATTTCTTTTGGCACTCGTGACCATCTTGCCTTCAGTCTACCAAAATTTATTTTTCCCTTTGGGTTGTAATTTGCAACGGATTTTGGTACGCGAAGTAATTCATTCTTTGTGTGTTTTACTCTTTTTTAACTAGGAGGGTATATTCCGCGACAGGTCTCCAGAATCTCATCTCTGCCGCCTCAATTCTCCTTTCCTCCTTTTTCGTCAAAACCAAAACTCCAAGTCGTAAAACCGAATTGGTACTGCTATTCTTCTTATCTGATGACCCTCCCCGTATGGAGGACTTACACGCCCTAGGACCTACAAACCTGAGCCTAGGGTCAGATGTCTGTTGGGGAGCAGATTAACCTACGGACTGGACAGAGTTAAGACCTGGAGGCGAGTGGTCAGCCCAGGACCAGGTATGACAGTGAGGAAGAGGATGATACAAAATGCAAATGGATGACTGCAAAAGTGATGGAGCATTTGGTGGAATGAGTGGCGGGGGAAACGGAGAACTTTTCAGCTTTATCCACCATGAATACTACATGTGGGTCCCTGTGGATTTTTCCATCCAAGACAAGCTTTGCCCTAACAGTGCTCCTTTAATTGCTAAAGCTTCTGTTTTTCTAACTGAAATAACAAAATGAATAGCATAAATTTGAAACAAGCCCAACAAAATATTTCACAGATGTGTACTTAGTGTTTTCAAAGTTTTAGACAAACAGCAAATCTTACACTTTGGCTCTGTTAAGGTCTGTCCCGTGCAATGCCTGGACACGTAATTTCTATTACATAGCTTAGATCTCCAGTCGATCACAGTCTATCACATTACTCATGGGATCGTATAATAATGGAGGGTTCAGTTTCTTCTAGTGGTCTTTTGAAGAAAGCCTATAATTATACCGATACGCATCGATAATGTATCCCAATTAATTTTCATTTCACCCATAGAACTCGCCAGTGGGAATAAGAGCAGATCCAGTTTCATTTTTCGTCACACCCACCCGGCATTAATTGCTACATCAGCTCGTAGCTTCATCCAATTTTACGTATAAGGCTTTAGAGATTAACCTATCTATCTACTGGAATCATAAGATGGATTTTTCATCATGCACCTAAAACCTAATTTTTGCACCCAATTTAGATATACGCCACAGATTCTGCAGTAACTTCAGAATCACGAAAGTGTAGACTGCCTTTTTGTTATCTGTTTATTATAAAAATTACAGCGTTACGTAATAGAATATCTATTCTGTTTCAGACAGAACACGTACCAATGTAAAATGGACTTATAGATAGCAGAAAAACATGAATTTACAGGAGTACCAACATTGGTAAATAATTGGGTTTCTAATGACTTCTATTTGAAACAAGACACTTCCTTATTAATTTTTCTCAAAAGTAAACCCTATCCTATTTCAAAATAAGTGATGACTCATCTAGAAACTATTTAATGCAATCAGCTGAATATTTTACTTTGTTGTAAAAAATGAGCTTCTGCTAGCTAGAATGGTATTTAAGACTTTCTAAAATAAATTCTAAAATTCTATTAACAGGACGTGATCGGAGATCATGGCACGGTTATCTGGAGGATAATGGGAGATTATATGGAGGTTATTAGGAGGTTATCTGTAGGTTATCTGCGGTTAACTCTAGACCATAGGGAGATTACATGGAAGTTAACTGGAGGTTAACTAGAGATTAAGTTAATGTTAACTAGACATTATCTGTAGGTTAACTAGAACTTAGCCCTAGGTACTAAAGGTTATCTGAAGGATAAATAGGTGTTATCTGGAGCTTAACAGTAAGTTATCGGGAGATTAACACAAATACTACCTCAGAGCTTTGATGAGATCTTGATTTTGTCTAGTATCTCTTACAGTTTATCAATAGTATACAACGAGGCTTTCATGTTCTATTGGCAGAAAATTCGAAACAGACATGTATTTATACTAAAATTTTAATTATACACTGTTTTAATTAAAATCGTAGATTTATTTTGAGCAAATCAAAGATAACGAACATTCTTTCAAAGGTTTTTTGGGTGGGGGCACGCCTTTTTGGACTTTTAAAATGTTTTGAGCTACGTCAATCACATACTGAGAGGCACGTAGACCTCGCTCCAGAAAGCCTCAGAACTTATTTTCGGCCAAATCTGGTTATTGAATGTTTGGATGGAGTGCAAAGTTTCTTGGATAAATCAAAACGCGAGGGAATTTGATAAAATTTATCTTTGAAAACTGTGCCCTAAGTTAAGACTGCTAAATAAATTAAAATTTGGAAGAGAACATGCAAGTCAATACACAAACATAATTAAAATGTTGTGGGCACATGATAAGAACGCATCCATACAGGTTATCTAAGGAAATATTGAGTGGCAGAATAAAAGTAAAACATTGATGATAAGTTGGAAAAAATATTTGAAAATGACACTCCAGCTAATACATATTTAAATAGTAATGTATGGCAAGTAAGTTGTAATAAATGACCTGGATGTTGCAAAAGCTGACATAAAGGTGTTGAAAAATACACTTTGTCTTTGTTTCTGTGTTGCGATAGTGAAGTCAAAGAACTCTAGTAAGTTTGCGAAAATAAGGGTTCTTTAACAAAGTAGATTACTAAAAAATACCACAATGTTGGAACCTTGCCGAGGGTCGTTTATTATTGCAACAAGTCGCTTATCTTGAAGCGGCAGAGAAGGAAATGAAACTAGCGGAGGAATATAATTGTGAGCTGAAAACGTTCACCATATTTTAACGTCTAACATCAAAGAATTCCGCGGCAAAAATTCTTAATTTCAACACACCGCACCATTAAAATTTCTTGCGTTAAATGTTGTTAAACTTGATCGACGGCTGCTGGCGGAAAATCAACAGAGATAATCTTCTAAGATTGATGGCGATACTTTATCTCTGATATTATTACATCAAATGAGAGGAATATAGTTTTAAAGCTTGTTTCCTTGAGATATATTCTAAACCATAAACTTCTGAAACAAGCGAAGAACTTGAAATAAAAACAAAAAGCGAGATTGGCGGTATAATCTACCGCCATTAAATTTTTCAGTCTTAAAAAGAGGAAAGGAAAGAAAAGTCAGTCTGGATGGCACAACTTCTTAGGCGCTGGCCTCATGATATCAAGTTCGCGGGTTAAACAAGCCCAGGTCGATGGTTTTTTAGTGAGCTTAAAAGTGAGTCCCATGTCAATAGATTTACCAATATACAGGAGAGCAAAATATCTTGTTGCCGTCTGTCGCTATCATAGAAAGGCGCGGATGAAACCATTACATTTTTAAAAATTACATTTTTAAAGGCTTTACATACCAACTTTATAGAAGGAGATACTAAACATCTGATGTGCTGCACTCACATGACTTTCTCTACTTTCTCTACTCTTGTACTAACATTCCTACAAACTCTTATTCCTATATCTTTTTCGTGTTAGTTGATATAAACATTTGCACAAATTATCTTATTGCTTATTTGCTTGTAGGTGCTAGGGGAATATTAGAATACAGAAGGCTTTGTGCGATAGTGAAATCTTTTAAAGCATTGAGACGACGTTTTCTTTCAACGCTTAACATATAAAAAAATGAACAACGATGTTCCATTTCACGGAAGTTGTTTTCCGAAACTCACACACATAATAAGGAATATCTCCGAAATGGTTCACCCTACAAGAAAATTTACTGAGACATAAATTGTGTATTTTAGCAAGATCTACATTTTCTGTACAGTATGATTTGGTCTATCTCTAACGGTTTACCAGTTATGCAAAAGTCGTCCAGAGTAAATACGACTACACGGGCTATAGCCAGATTCAAGATATACATTTCATTTGTCACACAAATATCTCAAACATATGACATTTTAATCAAAATCGTTAGAGCCATTTTCAAGAAAATCAAAATTTTCGAAAAATTTTCCATGTAAAGGGTAGTTTAGGGTGGGGCTATTTTCTTCAAAATCTTCGTGTCGCATTTTTGAAAGACATTAAACTTAAATACCAACTTTAGTTTTTAGCCTACTTTTCGTTTTTGACACATCGACTGACACACACAAAAAAAAAAAAAAAAAACACACACGGACCTTTTCTAAAAATGCTTTTTTTTTTTTTTTTTTTTTCAGGGGGTCTCCAAACATATACTTCCGGTGAAATCTCGACATCGAATTTTTGGGTGGAATACAATACCTCCCCTACTTACTAGTAGAGAAAGTAAAAATATGAGACAGTGAAACTGGAGAAAGACTTTGAAAGACTGAGAAAGATTATCGGAAGAACTGTGGTAAACGAACTTCGAATTTTGCCGATTTTGATGCAATATTTATATAAGCAAGACTTTCGATAATATATTGGAATTGCTCTTTCAAAGATTTATGAGGCTGGTCAATAAATTTCACCAGATCAAGAAAGTAGGCTATTCGTGATCTTGCTAATGTTTGCTGTGCGGGAGGCCGTATGGGCAGGTGCGCAGAAAATTAAAGGTGCTGTGGCTCGTGGCCTGTCCTCGCAAATCGCAGGGAAAGTTTATGGAAACAGGTGTCGCACCCGTAATGAAAATATTTCCTCTGAGATGTTGACTGAAGAATGTGTTGTTTCCGGGCGGCTGGCTGTGTACCTGCGAGGTGTGAATATGCTGGTGGTCTCATCACCCAAATAGGGACTCTTATTTGTTTTTGATATCAATTTAATATATGCTTAAGATAAGTTCTCAGAATTAGCCCTTGTGTCATTTACATTTCTTTGCGTCGTAGGTTGATAAGAGAAAACCAAAAAAATCCCATTGCAACCATATAGTGTGCGTAGCATTCGCATTACCTGCTCCACATATTCTTGTACAAACTATTCGGTAAGGTAAGCAATAAACAGAAAAAAAAAGAATATCTCGGAAATGGTTACCTCTACCACTTAAGCATGTATTACACAAGTTGTGTGCCTTAGCGAAATATACTTTTCTGTGTAGTGGAATTTTGAATTTCTCCTACAGTTTACCAGTTATGCAAAAGTCATTCAGGGGACTTCGGAGCCTATTCTCAAAAAATTCCAGATACACATTTCATTTGTAATGAAAATATCTAATATGTGTAATTCGTTTTCATAAAAATCATTAAATCCATTTATAGAAAGTCAACCTTTTTTAACATTTTTATTTTTTGGAGTTTGACTTATACACACACGACAGACGCAGACACGGAGCATTTACTAAGACTGCTTTTGTGGGGTTCAGAGTGTTTCAAATCATATATTTCCGGTGAAATCTCAACCTCAGGTGTTCTAGTAGAATACAACACTTTCACTAATTACTATATACGTAATGGTGAGAGGAATAAATGTTGTTGTAATGAGTTCATTTCAGTATTCCCCTGAATCTACTGCTCAGAAAAGAGACGCGTGGCAAATAATAGTATATTGTGTACTAAGAATTAAGTCCGAGAGGTCCGGGGCTACAGGGTAACTACAAGAGCATAGTCTCAATAACCAAGATAAGGAATTCATCACTCAAAAAGTCTAAGTAAAATATGGAGTACCACAAGGGTTGGTTCTTGACCCCCTACTGTTTATTATACATATAAATTACATGACAAACTTATCTGGAAGCAAAATAGCAATTATTAAATAGGTGTTGGAGCAAAAAAATTAGAAACAACATTACGAAATACTACATTACTAATCCACGCGTAAGGATGTAGTAGTACAATATAACATTATTGTATTTTTTCTTACTTTTCAATGTATGTATTTTATGTAGCCTGACAACTCCATGCCCTGATGTGTATGTTCTAAAAGGATGAATAAAGAAAGAAAGTGATACTTATCAGGTCGAGAATGCATTTTGAGAAGCCTCCAGGACTGAGTTTTCCCAAGCATTCGAAACTGATGATTAATTTACAGTTCGTGGTTAGCCAATTACTTTTTAAAATACTTGAAAAAACTGTAAAAAGCAATAATAAATCAAAATTGCTTTTCCACATTTTATTCGACATTAAGTAAAAATGAATTCTCTATGTGAACAAATGAAAAGTTACACCTAAATAATATGGGTAAAGCCTTCTGATCCACTCTTTTGTTAATGGATTTTGCAGTAAGTTCTTTATCTGAAATAACATCTCAAGGTGTACTGAAGAATTAAAAAATTCAATCGCTTCTTAATGTTAACATGTACAATTGCAAATTTAATACTTCATTCAATAAATAATTCATGCGTTTGTATATTTTGCTAAGGATTCATAATTTATTTTTAGGTTATGTCATTTGGGTCTTACGTCATTTTCTACTGGTACCGTAAATATTAATGACCAGTTTTACATTTGGTGCAATGGAAATTGATAAATGAATAGTAAATTTACCTCACACTACCAAATATGTGTTAATGATTAATTAATTTACATATCAAGTATTGCAAAAAGAAAGCAAACACCATGATATTTTTACTCACAGTAAGACATTCAGAAATGTGGCTTTATATTATAGACTTTGAAAACTTCAGCCTCGTTCCTACCTGAAAAACAAACATATTGAGTGAGTGAAGTTTAAGAGCCCGTTGACGTCATTTGTCCATGTTGAATATAGGTGAATATAGGTATGTTTGTATTTTGGTGTCCTTATGAGAATACAAAAAATTCAATAAAATCCAAAATTGGTAGTAGATAAAGCAATAATGGATAGTGGGGAGGGAAAATCTTATGAAGGTAACATATAGAATTTTTATGGAGTGCGTTTTGCCAAAAAAATGTATTATCATTCTATCAGTTGAGACAGTTTTCCTTTGGGAGTTCTCATAAGAAAATGTAAAATATAGAAACTTTGAAAAGACGATAGTTTCATGTCCTAAAAATAATAACGCTTCGTAAAAGTTCGAAAAGCTTATAATCTACACAAGAAAAGTAACATTTGATCTATGCAGTGCACCAGGGCGCTATAAATCATTTTAAATCAGAATAAAGAGGATTAAATCTCAATGATATATAAAGTCTTGTTATTTTACATAAGATAATAGTAGCTCCGCCAACGACTGCATATAGTTTTCATGCAAATATTGCCTGAGTTAGAACTGGGTACAACAAGCAACAAAAAGGTAAGGAACTGAGATCCTACCTTAGAAACAAAGGTAAAACAAGAACCGTCTTTCCACATAGATACTAAATTACTAATTAAACTAAACCCCAGCGCTGCAGCTCATGAAGGGCCAAGGCTTGCCGCCCAGTCACTACGTTCCCCACCTCTGCCCACTACAGGCGTCATTGGTGTGGTGCAGTACTTGAGGGTGGGACGTGGTCAGCGCCCCGAGCCCTCCCGGCCAGTTATGCGGCCTTCTCGACCTGGGGCCGCTAGTTATCAAGTAGCTCCTCAATTGGTCTCCCCGGGACATAACGAGGCTGAGTGCACCCCGTGCCAGACCTCCCAGCGGGGGAAAACTCCTCATGCTGGTACCGGGGCAAGCGCGCTATCAACTGCGCTCCATAGGCGGTCACTAAATTACTACGCTACGAAAAAATAAGACAACGAAAATACAAAAGAAACTACCAAGCTATGCATAGTTTCGGAGTAGAGTGATATTTCTCCTTGGGATTTTCTTCTTTACAGATATAATGACGCATTGACTTACTCCATCCTGTTGGCTATACTTCAGTGCTCGACTAATGCGTTTTAAATGAGTTCCTGTTGACTCAGGTAATAATTTCGTGCATCAAATTGCCAACATCGGAACGCAAAATTTTTCCAACAACCATTGTGAGCAATCCCTCTTCGGAACGTTTTTTCACTTAAATACTGCCCAGTACCAAGATGAGCAAAATATTATTTCAACCTCTCCACGTTAAGAAGCTATTGTACTGCCTACATCTTCTTGTGCTTGAGTGTGTGTTTGCGCATTGGTCAGTTAAGATTATGAACAGCAGACCTCAAAATTGAAATGTTGGTTAAATACCAATAGGTATTTACGTTCAGATATTTTCAAGGATATCACAAGATTTTCACAAACTCCCCTTACATGGAACAATTTTATACATTATATTATCAAAACTGGCTAACGATTTCCTTCAAATTCACACGTGAGATATCATGACAGGTGAAAAGAATATATTGAAAATTATTTTGTTGTTTAACGACACTGTCAATTGCCACGATCACATCAGCGTCGCCGGTGTGCCGGAATTTTGTCCCGCAGGAGTTCTTTTACATGTCAGTAAATCTACTGGCATGGAGCTGTCGTTTTTAAGCACACTTAAAAACCATCGGTCTGGGCCGGGTTTGAACCCGCGACCTTGGTATCAGTAGGCCAGCGTCTAACCAACTGAGCCACCCAGACCAACTAGAATATATTGAGCTTACTGCCAATTGTTTCTGAAGGTCTTCATCCTGAGGACTTTTGAATCACTGGTAAGCCATAAGAGGTGTGTCAAATACTTTTTCCCTAGACAGAACCATTTTTGACATCCTTTTTTCTCTCTTTTTTACTTTCTCTACTAGTAAGTACGGGAAGTATTGTATTCCACCCAAAAATTCGATGTCGAGATTTCACCGGAAATATATGTTTTGAGGCCCCCTGAAAAAAAAAATTTATAAAAAGGTGTATGTGTCTGTGTATCAGTCTGTGGACAACATAACTCAAAAACGAAAAGTCGGTTAGTAACCAAAGTTGGTATAAGTTTGTCTTTCAAGAAGGCGACAGGAACATTTTGAAGAAAATGCCGTATGTTTAAGATATTTGCATGGGAAACGAAAAGTATATTTTGAATTTCCTGGCGTCCTGTTTACTCTGGATGACTTTCGAATAACTCGTAAACCGTAAGAGATAGACAAAATCTTACTATACAAAAATGTAGATCTCGCTAAAGCACACAGTTTATGTAGGGTGAACCATTTCGGGGATATTCCTTCTTATTTGTGTCAATTTCGGAAAACTTAAAACTTTCGTGATATGTAACATGGTTGTTCATTTTTTATATGTTAAGCGTGCAAAGAGAACGGGATCTCAAAGCTTTAAAAGATTTGACGATCACTTAAAACCTACCGTATTCTAATATTCCCGTTGCACCTACAAGGAAATAAGCAATAAGATAATTTGTGCAAATGTTTATCTCAACTAACACAATGAAGATATACCTAGGAATAAGAGTCTGTAAGAATGGTTAATGCTAGAGTAGAGAAAGTCATGTGAATGCCACACATCAGATTTTTTTTCTTTATCTATTATTATATTCAGAAGAATATATAGCACAGAAGTATAGAAACCTATGCAGCGTAGACATGGGGCTGGAAAAGGTTGGGAGAATGTAGACGTAATACACAGGAACTTCGTAAAATAATATTGAGAGCTCACCAAATGGAGTAGCACAGGCAGAACTAAGGATTGTGGGCGCAAAAGGTAAAATGGTAGAAATTTGATCACAAAATACGGATAATATTGGAGGAAATAGGAATAGGGGAAACAGGTAGAAAAAAGCAACAAAAGCAGGGTTTCCGTAAGGAAATTAGGACAGGAATGGAGGATATCGAAAAGCAGGAGGTCATAAGTATTTTTAATGAAAAAGAGAATTAATACATTATAATGTTTAAAAATGGAATAGGAGATAGAGAAATACATCGAAGTTTGCAATACATAGGCCAAAATGGGGTATGCACCAACATCTGGTAGACTGTATACTTTGGAATATAATGGTACGGATAAAGGGAGAGAGAATTTAATACCCAAGAGAGTTAGTTAAAACTTAGGAACATTTTTAGTTCAAGATCAGGTGAATATGTGGAGAAAGCAGGAAAATATTTAGGAAAAATGAGGTTTAAATCGTTAAAAGGTTTGAATAAATTGAGGAAATGGAAAAGGGTAGTAAGGTGTAAAAGTAAAAAGTGGATACAATAAACTTACCCCTTACAAAATGTAAAATAAGCATCTCCAATAGGCAGAGATAATTGTGTAAATTTCCAGCTGGTAATAAGTAGCCAAAGTAACTGTGGGAAATATTATTAGAATTAATTATATTTGTTCTATTTTATCATTGTAGTAGATTAAGAGTGAATTTGTTTATTATTAGAATAAACATTACTTGCATACTAATTAAGAATACCTAATTAAAACACTAAAATTACTAAGACATATTTGTTCCTATAGAATTATAGATATCTCTTAAAAACCTAAAGCAAGTAAAATTGTGTATGCAAAACTCTAAGTATTAATTGTTGAAAATAGAAGTTCGTTTCATCGCATGTACCGTTTTTGTTCGTGTAAAAATAATTTAACAGTTAAATACTTTAATATTACTGGAGATATTGCAATGAAAATTTGCATACCTTCTAACGATTGTGTTACTCCACCATAAAGGGAACATTTATACGTCTATGTTTTTATTTATCTATTTATTTGTTCGTGTTCTTTGTTCATCTTTACGTATACGTTTTCCTCAGTTGCATATATCCTTGAAATGTTTATGTTTATGTTATGCTTATGGCCACCTTTAACTTGCATAAAAATGCACCACTAAATACTGAGTCGTAAAATTGTTTATCTTTGTAACTGTTTACGTGTATAGCATATAGCTCCTGGCCTACAGCCGTTATCAATATTTGTAATGGCCTCAGAAACCACTGAGAAACTGTCGCTCTAGAACTAGGCTCCTCGACACATTTCCTTTGCAGTCCAGTCGGAAGAAATAGCGTGTGAAGCAGCCGGCTCAGGAAGTTGCCTCTCTTGCAGTGCAGCCAGTTCACCTCCTCCAGGTCTCTTCTCTCCTAATACTGCAGCAGCCTTGAATATCGATCCGCTTCTTCTCCAGTCTAAGAATTCGATCGTCGTCTTCCAAGGAGCTGGTTTATACCTCTTTGCATCTTATGTTGCTCTAATATAAGACAGTGCTGAAATATCGATCTTGATGTTGATGTTACTTCTAAAAACACTTCACACTGACATTTCCAAAGGCGTTACAGAGATTTTAATTAAAATAGGTTCGTATAATATACCAATGTGAAGAACAAACCACATCTGGACTTAGGGAAGAGCTTTCGAAACGCTTATGTAAAACTCTAAATGTAATGAAAATTATCTGAAGAAAAATTGTGGAAGTGTTAAAATAGACAATTTTCGTTTTTTCCATATATGTTACAGTCTGTGCCACTTGTTTATATAGTAAGGTAGGGGAAGTATTGAAATTACAACCAAAAATTCTATATCATAATTTGTCCTAAAATATATTTTGAGGCGGCTGAAAAAAAAGTCTAGAAAAATGTACCCTGCGTGTGTCTTCAAATAAGGCTCTGCAGGAGAAATCTTACCTCACATGACTTTCTCTACTCTTGTGCTAGGCATTCTTACAAACTTATTCCTATATCTTTTGGTTAGAGATAAACATTTGTAGAAATTATCTTACTGCTTTGGTAAGCAGTAGGCTTAGAGTGATAGTCAAATCTTTTAAAACTTGAGATTCCATTCTCTTTGCTCGGCTAAGATGTAAAAAAACTGAGTAACGATCTTCTATTTGACGAAGACACACAAATAAGGAATATTTCCAAAATGGTTCATTTTAGAAAAACAATTATTTGAGCATAAATTGTTTGTTTTACAAAGATCTACCTTTTTTGTACAGTGAGATTTGGTCTATATCTTACGGTTTACCAGTTATGCAAAAGTCATCCAGGATTACATGGGCTATAACCAGAAAATTCAAGATATGCATTTCACTTGTCATAAAAATATATTGAACACGTCAGTTTAATCAAAGTTATTGGAGCCATTTTCAAGAAAATCAAAACTATCGAAACATTTTCCATGTAAATGGTAGTTTAGGGCACGGGGATTTACTTCAACATCTTCGTGTCGCATCCTTAAATACCAACTTGACTTTTAAGCTTTTTTTGGATTCAGGGGGCCTTAAAATATACTTCCGGTGAAATCTCGACATCGAATTTTTGGGTAGTACGTAGTAGATAAAGTAAAAGTAGCTTAACGATTTTGATGAAAATGCTTTAGCGCAAGTTATTTTGCAAGACGAAGAAAAAAGTGTGATGCGCTCAAATCTCATGAAATTCTCCACTCTTGCACAAACTAAATCTTACAAACACTTGTTGCTCTAATTCACGTTAATCGAGATGAACAATTCGGTTACAACAAACTTAGATTGGCTCACGATTGAGGCGTAAGAATTCACGCTAATTTGTGAAATTGAAACACAAATTTCATAGTGTCCACTCTTGCTAGTTACTGTACATATGTCAACAAAGGCTGTAAAAATCTGTCCCTTTCAGTATTACGCTTGCTAAATGAATACCTGCAATCTTTTGACCTTTGCGTATTACATTTATATATTGAATCTTCGCAATTCAAACTGTAATTCCAAATCAGGAATGTTGTTGCAGTTATGAAAGAACGTGCAATGAGGTTACACCATGGTTCAACAATCTCTACATATGCCAAAACGTAATAATGATATAGGATAAACAAAAATAAAAACATCATAGTAATATGCATGTGTGCATTAAGGAAGATTTATTGAGGAGTCAACCACAAATTCTTGTTTTCAGGAACTATATAATAGCATATGCATTTGATGTATTGCAATTGAAATAAAAAAAAAAAAAGAAAAACACGACTAACGTCTGCATTCCAATGTACATTCCCTATGATTGCAAGTTTTCAATTGTAAGTTCGGATCTTATATCTACCATATGCTACTTTATATTTAAATATTCTTAAAAGTGAAAAAGCAAAAGAAGTAACTGTACATGGACATTTCCAGAATATCGCAAATTCTTCTATACAAAAATACTGATAGAATTTGCAACTCTACCATACGAGATGTTTTTCTGGATATTTCAACTGGTTAACTTTCCAGACGAAGATTCAGCTTCAACAGGGAAGACCACCAGTGCTAGAAGTATTAGATGTTACATTTGCAATACTTTCTCTACTCAATCTTCAACAAGATACTCTCACAAAGCCTTATTCTGCTATCTAATCTACAGTAATGGAGACAGATATTTATAGAAATGATTTTATTACGCATTTCCTTGTAGATAAAACGGAAATAGTGAAATCTTTAACAGCTGGTCGCTATCTTCTACTTTTGAAATCTCATTCTCTTTAAATGGTCAGAAGAAAAAGAAAGAATTACGACATCCAATAAAGAATGTTTCGGAAACTTAACTAAACAAAAATATTACTTTAGAAGTGGATTTTGTCTATCTCTTACTCTTAACTAGATATGCTAAGCTCATTCAGAATAAAGACTTTAGATACTATTCTAAAAAAATTCAAGATTTACTCTTAATTTGCATGGAACCGTTTTAAGCATATTGTATCTTAAACATTTTTGAGAAGGTTAGCTTTCTCTAAAACCCTTCCATGTAAAGGGCAGTTTCAGGTGGGTGATTTTATTGAAAATGCATCATTGCTCTCTTCAACAATGCTAAAAAAACCAAGTTTGGTATGGAAGCGACTTTCCGTTTTTGAGTTATGCTGTTCACATACACATTTTTTTTTCTAAAAAAGTTATACAAACAAAGACTTCCTCAAGCAAAATAGTATGTCTGATCCCAGTACATCGAAGGGAAGTAGGAGTCTGGGGCATCTTCAGGGGTGGACTTAGACCGGCGTCTTTCATTTTCGCCGGTTCCCGTTAGCAACCGGTTCGAGTCACTCGAACCCAAGTTCGCCATGGGAACACGAAGTCCTCGGCAGAGGACATGGGGCTACAGGAATCTGCCCACACTGGGAGAACCCCAGTGGAAAAGAGGTGCGAAAAAGCATCCGAGAGGAATATCAACCCAAGAGAGAAGAAAAGGGCTAAATTGATTCAAACGCCTACATCAAACTATTAGCCTTGATTTCTACACTTTTAGTACCTAAAGTTCCTCTTAGTCTCTTAATATAATAGTTTTGCTTAGTTCTTGTATTGTGTTTGTGTATGTTCATATTCTTGCATTGATCGCTATAACTTTTTATTGTAAATTTAATACATTCATAGATAAGACCGAAGTGTAAGAAATAGACAATGACCACATTTAACAAAAATTATTTTTTTGCTTCCATTTGTAGCCATAACTGCCCTCTATCAGTTGCTATAGGAGTTCATTTCAGATACTGCCTAATTTTCTCGCTAGATGGCCTCTAAGTTTCAACTGGTTACTTTCCGAGTGTAACACTTGGACAATATATTACAAAATATTCAGTTTAATGTTACATTGTATTATATAACAACATTCTAGACCTAAATATTATATTCAAATAAATGTGGAATGTTTGAAGCCCACAGTTTATGCTTTTATAAATGACTGTCATTTTTAGATACCGCTGCCAAGTTCTGATTCTTACTCCAGTAAAGATTAAGAAAAGGGCAAGAAAAGATAACTGGCAAAAGAATGTTACGAAACGAAAGTTTGAATGAAGAAGAATATATATGAACAACAGGGAAACTTGTGCCTGTAAAGTACAGCCAAGATATTTAAGAACAAATTCTTAGGAATTTCAACGAAATGAGTGATCAGAATGCTCAGAATTATATCTCACGGGCTTAATAACCTCATATAATATTCAAAAAGCGCAACAGTTCAAGAAGGGTCAAGGTTTGCCGCCCAGCCACTGCGTCCCCCACTTCTGCCCACTACAGGCGTCATTGGTGGGGTACAGTCCAGGAGGGTGGGACATGGTGCACACCCCGAGCCTTCCCGGCAAGTTATACGGCCTTTTCGACCTGGGGCCGCTACTTCTCCATCAAGTAGCTCCTCAATTGGTCCCCCGGTACCTAACGAGGCTGAGTGCACGCCGTACTAGACCTCCCAGAAGGGATAAAATCCCATGCTCGTACCGGGGATCGAACTCCGCGCCAGAGGCAAGCGCGCTATAGGCGGTCATTATAGGTAAGCTTTAAATAAATATTAGTTTTAGACATATTTTGTAGTAGCGTTGAACACAACAATGCACTATATTTTTATTTTAGAAGGCGCCCTGATCTCAGCATGAAGCGGAGAAGGAAGAAGCTTGTTGCAAGAAACAATGAAACAGAGTGAAGATGAGGATGAAGAAGTTGATGTAGAAGTCAAAAATAGAGCATAATTTAAATACAAGGTAAGTTTCAAAAAACAACCGCACGAAATTAAATATTTTTGTTTTGTTTTATTATTCTTATTATTACTACTACTGTATTATATTTACTTATTATTTCTTTTTAGGTCTGTATTGCTGGTTCAGAATTCATTCTGTGCAAGGCAGGATTCTGCAGTCTGCATGGCTCAGCCCAAACGAGTGACCATTACTCCACCAACAGATAAACGTGGTAAGCATGACACTAGATCAAATAAAATACAGAATGACATTATACAGCAGATTGTTGAATATATTCATAAAGTTCCTGCACGATCCATTCACTGCTCAACAAACTCAACCAAGAAGTATTTAAATGCTGACTTGAGTGTAAATAAAATGCACATGCTGTATCTGGAGAAATTTGGACCTGAAACTTTTCTAGCCGTGAAAAGTGGAAGTTAAATTAAACCTAAAGTGACATATGAATTTTACTTACACATGTTCAATACTAAATACAACCTTTCTTTTGACTTTCCCCGATCAGACACTTGTGAACTATGTGGCAACATAAAATTGAAAGTAGATAAAGAAGGGAATGAAGATATAGTAAGAGCATTAGAGGCTGAAAGGTATTTACATCTAGTCAAAGCACACACGTTCTGTGATGATCTGAAGAAAACTACTTCACTCGCCCAGTGATGCATCCGTCGAAGCTATTGCGAAGAAGGGGTCCAATGAAACTGTATCTATTTTGAACCATTATGTAGAGAACTACAATGCTCATGAAGTTAAAACTCTGTACATTTTTACTGACAATGTACAGGGCAAAACAAGAATATTTTTATGGTACAGTACTTAAGTACAGATTTGTCAAAATATATCACCATTTTCCAGAACGTGGGCATTCGTTCATGTCCTGTGATCGTACCTTCGCACAGATTGAGAAGCTAAAACGCAAGAAAGAGTATGTGTTTCTCCCTCAGGAATGGTACAATATTATTTCATCTGCTTCCAAAGATTTACTATGGTGAAAGTACACCAGGACATGGCGTTCAATTTTAAGCATCACTTGGTGTCACATTTTAAGAAAATAAGGGATGTTACTGAATCATTCAGAATAAGTAGGTACCACACATTTGTTTATGAAGGGAAAGAGCTGTCTGTTTCTGTTGGTCAAAACACTTTTGTTCATACAGAATTCTGTCTGTTCAAGACGAAACGTTCTCCAACATTAGATTCCGCCAAACTGTACCAAACTCCATTGCCTTTGAATAACAAGGAGTACAAAGATGTGATGAAACTGGCACAGAAGTATACTCCTCCTGTAAACATTTGGCAGAGGTCTTAGCAGATGATAAACAAGCGGTCGAAAGAGTTTTGAAGTTTGTGGCAAAGACATGTACCTGAGAATGAACTGTAGATAGCTAAATTTATACTTACTCGAGGTTTTTACAACTATTTTAGTTCTGGCTTTTGGGTAATTGTTTGGTTATATCTTGGAACAGTTTCGTATATTTTCGGTTTTACTAGCATGTTCATTTTATAGTGACATTTATCACTCGCTTTTGCCATAATAGTTCTTAAAAGGGTGCTGATTTAGCTGAGTGCCCTTAAATTCAAATCGAATTCAAATTCAAATCCGACACGAAGTGATCTGAGAATTGGGGGCATCTGTTATCATATATAATGAACTGCATAAGGTTGTGTTTGAGTCTACAATCTGCTAGCCTTTATTCTCTGCTTATAAAGCAGGCTAAAAATTCGTATAACGGTCCGAACATGGATGTGACACTCGATAAAAATCCCCAACAAAGTTTTTAATACACAGGTGTGAAATGACGTTGGCAACAGAGCGATGTTTGCACACTCACGAACGATGAGTCACTAAATACAAGGTAATATTTGTATGTATAACATTTGTAGTGTGACATAAATACGTAAGAAATAACCAAGAAATAAAATAAAATGAGAAATATAAATTCATTGGAATGCAGGAAGTGTATCACGCAGAGCATAATAAATTATCCTCTCCGATAAAAACAACCTTTGTGATCAAACATTTCTGAGTAAATAAATAATTTTTTGGTCGCAGTGTGTACGGGGTTATTGGACACTTTAACGGTATTTAATTGAATTAAATGCCCTTCTCAAGGCTAGCATGTAAAAATGGGACCATGTTTAAACCTCAGATGCTACGGCATGGCTTTGTAGCGGAACTTTTTTTTCTTTTTTGAGTCCATTTTAATACCGAAGTGATTTGGTTTGTTTTTCATCCGGTGACCAGGTGGAGCCTGCCGAAGTATCTACCAACAGGTGAACAGATTGCTCCTCTTGGAAATCAGGTTTACAACTTGCAACCTGATCCTATCAATAATGTAGACACCTTTAGTGTAACCCAGAAATGCTGACCAATATTTTTAACACGTGTTTTTTTGTTCGTGATGGCGGAAGATTGCAGTAATATTAGATTTCCGCTTGAAAGGTGCATCTTCTGGCGTCGAGAATGGTCTAAGGAATGTAAATTACGCTTCAGATCCTTAACCTGAACTTTAAAACTTCTACAATAAGATAAAAGAAACATTTAAAAATTGCCTGCGGTGAAAATAGTACGAGTTACAGAAGTGCGGATTTAGTAAACTCGAGGCTCAAGTTAGAACACGATCAAAGGGATTGTTCTAAGAGCTGTGAGTTACTGATTCCAAGTTTCTATTTTCTCTACTACGTATAATAAGGTGAAACATTGTATTCGACCAAAAAATTCGATGTCAAGATTTCATCGACAATGTTTTGAAGCCCCAAAAAAAGCACTTTTAGAGAAAGGTCCACATGTGTGCCTATTGTGTGTGTGTGTGTGTGTGTGTGTGTGTGTGTGTGTGTGTGTGTGTGTGTGTGAGAGAGAGAGAGAGAGAGAGAGAGAGAGAGAGAGAGAGAGAGAGAGAACAGGATCACTCAAAAACGAAAAGTCGGTTAAAAACGAAATGTGGTATTTAAGTTTAATATATTTCAAGCATACGACACGAAGATTTTTAAGAAAAACTCCTGCACCCCAAAATATTCTTTACATGGAAAATGTTTAGAAAATTGATTTTTTTTTCAAAAATAGCACCAACGATTTTTATTAAAATTCCATATGTTTAAGATACTTTTGATAAACTAATGCACACCTATTTTGAATTTTTGGCTATAGCCCATGTTTACTCTTCACTTTTGCATAACTGGTAAGCCGTAAGAGACAGAACAAATCTTAGTGTACAAAAATGCAGATCTCGTTAAAACACGTTAGGTTTTTTTTTTCTTTCTTTTTTATAGAGTGGACCATTTCAGAGATGTTCTTTGTTATTTGTGCGAGTTTTGGAATACTTACACTTTTCTCAAATGGAAGGTCGTTATTTTAGTGCTTTCGTATAGCTTTAAAAGATTTGATTATCGCCAAAAGCCTACTGTATTCCCATATTCCCCTTGCACCTAGAAGAAAATAAGCGATAAGATAATTAACGTCACCGTTTGCCATTGACATGAAGAAGATAGAAGAACAAGAGTTTGTGATAATAGTCAGCACAAAAGAACAGAAAATCATGTGAGTGCAATACATCAGATTTTTGAACGTGCTGTCTACGGTACTTTATCTACGTTAAGAGTATTTTAGTATATGCTATATATTTATTGAAGTTAACGACATGCTTAGAGAATAATGTGGGTTTTGGAAAAAAATACATTATCAAAAATTGTCATATTCTGCAATTTTGTATGCTAATTTCATATGTAAATTGAGAGAAGAATGAGTGAAAGTGGTTTTCAGGGTTTGTCAGGAAAATTTTCAAGAAGAGTTAAGATGCACTATTAATATACTTCCAGAAAAGTAACGAAAGGTTTATCTATTTAGGTATTCGAAGTTTAAGGACTGTGTTTGGGTGTTTCTGATAATAGAGGAAATATGCCTCCAGGAAGCACCTATTACACATTGTAATGGTTGTAATATTACAATAGCTACCAATTAGTAGTGAAAGTTTGCCTTTTAATGCATTTTATTAGCAAGAAAAATAACATGGATGATTATTAAAGTGTAATTTAAGTTTTGTTGAACCTGCATTTTCTGTTTTCATAGCGTGTTTGTGTTTTGTTAGAATACAGTGACTTTGGTCTGTGTAAAGTAAAGAAGACAGATGTAGTCGAGATAAAGAAACACTTATTTCCGTAAACAGTAACTTTGTACACTCGTTGCAACAGCAAGAAAGTCTTTACCGATTCACCAACAGCACGGCTCCGAATTCGTAACACAAAAACTGTCCCTTCTCACACTTTACCGCTATTTTTATCTCCCAAGCACTATTCTGGAAACTTCAGGAAAGTTCAGTTATTATTGCGGTGAAACACAAAGCAGAAAATTCCAGAAGTCTCTATCCTTTTCTCTCTTTCGGCAAGCGCCCCAACAATGTGGCCATTCTCTGTCTCTTTCCTTCGGCTCCTTTGCGGTAGTGCCAACAATAATGCGATGGGCGACAATACAAGCGGTAGCTTTTGTTGTCCAGCAACTAAGAATTAAATCATCCTGCTTATTATACTAGTGTACAAGAATATTTATTCCACTACGTTTACAAAATGGAATATCTTATGTGTTGCAGATACATTAGCTTTTCTAGTCATTCCACAAAGCAGTGTTATTGGAATGGGAGGCACATAAACATTCCGTTAATGAAAATTAATGCCATAAATAATGGATGATTTAGAAATAAGAGTGAGTGAGTGATTAGGGTTTAAGGGCCCGTCGACAGCTAGGTCATTAGAAAATAAGAAAATAAATTACGAAAGATACACTAACATTTAATAATGAATAATTATTTTATCTTGATGTTTCCGATTAACATTTGCAAAGATGTTGTATTACACATTTCCTAGTGTAGCAAACAGCTTCAAAAGATTTGATTATCGCTTAAAGCCTACTGCATTCTGATATTCACCTTGCACCTAGAAGAAAAGAGGCAATAAAATAATTTATGGCACAAAGCTAATTTATACAAGGAGATTAGAGGAATACAGCACTCTTAAGCGATAGTCATATGTTTTAAGAGTGGTAGCTTTTAGGGCGGGGCTCTGAACTACTCTTGTGGTTAAGAACCACAGATTTTTTGGTTACTTAGATGATTAATAGTTAACGTTCTTTATCTGAGTAATTCATATCGCACTATCGAGGAATAAAATAGATGAAATTATAATCATATGGGCCCGACGTCCTTAGGGCTTAAAGTTGCCTTACATTCTCTTCACAGGATAAGGGAAAACAGCGGAAAAAAATAAAACTTATCCAAGTAACTAACCGATATTACGATAGTAAGTATAACGCATTGGAAATGCGTCTATGGTGTATGGGAATATGTGATAAATGATATGAGATTGACATACCCATATCATTTGCAAAAATAATTAGTGTGGGTTTTGATATTGGACTGCGTGAATGAATAAGTGAAATGGAATGTGATAATGCGGCTTTAATGAGGTGTGCGCATTGTTCTCTTCCACTTTGTTTTAACCACTTCATCAAAATCCCGCATCTTTACCTTGAAGACTAACGTAAGCACTATCAGATGTGTAGCGTGTGTCTTGGTACTTTGTTTCTCTCTATTTAAACGTCATTTGAAGTAAAATGCAACGTTTTGCATGGAAATGACACAAAACACTGTTTTGTTTACGATTGTTATTCTAAGCCAGTTTTCATGAATGTTCGAGGTCAAAGGTGTCCCTTGCAAGCACAGGTTTAGTGTATAATCATAGCAAATACTTCCAAATTGCCATTCAAAGCCATCGTCCGGAGAATTGGAGGGCACTTGCAGCCGCTGAGAGTCAGTCAACACGTACAAATAACCATCTTAAATCATGCAGACTTCATGAATATTTTAACCATTTTCATTAAATGAAAAGCAGATAGAGTCTTTTCGCTAAGGTGTGACCAGATGACTTCTATCCCATACGTTAAGATTGGCATGATTTTTGTTCTGAATAGCGTCATTGTTGTCTCTAAGTTGAGGGTTCTAATGTAGCTGATTTCGTGCATCGCCCTTATAGCTTGCCCTGCTTTCTCTGTCACGTCCTTTGTAAAACATTTGGCAGTTGTTTGCAATGTGATTCCCAGGTATTTGAGCTCTTTTGGGATGGTTATCTTCCTTCGTTTGACAAAGATTTCTGCCGAAGCATTAGCTCTTCCTCCTTGTCTACACACCATCATTTCCGTCTTTGATGTGTTTATTTCAAATTTGTACTTGAAAGATTAAAAGCTCTTTATACCAAAAGGACTACAAACAAATGAACCATCAGAAATGTGTGTATGTAAACTATGTGGACAGATTTGTGAACGCTACCAGTTAGAACTATGAAACAAAAGGCTACTATCGATCAGAGAATTTGATATTTAATTTATATGTATATAATGTATTTTAATGGAAATCTATAGCTATTTATCTGCAATAACAGCATTATTAAAAGAGAAGCAGCAATGCAATTTCAACTACGATTAAAAGAACAACCCTTGCACAAAGTATTCTTACAGAAACTTCTTCCTCAATCTATTTCATACTATTCCAGATAAACGTTTGTTGAAATTACTTTATTGCTCATTTTCTAATTGGTACAAGGCAATACACTGAGCCTTAAGCGGTAGTTTAATGATTTAAGAGTGGTCGCTATATGATCAGTTTGAAATTTCTTCTTTTTGTATGAGCGGAGAAAAAAAAAACTAGAAGTATTTACGAAATGGTCCACTTCACCAAAAAGATTAGACAGAAATTGTGCTATCTGCATTTTTGTATAGTATATAGTAATGAATGGAATTTGAAAGGTTTAAAAGATTTGACTATCGCTCAAACCCTATTGTATTCCCAGGTTTTCCTTGCACCTACAAGAATATAAGCAATATGATAATTGTACAGATGTTTATCTCAACTAACACGAAGAAGATATGGTAATAGTTTGTGAGAATGGTTAGTACAAGAGTAGAGAAAGTCATGTGAGTACAACACATCACATTTTTACTTTCTCTACTGGTAAGTAGAGGAAGTATTAAATTCCACCCAAAAATTCGATGTTGAGATTTCACCGGAAATGTGTGTTTTGAGATCCCCTGAATCCAAAAAATAAATATTTTTAGAGAAAGGTCCGTGTATGTGTCCGTCAGGCTGTGGACTCAAAAACGAAAAGTCCTTTAAAAACCAAAGTTATTATTTAAATTAAATGCCTTTCAAGGATGCGACACGAAGATTTTGAAGAAAATAGGCCTACCCTAAACTACTCTTTACATGGAATACTTTTCGAAAATTTTGATTTTCTTCAAAATGGCTAACAATTTTGATTAAAATGCCATATGTTTCAGATATTTTTATGAAAAATGAAATGTCTATTTTTAATTTTCTGGCTAAAGGCTATGTAGTGCTGTTTACTCTGGATGACTTTGGAACAACTCGTAAACCGTAAGAGATACACAAAATCTTAATACACAAAAATGTAGATCTCGCTAAAACACACAATTTATATCTGAATAAATTGTTTTTGTAGAGTGAACCATTTCGGAGATATTCCTCATTATTTGTGTCAGTTTCAGAAAACTTAAAACTTTCGTGAAATGGAACATCGTTCATTTTTTATATGTTAACTGTGCAAAGAGAACGCGATCTCAAAGCTTTAAAAGATTTGACTATCGCTCAAAGCCTACTGTATTCTAATATTCCCGTTGCACCTACAATTAAATAAAACAATAAGATAATTTGTAAAAATGTTTATCTCCAGTAATACGAGGAAGATATAGGAGTAATAGTTTGTAAGAATGACTAGTACAAGAGTAGAAAAAGTCATAGGAGTGCAACACATCAGACTTTTTGTCTATAATTTGCTGCAATTTACGCCGTACCACTCTGTCAAATGCTTTTACATAGTCGTATCTAAATGTACTGGGTATGTTTGGGCTCTCCAACTGATTAGGCAGCTCCGGGAGCAGGAATATAACGGACAGAAGCAGTAGCTTGTACATTTTGAAAGTATAGAGATAAAGATCGCTTTTAGAAGTGTTTCAGAGACGTCGAGGAGTACTTACGACCTATGACGTGCTCTCCTTCAAGGTGATTCTCAAAAATTACATGCTTTATGAGTGTAGACCGCTGTATGAGGCATAACCAGTGATCAAAGTGTTTCAACGCTGTAATTCCAACCGGGTGCGGTGATGCTCATGTTGATAAACAAGATGGGACCACTAATATCTTATGTAAATGTTTTCCTTGGCCACCGTAAGTACGTTAATATCCCGTGCAGATGAGCCAAAAGTATTACGTCGGCTGTGGCAAATTGCTGGGAGTAGGCGCCAGTGTGCATTCTTGTTTTGTTTTTTTTAATACATCACCTGAGCTGTGGCTGAATACCAAGTAACAAAATTCAAACGTGATGCTTCTAACACTTGTTAGAAGCAAGTACTGTTAGGATAATCAACGATTGCACGAGAAATTGAATAACGGATCCGCAAAGGTTGAAACTCAAATATATGTTCCTGACATACAAAGAAACAACTGTAGTGTTAAGTTTATAATGACTATGATGTGGTAAACATACTTTTGGATCCGAAATGGATTTACTGACACAGTGATCTCTGTGGCTTATACGTGACTTAACACCAGGGCTGGGCACCTGTTGATTGGTAAAGTTAATGGAAGTTGGCAAATGTTAATATATTGAGAGGAGAGAAGTTAGCTGTTACTTTATATGGCATATACAGAGTTTCAATGGGATATCTCTGATATTGTGCTTGACCAACTAACAAAACATATTACTGTGCTAAAATCATCATCAAAACAAGGTTTAGACCACGAGTGACCTGTTTCGACTCCAAACGAAGTTGTTCTATCCATCTTCTAGCAGGTCTTCCTCTTGCCCTGCTATTTAACACCCTTTGGGGAATCCTATCATGTTCCATTCGGCAAGCATGGCTAAAATCTTAATCTAAAACATTGAACGATCATTAGGGTCGAAATTTTTCCAAATGCATTTGTGTATTTGAGGCAAACACACTACCTCCACACCACAGAGGTGGGTTTTGCCTCAGGAATGAGAACTCGGGTAAACACAAACTTAAATACCTACACTTTCACCCCAAATAATCCACACGTGCTGCTTATTCTCTGAGTTGTTAGTAGTAGGACCAGGATATCGTCCCTTCAATAAACAAATTCCTTCATTCACTGTGTTGTTTGAATGGTTGTCTATATCTGCTTTCCAGCCGGCGCAAAAGGACCACGTGATACATGAACTATTAGTGTATATAAAACATTCAGAAATACCTGAAGTATGATGTATGTTTGTAAGAATGGTTAGTACACGGGTAGAGAAAGTCGTGTGAGTGCATTTATCTTTTTACTTAACCCAATGGTGACTTACAAGCCAGTCCTGGGCTTTATATTTAATTACTATTAAGTCAATCAACAATGATTTCTAAATCCAAATTATACTACAGGCTTGGAAGAAGAATTATGCATCATGGCTCTGTTATTTGTTTAGCCTCAGGGAATCTTAGCATTTAGAACTACTTGAAACTGTTGATAGGTGCAAAATTCTGAAGCAAGTGCTCGTGAAACGCTTGCACGGTTATTTAATATTGTGAAACGCGACCAGACTCTGCTCAGGAACGTGGACGTGGATGGGTGGGGAATTGGGGCGGACATTTCTCACACCTGCTAAGTGCATGTTACGTATCTTCCGATATCCTCAGGCAAGATTTACACTTGTCCAAACTTCAACGCATAATCAACTATATTCTCTTTTATTATTTATTTTTAAACGCAGTAGGTTAGACACGGTGAATTTTAAAAAGGTTCCGCTGTATTTGCATATCATTAGTTTGAATAGTTCTCGTTTAGTTTAAAAAGATTATCGTTCATTACGAAGACTTATTTCTACCACTGTAGACAAGTAGAGTAGAGCAAAGCAGAATCTTAAGATAATAAAGGGAAGTTCAAGAAATACCTTCTTGGGGTACAAAGATTGATCAACTTCTATTAAGGAGTACTTTGTATATTATTTATATTATTTTTATATATTATTTATCAAATATAGTTCTTTGCAATCAAGGATTACATTTTGTACAAAACATTTCGTACAAAAATAGGTACATACAATTTGTAATTTTCTAAAATCATTGTTGTGTTGGTTTTTAAAACCTAAAGCCGAAACTATGGTGTTCAAGAAAGGATAGTGAAAAAATTGCATATAAGTTGTGATTTGCTGCTTAGTAGAAAGTCTCAAGATTACTCACTCTTCACATATTTTAAACAATTTAAGCAAAATTATCACATACTTAATCCTAAAATAAATTTTATGGTTTTACATATATCTACATTAACATCATTTTCAAAACAGTGTCTATAGCTTGTTATATGTATTTAGTAGTAACATTTTAAGCGCTAAAACTTTAAAATTTAGCACATTATTTCTTAAATTCAGTTCCTTGCAATAAAAAATTACATTTTGTGCAACATTGGAGCTTTACTGGAAAAGAAGAAAAAAAAAACAGTACCAGCAGTTTAACTCGAACACAATAGTGTTTAATTATGTTAAAATCCTAAAGCCAAAACTATGATGATTAAGAACATATACATAATATTTTGAAGAGAATTGACGACAATTTGTAACATAGAACAACTGAAGTGGAAAAATATAAGGAACAGGATGAGGAAATAATTATTCATGCAACCAGCGTATAATATGATTGTGACAGTTACAAGTGTCACAGTGATACGATTATAAACGTGTTATGTTCAACGTGTTATATTTTATAATTAAAATGCGTAAAAACAGTTAAAAAATTTGCTAAATGGAAAAAGTCTTATCAGGGATAAGAGTTATATGACGTAATGTAGTTGCTAAGCAGATACCGTTTCATTTGTTTCTGCACTAACAGAACAGAATGGAAGGTAATGATAAAACCTTTGAAGATATGAATTTTATTTGGCACTCTTAATATTTAACAGGAAAGTGATTAATTAGGTGTAGTGTTGTTGACTTTGTTCTAAAATACATTTAGTGAGGTGATTCTTGTGTTTGAATTTTGCTTAACTTGCGAGAGTGACGCTTTTAGGTTTTCTTATAGGCGCATTAGAGAGAACTATGTTATAGTGGTGATGACGTCATTGCTGCCTGTTGCCGTGATACCCTGCTGCCAGAAAGAGGGTAAGTTCTCACGGCGTATAGATACTGCCATAAATGTTAGGAGTGCATAAAAACAGTTTTTAGAAGTTTACTTTCTGTTTCTATTCACTTGTGTGTGGCCATTTAAACGTCACATTGGCCACTTAAATGGCCAGAAGGAAAAATGCAAATCTAATTAATTTTTCTGCTTTAAAATATTGAAAATACACCTTTCTCTAATAATGTGTCAAAGTTCAACGCTGAGACGTTTAACTTGCCTGTATTACCCAATTAACTTTTTAGGTGTTTGATAAAGATATTTAGAGTATAATAAACTTGCGGTAGAGCATCTGACTCCTGTGTGAAGGGTTCCGAGTTCAAATTCCCCGCTGGGGAGTAAGAATGCTTCTCTAGCCAAGATTATTTCCTATCCTCGCTGAAGTCTAGAGGTTTGAATGTGTGTATCACCTAACGTCTAGGAAACCTAAAGACCTAAAACATATTGTATACGAGTTAACACCGTTACCTATGAGCAAAGGATCCAACCGAAAAGGCCACCGACATGAGTATTGAAGTTAAGGGTGGGTGGAAGAATAAAAAAAAAATTGTAAGTCAGGCTTAACTAAACAAATACAGCAATGAACAAATTTTGCAAAGGTATTAGGAATCATACTACAAGGTTTTTACGGATCAGTGACTGACAGTACGAAGCTATACTTCATAATGACACATCATAAGACACCGCAAATGTATTGGTCCGCGTAGCACGTGGAGAAACGTGTCTCATGTCGCACGCTGTCGCTAACGAAAGATATTTATCGTTGATGTGTTACGCGACATCGGTCATATTATTTGCCGAAATAGCTTCCATTTAAAAGAGCAGCTTTCATTTTCTTGTCTATGCGTTTACATCATGCATGACATCTATGCGTGTTTCAAGTGGCTAGCTGATTTCGGCAGCATTATAAGCGATATAATAGTGAAATTTCTTCTGGAAAGTAAATACTTTGTATTTAGGATACAATGGCTTCTCAGGAAAATAACGTGTGTATGTTACGTTGGAACTTCAATTTCGATATCGCGATTCCATGAGAAACGAATGTGCTTGGTACCGACTGCTACATTTGTGAACTATCGGATGTTTTTCTCGGAGTATGCGGGAGTGGGTATTATAATGGACAGTTAAGTCGACCGATAATGTCGGGTAATAACTGTGCTATTGGAAGCCAATACTCGACTGCTTGAGTTTATAGAAGTACATTGTTTCTTAATCTTTGCACGATGAACGGTAACTATTTACGTATTATATATTATAACTTTTGACGTAACAGTAACCTTACGGTTTAAAATAGTTGTTTCGTAATACCAATATAAGCGTAATTGTCGTGAGTCTATGAAATGCCAAGCTGGGAATTCCCCTGTGGTGACCGCCAAGTATGTAAAATTCATGCGCGATCTTTAGGCGCTATGCACTGCCAATAATCGATAACAGTAACACTCTGTAAGATCGTAGGACACGAAAGAAAAGACAGAATTTTAAATACGCGCTCTTTAACGTAAGTCCCATCTACTTCATGGCTGGCATAAAACTTCTTGAGCTCCAAAAATAAGGTAATGAATTTCTTGTCCTGATTTCGTTAGCATATAACTTGGAAGGCTTTTCTCCTGAGTGAGTTGTAGGCTGTGAGCTCTAAGATCAAGAAGAACTGCAGATTGTGTTAGTGACGACAAGAGAACCATGATTTGTGTTTCTGTTTCACAATAAAAAAATTATGATGTGGTACACTCACAAGACAATCCTTACTCTTGTACAAAGTACCCTCACGAACACCTATTTCTACTTCATGTTAATCAAGACAAACATTTGTACAACTTATCTTACTGTAAATTCTCTTGTAGGTACAAGGTGAATATGCGAATACAATAGGCTTTGAGAGATAGTCAAATGTTTTAAGATATAAAATAGTGAATAACGACCTTCACTTCAGAAAAGTTAAGTATTGCAAAATTTACAATAACAAGGAATATTTTCGAAATGGTTCACTCCATAAAAGATGCTTTGGACATAACGTGTTTTAATCAGCTCTGCATCTTTTGTATAGTAAGATTTTGTCTATCTTTTACGGTTTACCAATTATGCAAAAATCATCAAGAGTAAGCGGGACTATATAGTCTATAGACAGAACATTCAAAATATAAATTTCATTTGCCATTAAAATATCTTAAAAATATGGTATTTTAATCAATAGTTTAGTGTGGAGGAATTTTCTTCTGTTGCATCCTTGAAAGATGTTAAACATAAAATCTAACCTCGGTTTTTAACTAACTTTTCGTTTTTGAATTATATTGTTCACAAGCAGAGAGACAGACACTTAGATTTTTCTGAAAATACTGGTTTTTTTGGAGGGGGGAGGGATTCAGTGGGCCTCCAAACATATGTCCGGTGAAATCTCGACATCGAATTTTTGGGTGAAATACAATACTTTCCCTACTTACTATACGTAATAGAGAACGTAATAAAGTGGCAGAAAAAGTAATTGGGTATTGTCGTGATTTGTCACAATATATTATTACTTGATGTGCATTTGTAACACTTGATTAAAATACTTATCACTAAGTGGTTTTTCGAATCCTTTTTGAAGTATTGCTACGAGTCTGTAGTAAACGATGGGGAGGGCCCATGTAAAATAAACGGTGATTGAACTGCGTGGCTTTCTAAGACATATCCTTAGCGGTATGATGGGATATATTTTGCAGCTTCATAAACATATGTGAAAGTAAGCCTAATGACTTTTTGAAAGTTTAATACGATATTCTGTTTTTTCTACAAGCATTGTCCATGGACTTTCAAAGACTTATTTTATTTTTCCTACATTAAATATATTATTTGTATAGTTAAATCACTGTAAGGTTTAATGAAATACGAAACTTGAAAACATTAAGATAATAGTGCTATCAAGGCTACAACAAATAATTGGTGAGAGAAGGAAGAAAACTGATAGGTATATCTTATTCCACTTTGAAATATCGCCATGTTGCGTGTCGGCACGAACGTACTGGAGTTAGAGAACTATAAAATCGAGTAGCTCGCTGGGTGACTAATGAATTTAGACGCGGGAAAAAAGCTTCCTAATCAGCGCTAACAGACACAAGGGTCATCATTGAGACAAATGAAGAAGCCGTTAAGATATCCTGAGGCAGAAGCAACCCGAGTCATGGCTGGGAGGGGTCTATAATGTGGGTCGGAATAAAATATCTTGGATTGGCTGGCCAGATGCCGTTAACGACCTCTGATTCCCTTCTAATGACTAAATATTTTGGTGCATCAAAATATTCGGGGAAAAAACTGATCTGATAAATCAAATCAGAGCCGAACAAGATAAATAAAAGAAACTATTTTAAGTTCTTCTCTTAATATATGTCATGCAGGGCAACCATTGCCTTATTGGATTGGATTTGACTGCAGTACTATATAGTATGTACATATAATAAACATTAGATTTAAAAATTCAACATAGGCATAAGGCAATTTGAGGATACAGAAAGAAAAAAATCTGTGCTGCACTCACATGACTTTCTCTACTCTTGTATTAGCTATTCTTGATCTCTTATTCCTGTATCCTCTTCCTGTTAGTTGAGATAATAAGATAATAAGTTATCTTATTATTTTCTTGTAGGTACAAGGAGAATATGGGAATATAGTAGACTTAGAGCGATACTAAAATATTTTAAAGCTTTCAAATTTGTTCTCTTTGTACGGTTAACATATAAAAAATAAATAACGATGCTCCATTTGATAGAAGCTCACACAAATAACAAGGAATATCTTCAAAGTGGTTAACTCTAAAACGGACGTAAATTGTACAGTAAGATTTGGTCTATCTCTTATGGTTTACCAGTTACGCTAAAGTAATCCAGAGTAAATAGTGCTACATGAGCTATAGTCAGAAAATTCAAGATATAAATTTCATTTACCATAAAAATATCTTAAACATATGACATTTTAATAAAAATCGTTAGAGCCATTTTCAAGAAAATCAACATTTTCGAAAAATTGTTCATGTACTGTAGTTAGGGTGGAACGACATTAAACTTAAATGTCAAATTTGGTTTTAACCGACTTTTCGTTTTTGAGTTAATGCTGTCCACAGACACACACATGGATATTTTTCCTACAAATGCTTTTCTGGATTCTGGGCTCCTCAAAACATGTATTTCCGGTGAAATCTCGACATCGAATTTTTGGGTGGAATACAATACCTACACGAAGTCAGATCTTCCCTGTGTTATAGGACTAATATAATGTACACACATATACAAATTCAACTTTGACTAAAAGGTGAAATCAGGGCTTATGCTATAGCCGTGATATGAACCACGGATCTTCCGCTTACTGAGCGGCTCCTCCAAACTTTGTTTTAAAGTTTGACTAGACTTCCAGGGGTCATCGTTTTGTTTTTCGATTAGCAATGCATGGCATGTTTTGTCACATCAATATGCATACATTTAAGTAACTTTCAAGTAGTCATCAAATGTAATTAACAATGATTTGTCACTAAGCAGCTAGAAACTACTTACAAAGCACCATCAGGAGAATTTGTCATTCAAATAATCTTGTACAGAACAAAATGATTTTGAAGATAAGTATTCTTTGGCAATAATTTTGAAGCCATTGAAATTATCAAATTTTCTCTTAAGTTCATTAAATATTTGTATAGTTTCATAAAATACAACTTTCTGGTAGCAAGAAGGGACTGCACTGGGTTGAAAAATGTTATTTGTCTAGTGTTTATCTCATGAATTTCATTGCTGTAAATGCGGCTCGATTGCATTCAACGAATTTTCTGATCAAGAATATATACATGCAGGTTAAGGTTAATATATTCAGTCTTCTATAAAGAGATCTGCTATAGGTGTTAAAATAATTCTTATAACCCTATTAGGAATGTTCGTTTATTTACTCTCTACTGAATTGCCCCAAAACAATGATCCATATTCCGTGATGTAGTTAAAATAGTGTGTTTATGGAACTCACATTTGCCAATGCTTGACTAGCATAACAGTCAAGTAAAGTAAGGATTTGATCTCAAATTTTGTAAAACACTAACAGTATTCACGACCGTTATCAATATATCTATACATATTATAATAAAGCCGTAAGCAAAAATTTTCTGGTAATTTTAGATCTTGAATTATTGGTACTAAGGTAACATAATAAGCTACGGTGATGCAAAAGATTGACTTTCAAATGTTTTATTCATAAGCAAGAGCGCGTCTGATAACTATTTACGCAAGACTGGCCAAACTGACTCTTATGAAACTTAAACTGCAACACACCAACGTACTTAGAAAATAGGTTCCCAATTCTAACTTTACCATGGATTAATTGCCCAAAAGGTCAAAATGTGCATTTCATTTGTAGTGTAATTACTTTTAAGATAAAGAATTGCTGTTCTGCAAATTTTGTTGCGCATAAAAGAATCAAGCATATTTGATTTCCTGTATAATCTATTTCATGTTTATTTTGCGAGTGGAAATTTTGGTCTCAGTTAATCCTGTATTTATTAGGCAAAGGAGAGAAATTGCAAAGATCTGAACTCGCACCTTCGATTCAAAGATGCTATGATCTGAAATTTCACTCCGTAGTTCCAAATGTCATCGATCAGCTTATCGATAGAAAATAGAAAATAGATATTGCGCATTGGGAATTCATTTGTTTCTGAGCAATATTTTTTTGCAGCTTGCAACTAGAGAGCTCTAGTGGCTCTTTTATGACGACCGCTTTAAGAAAGCTTCCCGTCGGTTGTGAACACTCCCATTTCAATGTATTGTGCGAGCGCGGCGGACAACAAAGGACGATCGGGGTTAAGCTGCTTCACCAGGTCGGCGAGCAAAGGCGCTCAAGGTCAGGCTGCCTCGCGTGACTGTGTGTGTACGTGGGTAACAACCATGAGCTTGGCGCTTAAGGGATTGCTGCAACTTTGGAGAGGTATTCAGCAGGTGGCGTGTTTGTGGAAGTTCCAGAAAGAATCGCGTGACATCATCCTTGCTATATAAGAAGGCGAGGCAACGAGTTAGGGGTGACGGTTGCAGTTTGTCAGTCGGTCAGTGCGAGACAGCTGTGAAAGATACTTTGCGTCGAAGTGAATAAGTTTTAACGAGTGTTGAGTGATTATATCGTCCAAGTTAGTGATAAGAGAGACAGAGAACCTGGGGAGAGACGGTGAAAGGAGTGAGTCAAGGCTATGAGAAGAAAACAGTATTGAGTTTTAATATCACGTGTGCAAAAGTTTATAAGAAAACTAAAGTGATAGAGAAGCAATTGACTTAACTTTTGTACTTCTATCACACTGGTGTCAGGAGAGGGATTCGTCGAATTACCGCTTTGCCACAGTATGTATTTTAACTTTCCCGTTCTGATTATCGTTACCTTTGCCTTAAGTTTTAAGTCCTTGAACCATACACTGGCTTCTCAGTCAGCAATCCAATTTCATGGAAGATGTTGAAAATAGTTTTATGACTGAAAGGCTCATTTGGGGAAGAAATGACAACGAGTGGAACTGAGTTTAACATAAACAAATCACGTTATTTTATCCCACAGTATGAGCATTTTGTGGGAAAACTCAGTAGATATGTGAAATGGTGTAGATTTCAGAAAACGCCTCACGAAGTTCTATCTTATCCAAACGAGATCTGACTTGAAAACCACGTAATCAACATTTGGATGAAAAACTCCCAGAAGGAGTTCCTGGTTCTTTTCAAGCCTACCGTCCACGTATTGGACTCTTTGTTTCTAACTGCCTGTGTCTGTGGTGTTAAAACATTGCACAAAAACAGTAATTAAACGCATGATGATTTTATTTCCTTGGATCAGTTTTAATCAGACTAAAGTCTAACACAAATGTTGCCGATGTTGTTGCAGTTTTTGTTGCAACAGCTGCGGAAGATCATCAATCAGTGCTGTGGCATGCAGGGTGCTGACAGTAAGTGAGCTTAAGGTGGTATTTCCAGCACCTCTAAGAAGGCTAATTGAGGACACCAACCTCCTAGATATCTACACGTTCTAATTGGTGATGCCCACTAAGGACCTGTCAATTTGTGTTGTCAGGAAAACATTCCTTAAAGGATAATTAATGATAAACAATAGTATCGTCCCTTCAACTTTGGTAATTAATACTGACCGTTTAAGGAGCCGAAATAATGAAGTAATTAATTTGTCATTACCGTAGTTTAAACAGATATAAGCATTATTAATTCAGCAGTACTGACGTTCGAATTTCGGAAAATCAACACTTAGGATGTTCTATTTGGAAATGAATAAAATATAAATTACATAATGCGAAAAAGCTGGGCTGCATTATGGTGAGCACTGGGAGGAAATTAAAGAGCCAGGTATCAACCTCGATGAAAAAGGACAAACGACTTAAAGATTGATTAAAATTATCAACGTGGAATGCACGGAACATCAACATACAGAACGAGTTATTCTGCAGATGGTTGGGAACGAAGAAAAAGTATTGTCACAATACCAGACGCAAACAAGAGCTAAGCGGAATTTCAAGTTTGAGGTTTCTGGGCTATTATTTTATTATTTTGTTATTTATCGACGCTATCAACTGCCAGGATCACTTCAGCGTCGCCGGTGTGCCGGAATTTCGTCCCGCAGGAGTTTTTACATGCTAGTAAATATACTGATATGGGGTTGTCGTTTTTAAGCACACTTTAAAACCATCGGTCTGGGCCGGGTTTGAACCCTCGGCCTGTTTCTAGGTTGCGTCGTCCGCCGTGATGCAGGAATAACAGGTTAGCCTCTGGTTCCAAAGGTCACGGGTTCGAATTTGGTGGAGGGCGTAAAAGTGATGCATTACTTTGGGCGTAAAATCCTTACCATGCTTCCTTCGAAAGGGAGGTAAAGCTGGTGGTCTCGTGTTGCAGATTTACGGCATGTAAAAGAACCTCAAGCCTCATAAAGAGGCCTCTGAGCAAAATTAAGAGGCCTTTTACGCCCAATATAGAATGCGACGGTGAGAACATAGCAGTTAAAGGGCGTCCATAAATAAAAAAAACTCAATTTTGAAAAAACTTTTGGGATATGCTTTTTGTATACAGATAGTAGCTCGCCTATTGAAACACTGCTTGTGAAATATCGATATCGAATTTTTGGACGGTATACAATAGTTCCTTTACTTACTGTACGTTGTATAGAAACTAAATAATGCTCAGACATAGGTTTTAGACCCTTACAGGTTCGAGTTTGTATTACACAGCATTTAATAAACAGTTACCATCACTGATGCACAAATTCTGTTTGCGCAAAAAAGCTTTTGCCTCAAGCCTAATATAACAACTTTATCGTCTAGCAATAAATCAGAAATATATTTGCGAACGGTGTAAACAAAATCGAAGAAAAATTCTCCAACAAGGAAGTCCGCAAAGTCAGTCTCCATGGCCGAAATGTACAAGGACTAATTTGAAATAAACTCTCTGTGGTCAAAGTAACTGGTCACAGAAACTTCAAAACTGGTTACCTGGACATGAGACGTGCACCGTGTTAGATCGTAAAACGCACCATTATGATTAATGTCATCCCATTAGTAACCATTTATTGGGTATTTTATTTTCTTTCCCGTAGTAAAGAAGACCGTTTTAATGCAGCCCGGCAGTTTACCACAAAAAAAATCTTGGGACCAAAAGTTGTTGAAGAACAATTTTCGTAGTAGCCTTCCGAAACAGAAACAATTATTCCTTTGAGCTGGAAGACAATTAAAACCTTCCTTCATAGCAATAAACTGTGAATAAAATGAGTTATATGAATTAGTTTTAAATATTTTGAAAACATTTCAGTTGTTTACTTTCTCTACCACGTTTAGTAAAGTAGAGGAAGTATGTAATCCATCCAAAAACACAATGACGAAATTTCACCGGAAATGAGGCCCCCTGAATCCAAAGAAAAGCATTTTTGCAAAAAGGTCCGTGTGTGTGTGTCTATGGACAGCATAACTCAAAACCGAAAAGTCGGTTAAAAATCAAAGTCGGTATTTGAGTCTAATGTCTTTCAAGGATCCAACACGAAGGTTTTGAAGAAAATTGCTCTACTCCGAACTACCCTTTACATAGCAAATGCTTCGAAAATTTTGATTTTGTTGAAAATGGCTAATGACTCATTCAAATCCCACATGATTGAGATATTTTGATGACAAATGAAATGTACGTCTTGAATTTTCTGGCTATAGCCTATGTAGTCCTACTTAAGTCTGGATGATTTTTGCATAACTGGTAAACCATAAGAGACGGACCAAATCTTACTATACAAAAAAAAAATCGGATATTCCTTGTTATTTGTGTAAGCTTTGGAGAACTTATACTTCTGTAAAATGGAACATCGCTATTAATTTTTTATATGTTAAGTGTGCAAAGAGAACTGAATTTGAAAGCTTTAAAAGATTTTACTATCACTCAGATCCTACTGTATTCTAATATTCCTCTTGTACCTACAAGGAAATAAGTAATAAGGTAATTTCTGCAAATGTTTATCTCAACAGGAAGCTATAGGAATAAGAGTTTGTAAGAATGGTTGGTACAAGAGTAGAGAAAGTCATGTCAGTGCAACACATCAGATTTCTTCCATAGGAAATAACTTTTAATGTTGCAAGAATTATCAAAATCACACTAGTAGCGATCTTTTGTTTATAAGCAGACTGTACACTTTTCCCAAAGCCATCACATCCCTACACCAAATATTACTGAACGTTATGGATTGGTCCCCAATTATCGCAGGGTGAGCCGTAGAACAGAGGGTTGAAACACGTATCGATTATTGATACAAAAAACACCTTTACAATAATTCACCACAACCTCCTACAACTCCCGAGGGTTCCAGTCTGACCTCCACCCACCCCCAAACGTGGCTTCTTCCACAGTGGACTCCTTAATGCTGGACAGATGCAAATTACAGGCTGTCAGCGCCGCGGTGGTGGCATATAACAACCAAAAAATGCTAAAGCAGGGGATATTAAAGTAGAGCTCTGGTGTGAAGCAGATGAAAGTGTGGGAGGGGCAGCAAGGCTACAGGAATAATTGCCACGTTTTTCAACTGGAGCGCTCCGAGCGTCAGTTGCTGAAGTATCTTCGTCAAAGAGATGGACGAGCGGAACGGCGGTTCTGGCTGGGTGGAGCAGTCAACCTGGGCAGTCTACTGGAAAACAATTTGGAGGTAGTACTGGGTGAGGTAATAGAAACTGGCCTTCCTAACTTCATATACAACAAGAAAACACAGAAACAAAAACAGGAAAGTTCAATCACACCTAATAAAAATCTGATGTGTTGCACTCACATAAACATTTGCACAAACTATCTTATTGCTTATTTCCTTATAGCTGCAAGGAAAATATCAGAATACAGTAGGCTTTGTGCGATAGTCAAATGTTTCAAAGCTTTGAGACTGTCCTGTCTTTGCACGCTTAACATAAAAAAATGAACAGCGATGATCCATTTCACGAAAGTTCTAAGATTTTCGAAACTTACACACATAATAAGGAGTATCTCCGAAATGGTTCACTCTACAAGAAAATTTATTTAGACATAAGTTGTGTATTTTAGCAAGGTCTACATTGTTTGTAGACTACAATTTGGTCTATCTCTAACGGTTTACCAGTTATGCAAAAGTCGTCCAGAGTAAATACGACTACGGGGGCTATAGCCAGAAAATTCAAGATATACATTTCATTTGTCATCAAAATATCTCAAGCATATGACATTTTAATCGAAATCGTCAGTCATTTTCAAGAAAATCAAAATTTTCGAAAAATTTTCCATGTAAAGTGTAGTTTAGAGTGGGGCTATTTTCTTCAAAATCTTCGCGTCGGATCCTTGAAAGACATTAAACTTAAATACCAACTTTGGTTTTTAACCGACTTTTCCTTTTTGAGTTATGCTGTCCACAGACTGACACATAGATACACACACGGACCTTTTTCTAAAAATGCTTTTTTTTTTGGATTCAGGGGGCCTCAAAACATATTTCCGGTGAAATCTCGACATCTAATTTTTGGGTGGAATACAATACTTCCCCTACTTACCAGTAGAGAAAGCAACAGGCGAAAAAATAATTCGTGCACTGACCTAAGTCTCTCTACTTACCCTTGCACAAAATATTCCTAAAATTCTTATTCTGTCTACTTTATATTCATCAAGATAAACGTTTAAAAATGCTTTTGTTTAGTTACAATGGCACAATAGGTTCAAGGAATATTCACATATACTCGTAGTGAATATCGACAAACATTAACATATAAGCTAACCATTGGCAGGTATATACCTGTGAAACACTAGAAATAACATAGCTAATGCGTAAGTTTTACTAGTTTTGCCCAGCTTTCATGGACAAAGAAGTAACACTTGACGCGCTCGTATGCAATGCATGCCGGCTTAGCAGCACTCGCGTATTAACCAGTTGCTATACAGGACCTGACGTAATACACAGAAACTTTAGCACACTCGGAGTGTGTTTCAGTGGGTACATACTCTCCCCTTCGGGATACAGGCACACCAGACTTTTCCCTCCACCTCAAATCTTTTAAGAGCTGGTTACTATGTGGTAGATTTGAATTCCAGTCTCTTTGCATTTCAGTACGTACACATATGAATATCGACTTCCCATTTGACAGAAGTGTAGATACTGGAAAATTCAAACAAATAAAAAGTAAGATTTTGTCTATCTCTTACAGTTTAACAGATATGTAAAAGTCAGCCAGACTGCAGAGGACTTCCAAGAACACTCACAGAAAAGTTATATTTGTAACAGATATTTTAATCAAAATTGTTCTAGGTTTTTTGAGAAAATTAACAATGTTTAATTATTATTATTTCTATTGTCATTATCGCATGATTATCATCACCATCAGTATCACCATCATCATCAGCATCATCATTAACCTGTTGATTGAAATTGCTTCTAAAGATGAGATGTAGAGTTCGTGTTGGTAATTAAGACATCGTGGTCGATAATTTCTAGAAGCATGCTCTGTTTTAACAAGAGACCCTTTAGGCTCCTTTCCGCTGTTCTCTCGCACCTTGCAACCTGTTAGAGTTGTTATTTACAGTTCTTTCTTGAACGCTGTACTTCTGGTTGAAATATTAGCCTAAAACTCAACAGTGTAAACACCAAGAAAGGAGTTGTCTCTGATTTACGTTGAACACCCGAAGAAGCCGCTCGTGTTCATTGCATGTTATGGTAACAAACCTCAACCGCATTTAGCTTAGCTAACTTGACCGTAAGCAGCAATTGCCCATTCTGGGATGGCCCCTACGAATGGTATATCACCAACTTGACAACCTTAATCGTTACGTTAAAATAAACAACGACGGTTGCTGGCACGCTCCAACTACAACTGGCGATGCATCTTCCACGTGATTTATGCACCTGGCCATATTCATTTCCAGACACCACCATTTGGAAACTTAACAAAAACAGCCTATCTGATGCTTGTATAAAACGTACAGTCTATGCAAACAAATTGGAGTCGCTTTATTGGATCAAAATAACACGACACCCTATATTTCTGGATTTATAATAAACCATAGCATGAAAATGTTACAACGTGAGAGAATTGGGTATCCATTCAACAAACTATACTTAAAGATTCTTTTTATGTAAGTCGCCTTCATCAAAATAAACATTTGTAGAAGTTTTATTACAAATTTCCTTATACGTATGTAGATCATGTCCCAGACTTGCAGAGGTCTTAGCGGATGACAAAACAGTGGTTGATAGTTTTTAGTTTTTTAGTGGAGTGCAATATCAATTTGAGGATTTAAAATTTTAGTTCTGTTTATGCTTTTGGACGTATTTATCACCTTGTTTCATATCTGGCTATTGCCACTGTTTACTTTTTGTGTATATTTTTCTTGTTGCGAGTATTTTTATTTTTGAGCGAAATTTATATCTGGCTATTGCCATGAATCTTCAGGTCATCAGCGCCCTTAGACCAAACCAAACCAGAGATCATGCCCCACCTCCAGTACTGTACCCCACTAATGACGCCCGAGATGCAGGGGTCGGGCGGTAGGTCTTCGTCGGGATAGCCTACTGTGCCACTGGGTTACGATTCTTTTTTGTTCCTGTAGATTTAATGCTTCCCTTTAAATAGTTATGTCATATTGGGCGATGAATGAAATAGCTGAAGTCAAATGACCCTGGGTCGTATATATTTATTAATATGCTCCAGCAAGGTAGGTAGCTCCGTGGTAACGTGTGAGCTTCGTATTCGAATTCGGGTCAAGGTTGTAGATGGTGGATAAACAGCTCGTTGTAATGCGTTTTGTGACGAGAAACATATTCCTCGACCACCTTCTAGTAAGTGTATGGTTAAGCGAACAACAGTGGGGTGTCTTTCATAAATGGTAAAATAAAAAATGCGCCAAGTTGCTTCATTACTGCTAACATATGGGCCCATTTGGTACTGGGTAACTTCGTCAGTGGAACTCTGCACCAACTCCAATCATATGGTTACATCAGTAAGTAAATGAATCTAAAGTCGATTTTAGGGTGTCTGAGATCGATTCACTTAATCGATTCATTGCTCAAATCCATCTTTAGAAGATCAAAATATTATTCGATTAATCTATCTCAATTTGAAAGGGGAAAACAACAATGTAGATTTTTACATTTTTTCGTGAAATATTTTTCCATTTTTCTCTTCATAAAAACTTCTCTCGGGCCTTAGCAAATTTTTGAGAAAAAAGTTAGCAAGATTGGTCCAACCATTCTCGACTTTTGAACTTAGCAACACATTCAGCCATTCATTTTTACTTTCTCTACTATGTATAGGTAGGAAAGTAGAGGAAGTATTGTATTCCACCCAAAAATTTGATGTCGAGATTTCACCGGAACTGTATGTTTTGAGGCCCCCTGAATGCAGAGAAAGCAATTTTAGAAAAATGTCCGTGTGTGTGTCTGTCTGTGGACAGCATAACTCAAAAACGAAAAGTCGGTTAAAAGGTAAAGATGGTATTTAAGTTTAATGTCTTAAGGATGTAACAGGAAGATCTTGAAGAAAATTGTTCCACCTTAAACTACCCTTTGCTTGTAAAATGTTTTCGAAAACTTTGATTTTATTGAAAAGGCTCTAATGATTTTGATTAAAACGCCATATATTTGAGATATTTTTATGACAAATGAAATGTGTATCTTGAATTTTCTGGATATAGGCCATGGAGAACTTTTTAGTCTGGATGACTTTTGCGTAACTGGTAAACCGTAAGAGATAGTCAAAATCTTACTCTACAAAAATGTAGATCTTGCCAAAGCACAGAATTTATGTCTGAATACATTTTTTGTAGAGTGAGCCATTTCGGAGATATTCCTTGTTATTTGTGTCAGTTTCGCAACGCCGTTGTTCATTTTTTATATGTTAAGCGTTCAAAGAGAACGGAAATCTCAAAGCCTTAAAAGAATTGACTGTTGCTCAAAGTCTACTGCATTCTAATATTCCTCTTGCGCCTACAAGGAAATAAGCAATAAGATAATTTCTGCAAATGTTTATCTCAAGTAACACAAAGGAGATATAGGAATAAGAGTTTGTAAAAATGGTTAGTACAAGAGTAAAGTAAGTCATGTGAGTGCAACACATCTGAGTTTATAGATTATATCAATAATTAGAGTGGTTTATTGAACGCACGTAAAGCAAGCTGCTAAATTGACCGTGGAACTCTACTGTGCAAGAATACGGGAGCATCAAACCGCGCCAGCCAATGAGATTCATGTCCGGCACGTGTTTCTGCTTACGTCTAGTGTATGTTTACAGTAGGTAGATTACAGGAATTACGTAAGTGACTCAGTAGGATGCGCACCAAGGACTCTATGATGGAATCTAGCGCATCGCAGGAACGTTCGTTCACCTGCAGTACACAGATGGCTAAAGGGTTGCATACCTTCCTTAATAAGATACCAAAACGAATCTTAACAAAAATTGTCACTACACTTCATTCTCTCCAGCGCCCAAACGATGTATTTCCGGAGAGGGTTTCCTATTTGAAAACCGATCAGTTTGCCATCCCGCACAACATACTAAGCGTTATGGGTGTCTCTTTTTGGGACACTCAGTATATATGAATGCCCATATATGTATGTAAGGGCTAATCTCCCAAATCCCTTGACCGACCACCCCCAAATTAGTTGTGTATGTATTTCTTCATGGAGAAGGTTTGCATGCTATCCGTTTTACTATGCAATGTACTACATTCACATGTTTTTCTCTACTTGGTTTTCTTTTACGTAAAGGATTCACATATCCTTCTCTACTCGCCCTTCAACAAACAATTAGAACAATTTTCTATGTTTGCAACATAAACAAAATATTTTACACTCACATGGCTCTATTTGCTTTTCTTTTACATAACATATGTATATGTCTTTCTCTACTCGCTCTTCTACAAACAATTCATGCAATTTTCTATATGTTTGAAATAGAAGTGCAACATATTACATTGACACTTCTCTGTGCTCACCGCTCTTTTTACTTTCTCTACTGGTAAATAGGGGAAGTATTGCATTTCACCCAGAAATTCGATGTCGAGATTTCACCGGAAATATGTTTTGAGGATCCCTGAATTTAAAAAAAGATCCGTGCGTGTGTGTGTCTGTGTGTCTGCGCACAGCATAACTCAAAAACGGAAAGTCGGTTAAAACCAAAGTTGCTATTTGAGTTTAATGTCATTCAAGAATGCCACACAAAGATTTTGAAGAAAATAGCCCCACCCTAAACTACCCTTTACGTGGAACATTTTTCGAAAATTTTGATTTTCTTGAAAATGGCTCTAACGATTTTTATTAAAATGTTTGAGATATTTTGATGACAAATGAAATGTATATCTTGAATTTTCTGGCTATAGCCTCTGTAGTCGTATTTACTCTGGACGACTTTTGCATAACTGGTAAACCGTTAGAGATAGACAAAATCATACTATACAAGAAATATAGATCTTGCTAAAATACACAATTTATGTCTCAGTAAATTTTCTTGTAGGGTGAACCATTTCGGAGATATTCCTTATGTGTGAGTTTCTGAAAAGTTAAAACTTCCGTGAAATGGAACATCGTTGTTTATTTTTTATGTTATGTGTGAAAAGAGAATGGAATCTCAAAGCTTTAAAACATTTGACTCGCACAAAGCCTGCTGTATTCTAATATTCCCCTTGCACCTACAAGGAAATAAGCAATAAGATAATTTGTACAAATGTTTATTTCAACTAACACGAAGGAGAGTGAGTGAATATGTAGGGTTTAACGGCCCGTCGATAACGAGCTCATTTGGACCAACACGAAGAAGATATAGGAATAAGGGTTTGTAAGAATGGTTAGTACGAGAGTAGAGAAAGTTATGTGAGTGCAACATATCATTCTTCCTTCTCCATTCACCTTTCTTCCTGTAATATTCGTTATCTTACAGTGCTTTCCCCCTAGTTTTTATTTGTTTATTTACTTATTTACCTATTCATTTATTTATTCATTCATTTATTCACTTATTTATTTCGTTACTTTGTTTATTCTCTGTTCTTTATGGTATCCTAAGAGTTTGGGTCTTTGTTTAACCGTATTAAGTAATATTTCTTTTTCAAACAGGGATAAATCATTAAACCACGGGAAACGCCGGGTATTTCAAGAAGTTAGTATCTAAAACATCTTATGTAGGTTGCTCACCCGAGATGCACTTTTAGACTCTCCAAGATTATTGAGAAGACACGCTAACCGCTATCTAATGGTAATGGCGGTATATCTTAGGAAAAAAATGGTAGCCAGCAATTATTTTCAGTGCAACCCCGAATGTTTAATGAACTTCTAAGAAACCCTCCTGCCGAGTTGGTACATTTTAACACGCAAACTTCAACAACCGGGAGCGAAAATATTTATTAAATAACAACTTCGCTTTTAGAAGTTTCTAAGTGATTCCTCTCATTTAGAATTCAGCTAGTAGAAAAAGCAACAGCACGAGGAGCACATGAGATAGTTGCAGCTGCTTCAAAGTAGTACAGGTGTTCTTTAACTCCCACTACTGGACATTCAACAAAAACATCGTATGTTGCGGAGAAAATGAGTAAAAGCAGATAAAATAATGATTCATGTGAAGCACCGACTCCTAACAGAGAACATAAATATCATGTGTGTTGTAAAGAAATAGTTAACATTATTTTGTAATTTTCGCTCTCGTGCCGCTCTGGAAGAAATTATAGAGCAATTAAAATGTATGACCTTGCTGAAGTCTTCCAGGTTTCAAGTTAAGGGTAAAGGTAAACAAAAAGGGTAGAATAAATGTCCTATTATTTGCGGCCGGTATCCTACTCGTGGTAAAGGGATCTCCAAATGCTAACACACAAGTCCCAAATGGTGGCCAATAAATACCGTGCGTTCTAAGACCGGCCGAACCGCTCCGCTGCGGCAGAGGGCTGGGCGAAGACCGCCGCGCACTCCGCCAGAGTTACGCGTAAAGGACCGGCACTGGAAAGTAACATTAACTACTGTACTAACTTGATTAGGCTTACCTGCATCACAACAGATGTTGAAATTGATGACCTTCAACGCAAACACATTCCCTATATCTCCGAAAACTATTCTAGTGTAGTCGCAAACGTTCATGTTGACCGATTGCCTGTGTTTCGTGCTTTTGTCCTTCAGTTGTTTTGATTTGCACGGGTTTAATGCGCACACTTTATTCTTTAACGTTCCCCATAAATAAAAATCTGGTGTCTTGCACTCACAGGACTTTCTCTGCTCTTGTACTACCCATTCTTACAAACTCTTATTCCTAGGTATATGTTCTTCGTGTTAGTTAATTTCATTTGTCATCAAAATATCTCAAACATGACATTTTAATCAAAATCGTTACAGCCATTTTCAAGAAAATTAAAATTTTCGAAAAATGTTCCATGTAAAGCGTAATTTAGGGTGGAACTATTTGCTTCAAAATCTTCGTGTAGCATCCTTGAAAGACATTAAACTTAAATGCCAACTTTGGTTTATAACGGACTTTTCGTTTTTAAGTTATGCTGTTCACAGATACCCAGACAAACACACAGACATACGGACGCATACACGGACCGTTTTCTAAACAATGCTTTTTTGGGATTCGGGGGGTCTCAAAACATATATTTCCGGTGAAATCTCGACATCAAACTTACCTGTAGAGAAAGTAAAAATCACTGAGACATTTAGCACAAGAGGTTAACGTTTCCAAGACGTCAGTTTTTGTAGCATATAAACTTCTGAGACTTAAAATTTCATGCTTTACAACCACAAGATCCTGTAAGTATAGTCAACTATTGCAACTGATTTTAGCAGTCCGTTCATAATGACGTGGACCTATCTTTAACGTTCTTCATTGATGAAGCGTGGTTTTATCTTCAAAGTCAGTGTTTACTCAGAATAATTGGTACTGGGCCACCGAAAATCACCATATTATTCGTGAAGTTCCTCACCATGCAACGAACAAGAAATGAAAGATTGTGTGACTGGTTCCAGTAGGATTCAGTTTTAGCACACACTGCTCGGAATTCTATGCATGAATTGCGAAGTGGGTATGGTGACAGAATGATTAGTCGATGACTTTGGTCACCTACACCCCTGACATTATTTTGCAAAGGATTACCACCGATGGCACTAAAATTTCTCGGCAATAGTATCATATTTTGCAATAAGCTGTGATACCTCAATATGCAAGTGCTGCATTTTCCATTTGCACCAGAATGTTGTGCAATAACATTTCGGGATGATTTGAACACACCTAGTACCTAATATTGGTGCTAGATTGCGCTAGTGTCAGTTGACTGTAAAGCAGATATAAATTACTTACTAATGTAACTCAAATTATTATGTTTGTAATATTCTAATCTACAATTTAAGACTTTAAGTGGCCTTAGCCAGTATAAGAACCGATGAGGGGTCCTTGACAAAAAAATTGCTGGGAACAACTACTCTAAAGCACGAGCAAACGAGACACATGACAACTAAACAGTGGTTATCTTCCCTGCAACTGATTCAAATGTATATTTGTTGTAAATATCAAAAAAATTGTAATCCAATGATAAATTAAGTCTGTACGCTGGGCCCCATGTACCAGCACCAGACAAAATTCTTTTAATAAAATAATCTGAATCTGAAAACAATGGGCCTACGCAACAACCACTCTCCGCCTCGCAGACCTTCACCGTCACACACCAACATACCACGACCAACCGCCAAACCGCCGACCAACATGACGCTGCAGACAGTCAACTACTTACCGCTGTACTCCACAACACCGCCGCACTGCAGAAGATACAAGACACACTTCAGACTCTCACCGACCGGATTGCAGCATGGGAGACAGCCCTGACTCGTGCTCTCGAGGACGTTAAGGATGTCACCCATAATCTGCAAACAACGCTACCTGCCACAGTCCATCAAGACATCAATAGCCTCCGTGACTACTTCAACAAGCTACTGGAGAAAGTGATTAATTATACCAGCGACTCACGCATTCAGAAGGTCCATAAGACATTGGAAGAGATTCTACAAGGACACACATTATCACTACAGGACTCACTTAATCAGATTTTGAATCGACTGACACTCCCCAGACCTCCAGTCGGTCCTCCACCCGGCCCTTCAGTACGACCCTACCCACTCGGTCCTCCACCCGGTCCTTCAGCACGACCCCACTTTACCCCAAACCGCAGGTCAGTGTCAGGGCAACGCCATGATACTTGACCTGCCTAAGCCAACGACCCGACTTTAACATTACCCACAATCATCCGGTTTGCTTCGGCGGTACCGGACTAACACCACCACTGTAAAGATTAAAAATAAACAGAGTCACCACAGAAGTAAATTAGTTAAGTTTAAAATAAAAAAAAAAAAAAAAAAAAATTAAAAAAAAAAAAACCTCTTAAAAAAAAAAAAAAAAAAAAAAAACAAAAACAATGGTTAATACTTAGGTGTCACCTTGGACCGAACAATGTGTTGGTCCACCCACATAAAAAATAGCGCCAATAAAGGCAGACAGCGGCTAAAGCTGTGCGCCCCCATCTTCCGTAGTAAACAGTTGCGACTAAAGTCAAAACTTATACTATATAGGTCATTTATTCTCTCGGTGGTCCTGTATGCATGTGTGGCCTGGGCTAATGCCTCCAAAACTGCCCTCAAACAACTCCAAACCCTCCAAAACCTCTCCCTCAGAAAAATCCTCTCTGCTCCACTCCTCACCACCACCCAAACTCTTCACCTCGAAACTCATATCCCGTTCATCCCGGAGGCAATAGACAAAAGAGCAATGGCGGCATGGACGCGCATTAGGAACCACGAAAATGACGTGATCGCTAACATCGGCAAAGGCGAGCCGAAGCACCGCAAACATACTAGGATAAAAATGTTCTAGAAGCGGCTCGGCTCGCCGACTAATGCGCGTCCACGTCCACGCAACCTCGTCCCTAAGCCACATACATGTTCCGGCAGAGGCCCTCGCCTCGGAAAATATTCAGGAGCTGCCACCGCGGGACAGTGTATATAGTGTCAAAACTGTAAATAGTGTAGTGCGCTGGGACGCATATTTCTGGTGTGCCCAGTGAAGATGTGTGTGTATGTGTGTACGAGTGTGTGTGTGGGTGAATGCGTGCGTGTATGTGTCTGTATATAATTTGTAAATATGTACATATGTATATATAACCCAAAGACGAAACAGACAAAAGACAAAAGAAAACTATTCTCGGTGACCTACAGATGGTCACCGTATGGGTTTTTGTATATAGCGAAAACTGTAAATATGAACAAAGTCAACTGTAAATCAATGTAAATATAGCCTGTAAGCCGGGCCCACTGTACCGGCACCAGGCCAATACTTTTAAAATAAACTAAACTAAACTAAAACAATGGTTTCCCAAGGAACATAATGTAAGCACTAATAAATGCCACATCCTAGCCTTACTAAATCATCTAAAAAGAAGATCATACGGTTGCTCGCTCTAATTACCTAGTTGTCGACGGGCCCTTAAACCCTATACACCCTTTGTATTCTATACTTCTGTAACGTTACATTTAATTCGAATCTGGCTTTTGCTTCCCAAGAAAAAATTATGTTACGTTCACAATTTTCTCAACCCATCCTTCCAGAGATCATTGTTGAAACTAATTATTCTTCAGGGGGGCCTCTTCCCGCTTCCCGCGCAATCGCCCTTCCTAGAGCGGTCTGCTGATGACGTCACACGGGAGTCTCGCAGTACCGATATGCACACGTGCAGCTTACATTTTACGATATAATTCAAATCCCATTGTACTATCTAGGTATCTCTACTCTACTTTCCTTGTTTTCTGACATGAAATGTCAACGCAGGCGTTTTAATTGAACAAAACAAAGCTCTCATTGTGTTATATTTTGTAAAACAGAAATGAAAATTATCTGTAGGTGGAAGGAACAACCGTGTGCCACATAATCGTGCAATTATTACTTTGTTAAGAGCTTTCAACACGCTTTTTTCACTTTCTTTAGGATTAAGGTTATATTTGCAACGCAGCCCTTACTAAAAGGCCTTTTAATAATGTAATAAACGAAAACAGAATGTGACACTGACATTCTTTCCCTATTAAGACAGTATTTTATTGACTGAGCTGTTCTTCTAAGAATAGATGTGTGGCCACTCTTTTTCAGCAATATGAAAATGCAGTGCAGAGGAAAATGAAATAAATAACACAATTACGAGAGCTATCATTTTTGAAAATACCAAAAACGGAGAGAGAGAGAGGGGGGGGGAGAAGTTTTGTCTATCGCTTTCACCTATGAATCCTTTATAATGTATAATGAAATTTTATCTATGTTAACATGAATATATAGAAGGATAAGCCTTGGTAAGAATACTTTGCGCAAGAGTGAGCAAAGAAAATAATTTGTATATAGCACATCAGATTTTTATCATGGATATATATGCTGTGCATATTTTAATACATTAAACAACTATAAATAATTTTAGTTATACATACTGCGCGTTTTCATAGATGACCTCAGTGATCAAAACTAGAGAAAATCTTATTTGAGGCTATAAAATAATGTGATTAATTGCAAATTACGTTTATTTGTGAAATATCATCAAAGTATTGTATAATTGCAAGGTAATTCCAGCATCTTGCTCCTTTTCTTTAAAATGGGAAAGAAAATATTGTCCGTATTTCCCGAATGTGAAAGAAGCACTGCGTTGTTGTTGTAGTGTTTAACGCCCGCTTTTACTACTACGGCACCGCAGGCGGTGACACTGATGATACATGAAGATGGAGCACCGGTGGAATGAGATGGCGGGGGAAACCGGAGTACCCGGAGAAAACCCGCCCTGACGCCGCTTCGTCCACCAGGAATACCACATGCGGGTTCCTGGGATCGAACCCGGGCCGCCTAGGTGGTAGGCGAGCGCGCTAACCGCTCGGCCACGGCGCCGCCGAGAAGAAGCACTGCATAGCTATACAGGAAGGGTCATCAGCCTTTCGTTCATGTTATACCTGAATTTCAGTACGGTTTGGGATAAGGCGGTGCACACCCTTTGGCAAAACAAAGGTCATTGTATTTCGCTTCCTTTTATCTTTCTGTTTATCTTAAAAGGGTTGGAGTCTTTCTGTCTGAGCCCGGGCGCATTTAAAATGGCACGAAGTAGCATAATAAAACGTGCCGAATTGCCCTATGAGATGCATTTTGTGGTACGTGTTAACGCACTAATTTCTAAGACAGAAAATTTCGTATTTTCTGGAAAACACATCTTGAAGTCACGCCTATGCAATTATTTCGACAAATCACAGAACAATATTTTAAATAATATCTTTATGTGATTCACTATACTGACCAATCAGGTGCCCCAATTTCGCCTACTGCTTCTTACAGGCAACAACAAAGTTCCAATTTCCGATGGAGCATCAGTGGAGGCGATTAATCAGACAAACCAGTCTAAACAAGACTTCGATTGTGACACTCAGTTCTTAGATTTCATTTCTACCGAGCTGTGCATGGACGTTGCTAAAGAAATTTCGGCACCCACTGAATATGAGGAGGCAATACTACTAGAAGATACGAGTATAAGCGATACTTCTGAAATGAAAGATTTTAACACAGACGCTATAAAGTATCTTGCGGGTTACATTGCATACAAATTCCGGCCTTTTGACAGTACTTTGGGAAGCAAAGACAGTGACTATAATTTGCCAAAACAAGTGCCACAGGACTGGATTACAGTTATTTCAAAGGGCGAACTTGTTCGGCCGACTGAACGATGGTACCAAAAAGTGAAGGAATTTGAAGTTATATTTGCGGGATTCCATGGCTTTAACGTTTCAAAATGTGTTGGAGTGATGAAAGCGCTTACTGGCATGATTTGCTCTAAATTTCCTGAATTGGATGAAAGAATTGTTTCACTATACGTCAGGACCCGCACTTTCATTAGGATACGGCATTTAAATAACAAACTAAAAGCTGTAAGTATGACAAAAACGAACGCGAGGAAGCGTCAGCAGTGGGCGTCAGCTACTTCTGCAACAACATGACCAAATGAGTCTACTTTTAAGATCAAACAATAATTTGTTACTTATTATTTTGATTGTAGTTTCGGTGGCGGTGGTAAAATTGGTTTGTAATTAGTAGAATGGGTTGGTGAACGTTTCTAATGTGTTTTCAGTTAAGGTATCTTTTCTATCACACATCACTGTATTTTTCTACACTTTATTAATTATTGCTTAAGTGTTTACGCACTGGAACTATCAGTCAATGCTTTAAATGGTATATGTCGAAACGGGTTTGAAGCGCTCACTTTCTATTGCCGTCTGAACTGCGCGCGCTCTCAGACCTCCGTGTGACGTATCTTGCCGGCAACCAATGGCAGCAATTGTGCCGGAGTGGCCTACCTTCTTTCTCTAGTTACCTTGTTATTCTTCTGTCTACGTGAGTTAAAGATAAAATTTTCTAGAAGTGTTTTTACTTCATATGCCCTTGAAGTACAAGGGAGCAAGGGACCACAGAAATATTAAGCGATAATTAAGTGCTTTATAAGCTAGTCTCTCTGTGTTGGCTTTGAAATTTCGTTCCTCTCATTATCAGAAGAAAAAATGTAATGGAGACTTTCCCTTTGTGAAAATTGTATTGCAAAAGGTAAACTAATAATTTCTCAACAATGGTTAATTACACATAAAAATATATTTCACATAAATTGTACGCTTTAATAAGGTCTACATATAGTAGAATAAATTACCGTTTGCCAGTTATGCGAAGACCATTAGGAATGAAAGCTTCAGAAGGTTTCCCAGAAAACTCGGTTTACATAAAATATCTTAAATATACGCTATGTTAATTAAAATCGCTTGAGCCATTTTTAAGGAAATCAAAACGTTCAAAAACTTTCTTTTACTGTGTCTCAAGACGTGCACAGTGATTCACAGTGAAATCTTGACATTGCATTTTCGGGTACAATGCAATACTTCCCGTACTAAACTACACGTAACAGAGAAAGTACATAAGGGAATTGTGATCTAAGTAAATGGCCTACATGAAGATAATTATTCGGTTTGCAGCTTGCGACAGCAGTTAGGAAATAAAGTATTCCAGAGGAAATTCTTCCTCATGGTGCATAAATATGCAGAGAAAGTTTAAGTACGCAGTTACGAAATACCCCACACTAAAAATTGACAGCCGTGAACAAACAGATGAAGATCAGACATGCTCTTCTTGCGTGAGACACGAATAGGTAGAAAGAAGTTTTCATTACATTAGGTCATGACAAGTGGGAAACAAGTGGGAAATCCACAGACGTCTCCGCATTTTGGAGAGGCGTAGCAGATTGCTTCGGCACCAGAGAATTCATTTGCCCTGGAAGCATCACTTGACTTTTACTGAGCACTATAAATCACTTGATTTATTTTCAAATCTTTTTCACATGGGCTGGTATATGAATAGAGTGCATGGAATCGTGCCCATTCATGTAACAGTTACTTTATCCGCTACATACTGAATAGGATGGCTAAGACGGCGAAACGCCAAGGACATACGCTTCAACGACCATGGCTACGAGGACCGGCATTTGAGAGGTCGTGGGTTTGATTCTTGTGGCCGACCTTCCTGACCCATTGGTCTTTTCGGCGGTTTCTCCAGGTCCGTAGGCAAAGTTACATTTCCTCTCCTTTCATACTCCTTGCGAAATAAGGAAAACACCTGAACACGCCGTTTGGAAATGCTACTTCACAGCTAATACAAGGACCATGGCAGTATCATTTCTTTAAAACAGACAGATTGAAGAAATCCTGCGCAACAGACGCCTATGGACTTGACTAGACAGGCTTACCAACATGGTATCTCTAAGAGCCTATATGGCCTACAGGAGATGCAGAGTGGACTGATGCCAAACCTAGAAGAAGATTATGGGAATCCCGGCTTCAATTACCGATTATGACATCCAACACCGATTGAAAACCTGTTCATACATAGTACGTTAGACATAAGGATCACTTGTTGAACAAACTGAAATAAAGAAGCTCATTGTAAAAGTGTTGTAAAATTGAATAGTATAAACCAGGTCAAGATACTTATTTAAAATCATGTAACAAAGCAATGAAGGAAAGAAACCCTGGACTGTCAGAGCACTGTAAAATTGAATTAGACTAAAATTAGTTTAGTTAAAATATCAGCAGTTGCTGATTTTCTTGCCCTGAATAAATTTAGATCCGCAATCCCTCCCCCGAAATCTCGTGTCCCTCTCAAGTCATCTATCTCAATATTTTTAAGCAATGTAATTCCTTTTTCCAGTGTAACTTGTATAGATTTCTAAGCTACCAGCTGTTGTGGGTGTCTTGGCCCTGGGTGAACTCCGTCTGCCATTCTTTCTCCGAGTCTCGAGTTCCCCTCAGGTCCTCTCTCCGGGAATCTACGTTCATCCAATATATAAATATATAATTAAAGCAATTTTCAAGGTGTATGTAGAAAGGTGTCTTATCTACATATAAGATGTCATAATTGTGCTATTTTCTATAAATCTAGTTTGGTCATTTTTATCCTGACGATCCTGGTAAGGACATTATCATGACAAAGTCATTATATGATCGTCATTGGTTCTTGACAAATGTACAAATTTTCAATTCAATCAGGGGACTCTAAGTTGGTCAAAATTACGTTGAAAGATTCCGTTAAATACATTCATTACATTGCATCGCAACCCATCCCATTACATAGTATATGTACATATACACAGGTGAAGCCATTAAAAGCGTGTTAAAAAGCCATGTTAAAGTAATACCTCACATTAATGTGTTTTCACTTGTACAAAGCTAAAAAAATAATTATGTAAAGTTTGCGGACGGTTTCCTTACAGAGAAACAAGAAAGAAGGTTGAGGTAAATAAGGGTTACATTTCTTGCTTAGCGATGTTATTATTGAAAGCATTTTAAACTATAAAATGTCCAACATATGAAATAATATCTGATGCTTATGTTTTCCTTTTACATATAGTCACGTTGGCATTCTTCAAATTTTTGGACTAAGCATACACACAATTAGTTAAAAACTTTGTAAAAACCATTCACTAAAATGGGTAAAAGGGCAAAGCTGAAAAAGACATTAAAACTAAACAGTTAAAATATTAAAACGTAAAATACAAGAGCGAAAATGCAAAAACGAATTCTAAAAAGTTAAAAATCTCAAACAACTGAAAAACAAGCTATACTTGCTTCACATTGGACCTGGAAAAGTCATTCACTTCATTAATAAATTAATATTGCCAAAACGAACCACTTTCGAAAATTTGCACGTAAGGAGTAGTCTGGGATGGGGGGTTTCTGATTTACACTGTTCACAGGCACACACATATACCCAAACACACTTTTTCTAAAAATGGTTTTTTTATTCAGGGATTCTCAATACCTGTATTTCTGGTGAAATATGGGTATCGAAATTTTGAGTAGAATAAAATACTTTTATCTTACCCTATAGACTTCTGCATACATTTCATGTATGCTAGGAAACAAAGATGAGTCTTTATTTCATCGTGTACTTTATTTCATTGTAGCTCTATTTATTAAACACAGAAATAGAATGAACAAAATCAAACAAATTTTATTAAGTGGTTTTATTAAGTAGATTCTTCTATCTTATTGTAAGCAATACATCTTCGGAAATTTTAACTCCTTTGGCAGCTCTCCATTGTTTAAATAATGAAAATGCCTTGTCATATAAGCCCTTCGACTTGCCGGTTAACAAAGTAATACAGCTTTTTTAGCATAATCTGAGACTTCTTCGGGAAGATCCATTTTCATTCATTTATTAATTTATTTGGTGCAGTTTAAACAACCAGAATTAAAACTTTATTCCGGCGGGGTTACGTAGCAACGTACCAACAATGGAGTATCTCCGTCTCGACTATAATTCAATTCCTCGTAATGACAACAATAATAATATTAATAAAGTATAATATTGTTTCAGTTAATATAAGGCAAAACGTTGTATATTATACGTGGCTTATTAGAGAATTATTTGCGCGTGAGAAATTAGAAAACTTGGGCTTAGGCGCTCATGTATTATGTGCTGCTCAAAAGGTTAACCTGTGCTTTATCTTTGTTAACAGAAACCTCTCTGATAACACAAGGAAACCGCCGACGTTTTACATTCCACAGTGCACGTCACTTCAGCCAATCAATGCGTAGAAATCATACATGACAGATGTATTACAGCCACTTATAATATAACTATTTTTTACTTACTGTAAGTACATAGAAGTGAAAGTAAGAAAGCACAAGTTCATACTAAGCTTTTCTACATAACATCAAGAATGAATGTTAAAAAATCTGATGTGTTGCACTCACATGACTTTCTCTACTTTTGTACTAACCATTCTTACAAACTATTATTCCTATATCTTCTTCGTGTTAGTTAAAATAAACATTTGTACAAATTATCTTATTGCTTATTTCCTTGTAGGTGCAAGGGGAATATTGGAATACAGTAGGCTTTGTGCGATAGTCAAATCTTTTAAAGCTTTGAGATTCCGTTCTCTTTGTACACGTAACATATAAAAAAATGAACGATGACCCATTTCACGAAAGTTCCAAGTTTTCCGAAACTCACACACATAACAAGGAATATCTCCGAAATGGTTCACCCTACAAGAAAATTTATTGAGACATAAATTGTGTACTTTAGCAAGATCTACATTTTTTGTATAGTATAATTTGGTCTATCTCTAACGGTTTACTAGTTATGCAAAAGTCATCCAGAGTAAATACGACTACAGGGGCTATAGCCAGAAAATTCAAGATATACATTTCATTTGTCATAAAAATATCTCAAACATATGACATTTTAATCAAAATCGTTAGAGCCATTTTCAAGAAAATCAAAATTTTCGAAAAATGTTCCATGTAAAGTGTAGTTTAGGGTGGGGCTATTTTCTTCAAAATCTTCGTGTCACATCCTTGAACGACATTAAACTTAAATACCAACTTTGGTTTTTAACCGACTTTTCGTTTTTGAGACTGACAGACACACAGACACACACACGGACCTTTTTCTAAAAATGCTTTTTTTTGGATTCAGGGAGCCTCAAAACATGTATTTCCGGTGAAATCTCGACTTCGAATTTTTGGGTGGAATATAATACTTCCCCTACTTACCAGTAGAGAAAGTAAAAAGATCACTCTGTTTTTCACAAGTAATATAAAACGAATGACCGATAAATTCTCATGCGGAATGAGAGATTTGAGAAGCAAATATGAATTTAAATACTATATCGCTAAGGTTTGATCTAGAAAATGTAAAATTCTAGGATGAAAGCCTAAAATATAGTCATTAGTGTAGTTTGACTTACTCAGCACTGCCAAATGAGGAAAACGAAACGCAAGAATTACATACATTTCGACCTTCTCTTGTTATAACCTCAAATACATCGCACTTTATTTTTAGCATTAATTCTTCTTGAAAAGTACATTAAATATTAAAAGAACAATAGTTAAAGCACATTGTGAAACCGAAAAATAGTGCTATTTCTGTTGTAATGCCAAATAATTGCTTTTTAGAGATTTATGGGATACAATTGGCGACACTAGTGTTAATTTGTACAAAACGAAAGAATGACCAGGTGAATTTAGTGCCTTTAGGTATCAAATTGTCACAGCAATTTCACCGTGGTGTGTTAAGCATCATCAACAAGCATATCTTAGTGGATCCCTTTTGAAAGTATGGATAGAGAAACGTGAATTCACCCATCAGATTTCAGCTAGTTATCTGCTTAAGGTAACCCATCTGTGAAATTTGAAAAATTGCCATTTTTCGTCCAATTCTTCTCAAATTTTGGAGATAGGCTTGTTGCTCAGAGTTAAAACAATATTATGAGTTTGAACTTTATATCTTGAATAGTTTTTTTTCAAATTTCTTTTTTTTTTAATTTTTGTAAGCTTATGTGAAAAATGCTCATCGGTGCATACTTTTCAACAATGAACATTCCAACTTCTACAGCTAATCAATGGCATATAGTGCTACAACATTTGGCTGGTGTTTTTTTAATAATTTATTTTGTTTGGGCGAAAAAAAATTGAAAATTGCATAATCCAATTTCTGAGAATTTTACCAATTTTACACATTCCTTTTTTAAATAAAAACTTTAGTATTAAGGCACAGCAAAAATTTAGAGCCATGTTTTAATTCTTATACTTTGAACAAAGTGTGCACCAAGTTTCAAGAACGTATCTGCAAAACTATGCACCAAGGAGCATTTTGTACATAATCATGTGTCAGGAAATCATAAGAGGAGAAAAATGGAGTTAAAGTTTAGCAACTATATAATACAAATGTACTTGATTAAAACTGGCCTACACCATATGTGGGACCCTCAGAGGTCCTTTTAGCTGTTTTTCAAACTTCAGTCGCTTCTTAGCAGTTCTGTAGCCCCTTTTTGAATGCCTAGCACTACCCTTCAGACGACACTTATCCCTAATTTTACTTAATTTCTCCCCAATTTCATTGAAATTTCTACCCTGAACCTCATACTTTACATGCTTAAATCCCTCGGTGAAGTCATTTAAAGGGCGCAGATGAGTAAACAAAAGCATGAAAATGAAAGCCAAAGGTTTAAACTTATTTATGGTATAAAAAGCCAAAAATGAAAAATTGTCATTTTTGCCCATTTTTCACAGATGGGTTACCTTAAAATGCCTGAACCATTGTTTTAACGGACCTTGAAACGATCGTTTATTCTCTGTAGCACGCTCACAGAAGCGGGGGCTATTTCATGCATACACACTAAAAGAAACGTTTAGCGGCAAGTGTCTTTTTAGCTTTTAATTAGTAGAAATAGAGGCGCTTCCCGAAGAATTCGTATAAAAACTCCAGAATGAAGAATGAAGTATGTTGACCTTGGAGCGAGCAATAGGATCGGCTGTCATGCACGGTATGGTGCTGCCATCTCTGGACAGTGCTGCGAGTTACGTGGGTCACGTCTGACTGTTCCTGGTTCCTAGAGAGTGGCGCGTGTGTCGACAAGTAGCTAATACTTCCCCAAAAAGTTTATTTTCCATTCAATAGGGGCATTTGTGCTTACATAATAAAAGGGCTAGACTTTTACAAAGAGAGGAATTTACTGAAACAATGGAAACATAAAACACTTGCATAACTTCCTCTATTCATTAGCACTGTTACTTATAAAATCCGAGTCTTTCATTCACATGCATTTTTCTACTCACTCTTCTAAAGATTAATCCTACAAAGGCTTGCTCTCCTGTCCACTTATTCTTAATCGAGATACATTTTTACTAAGCCTTTGAAGTTTTATATTTTTTGCATAAGCACAAGCACCCCTCAAAAAAAAAAAAAAAAAAAAAAAAAAAAAAAAAAAAAAAGCAACTTCCACTACAAAAAATAAACGTTGAAGCCAATAACAATTTACTGAATATAATTATGTCACAAAACAATTTTTGAAAGACTCTGTGCGCTTTAATGAGATATAATACGTATTATACCGTTTCGGGAGTGTATGCGTGTACGTGTGCGTGCGCGTGTGTTTATCTGTTTATCATAATACAAAGGTCATTCATTAATGACTGTTGTTCTCAGAAACTTAAATACATAAGTATGTTTTAATAGTTTAAAATGTGCAGTATTTTAATTAATGTTATTAGAGCGGTTTTTGAGGAAGTAAAACCTATCGAAAAATTTTCCACGTGAAGCACAATCTCAGGTAAGATAATAAATATTTTTGGAACATCAATGGTGTTATTCGATTAACAGTGAGCTTCGAGTCTTTAGGGTTTTCGTGCATTAAATTCACATACACGCACATTTATATTCTCATTCATACTTCCAGACTCTGGGAAACATGGGAAATAATCTTAGCTAGAGAAAAATTCCAACCCCCCGATTCCCTCAGGAATCGAACCTGGAACCTCTTGCACTGTAAGCTGATGCTCTACCGACTGACTGCAAAAATAAAAATTTCGTGTCGTATCCTTGGAAGATGTTCAACTTAAACCAATTTTAAACTTGCGTTTAAGGCATGTTATTCACACATCACAGACCTCTCTCTGATTCTCTGTCTGTCTCTCTTACACCTTTTAATTCCTTTTTGGGTTTAGGAAGTCTCAAAAACATGTAGGTATTTGCTGCGAATCCTTGATATCAAATTTTTGGGCGCAATGCAATACTTCCTCTACTAAGTGGTTAAAAAACCTATCACGTGTTTCTCTTCAACAAAATACTCCTAAAAAGCCTGTTCTTGTATCCACTTCATGCTAACTAAGATAAATATTTGCAGAAATAGTTTTATTTAGTTAGTACGCAGTATATGGCTTTATTAGACATTTCCTCGTAGATGCAAGGAGAATAAGTAGATACAATTTTCCATAAAAACTCTCTGTATGACCACAACAACATTAATAGCCATTTTGCAGTTGAAAAAGTATAAAATCCTGACAGTTCACAAGAATATCTAAGAATATCTTGGAAATCAATTATACAAAGATATTTGACAATAAATGCGTCCTTTAAAAAAATTAGTTTTTGTGTGTGTGTGCGTGTGCGTAGGACTATTTCTTACAGTTTTTTATTGTTTACGTGTGATATAAACATTCAGACATTATAGCATATTCGCAAAAAATTCAGCACGCACTTATTTGTCATTAACATCTTTTAACTGTATAAAATTGTAATGAAAATTATTGAGTCATTTTTGAGAATACAATAAATATGGTAAAGCCTCTCATGCATAAGGTAGCTTAGGTAGGGTGGATTATGTTGTTCGGTTAGAGTGTTTTTCTACTTGGTAGATTAAGTAGGAAGGAAAGCGATCTTCTGGTACAGATATTTGCGTATAACTTATTGGAATATTATTGCATTACGCATTCTCCATGGTTACGTCTGAGATAGGGAAATTATATTAATAGAGAAAGTCTGCGAATGTAATACATTAGATTTTTAAGCGTGTGGTATTTGGTTCGCCTTAGTTCGTTTCAAATAGTTGTATTCCCGTCCGTTTAAAGCCAAGGAAGTGAAAGGGGAGTTTCAAGTGTTAAAACTTCACTGATTTTTCGAGAAAGTACACACTCATAGAAATCGTTCACAGTTTAACGTCTTATTACCCTACAATCACCGTATTACGCGAGCTAACACATTTGAATTTTTTAAAAATGGAGAAGCAACTGTAGGTATAATATACATACCTGGAGTTCAAAGGTATCCAGGTAACGAGTGAAAGTAATGCAACTCAGCGTTTATCTTCATTATTAATTATTCCACGATATCTAAGGTTTAGTAGTAATATGAAGATTTTAGTGCATTATATGAATATAAAATCATACAAGCTATAACTATTGATCTGTAAGTAGCAAATATTTTTGTAATAAGCTCTTAATAAACACAAACAACTTTGTGTTTTAAATGCAGTTATCAATTGACGCAAACGCTCCTCTCCTTCGAAGACGTCGCCTTTAAGATCTATAAGATCTCGTGTTTGGTGTCCGGACTAGCTCTAGCAAGAGGTCTTAATCTGCAGGGTGTGCGTGAGTTATGGCAGGAATGGAACCAAACGAAGAATTAACCAACATATCACTTTATTTGTAAATTTCCAGATTTGTAGAGAACTGCCGACGATATTTAAATAGAATGTAACTTTGTAATTTCAACAACAACGTTATAACACTTTAACTTTGTCACCCTTTAGCGACCGCTGAATTATGTTTACGCGCTAGCTTACGTACAGTTCCCAAGTTGCACGTGTACTCTCGGCTCGATTCAAGACGAGTGTGTCTTGCGTTGCATTTTGTTTTTGCGCGGGCAACAATAAGGACGCGATTTCCATTGGCTAATTTTAGAGCACGTCATGGTAAGATAGGAATCAGCCCGCTAAATCGTTACACGTGTTCGTTTCTCGTGCGCGTCAACAAAGCCTTATCACTCTTTTAAATCTGCCTAGGCTTCCATTCTTGAGACTTTAACATATTAGCTTTATTACGTCTTCCCCTTCACTATTGACTAGAATCTCCTTTTGTTTCTTTCCATTATCAACTATATATTGACATTATAATTTCGGTTTCATAATGTATAAATTATATTAGATTAGATTGAATTGCGTTCAGCCAGTTCACAAGTAGCCATAGAGGCCCGTGAACATTGAACATGTCAAAGGAAATTAACACTATAGCATAAAAATGCATTCTATACAGGCAGAAAAACAAAGCAAGCACAATTGAGAAACAATGTTTTCCCTGCAGTTGTAAGATTAACATAATGTATATTTAAAAAGAAAAATTTAAAGTTTGTTTTAAACTTTTACTAGGCTTTTCCTGCCATGTCCCGTTAGTTATATAATTAGCAATGAATGGCATAATTTGTCAGTTGTTCAATTCATATACATTTACGTAGCTATCAAGCAGCCATTAAATATAGTTGACAATGATTTGTCATTTAAGCAGCTTATAAAACATGCGCGCGCGCACACACGCACGCACGCACACACACACGCCAGCTAACTAGCTAAATAAATAAACACAAATAGACAGTTAAATAGATAAACAAATAAATAGATGGACGGAGGGATGGACGGACGGACGGACATACAAAAATAAATAAGTAAATAAAAATAAATATTTTTAGTGATGGTGCTGGAAATTGCCAGGATCATACTAGCGCCGCCTGTGTACGGAATTTTTTCCCTAGGAGCCAGTCAATCTACTTCATGGGATTGTCGCTTTTAAATACACTTAAAACATTAGTCTGGCCCGAGTTTGAGCCCAAATCGGGGTAGTAGGCCAGCGCCTAACCAACTGAGCCACCCAGATAGACGGGCGACGACGCCGGAAAAGAAAACTTCAGAAAGCCTCTACCGTCCAGCCGCAACACGCCGAGCACCGTCACCTGGTCCTTTAATCCTACAACAGATGATGAACATGGTGGCTATAGCAAACAGGTAAGCCGTGGTAGTAAAGGAAACACGCCAGCATTCGTGTAACCGATCCAGGGTAATCTCACACAAAACAAGCATCGGCGGCTACCGGAAATCAATCCCGGGACCCGAGTGCAAGTCTTGTACATTACAGTAGAGCTATCTCACTGGTTAAATTAGTAGTAAACTTCTGCACAACCTAAAAGCATGTGTACTATTTTTAGGCTATACAAAGGGCTATGACAAAGTTGTAGCTAACTTATTCTTAGTACGTGTTGGTGTGACGGTTTGAAGCAAAATATGACCTTGCTGCCTCACATAGTTTCACTGTTGTTGGTTGCCCTTTTGTCGTTGCAGCGATGAGTACTCTATCTCTGGGTGTGCGTGGGTGTTTCGAAAGGATGACACTGATTCCTAAATTAGCAGCTTTTTAATGAAGTATCATTTTTGAATTCCTTTCCTAGCAGTTGTTGCCGACCAATATATGGTGTTGTAGAAATAATTCAGCAATCCACACTAAATGTATATGCAAATAAACCTTTAAGGCACTTTCTCTTTACCCGTTGAATTTTAAATATTTTGATGTAACTACATCATACGCGTCCATCAGTTACGACTGACTGGCGAGTCGTTTGTTGCTGGAGTGAACAGAAAGTAAACCTTTTTGTTCGTTTTCTCCCTAATTTTATTAGTATTTATTTAAAATCATTACAATAATTATTAAATTCTTTATTAGCATTATCATACCATCACCACTATTATTAAATGCCCTATTTCCCTTTTATTCTGATTAATCTTTTTAAAGTAGCTATAAATTTCATTATCACAGTAAATTTTAGTATCAATGTTGACCGCCTAAACTTGTGGCAAACATTAGGAGTACAAAATATCTTTAAATTTGTTAAATTCAATTAAGACATTATACAGCAAAACGAAAGAAAATTGACAGGACTGAGGAAAGGTTGCGGATTGTCTACCATACTATTTTATCTATATATTAACAGAATAATCGAAGAGAGAAGCACCAGTAATCCCAAAGGACTCAGAATTAACAGAATCAAAATAATTAGCATTTTGTTTACAGACGAACACATATTGCTGGCGGAATATGAGATAATACAACCACGATAAAACCGAACAAAATAATAAAATGGTATTATATGCAAATTTCAAGTGAAAAAACTAAAACTATGGCTGTCTGGGGAAAAGAATAATTTAGAAGGCAAAATCAATAGAATAAGTGACAATATTCAGATATCTAGGAAACCATATCAGCCTTTGAAAGGAATGTGGAAATTGAAGAAAACATTGAAAAATATAATAACCTCAGTGGTTGCATAACAAGGTACTTTGGCAAGAATATGGGGGAGAAAATAACACTAAGAATCTATAGGATAATATCAAAACCACGTGTGAAACGTGGGTGAAAAATGGTGAAAAAATCAAGGGTGGATGCTGCACAGATGAGATTTTAAAAATAGGTATTGGGTGTAACAAGAGCAGATCGACTAAGAAGTGTAGACATAAGAGAACAACTGGGAGAACAGTATATAATAGAGGAAATACAGAAATATCAGCGACAGTGGAGAGATCAAAGAATGGGCTCTTCGAGGCAAGCACTACTTTACAAATTCCACGGACGAAGAACGTAAATAGAGTAGTTACAATTAACCTCTTAAAAGGACTGCTTCTTATGGAAGAAGACCTGCTGATTTTTTAGGCCAGTAACAAAACAATTTGTACACAGCCGGTTTTATGACCACTTTGACAGGGTGTATAAAATCACGACACCAGCGTCAAATTAGAGCAAACACTCCCATTGACAAGGCAAGGATCTAAATTCTGTTTTTTTTCGTAAGGACTACAAAATCTGAATTACATATCCAATGCCTGCTAGAGATTATTCAAACAACGGTTATTACTATACAAACCCAACATATGTTTTTTACTTTTGTTTTCCTGAGGAACTTTAATTTGCTTCAGTAATGTTCTTACTCCAGCACTCTAAGACACGGATCAAAACAGTTTTTTCCCCAAACATCAGCAATGAAGAGAAAAACAGTTGATGTTAGCACTGATGTAGGTCCAGGCATCTTCTTGCTTTTCGTTTTAGAACATGATCGCCTTCGCTTTCATTTTTTTCTGCCTCCTCCTTCCACTCTATTTCTTTATCTGTTCGAATCACCGATGATTTTCTCCAACAACCCCGTCTACAAATTGTAAAAGGGCGGTTCCCAGAATGAAGGAGGTAGGTCTAGTTAAAATTTTCTTTTGGGGTATTTAACCTCGTTAGATATCTCCGTAAAATAAAAACTGTACAAGAGGCTTGGGCTCTATTTTATTTATACATTTAGTAGCATCGTTGCTCCGATATTTTTTCTCCTCTGCACTTCTGGAGTGAGTAATGATGCAGGTGAAAAAGCAATAAGTATACGCTGCCATTGTGAAGTAAAATGCAAGGTATATTATTCGCCAGTCGGCGTTCATTTATTTCTGACTACAAGGTTTTGTCACTTCTTTTTGCTGCCCATTGTGTCAACATTGTCTAGTGACATGCCATAACATAATTAGCGACTGTAGGAATATTCTTGTTCGCCGATTTTATTAGCAAAGGTTATTTTCCACAACAAGTTTTATTTTGTAATAAACTGGTCGTAAAAGATGAAGTAAATAACGTATTGATGACCTAAGACCAAAGAACACAGATTTTTAACACTGAAGTAACTTGACGTGTTGCGAGTCTATATCCATTCGACAAGTCATCAAGATTTTCTTTTCCTTACTTTGTGTCAATCAAGATAGCTATGCGCGTGTGAATTGTTGCAGAATGTTACTTACGCATTTATCTTCATAGTATCCTGAAATAATAATAGATAAAATTGTTGAAACTATCAACTCAAAAGGGATATAAAAATTATCACGACATATGAAGCCATAAACATCCTAAAATGTAGGAAAGTGATACTAGTCTTATGCAGTTTAGTTGTAACCAGTACTTACAGGTATTTTATATCACAAACGGGTATGGCTTATAGGACCTGTTCTGTCCCCATATAATTTACGATTCTTACTGAAATTCCATCTCCTGTGCTTGTGTCCAGCAAGTTCGCCATTTGCTATTTTGGGGTTATAATTTGGACCCATTATTTTAAATCACTATCCTCGGCTGTGTTCTAAGAAGACTTGAGAAAGTTTACCCTGTTAAACAAATTCTCATTCTCATGATAGTCAAAGTACTCTAACAACATTCTCTACAGATAGTAGATAATAGTATATTATGTAACGAGACTATAATGGTAGTAATTAAGACGCGAGTATATATTAGGAAACGAGCGAAGCGAATTTCCTAATTCTCATACGAGCGTCTTAATTACCATTATAGTTAAGTTTCACACGACAATTTATGCTCGACCATATACCTAATTTTATAGTTGAAATATTGTAAAATATTCCACACTCAACAGGGTCAATGACCTACATATTGTATCAGCTGATATTTGGAATTCTGCGCAGGCTCTAAACATGGATTCGTTTCCAGCATGTCACTGCTGCATGTTGAAAATGACAACCTTGTAATGCTATGTAATATTGAAAAATAGAAGGTATATGTTGGTTTTCAGACGAAACTTTATTTCATGTATAAGTATTTATTTTACAATTAGTGAAATTAATTTGCGGGACTGTGCTTAGTGCAAAATTCTTGGAAGTTGATGGCAGGTCCACTAAAGAATCGCTATCAGACCTGTAATTAATAAATTTGAGTATTGTCGAGCATAAAATCAATAATGGTATCGGATAGCCTACTGTTCTTATTGCCCTAACATCCCACAACAGACTCAAAACCCGGAAGGTGCAGGGACATCTGTCGAAATGAAAAGGTTTATCTGTTAGCTAAAAGTGATGCTGAGATGTCTCATATTGGAGAGGAACCTGTGGCTGGAATCAGTACAAGTCTTAAATCACGGTTGCATCTGCACACATACTCGCAAATACAAATGCGAAAGGTGATTCAAACGACCGCCATTTGTCTGCCCGATAGACCATAACATACGACACAGATGCTATCAATAAACTCACACTACACGTTGAAAATATCGGCTTGTGTAAACCGCGCTGCAACACGACGTGGCTTAAAAACAATCTCTCCTAATGGCTGAATTATTTTTTCCGTGGCTACAGCGAACAATTCGTCAATGGGGGATTTTCTTGAAAATCTTAATGTTACATTTTTCGACGACACTGAAATTATCACGTTTGATATTTAGCTGAAAGTTTAGTAATATTTTATAAAAATCTGATGTGCTGGAGTCACATGACTTTCCCTATTCCTGTACTAATAATTCTTACAAACTCTTCAGTTTCGACCTGATAGTAAGATATATTCAACATCCTTATTTATTAATTGAAATCAAATGTTAATGGTAAATTGAAATCAATTTCCAATTAAGATGTCTTGATCAAATAAAAGCTGCTAACTTATTATTCCTACATCTTCTTCGTGTTAGTTGAGATAAACGTTGCAGAAATTATCTTATTGCTTATTTTCTTGTAGATGCAAGGGGAATATTAGAATACAGTAGGCTTTTAGAGGCTGTTAAATCTTTTAAAGCTTTCAAATTCCGTTCTCCTTGCACGGATAACCTATAAAAAATAAATAATGATCTTCCATTTGACAAGTTTTTTCAAAAACTCGCACAAATAACAAGTAATATCTCCGAAATGGTTCACTCTAAAGAATATTTAGACATAAATTATGTTTTAGCAAGATCTACATTTCTGTATAGTAAGATTTGATCTATCTCTTACGGTTTACCAGTTATGCAGAAGTCATCCAGAGTAAACAGGACTACATAGGCTGTAGCCACAAAATTCAAAATATACATTCCATTTGTCATGCAAATATCTTAAAAATATGGGGTTTTAATCAAAATCGTTAGAACCATTTTCAAGAAAATCAAAATGTTCTAAACATTTTCCATGTAAAGGGCAGTTTAAGGTAGAGGAATTTTCTTCAAAATCTTTGTGTCGGATCCTTAAAAGACATTAAACTTAAATACCAACTTTGGTTTTTAACCAACTTTTCGTTTTTGAGTTATGCTGACACAGACACACGCATACACATGGACCTTTTTCTTAAATGCCTTTTTTTTATTCAGGGGCCTCAAACAGTGTATTTCCGGTGAAATCTGGACATCGAATTTTTGGTTGGAATACAATAGTTCCTCTACTCTACGTAGTAGAGAAAGTAAAAAAGCTTTGCTTGAAACATGCTGTCTCAAAATGTACTTCTAGTGAAATTTCGACACCGAACTTTCGGATCTAATACCTACTAAAACCTAACTAACCCCATGGCGCAACATCCCTTTCGGGGGCAAGGTCTACCTCAAGGCCACTGCTCTGGGTGGCTCAGTTGGTTAGACGCTGGCCTACTGATCCCAAGGTCGCGGGGTCAAATCCGGCCCAGACCGATGGTTTTTAAGTGTGCTTAAAAACGACAGCTCCATGTCAGTAGATATACTGGCACGTTAAAGAACTCCAGCGGGACAAAATTCCGGCACACCGGCGACGCTGATGTGATCCTGGCAATTGACAGCATCGTTAAAGAACAAAATAATTTAATTTTAATATTTCAAGGCCGCTGCGTTCTCCACCTCTGCCGACTGCAGGCGTCATGAATGGGGTGCAGTACTGGAGTTCAGGACGTTGTCAGGGCCCCGATCCTTCAAGTACTCTTCAATTGACCTCTCAGCGACCTAACGAGGCTGAGTGCACCCCAGACAGGGTCTCCCAGCGGAAGAAAATCCTCACGACGGTACCCGCAATCGAACCCGGGGCTCCCGCTTGGTAAGCAGCAGCGCTCATAAAAAACAAAGAAAAACTTTCGAAATAATACACTGAACTATAAAACTATACCTACAATGGGGAAGTACTTTTCAACAGCAATATTACGATATACCACATAATCCACCGCAATTACCACCAATGCAAACGGCGATTCCCTTGTAGTTCGAAAGAACATCGATTCTCCACCTTACGTGTTGTCCGATCTTTTACGATACAGCGGAATGAAATTACAACACGGAGGAAATTATAACATCATCTTCATTAGAGAAGAACTAACCTTCACATTTCTGCTTTAATGAATAAACGAGCAAGAACAGGAGCGTAGATAGATGGTTAACCTTCTTTGTATTGACAGGGGAAGAGAGATGGAAAAGAGAATTTTAATTTTTTTTCTCCCCTCTCTTTGGCTATCACCATTATACGAGTCTAATGGCTTATTCCTATGAAGCATGCCGTGCCTTGGATTCCACGTGCTCCTGTCCATTATACTTTGAAATGTGCACGATTCTGAGGATCTTCTCCTCATTAACAGGAAGCACTGTTTGGAGTTTTGTATACACCACTTATCTTCCATATTAATGCAAACAAGTTATAAAGTCTCTCACTTCTAGGAATAAACAATATCTTTTAGTCAAAGAAACAGTTCCTAATACTTAACCCTCCAAATGTTTAGTTAAGCTTTCCGAACATTTTAATAGCGGTTTTATTAACTTGTATATTGGAGTAGACATTCTCATTATGATCAAAGTATTTGTAGCTATTTTATATTCGTAAAATATTCATTTATTCCATTGGTATTGTAGTGTAGGTACTTATTTTGTTTATTTTTTTCTTTTCTTAGATGAAAAACAATTCATGCAACCGCAATCAAATGTAACCCCATCAATACATGACATCACACCGGTTATTTTGCGAGAGCCCTCCCCATCCGTTACCACAGTCACGCTTTACTGCAGTCAGTGGGATTGGAGACTCACCGTTCGGCCAAGGGACTGGCGCTCGCGAGCGTACCGCGGACAATCAATAAGGACATGCGACGGAGAGTGGAACATTGCACGTCGCACAGACAGGCTCCGGATCACCGCGCAAAAGGTGTGAATGCGTGCTTCGAGTGTGGTTTATCCTCAGGCGGGTTAAAATCACCTCCATACGCCTGGAATCCCTGCAAGATGTTTGCCAGGGTTGTACCGTGTCCTTGACTGTCCGTAACTGAGCGACAGCTAACGCTGCCCAGGACTCCTGCCAGACAGAATATAGCTGGCGACGGAAGTTCTTCTGCACGTCTATATAAGGGAGCGTACGTGTAGAATACTCCGGCAGGAGACATGCAGACTTGGCAGCTGCATCCGCCGCCTCATTGCCCGGAATACCCACATGGCCTGGGGTCCACGTAAAAACGAACTGGTATCCACGAGATAACAACTGAGATGAAAGTGTCTGTATTTTAATAATTAATACAGAGTTGCCAACAAATTGTTGCAGCGCCTGAAGTCGCAACATACAATAAAATGTCCAGGGACTGAACGGGAGATAAAAAAAAAAAAAAAAAAAAAAAAAAAAAAAAAAAAAGGCAAACACCTCGGTGGTAAATACTGAACTGGCGTCTGGAAGGCGGTGTGTGTGAACGTCACCGTTGTACATAAATGCGGAACCCGTCGCACTACCCACCTGGTAACCGTCAGTAAAAACCGGAGCAAGTCCGGTATCGGCCCAGAAGTTCGGAGATAAGTTGGCGAAACACCGAATGAGGGGTAGCCATTTTCGTACAACACGACAGCTCCAGGTCAAAGCGTGCACGCTGGAGTTGTCAGGGAGGGCATCGGCCAAGTGAATGCCGCTCTACAGCTGGCAGTCGGAAATCGTGTGTGGTCAGCAGTTCTCGAAATCTTATACCACTTGGACGGGAGATAGTTGTATTCCGCGTATAACGATGCACTAGGTCTGGACGCAATATTTGTGGCGGATGAAGTGGCGCTGTGGCGAGTTTCCTCCGGATTCTCCGGTTTCCGCCGCCATCTCATTCCACCGGTGCTTCATCTTCATTCTATGTATCATAGGTGTCACCGCTGCGATGTCGTATGTACTAAAAGCGGGCGTTAAACACTACAAAAAATATAACAATAAATGCTTTTCAAAAATGCTTTATACAAGAGTGTTTGGAGAAGGACGTGTAAGTGCATACATGAATTTTACTTTCTCTATTACACATAGTTAGGAGGGAAGTATTGTACTCGACCCAAAATTTCGATTTCACCGGAAACATGCCTTGAGGCCCCTAAATCCAAAAGGAGCACTTTCAGAAAAATGCCCCGCGAGCGCTCGTCTGTGAACAACATAAAAACGAAAAGTCGGTCAAAAACTAAAGTTGGTATTTAAGTTTAATATCTTTCAAGGGTGCGACACTAAGACTTCGAAGAAAATCCTTTCATCCTAAATTACTGTTTATATGGTATATTTTAAAAAAATTGATTTTCTCAAAAATGGCTCAAGATTTTAATTAAAATGCCATATGTTTAAGATATTTTATGGCAAATGAAATGTATATTATGGTTTTCTATTAGCCTGTGCAGTCCTGTTTACTCTGGATGACTTTCGCATAACTGTTAAACAGTATGAGCTAGACCAAATCTTACTATACGAAACTGCAGATCTCTTTAAAACACACCAGTTATGTCCAGATGCAATTTTTTGTAGAGTGCACCATTTATGAGATATTCCTTGTTATTTGTCTCAAATAGGAGGTAATTATTCACTTTTTTAACCCTTAACAGTGCAAAAAGAACGGGATTTCAAAGCCCTCATATAGCGACCAGCTTTAAAATATTTGACTATCATTCAAAACCTACTCTACTCCCATATTCACCTTGCACCTAAAAGAAGATTAACAACAAGATAATTTCTGCAACTGGACTAACATAAAGTTAGAGGAATAAGAGTTTGTAAGAATAATTAGTACAAGGTAGGAAAAGTCATGTGAGTGTAACACATATTATTTTTGTTTCTTTTAACACGAGTGGTAACAAATGCACTATCGTTTTGAAGTTTCCTCTGCAAGTCTTCATGTGCAATGAGCTTATCTCAAATGACCATAACACCATAACATTCTGTAATTAATGAGTTAATTAAGCAAATAAATGATGTGTCAGAACAATGAATAGTTTAATACTATTTTCACATATAACTAGTTCTTTGCAGTCGCTTCCTTTGTAGCGCCAATTTGCTGTTCGTGTTGTAAGCTGTAAAATACCTGACTCACCAATTAACGCACACAGTTCTTTCTCTCTAAAAGTGCGCTTGGCATTTGAAGGAGACATTCCTGTAAATTTAGGACATGGGTACAAAACTCCTTCATTATCTCATCTCTTGTACAAATCAACCCGGGTAATGGCGCGTGTAGAACCTGTGTCCAAGTCGGAGGTCACGGAAGTCTTTGACAAACTTTCAAACACATGAAAGATGGCTAGCGGCATTTTCAAAGCAAATATTTTTAGTCTGTTTTGGTTAAGTTATTCCTCGCAGGCTTGTTGTGGCTTTTAGTTCCCTTCCGCAGTACATTACCACAGACCCACAATTTTCCAAATTCATACCCACTGAAGGACGAACAAGGCCGGTTTTTCCACGAGCTCCACTTTATGAGCAAAAGAACCTGTAGTTCTGTTTGGGTTATTGCGTTAAAAACAGAGATTCTCTTTTTGGTTGATAATCCTGATAACAATTCTAGGTGTATGGACATGTAAAATAGATAAAATAATACACAAGGCCCGTATGTTTATGACTTAAAAATGTCACAAATATGCAAGCACTTATGATAGAAAATATGACCTAAATTTCTTTTTGAGTGCATTTTCGAAATCTTAAAAATTTAATGCTGTTTAGATTAACATTATATTGCAAACCTACATTTAAAAAATCTGACTTGTGGCACTCAGATGAATTTCTCTACTCTTTTACTAAACATTCTTATAAACTCTTATTCCTGTATCCTCTTTGTGTTAGTTGTTTGTTACAAATTGTCTTATTGTTTATTTCCTTGTAGGTGCAAAGGGAATATTGGAATACAGTAGGCTTTGAACGGTAGTCTAATCTTTTAAAGCTTTGAGGTTCCGTTCTCTTTGTACACCTAACATAAAAAAATAAAACATAAATCAAATAACTAAATTTAAAATAAAATAAAAAAACAACAATGTTCCATTTCACCAAAGTTTGAAGTTTTCCGGAACTGACACAAGTAACAAAAATATCTCAACATACGGCATTTTAATCAAAATCATTACAACCATTTTCAAGAAAACAAAATGTTCAAAAATTTTCTATATAAAGGTAGTTTAGGGCTGATGAATTTCCTTCGAAATCTTCCTGTGGCATCCTTGAAAGACATTAAACTTAAATACCAACTTTGGTTTTTTAACCAATTTTCGTTTGAGTTATGCTGTCCAAAGATATATATATATATATATATATCACACACATACACACACACACACACACACACACACACACACACACACACACACACACACTTTTCTGAAAATGCTTTTTTGTGACTCAGGGGTTCAATACATATTTCAGATGAGATTTCGACACCGAATTTTTGGGTGGAATACAATACTTTCTCTAGTTTATTATGCATAGTAGAGAAAGTGGAAATCTGGCACACTTTCTCATCCTTTAGCTGATTACCCTCCCCTTATGTAGGACTTACACCCCCTAGGACTTGCAAGCCAGTGCCTAGGGTCAGACACTTGTCGGGAAGCAGAGGAACCTATGGACTGGACAGAGTGAAGACCTGGAAACGGGTGGTCATCCACGCACCACGTACGAGAGTGAGGGAGAGGATGATATGAAATGTAGGCGAAATCGATTAATGGAAAGCTGATCATGGGGCAATTGGTGGAATGAGTGGCGGGGAAACCGGAGAATCCGCGGAAAAACCTCCCAGACGCCGCTTCGTCCACCACGAAGACCACATGCGGGTCCCTGGGATCACTAAATGAATAATAGTTTTATTGTTGCATTTTGAATGTATTTAATTGTTCAATCCAGAGCTAACCTCTACACAGAATGAAATGTCACATTTTGAAGTCCGACGAGAAAGAAGAATTACAATAGCAAATGACATACAGTTTACTCTCCAAATTCGGGAAACATTGATTTCTAAGAAAGATAATTCAGGTGACTGCAAACATATGCGAAACTTGAATATAAATATAAAAACATGACACAAATACGAAAATGTAAGAGAAAATATGGATATAACATGAAAAATGACAAGATAATGACAAAAAATGCTAAAAAATAAAATATTTCTTTATATAACCCATGAAAATTGCATAATTTTAATCACCATTGATAAAATAATCCTTCGTTTACATTTTTCATGGAAATAAATCACAAACAAAATTTATGACGTTATAAACATCCTATTATATATGTGCTAAGCTAAATAACAGATATATTTCTAGGTATAGAAAGTTTTGTGAGTGTTACTCATGCGATTATTTCACATTAATGCAGAAGATTTTTCGTTCCATATGTTATGATCATTAGATTTTTCTTCCTAACCACTCCCACAATTCTACCATTTCCTCCTGAACATATATTTTTCATACTATTTAGTTTTAGCTCTGTGGAGACTGACAACTTCCAACTATGGACTGCTTACTTAAAAACTCCATTAAAATAAGAGTGCACGTAACTTAGGAAATACCAACTTACTGCATATGGGGTGACAGTAAACGTCAGCTACACGGCTAAACCTCGTTACGTTAAATGAGCGAAGCGAGGAAACGGGAATGTGAAAGTTATGCACAAAAAAGGATATAGTGTTAGTACTAGAGCAATTTCAGTACGTCAATAAATTTGCAAACCAAGGAAGTCAGCAGCGGCTACGTTTAAGGAAAAGTTGAAATTGCAAAAGTGCTTATTCTGATAGTAAGTAACAAAGACTTTCACCATTTTCACTCTGTAAAATTAAATTATTTGCTCCTTGAAAAACAAATTGTTCGTTTCATTAAAATCTTCATATTACTTCTGATTTTGGAAGAATTATAATTATTTTGTACCCCTTCAGAATATTAAGTGACATGCCTACAATATCTACCCAAAAGTCCGATATCGAGATTTTAATGAAGATACATGTTTTGAGAGTCTTTTATCCCAAACATATTGTGACAATGTACTCGCAACAAACGACAAATCCAGTTACTCTGTCACTTTATTTCCTATAAAATTGACACAGTTATCTTTTTTATAGATAACAGAATTTACAGTTCGTCGTGATCTTACAACTCACAGCTGCTCTGTCCTCTCGTAACCTTGACACACACTTCACCGTTTTTCAGTTCTCTCTCTGTCTCAGAAACTTTTTCCAACGATACGTTCAGACTCACTCAAACAGATATAACTAAAAACTGCTTCACAGAACGCAAGTGCTGTGACACATAACATGTTTTATATGCAGCATAAGAACTAAATATCCAATGAGAAGTCTGCGTCAGTTTCAGTAATTGAATATGTTTCTTTCTGGGTTTAATTAATTGTATTGCCATAATTAAACTGTCACACGTGTTACACGGCATTTTAGATACCATTAGGGGTTTTATTCTAACAGTCCATTGTAAAGAAAACCACATTGGAGTTATTTAAAGTTCAAATGAAGCTATACTAGAAACCTATGCTACTATTTGCAGTTTGGTATTTTTCTGCTTTATGAATATTAGGAAATTAAATTATTAATAAAAGATAACGTATTATAAGCTTTCAAAAATAAATATGTATGTAAATATCTCACTTAATTCTTCCCAAAGCTTTTCTAAAAATTATAAGTTGATTGGTTAAGCATTTTAACATGTCGATCAATTTAAGTAATGAAAAACACCGAAAAGAATTTTGTGACAAACAACATTTAAAATGTGCCTTACTGAACTCTATTTTAGTGTGCTTCCCAAGCCACACAGTGATAAATATTGTCGATAATAGTAAGTCATAGCACCAAATGGAAGTATAGGGTATAAATACAATAAAAAAACTTCATTTTTGCATTTTTTCCTTATTTGTATACAATTTTACAAGCGTATTGTGTTCAAGTTTCTTGAAATCAGGTGCTGTTTAGATCCAAGATACTCCGAAATAGGAAAACTTTGAACTGCCCGTTCCATTATCTAGGATACAATATTAGTTTTGAATTTGTAAAAGACATTACGATGATTTATATTTCAAATCAATTTTGTATCAGTTGTAACAAGCTTCGAAAGAAAAACTAAAAAATAAACAAAACTTAAGCCGTATAAGATTATAGATGTACCATAATATTGTGGGCAATCACAAAACGAGAGATGACCTATACAGTCTGCGAAAATGAAATTTATGAGTATGAAAGAGGGTACACTTACATTGGCTTTCCTCTTCCACAAGGAATAAGCCTGGCGATTAATTAGTTTTTTTCAGTCAGATTGTATATCTATATGTAACTTTTTTAGAATTTCTTCATTGCTTTGTTTGTCTAGAAGGGTATATCCAGATACTGCTCTCAGGAACTTTATCTGTGCTGTTTCAATTCTTTCCCTAACGGTCCTAGTCATAGTCAAGTTTTCACTTTCAAATGTTGGCACTATCATTACTTTATAAAATTTCATTTGTGTTTCCTCTGACGTCTTATTTTTCAATGTTCTCTAGATTGTTACGTTGATTTGTCTCCATTTAATTTTATATTCCGGTCTTCGTTTTTACTGTATGATACACTCAAATCTAGATAGTTAAAACTGGTTTTTTCTAGTATTTATCAATAACTATCTTACATAATTTATCCCTGTAAAAATCATTGATTTTGTGTTGGAAATCTTTAACAGGCATGGATAGAGAATTATGAAAAGTTTTTGTATAACAGCGGAATACCAAAATTACATCAACTTATGCACCTAAAACAGTAGATACATATGATTACTTTGGAAGAAATGGAAAAAGTCATACAAAGTAGAAAATCAGTGGAGTCTGAGGGAATAACTATGGAACTAATAAAAACGAGAGGACTGCTGTCAAAATTACGTAAATTTGTGTCACTTGAAGGGAGTTCTCCCAAACACTTGGCTAGTAAAACGTCAAATGATAGAGGTACTGGTATTTTAAATGCTGGATACATGCTATACACGGGAATGCTTAATAGATTAAAACCAATTACAGAAACTATTTTGGAATTGGTTTTTAATCCAAAAAGTGGATTTAGATCTGGTCGTTCATGTTCAGCTAACATTTTTGCATTAAAACAAATAATAGATAAAAGAAGAGAATATAATTCACCTACTTATATAATATTCGTAGATTTTGAAAAGGCCTATGACTGAGTAATTCGCAATAAGCTATGGTATACAATGTATAAAAGAGGATACCCGAAACATTTGATAGAATCTATATTAAGAGCACGTAAAATGATAGAAAGATAATTTTAAGACACTACAACTAACAAATGAATTTTAACTAATCAAGGAGTTAGACAAGGGTGTTTTTTATCATCTGCTGTTTTTAATGTTTATATGGACGACGTCATCAGAGAGTGGAAAAATAACAGTATAGAAGGGATATGCATTATCAAATGCATATTGTGTTTTGTATGTGGATGAACTGAATTTAGCAGGGACAGATTGCATCAAATAGGTCAACAAAATAAATTACTCATTTAAATGGGAAAAAGTAGATGTGAAATTGTAATGAATAGTAAGAGAATACAACAGGTATATCACTTTAACTACTTGGGATGTGATATTAGTTATAATTATGATCAATATATTAGAAGGATCAAGGAAGAGATAGGAGTGAGACCTTAACAGGCCTAAAGGTCTAATACCTGAAAGGAGTAAGAAGCATTGAGTCTCCTTGAAATTATTTTTGCACATGTTCAAAGTCTATTTTTTCCATTTCGTTTGATGCATGTTTTATGCTCTTTTGTATCTTTATATCGAGGAAGAAATATGAAGTTTCAGGTCCAGAGTACGAGATAGAGAACCACTCATCCCTGTAATATTTACAACCAAATGTCTTGCTCTATTTTTCTTACATTGGTAAAATATGAAATGAATCAGTAAGATAAGGTTCGAGTATTTTCTTGCTTTAGAAAATCATTAATAAAAATAGACGATCATGTCGACAAAATGGCAGATGATAGATTACCAAAGACGGCAATGATTTATGAAGCAACAGCAAAAAGGAATTTCAGTAGACCTAAGATCATTATACTCACCTTGAAGTGTTAATGAGATTAAATAATTCACTTTCAAAAGCCCTTAGCCATTATTTCCAAATTTTGCAATAAAAACTGGCAGCATCTTAATTCCTCTGGAGCATCATTCTTCAGACCACCAAATTATTGCAAAGAGTGACCAAATGATAGTGTGAAGGATATGATTATACCTTATTAGGTGATCGTCTTTGGGCAAGTAATATAAACGAAACAAATTGATCGGTTTTTGCACACGAGCCAAGGAAGGGGTGGAAAATGCAGACACAGACGTAGCCCAAGGCCGCTCGTGGCATGTTCAGTATCCACTTGGATTTAAATTAAGAGCACAAAGACTTGCGTTACCATATGAGGCACTTGTTCCCTCATTAATCGCCTTGATTGTTATTATTGGACCGCTCTTAGAAAGAATATGAGACATGTTTTGGAATTTATGATTAACCTTTTTAGAGTTAATGTTGTTCCCACCTCCAAGAACAAGGTTTTAACCACCTAGTTAGCGCTTTGGTTATAACAAGGGAGGGCACCTTGAAAAGAAGAGGTGATTTGAAAACTCGTGGTAATTGCGTGTTAAAGACTTGGAGAATGTGGTAATTTTCTTTGGCTTTTTATGCTATTAGGTCTCTCTCACGAACAACCCTTAAAGATTTTCGATTTACTATTCCTGATTCTCCAAAGGAAGGTGTTAGATATCATGTTTCCTAAAATGAGAGAAGTTTCTACTACATAATTCATGGAATTCCCTGAAAAGGTTCATTAACCATTTTGGAGATCTTTAGGCAGATATCTTGGAATGGATACCGTTAAAGGAGGCTGCTTTTCTGCTCAATTTCGTTGTTTGTTAGTGCTTTCTTAGGTTTATAATATATGATAAACGGAAAAAAAAAATTAAGTGCATATTTTTGTTGAACATACATATGTACACATAAAAACTATCATTAATTGTACAGCCCTTGGGGTAGAATGAAGGTGAAAAATGTGACATCCATGTAAATAAATACATAAAAATAATTTTGGTAGGTGATGTTCACTTAGGTCACTTATTTGAAGAACCCCCTGTTCTAATGACAAAACAGTATTGCTGAAAGTTTTATACAAAATTCAGTTTAATTTTATAATGGAAACTGCTGCTTGTATATAACTTTTAAAATTAGGTCTTTTAGTAGCACATAACATAGTTTTTAAATTGTATGGAAAATGTGGCAAAGTTATTCCATTCATATTTAATGTTCATATTATATTTGAGTTCCTAGACGCAATAGTTGTGGAGGAAATGGTACCTACATGGAGGAAGAAGGTTATCTCCAAGTTTAAAATTGTTATTTTTCATCAAATTTACATTAGTGCTTACACTGGTATGCTCCGAAATTTAGCTGTCTCCACAGATGTAACCTTGTTTGCTTCATATTGCAGTATAAGATCTAGTTCATAGAAGAGGAAGATGAATAGGAGCGCATATCTGAACATTAATCGTTGCAAGCTACAACAATGGAACTATCCTTGTGTATTCATCGCAAGGCCGCGGTTATTTTCCCTCGAGCACTGTGATCCACAATGTAACAAACCGGTTTGGAGGTGATAGAATCCGGAGTGGCAGCTCAAACATAACTCTTCTTTTTCATTCAGTTTCTCAACTCTAAAGGTATCACTTCTAACTTTAGAAACTCAGCTCTGAAGTTACCTTTCCCTAAATGTTTATAAATATCACGTTATAAGGGAGTTTATCATAGCTAAATATGTTCAGAGCTGTTCCTGTTCCGCTGTTTTAATAGTTTTTTAACCCTCAATCAGAGTTGGTTTTTTCGATACCAGATAAACTGTCCAGCCCAGTAATTTTGTTTATAGTAAGCATAGATTTAAATGGTCGATCATTGAACCTAAGAAAATAGGCATAACATTATAATCAAAGTTCCTACACTGAAAACGGTGGCTAAAGATTTAGGCAATTTCAGGCATGGAAATGTTTGTTTACGCACCATATTTTGGGAAATTGTTAGGCATATCAATAAGAAAATACTTCTTATAGATAATATATATGAAACATGCACAGACGTGAAAGATACCGAGGTGACTCAATTGTCAGTCTCGTTTTTTGTTAATCAGACAGCTATTTATAAATCAAACCATGAAAAGCCTGGTTACGGCATTGGAAAAGGTATTAACCTCCACAGAGTTTAGTGTTATACTTTATTTACTAAATCTAATGACTGATTTTATAACAAGTCCTATAAAAAGAGTGAGAGAATGAGTGGTGTTTAAGGGTCCGTCGACAACTAGATCATTTGAGCCCCACTTATAAAAAGAGCATATATTTGTTAGCATTCAAGCTATATATTATTTGCATCAAGTTTGTTTATAAAATATTCTGTGGAGGATACAGTGCAAATAAGTATCTTAAGTAATGAGTTATTAGTGTATGGCTAAATGCATATTATACATAATATTCCTGTGGCATCGTTTTAGACCCCACAGTTCCCTGCACCCGCAAAGAGTCACAACTTCGTGAGGGTTTAATACGATACTAGCCATCCTACCCGAAATTTCAATAATACATTATGAAAATAAGGTGTTAAAAATGCGGGCATGGGAGTTGTTGAAAGTTGCGAGCTGCCTGCGGTTCCCGCTCAAGTATGTCTTAAAATGTTCCCAAGATGGGTCAGATGGTGCAAGTATGTGCGTGACTCAATGATAACTTGTGGAAGGGGACTTAGCACCTCAACCGAAAGGTGCTCTTTGGTGCCTATGCTCTCAATGGGACACCCCCGGTAGTATGAATGAGGCGAATGAATTTTAAGGGCGGCCGGAACGTTGACACGACAGAGTCCCTACATGTTCCCAGTTGGAATCACCTCGGCGGAAGCTTGCTCAGCCGGATTCCTCTCCCACTTCGGAAGCACACACCCAAGGGGGGCGCGGGACTCGGTAATTATTTATTATTACTTATTTGGTACTGCTTACATCTAAAAGTCTGCCAATATTTGGCGAGAAAGTCGAAGTGCGTAGCCTTAAAAGATACACAAAGTGATCGTCGCGTAATCTATTGTGATACAGAGTTATAGTTCAATTTGGAGATACCCTGTTCGCAAATATATTTAGAGCTATACTCAAACTATTCTTACAAACGCTTATTTCTCTATCTACTTCATTCTATTCGGCGTAAGTATTTTCAGAAGGTATCTTATAATAATTTTCTTTTAAGTGCAAGGTGAACATAGGACCACAGTAGGCTTTAAATGATAGTCAAATGTTTTAAGAGCTGGTTGCTATGCGATGTCTTTGAAATGTCCTATTTGCAAGGCCAAGAGATAAAAAAACGAAAAATTTATTCCTATTTGAGAAAAGTATAAGTATTAGCAAACTCGAACAATATCTCGGAAATGGTTCACTCAAAAGAATAAAGAAGTATTTGGCACAAATTGTGCGTAATTTATGCATTACTGATAAATCAACTGCACAGAAAAAAATGTGCATTTCATTAAACTATACGGTTTATCACATTCATCTTTTTATGTTAGTTGTTTTTCAGATGTTCCTGGCTATTGGTTTGAATTTTCAGAATCTTATTTTTTTTTTTTTTCAAATGGGAAGCCATGATTATTGTTTTCCCTTCCTGATCATTAAAGATAATGGGATTTCAAAGCCATCACATGGCGATCCTATCCCCTTTTGTTTTCTAGGAAATTTGAAATAGAAGAATTTCTGCAAATATTTATCTGAAGTAACATGAAGCAGACAGAAGAATAAGTGTTTTAAGAACATCTTGCACAGGAGTAGAGAAGGCCATGTGAATGCAACACCTCAGACCATTTTTCTTTCCCTTTTCTTTTCCTTCTTTCGTTTTTTGCTCATGCATAGACAGTGTCTTAGTTAAAACACGTTGCTGTTTCCGAAAATATTTTTCCGTGTTTTAATATCCAAATGGCCGTATTTCCCCCAGGACGTTCTTTTTTTTCCGATTCCAACTTTACGAAATCATTTTTCCGAAAGGACACTTTACCGACAGGTATATTTCTAACTTCCTCCAAAAGTAGTGTACAGAAAATATTTCTGAATGTCCACTGTTGCTGAGCACTGTTTGTTTTAAAATTCGTCAAAATCTACAAGACTGGAATTACAATTTGGGAGTTTGACTCGCTGAAGACTGAAATCCACATGATGATGTCACTCGTATGTCCCAGTAGCAAACGACATTACATGCTTTGGGAAGATAGCGAATCCGCATGTGATAAAACTTTACAAATGTTAGATTATTTTGATGTAAACTACATTTCCGTTAGCGTGGCCCAGGGCAGAACTCCGTGACTACCTGAATGGTGGAACCCATATGTAATGCTACATTGAAAAATGAACACCGCACCAATAACATTAGGAAGAATTCCATAACAGATTCCAGCTGGTGCTGGGTAAACGTCATCACTGCATTGACAGAACTTCAAGAAGCTAGGAGATACAGAAATAATGCCACGGGTATTTTTGTGGGACGTTCAAATAGGAAATGTATTTTTCATAAGCGATACATGATATTGGTCTTTCTCTGTATTGCTTTATGTAATTTTCTATTTTATTTTCTTTGATTTGTACTTCGATTCTTTTAGTGGCTTGCAGGTGCATGACGTTAGTCTTCAGATAGGTTTCCATTTGAATACGTTTTAAAACTGAAATGAATTTGTATATGTCTGGACGTGAACTGTAAAAAAGTCGTTGAATTTTCTGTGAAATCCTCACATTCATTTGTAGTGTGAGTAGGATACATGGCCTCCTTAGATATATAATAATCAACAAGATAGTCGCTAAATTGTGGCATAACTGCTTGTTTCAGTCATATCAAATACAAAACAATCACCTACTTCGTTTGGAGGTAAATAATATAAACCAAAGCAGTGTTTAAGTCACTTACCGGCTTCAGACGAATTGTTTTTGAACACACTTGCTAGTCAAATGCTTTGTAGTTTACGCCACCATACTTGGCCGAGATGAAACCTACAGCCTAATAGTTGAGTTGTGTCACTCCATGTTGACCTAATTGCTTCATGTATCTGCTACTATTTTCTTAGGTTGAAGTTTCAACCCTAAACACATGCACTTTTCAACTATGGAGTGCAGCACCAATGTATACGTCCATCTATATACGTGTACGCCTTACGAAACTTGAACTGTCCTTTGCTGTTGGCCCTTTCGACTACCTCCATGATAACCTTTATTGTTCACTAGTCTATCTCACAATGGTTACGTTCTCCCACTGAATGTGACTACCACTGAAACAAAACACGGCAGCTAAGTACTAGTCGATTTATTGTACTGCCAACTTAAGAAAAATAAAAGTTCTTAGCCAAACATGCCGTACCCTTAGGAATAAACGTATATTCAATCTGGCGCAAATCCACTGCCCCCGAAGAAGTGGTTGACCTTACAGAAAATAATTAAGCCAATAGTACTAAAATATGAACAATTTAAAACTACAAATGCACAGCTCGAGTATTTACACACCATCAAAAATAGCTGTATACTTTCACAGTTTTGCTCTGTACATACAGTCACTAACTTGTCAAACATTTTAATAAACGTTTATTGGGAAACATTGAATTTCGGAAATAAAGTTTTCGAAAATTGTATTCGGAACTCTTGCCTCCTTCCTTTCGGAAACAATTTTTTTTCGGAGAAAATGTACGGGAATCGGAGTGAAAATTGTAGGCTGTTCGAGACCTTTAAAACCACCCCTAATGTTCTTTTGAACCGCTTACAATTTATTTGCGTAGTCCAAATTAAGACATTCCAATTTACTGTGACAAGTGAGTGCTTAGTTAATTTATAACATGCCGGTTCTCTTGCACATGTATGTGCTAAAATGACACACCTAACACTTTCTCCGTAGTATTTTTCCATTCGTTGCATAATGGAAGAGGCATCCTGGGTGAAAGAATGGCACTTTTTAGCTACGCATATAACGTGTTTGCCATTGTGTGACACTTTTCATGGCGTCTCCAATACCCCGCCTTTAATGAATGTGGTGCTGCCACCTGCAGTATTGAACTATGGTCTCTCTCTCTTTCTCTCTCAGAGTGGGAGGGTGTGAAAATATACACCGCTTAAGCTGGCAAAAAAAAAAAAAAAAAAAAAAAAAAAAAAAAAAAAAAAAAAAAATAATGTAGCTATTTGAAACGAGTTACCAACTGCTTGAGGAGTAGAATTAACTAACTACTGAAGTTATTATATCTGCTAATTTCTGGAGTAACAATACATTTACGGTTTAAAGTAACTTAAGTGACAACATTGAGAAACATAAGTTGCCGTGAGTCGCCAAAATGCTAAACGGCAATTCCCCGCTCGACTACCGTCAAATGTGTGTTAACCCGAGCGCGATGTTAAGGCGCCATGGACTGCCAATGTTGATCGCGATATGACAATAGTATATTATGCAACGGAAACATAATTGCCATTATACTCAAGTTTCATCCAACTGTTTATGCTCGACGTGTGTATAACTTTAAAACATTTATGTATTGTACTTTTGTTATGTTAGTTTTGTTGGTCTTAACACAATGATAGAGATATTCTTTAAAAGAGTACATCTTAAATGAGGAGAAGACAAATTGAATTTATTACTTATTTACAATATTAATACTAGTTATTACATAAACAGAGTAGCTTTATTCCGCATATGTTTTCAGTTGCTTGGGAATGTGCGCAGACGCCGAAGTATTGATCTCTACATGTTGATCCTTTAATTGGCAGCTAGACTTGTAGTAATGAACAGGTTCACTTTTGATTGGTCGATTATCAGTGTCACTACGAAGAGATTAATATGAGGTTCATTACAGTGGTGTGTAAGCGCCATGGCATGTATAAAGGACAGTGAGACATAAGATACAAAGGACACCAATTTTACAAATAGCTATATTCTTATGTCCTGTCTCCTTCATGACTAACGCACCAAACTTCCTACAATTATATGCTGCAAAATCAAGACTTATTCGTTTAAGCTAACTTCCTGGACTTGCTATTTTCTGGAAATTCTTTCTTTTTTGTGATTCTCAGAAATTATGTGTATTTTCAGGCAACTCCTCGATTTGTAAAACTTCTGGCTTATAATTACCGGAATCTAGAGCTAATAAATTTCGTAATTGCTTTAGCTACAATGACCTATAGCTAATTGTTTTTCCTCTAGGTTATATTACTTGCTTAATGGCTTCTTATATTCTGAAAAAATGGCAACACTTGGTTCAGTTGATAAAATCTTTAATGCAACTATTGTAGTAAGAGTTTTCCTGAAGTTTCATTAAACCAATTGCTCATTAACTGGACCGGTTTAGTTACAAATGTGACTGGATGAAAGTGAAAGGTCGCAATGTTTCTTGATGGTCACTGAAAGGTATCATGAAGCATGTGGCATTTATCACATTCAAACCCCAAGGTGAGAAATTTCCCAATCGCAAAAGTGAAACCACTACACTTTGCCATTGTTGAATTGACCTCCTTGAGATAATGTATTAAAACAGGTCTCTGCACACTATATATCATCAGCTTATGAAAGAAAAGTTGTCAAAATATATTAGGTTGTATAGCACGTACGAGGGTAAACCGGATACCCAATTTCAAAATCAAAGCAGTCATGCATAGCAGGTCAACATTATCATTACGGGTTCGGAGCAGTGGGAAGTACACAGGCACTATCAGTAATGATAAAGCTACCCCTAGGGACAATAGCTTTTACGGGGTAGAAGGAACTACTGCGGCCATACATTCACCAGGTGTAAATTCTCTTTGTACCAACATGCAGAAAAAATACAAGTTTTTGATGGTGAAGTTTTAGCTATTTATCTTTCACTCCAGAACATTATTTGACTACACGATGCAGGAATATTGCTATTTTGCCAGATTGCAAAGCAGCAGTTCAACTTGTATCAACATCCTATCCAAAGATGGAAAAATTCTAGAACTACAAAATACAATACAAACCATTAAAGAACTTGGAAAACGTGTAGCTTTGAAATGGATTCCAGTCCATTGTGGAATTCAGGGGAATGAAAAGTTTGTCTGTGAGAACCGCTACTCGCTTTTTATTATGGGCACTATTTACTTTTACCCCTCATTGCCCTTTTTCATTTTCTCTATCTATTCACACTTCTACATTTTAACCTTACTTTTACTAAACATTTCCCTACCTTCCCTATATAATCTTATCATGAATTAAAATTTTCCGTTAGGTCTACTGGAAAACTTTTCCATGCATGCAAATTTCTGCCCTCTCCCCCATTTTGTCCTCTGCAGCTATGCATTGTTTTAATATGCAATTTTTCTAATTTATTCCAAACCGGTATTTAACTGGCGCTCGAGGCACAGTTCCAAAACACCTCACCTAGTCCAACTGTAGACTAGAGACGGGGTCAGGACACTACCAATACGGGGCCCCATAGCCATTTTAAGAAATCATTTGTATAGATCTTAGGAGGTTTCCAACCTTTCTTGTATTTTTTATATAATTTTAATATAATTACCTTATATGTGCATATATCATTTTAGACTTTCTTTGAACTATTATTGTTACTAATTCTGCTATTTTCTTTGACTTATTACCTATGTTTTATAGCACCTCTATATAGGGTGCCCTAAAATACTAATTTACATTGTTGGCTTTGCCGTAAATACTTAAACTGGATGGGAGGCAGTAATCTATGACATCAACTCGTCTAGCGCTTAAACGAAGCACCGCAGCAAAAAAACTTTCCCCTACTAAAAAGTACTTATTTTAATGTTATCTACCAGCTCCCAAATTTTGTCGGTCTAATTTTGGGACAGCCTGTATATGTACATAATTTTGTTTTTGCATACTTTGTCCTTGAGGTAGCCTCCTCACGGGAGAAGTAGTTAAATAAATATAAAGCAGAGTTGCGTATTTCTGAATAAACCTCAAAAGGACAATATGATTCATTCATGGCATTATTGGAGTGTAATAAGAACAACAATTTTTCTGAAACTTGGTTTTGGTGTACATATTGGAAGAGAAAAAAATTCTGAACTTTACTAATTGTTTTGACGGGCTGAAGCATATTGAATGGGTGTGGGCCTAAACATTTGAATATAGATATCACGTAATCGATGTCTCTTCTACGGGCAGCAAAGTATTATGTTTGATGTTGATTTAGGGAGTATAATGATGGTATCATGGATGAACATTTAATTCTTAGTGTGAATGTTTTCCAAAAACGGCACAGCCTAACAAACGGTTAAGAAAACTAAGCATACAACACATAAAAAGCATTTAAGCTGGTGAGCCAAGACTGGTCCTAGCCAGATATATCAGGAACTTATGCTTCATGCCAATTATGAAATGTTTGGCACTCACTAGCAAGGAATGGGAAAGGTGTCCTAAACGTCCAAGGAAAACATGGCCACTAAAAACACATTACACAGCGTGGCGTACTTAATTGTTCCCTTTCAAATAGTTTAGAGTATATTTGATAACGCCCTCCCAGTAAGGAACCTTTTCTGCCGTCTCCAATATCTCTGTTGACGACTATTACAGTGATAAATTATTGGATCTTTCTCACAGGTATGCGTGAGAGGATGCCAGAATAAACACCAGTTAAGTTGACCCTTAAATGTAATGGAGAATGTAGAATTTAACGGTTTCTGTAAGGTAATACTGGAAACGGCATATTTAATAATTTTTACGTTACAATAACTATACAGTTTAAAATAGTTGTTTCCGTAATAAACATAAGAAGGGTAAGTTGCCGTGAGTCGCTGAAATGCAAAGCGGAGAATTCCCATGCAGTTCCCGTCAAGCATGTGCCAACGCCAGCGCAGCATTTACACGCTACGGACTGCACATGCTTGATCACAGTAAAACACATTGATAACGTGAGAAAGAAACTAAGCATAAAGGGACACGAAATACCTTTTTATCAATACAAGCCCTACGTACCTCATGACTACGCTACTAATATTCCTATGCTATACGCTGCCAAACTTACTCTTCTTATTCACATCTAAAAATTTTATTCTGTGACTTGAATTCTAAGAACTCTTTCCCGTTTCTAATTTTCAAAACTGGAGATATATACACTAAGTTCAAAACTAATTTTCAGGTACCGGAATCTTGAACAAGTGCAGTTCTTGTTGACCGAATTTACCAGTTGTTTTTCTAATTAATGATTTCAATTATTTATTACAATTATGTATCTCTCTCCACATCTTTTCTTTATGAAATTATGAGTGTACCAGTAAGTAATCCTGGTAACACATAAGAAGAGAAAATTTGAATTTGTTATACAAATTCTGATCATTTTTATCCATTGAAATGCTTATTCTTCTAGATGGACATAAACTATACAACACCACTTTCAATTTTGAAGGAGACGTAGCAGTCAAATTTTGCAAATGTTTTGACTTAGGTTTGTTGTCCTATGGCCATTAAATATATTATCCAAGAATTAGATGAACCAGAAATAACAGAGTTTGGCTTTGAGTTGTCCCCAGATGTTAACAATGTTTCTATTCTTGGGTTCACTAATGATTTGACTTTGATAAGTAAAACTCAAGATTGTACTCAAACATTAATCTTGTAATGCAAAACTTATCTAAAATAGTAGTTGTTTAATCCAACAAATGCAAAATTATTTATCTTGTCCGAGGTAAATTAACACCTGTCTGTATTGGACTACCCTCCGGATACGTACTGGAAACTATAGGTCCAGAAGATATCAAGTATTTGGGTATTGACTTTAATGATGAAATAGTCTTAGATCAATATTCTATTATTCGTACATTTAAGAATTTGGATTTGTTGGTTACTTCGAATTTACTGAAACCTGATCAGAAGCTTAATATTCTGAATCAATATATATGGCCAAAATTATTTATTCTTTTCAATCTACACCGTTAAATAAAGTTCCAAAAAGGTTTTTAAAGGATTTGCATCTCTTAATTCACATGAGCATCAAAGAAATCATTGGTTTGCCTCACGATTGTCCCAATGATATATTATACGCCCCCAAAAACGTTCGTGGTTTGGGACTGGTCCATGCAGAGTGGGAAGCTTGTATACAACATTACAACATAGCCCAGTCTCCTTAACATCGATAATCAGCATATTCATTACTGCCGCAATTTAGAATCTGAAAAGGAAGAATCACTTTCACAGCGTCAAATACCTTGTAACCCACTACTCTCTCCCAAAACGGTAGACGTCTGAGATCTGCTCTACGTCAACAATCTTTGAAAACTGGTGTCGTTTATCGCAAAAAGGAAAGGGGTGGAAACGTATCAGAAAGACCTGAAAGTTAACTCTTGGATTAGTGATCACAAGGGCTTATCGTCATCTGAATGGATGAGTTCCATTAAAATGTCTGCTAATATTTCAGCAGTAAAGTCAATCTCGCTGATCAAAAATGTGGCCATTCTGAGGTTGAAACTCTTGGATATGTGTTGGGGTATTGCCCTAAAGGAGAGCTAAGGAATACAAGTCATCATAGAGTAAGATCCTTCATCAAAACTACTATCAGAAAAGGGAAATGGGAGGTGTATGAAGAAGTACATTGTCTTACTGAAGACGGCTCTACAAGGAGATCAGATAAAATAGCAACTGACCGACTACACAAAAAAGTTATGTACTGGATCCGACGATTCTTTTTGATATCGATAGAATGTAGGCTACGAGAGTTAATGATGAAAAGATGTGCATCTACCTTCAATGTATTCCTCACTTGTGTGACAGGTATAATGCACATTCTTATGAATGGGTGGTAAGGGGTCTTCTCTTCGGTGCCCGAGGAACATCGTTTCAAAGAGTTAAATCTCTTCTACCGGAGCTCAAATTTACACATTGCACTAAAAAAAATCTGTGTCCTTGCTATTTTGCACATAATGTATTTTGAAAATATGTATTGTATTTTTATAGACTAATTTTTTTAGTGATGATAATCTAACATTAATGTGATCATTTCTTTATTTTTAATCTAATGGCAAATCTGAATGTGTATTTGTTGTTCTGGACCCTAGTGGTCAGCTACATTGGCAGCCAGATTGTCATATTTGTGAATATATGTATCACCTCTGGTAAGAAATTAGTTTTAATACAAATTATGGACGGAATTAGCATATCCGATAATCTCCATAGTACTACTAGAGTTTATGAGTATATACTATGTGTCTGTCTCATGAATTTATACATTATATTTTTACATCATCAAAGCCCTTGAATTATTTTAGGCCTAGTATTTTAGTATTTTAGATTTGGATAAACTCATCACAGTGAGCAGTTAAATTGTTTTATACGTACGTTTCAGTTTATTTTTCTTTCGAGGTTAACCGTTTTCTGTGTGAAATGTTCAATACCTCAACAAAGAAATTGGTGTTTGTGTGTGTATGTGTGTGTTTGTATAGACATAAATTTTGTGTTTTAACAAGATCTACCTTTTAGTACAGTAAGATTTGGTCTCTCTCTTACGGTTTACCAGTTAGGCAAAGGTCATCTAGAGTAAATAGGACTACAGGGGCTATAGCCAGAAAATTCAAGATATACATTACATTTGCCATAAGAATATCTCAAACATATGACATTTTAATCAAAATCGTTAAGTCATTTTCAAGAAAATGAACATTTTTATGTAAAGGGTAGTTTAGGGTGGACGGATTATCTTCAAGATTGTGTCGCATTCTTGAAAGACAAAGTTAAATACCAACTTTGATTTCTAACCGACTTTTCGCTTTCGTTATGCTCTCTCCAACACACACACACGCACGCACGCGCACGCACGCACACGCGCACATGCACGCACACACACGCACGCACGCGCGCGCACCTTTTTCTAAACATGCTTTCTTTTTGGATTTAGGGAGCCGGTGACATCTTGACATCGAATATTTGGGTGGAATACAATACTTCCTCTACTTTACTATACGTAGTAGAGAAAGCAAAAACTACATGTTATTGCGAAACTAATTAACCAACGCTGCCAAAGCGGCTAACCCTAGCACACTATAGTCTAAGGTGCTGATGTTTACACACAGACCTAGCAAACTGGTTGTGTGAACTTGCCACTGAAATCTACAAGGTAAGTAAGTTGTGGTTTATGAACGTTGAAACATGAGCTTCGGCCTGTTCGTCAACACTGCTATAGTGTCCACTAGTTAACTTTTACGGTACAACATAAAAACCCTTGAACTCCGATGTTAAATTGCCATTTTTGTTTGCAACTGCTTCGTAGAGTTCATGTGAACCTTGCAGATATAGTTTCGTTTTTTATGCGGATGATACATGTGGATACTTCCCCATTTTCCAAACCTTACATTTGCTCGTAGAGCGTAACCGATTTCTCTCGTGACACCGTATGTTCGTGTTCAGTGATAATAATATCCTGTCTACAACAGTAAACAGTTATAAATGTTGAAGGATTTTCTTTTCTTTCCACAGAGTTTAAGTTCCTGTAAACATCAGAATATTTTCTACTACGCGGTTGGAAATTGAGTCTGAAATGCTTTATTCTACCATAATCATTATGCTGGAATTTGAGTGGTAAGATGGCGATGCTTGCGAAAGAAGGGAGGTTGCAGTTACCTCCTTCCACTACACCCTGACTTTGCTACTCTAACACATAGACATGTTCGTTGTGTTTGATTTACAAAAACACTTAAATGGTATTCAATAAACGTTTGCTCATTAGTGACTTCTTTGATATTGCTTACGTTTAAGATGTCAATCAATATTTGGTGACAAAGTCGCGTAACATATTGCGATAGACTTTTATTATAGTTCAACTCTGTTCGCAAACATATGTAGAGTCATACTCTTATACACACTATTCTTGCAAATGCTTATTTCTCTATCTGCCTCATCTTAATCGACATTAGGTAACTTTCTTGTAAGTGCAAGAGGAATATGAAAATGCACTAGGCTTTAAACGTCAGTGACATGTTTTAAGAGCTGTTTGCAAGGCCAATTCAGTTTGAGAAAAGTGTGCCAAGAAAAAGAAAGATAAACAGAAATGTATTTCACATAAATTTTGGTTTAACCAGATCCATATTTTCTATTGAGCATGATTTTCTCATTCTCTCTCTCTCTCTCTCTCTCTCTCTCTCTCTCTGTCTGTCTGTCTCTCTCTCCTGTTAACTATTTATACAAAATTGATCTAGAATGAAGAGGTCTTCTAAGAACCTTCCCAAGAAAGTTATGAGTTAGAAACTGCCATGGAATCACCTGTCTCTGTCCCTCTCTGAACACTGGTTGTGTTTCTACACGTCACAACCCTACGACTGAAGGAGTGGAGTAGGGCCGCTAATTACTAAGCGTTTCCTAAGAGATAAGGTTGACATCGCTGGGTAAGAATAATTTTGTAAACAAAAAAATATATAAATAAATATATAAAGGAATATCATCATCACTATTATTATTATTATTATTATTATTATTATTATTATTATTATTATTATTATTATTATTATTATTATTATTGGTGTTGTTGCTGGGATTCTCCCTTATCCTGAAAGATGAATGTCGCGTAACTCTAAGCTCTATGGACTCCGGGCTCACTTAAGCATCGTTTCACCCATTTTATTGTGCGATATGACGTAACAGGTTAGAGAACGTTGGACTTAAAATAACATATTAGTAATAAAGTTCACGTAGGAAGAGGAAGACCACAATACATATTTCAAACCCACTCAACAAGTATCCTGAAGGTGAAAGTGTTACAGAAAAAATCCCACTGGGCATAATTTTTATCAACGTGGTCAGTCGGTCGGCCACATGGTGTTAATTTATCACTAACAAGATATCTTAGATATAACTAATAAGAACGAGAAATATTGTTCTCAATGAACAGTTTTGTTCCTTTCTCTATCGTGCAAGTAGTAAATAGAGAAGGTAGTCCTGCACTCCATTCAAACTTCCATACTAACCTCTACTGGTAATACACGTTTTAACGCCCCCTAAATCCGAAGAAGGTACTTCAAGAAAAATGGGTGTGTCTGTGTGTGAATGTGATTTGAGCAGCATATCAAAAACGAAAAATAGATTAAATGCTAAGGTATCTTCCAAGGATGCAAGAATAAAGAATTATAGAAAATCCTCACCCTCAATTGTCCTTCACGTAGAAAACGTTTCGAAAATTTTCGAGATTTTCTCAAAAATGACTAACAATTTTGATTAAATTAACATAGGTTTCAGACATTTTCATAACAACTGAAACATTTCTTGATTTTTTGGAAGTGTCTTCAAGAGTCCTGTTCCTCCTGGATTTTGCACAACTGATAAACCGTAAGAAATAAAACCTTACTAGTCAAAAATGTACATCTCGTTAGAATGCAAAATTTGTTAAAATACATCTGTTTTGCAGAATGAACGATTTCCAAGATGTTCCTTTTATTTGTTTGAATTTTCCTATACGCATACTTTTCTCAACTAGAAAGTCATTTTTTAATGCTCTGGACCTGCAATGAGAATGAAATGTTAAGTCATCATATAGTGAGTGGATCTTAAAAGATTTACTATCGCTTAATCCCACTGTATTCTTCTATTCGTAGAGCACCTGAAAGGAAATACGTAATAAAATTATTTCTACAAACGCTTATCTCATTAGCCTGAAGTATATAGAAGAAGAAGCGTTTTTAACATTAGCTTGTTCTAGAGTGAGTAGAAAAGGTGATTTGAATGCACACGAGCGTTTTTCTAAATAATTTATAGTGCTGTTTGGAAACTCCAGTCCATTGCTGGAGAAATTATAACAGATGAAACCTTTTTGATATCTTTTAAAGTAACATCTTTTCAACTCCTAGAAAAATATTTTTCAACGCAGCATGAAGCAATCTACGATAACAAATCAATAACTTAATGAAGTAACAATACTTTTCTGCAGAATTTTGCAAGGCTGATCTAACCTTCTCTGTTCTCTTCCACTTTTCTTTTCCCTCCACATATGAACCGTTTATCTTAATATTGCTTTTAAGCGAACCATATATGGTGCACATGTTCATATCCAATTTTTAACACGAGGTTTCCTATCATAGAATATTTCAATCAATTATTTTTTCCTCTTCCTGAGCAGTTTTATCATTGTTCCATCGTCAGTTAGGTTTTTATTTATCATAAACACCATGATAGGCCAGGCTGACCTGTTACGGCTAATCTTTCCAGCGGCGTTTAGGTCCTCCAACACTACGGCCCACTTCAGATTTATGTTCTGCAACTATTTTAGTTATGTGATCTGTCCAATTTTGTTTTATGTATATATTTTATTATTTAATTTTTATATTTTTAGTTGTTCTCTGTGTCACTCACCGTATGATCCAAACGGGTATATCCATCAATTCTTTTCGTGTAATGAAAACTCATTTGTTAGCATTTTCTAACTTTGAGTGAAATATTGACTTTAAGTAACTCATTTCAATTTCACATGGGAGCATGTTTACATTCACATTTCAACATTTTATTTCTTCGCTTAAACATGTTATGGAAATAGTGCATATATATCATATTTAATTCGAATATGATTTTGTAGCAATACATCTGTGAAAATAAACAAATCCACGCTTTTTCTAATTACTTTGAACTTTGCACCATAACTTAGAACGTGAAACAATACAGCACGTAAAGTATTTAACAAGCCGTTGTTAAGATATTTTATTTATAATGAATCACTTTTTGATATGGGAATGTGAAATGCTCTTTGGAACCTTCGGTTTCTTGTATTGCTACCACATTTTAATTTGAATTAATATGCAATATAAACTAATCACTGGGCAGGATAAATTTAAGTGGAACGTGCAAAATAAAAAAGATAAAGTCAAAGTTTTACATTTTTAAAAATCAAATTTCACCAATGTATTTCCTTAAATCGAAGAGAAAATCTTCAGAGTGCGTCAAGTTATGAAAAATGCTAGTATGGAACGTAACAGTTACGAACAGTTGACTGTACTAATGCAACCAAACAGATGGATATTAACAAACAACCAGACCGCGCCATAATGGGGGCAAAATGGGAGTTGGTTTTTGAGGTATTCCGATAAACTGTTTCCTCGATAACCTGTACCATTGGTTGGTAGTACTGTAAATTATATTTTCAGAATACTCTGTAACTTAAATCTTATGACTTCAAAATACATGTTATACTGATTACATTTTTAATTCGATTTCTGGGGATGATTTAAATACCTTCTCAGGGCAATCATACGAATTACACAAGATTACTGTAGCTTTATGTATCTTCTTACCAATATAGAAACCGAGTGGCTCCTTATTAAATTAATATATCTACTTATTTCTTTACCAAAATGAGCACGTCTGATTTTAGTGATCACAAAAACAGGTTAATTCTCCTTTCGATTTCTCTAGAGAGGGGCAAATTGCTTATGAGTTAACCACGCTTAAAAGTGAATGGAGTCGAAGAACTGTCCTCAAATGTATCACTCACTTTTACACCCCAAGTAAAAGGCGTTGTCCAAAATGATTAAACGCCTTAATAATTTGCATGAGCTCATAATTAAGCGTATAATCAAGCTGTACATAAAGTACAGGCAGGTTTTGGCACACCGCGAGCCAAAATATGAAGGCATTAACAGTTCAGTATGTTGTTTTTACTTTCTCTACTACGAATAGTAGTAGGGGAAGTATTATATGCCAGTCACAACTTGTGTCAAAAAAAAAAAAAAAAGGCCAAAGTTCCTTGTGTATGTATGCGTGTAAATAAATAACTCAAATACGAAATGTCAGTTAAATGTCCAACTTGAAATTTAATTTGAGAATCTTGCACAGATGAGACTTTTCAATAAAATCTCCCCACTTAAATATCCTTTACATGAAACATTTTTTGAACCTGTTTGTTTCTTAAACATGACTGATTTTGATTAAATAACCCAAGTTTAAGATATTTAAAATGTATTTTGAATTTTCTGGCACTAGCCTCTGAAGTCATTCTGGATGGCTTCGTTAAAGTCGCAGTTACAGAAATTTTTGGCATACCAGCAGACAGCCCAGATGCAATGTTATATTCAGCAAGAAAATTTAGAGGTCTTGGTGTGATGAAAGCTTCTAGGGAGGCTTTAATATTTATACCTGTCTTAGCAGGGTATCAAATGAGGTTATCCATTGTAGAAGAAACTTTTCTAAAGAGATAACTGAAAGCTTAGAAAATCTGGGTCTTTCAAATGAAACACATATGAATGTGAGAAGCTCAAGAAAATGCTCCGTGAGGAAGAATACAAGAAATGGAAAGTGCTTCCACAGAAAGGAATATAGTTCGTCTTTTTTCTGAATGGCCCAATGGCCATCTACATCTCTCTTCATCACAATGGACCAATGCTATCAAGATGAACTGCAATGTGTCCTCAGTTCACAGTGTTCCAGGTAGAGCCCAAGTAAACCTGCCATGTGTGCAACGAGACCGAAATCCTCGCACATATACTTGGCTTCTCCAGGAAGGGCGAACTTCTTAGAAACAACAGACATCACACAGTACGGACAGCGAATGCGGATTCATTCAAATCCAAAAAGAAATATGAGGTCTATGAAGAAGTGGTTTGTTTCTCTGTCTCTAGCTCCATCAAGAATACACAGTTGTTATTGACAGACAACATGATAAAGGATTAATTCTTGACCCTACAATGTGATTTGACAAAAATGTAGACCAAATTAAGGAGGTTGATAGGCAGAAAAGTCTACACTATGAGCCTTGCATTCGTTATTTAAGAGACAAATACGAAATTTCAGATTCGGAAGTAATTGGTTTAGCTTTTGGTGCCCGTGGAGTGATTACTGTTGATTTGTTCCGATTTTTTGAATTGCAATTAAGTGTTTTAGAAATTATCCGTGCTTCCCTTATACTACACTAAATTAAATAATTCTAAAATGGTTATCTGTCCTCGAAATTCTATAACTTTGTACACTATTACACTTCATCTATAAAATATTTTTACATTATGCGTCCCTTTATCCTTTGTCATGCATGTTTAAAGTGGTCTTTTTCTACAGATCTACTAGCAGGCATGTCTTTATGACAAACCTAAAAAAGCACAGCTATACAACTAATGGATTTTTCATCATGTACCCATTCTTGTTACAAGGAAACATGCCTTGGCACAATTTGTGCAAATGTTATCTTGATTATCATGAAGTACATAGAAGAATATACATTTGTAAGAATGGGTTGTAGAAGAGTATACAAAGTCACACGTATGGTCATGCAATGAGTACGTCATTTCATAGTGATAGGCTTCTTAAACACCTGACTATCACTCTGTCTACTCTATCCTACAGGAAATGCATAATGCGAATAGAAAAGTTATCGTTATACGAACTAAAGAGAAACAAGGCTTTGGGTAATAAATGTTCTGTAAATTGAGGTAGCTTTTTTTCTAGAACCTCATAATGAATTACAAAACAGAGGTATTGAGAAGTTGTGCAACGATTTTTACGAGGTTGAACTATTTTATCTAAAGTATTACGTGTACTCATCTATCATTAATTAAATTAATATCTAACTTGTGAACAATGATATGAGAAACTAAATCTTCTACAATATATTCTAAAAATACGAATTATTAATAAGCTTCACATCGATCCGTCACCGCAATGAGTCTTACAGCTTGATGACTGCAGGAAGACTGAGGTATTGAAACATCAAATGTTCTATAAGTTACGTCACAACGCGACACAATATTAATAAGAGCGCGAACTAAAACATTAATACATTTTATAAAATCATTTATAAAACCCTCTTCAAATGTCGCCTCAACGTGGGGCTAGGTCAACAGTCTTAACAATATAATAATGGCAGTAATTGATACGCGAGTATATATTAGGAAACGAGCGAGGCAAGGTTCCTAATTTTCATACGAGTGTCTTAATCCTCATTACACTTAAGTTTCATACGACAATTTATGCTGGACCTAATTTGATAGTCGACATATTGCAAAATATTGTACACCCACCATGGACAATGACCCACATATTGCATCAGCTGATATTTGGAGTTCTGCGCAGGCGCTAAATGATCGATTCGTTTTCAGCACGTCACAGCTGCATGATGAAAATTATAACCTTGGAATGCTACGTACCATTGAAAAATAGAGGTAAATTGAATATGTTGGTTTTCAGATGAAACTTTATTTCATGTACAAGTTATTTATTGTAAATTAATGAAATTAACTTGGGGACTGTGCTTAGATATTCTTGGAAGTTGGTGCTGTATTGAGGTTCATTTGTGTGTTTTGTGTAAGTTGCATCTCACTGTCAGTAGTGTCCGATCTTTAACGTTTTCTAAAATCGCGCTAGTTGCGTTTCGAGAACTAATCGATATTGCTCTTTGCCATCGCTGCATGGGAATTCTCTGGTGAAACACCTGTCCTTAATGAAAATTGAGTTGTCCGATTAGATGAAGACCAGTCCTTTAATGAAAGTTTGAACTTAAGCAGGTCCATTAAAGGAGCCCTATCAGACTTATAGTTAGTACATTTGCGCATGGTTGAGCGTAAAAGCATTTATAAAATCCGCATCAAAATGTAATCCATGGAATTTTTTATTTTTATTTCAGTTATATAATTTAAGCAGTACACTTTGAAACATTAAACAACTGTTCTTGTTTCGTTTGAGTTCACATAGAGAGTATTTGGTTAGCAACTGTGTTATCTGATTTTAAACAATCGATTGGTGTCTTAGGCCTACTGTTATGTTCATTGAAATCAGTTTTGGGTCACATTAACATTAGAAAGTTATACGTTTTATGAATAAACGGTTGAAGATATGTAACAGAGAAGGCAATGTGATTATTAGACATAGTTGTATGTCATAATTATAGTTTTCATGTCTTTCTATCTCATCAATATTGTACTTTCAATATGTCTACCTGTGACATTCTTTTCCGAATGTTTCTATTTTCCCTTTGACATTCTAATTAACATGGGTATGTGAATTCCGTTAGTTTCGAACCTTCACTATTATATCACCGGCTTTTGACGGGCAACCACTCCTCCGGTTTGACCGGTCCTTCCTATCCGGTAACGAAATTGCCAAATAGTTCCGTCAAAGCCCTGGGCGGAACTATTTCCACGAAGAGGTTGTCATTGCGTACAGCACCGTCATGGCGTTCACGTTATCGGTTCTAACCGGAGGTTACGAGCTCTATCCTTACAATATTAAATCTTATACCTAAATTCAAAATCCATTACCTCAGGACACACCCCAAAACAGTGACAACGCTTATTATGTTGTGCGGCACAGCAAACTTTCAAATAGGAACCCCTGTCCGGAAATTCACGGTGATGGGTGTATGTTCAAATTTCATCAATAAAACCAAGACTGAGCTATCTACATTACAAACGGGATTCTGTGTACGTCCTACGTCATTGCAGAGCCTATTTCGGCGGAGGTGAGCCTCACGCCCATGATCCAACACGTGCGGCTGTTTGAAGATTTTCAATCGCTCCGTGGACTCGAGTCATAAGGTCCTCCGCTGACGTTACAGGAATGCCATACACCAGACTCTTCATACAACTCCAACAAAATAGTCGAGAGATGTCGGATCTGGCGACCGTGCTGGCCATGGAACTGGTCTGCCTCCACCAATCCATCGATCTGAATATGCGACGTTCAGGTGATTCCACACATTTACACGAGAGTGTACTGGAGATCATGCCAACCATTTCAGCAGCACGTGTCGCACTGCTGTTAAATAACGTTACTGTACTGGAAACTGCACAAGTAACGCAGTAGGATGCGCACCAAGGACTCTATGGAGGAATTTAGCGTATGCGCAGGAATGTTATTATGCACAGATCGTTCATCCCAGTACATAGATGGCTAAAGGGTTGCACACCTTCCGTATTAAGATACCAAAACGAATGTTAAATTGTCACAAGCGTTCGTTCTCAAACTTCGACGTTCTACAGTGTGCAAACCATGCGTTTGCAGACAGGATCATTATCAATATCATCACCATCAGCAAGTTTAGTAGGTGAGCCACCAAAGAAATAAAGTTGTCTGTAGAGCAGGGGTGGGCAGAATATTGTCTGCTCCGAATCCACCGTGCACGCAACCCGCGTAACATTCTTACTGGTTGGAGTGAAGTGTTTCACAGTGGCGGATTGATGCGCATTTGTTTCAAACAGAAAAGAGATCGCCACACTTTTACTATGTGAAATCGGAATTACACACATTAATTTTCATCATCCGAACATACGAATATGTGACGACGTTCAGATTCTGGCGTAATATCTGTAATAGGAATATACAGTTGCGCCGAGGGGTCGCATCTGAAATGCGAGATCTATGTCATCCAAGAAAAATATGTTCACAGACATGTGAAGTAAAGTATTGTTGTGACAGTGTAACAGAAGGAACACATTCTCTCAAACCAACATACATGCGGATATTACCTTTCACAGTTCTTTAAACACGTCTGTGCCAAATAAATCTCTGCCTTTAATTTGTCTCACTAGATCTATTTGAAAATATATGAGTTCGCATTGCAAGTTAACTCTTACATTGATTACATCTATAGTAAAAGGGTTAACAAACATTGATATGTAATTCTCAAGATTCCTGATCCATGTGAAGTAAACTCGGTTTTTAACTCTTCAAGAATAGGACAACTAATTAGTTTATCCACTGGCACAGTATCAAGTAATTATACATTTGAAATAAGTATTTCATAATTTGAGTTTTTGGTTAAGAGACATGTTTAGATTGTAAACCTTTTAGAACTTTGATACCCTCTAGATCCGTAATCATAACAAAGAAATAATAATAGTAATAATAA